>JAZKJV010000046.1:0-684803 GCA_037367405.1 Ottelia alismoides | reverse complement strand
TATTTTTGGTCAAAAGGCATTATACACCAAACTACATGTGCCTACACCTCCCACAAAATGGAGTTGCTGAGAGAAAACAGTGTCACCTACTTGATATTACTCGAACTCTTCTTATCCCGAGCTGCGCACCTCTTTCTTTCTGGGGAGATGATGTTCTTACAGCCTGCTACCTGGTAAATCATATGCCGTCTACACTACTTGGTGAGAAACCTCCTTTGTCTATTGTTTTTCCAGATAAAGAATTGTTCTCACTCACCCCTCGTGTTTTTGGGGTGGTTGCCTTTGTTCATCAGTTATCACCTGGTCTAGACAAGCTCTTACCTAGAGCTGTCAAATGTGTCTTCGTGGGTTATTCTCGGACGCAGAAAGGATACCGTTGCTATGATCCGGTAAATGGAAAGTATTTTGTCAGTGCGGATGTTACTTTCTTCGAGTCTGTTATGTACTTTTCACCTGGAGGTGACAGATTGACCTCCAACTCATCTACTAATGAGGTCTATGTCCCTCCTCCTACCGTGAGTCTTCCTTTGACCATTCCAGTTCCTAATACTGTGTCCGCACCACCTCTACATCCTCCTCCACCACCACCACCTCCACCAAGACCACTAATCTAATATCGCCACTACCAAAATTCTATACCCGTCGATCTGGTCCTGCTCATACTACACGACAATCATCCAGCACGCCCCAGGTATGTCCAGATGTTACTACTAATGATGGGTCGAATAGTGTGCCTATGTAGGGTGTGTCATTACAGGATGACTCGAATCTGGCAAGTTCAGTGGTTGATGATCTGGATGTCCCTATTGCGTAGAGGAAGCAGGAACGCAATTGTGCTTCGTATCCTCTTGCTTCACAGGTTTCCTTCCATCGTCTTACAGGAGATTTTCATAAATTTGCAGTGGCTTTATCTTCTATGGAGATTCCACGGACATATCAGGATGCATTGAAAATTGACTGTTGGCGGATTGTGATGGAGGAGGAGATGGCTGCCCTACAGTCGAGGGGCACATGGAGCTTGGTTACTGCTCCTTCAGGAGCATCTGTAGTTAGCTGCAAATGGGTATTTACTGTCAAGTATCATGCAGACGACAGCTTGGATCGATACAAGGCACGGCTAGTGGCACGCGGTTTCACTCAGACTTATGGAGTGGACTATATGGATACCTTCTCTCCAGTTGCCCGTCACTCAACTCTTCGTATTCTTCTGTCTGTAGCTGTGGTACGTGATTGGCCCCTGTTCGAGCTGGATGTTAAAAATGCATTTTTGTATGGGGACTTGCAGGAGGAAGTGTACATGCAGCAGCCTCCAGGGTTTGCTGTTGAGGGGGAGAATCAAATGGTATGCAGACTTCATAAGGCAATTTATGGCCTTGAACAGAGTCCAAGGGCATTGTTTCAGAAGCTTTCCAATTTAATTGAAGAACAAGGCTTCAAGAGATCCAATGCAGATCACTCATTGTTCGTCCAGAAGACTACTCTAGGTACAGTTGTCATAATGGTGTATGTTGATGACATTTTAGTCACAGGAGATGATGCCCAGGGGATAGAGATGACCAAAGCAGTGTTGGGTCGTCAATTTGTTACAAAGGATCTTGGCACACTACGATATTTTATGGGACTGGAGTTCGCCGGGAATGCACGGGGTCTAGTAATGACCTAGAGGAAGTATATTACAGATATGCTGGTTGAGACAGCATGGCTAGATGCAGACCGTCTACTACTCCTATGGACCCTAGCATGAAATTGTATGATAATGATACAGAAGAGGTCGACAAGAGAAGGTATAGAGAAATGGTGGGGAAACTTATTTACATAACTATACCCGACCTGATATTGCCTTTGCAGTTAGCCGGTAAGCCAGTTCATGGAACAGCCGAGACAGATACATATGGATGTTATATATATGATACTCAGGTATCTAAAATCGTCTCCAGGCACGGGATTGTTGTTCAGAAAGGAAACCAATTTATATGTTTCAGCATGTGCGGATGCTGACTATGCAGGATGCCCTAAGGATCGAAAGTCTACCTCAGGCTCTGTTGTGTTTATTGGTAGCTCTCCAGTTTCTTGGAAAAGCAAGAAACAAACCGTTATGGCTAGATCCAATGCAGAATCCGAATATAGGGCTATGGCACAGGCAAAGACAGAAATGATGTGGGTTCGAGCCGTACTAGAAGATTTGCATGTGGATGTACCTCTACCCATGCAACTACAATGTGATAATCAAGCTGCATTGTTCATTGCCAATAATCCTACCTTTCACGAGAGAACCAAGCATATTGAAGTAGACTGTCACTACACTAGAGACATGATCCAAAAGGGATTGATTTCTACTTCACATGTTAGTTCTGGGGAGCAGACAACCGACATCTTCACCAAACCACTTCTCAGAGGACCATTCCAGAAATGCACTTCCAAGCTGAGCATGATCGATATCTATGCTCCATCTTGAGGGGGAGTGTTGGAAGAATTATATATCTGTGTACCGTTCGGTCTTTTTATCTTTCTATGTTCCGTCTTATGTAATTTACCCATAGAATTTTCTCTATATAAGAGACCCTAGGGTTCTCTGGAATAAACACAATTCATATTTTCTCTCACAGTTATCTTCCATACAATCTTGTCCACTAAAATTGATGGAAACCATCAATTTTTTTATAAATTTCCACCTTAACCTCTCTCATAATTGCCAATTATACATTCTTCCCATCTTTTCTCCTCCTGCACCACTGTAATACAATTTCATAATCATAACCCAATTCTTGAATAGTTGATAGACTAATTTTCGTGGAGGCCTGATGTTTTGCTAGTCTTGACTGTGAAGACAAAATATGTAGGAAGATCATGCCTATTCCAATCACATGTACAACTGCAATCCAATCTTCCCACAGTTCTAGACCGAACACGAGATCTGTGATCTGATTAAGAATAATGCCTCCAACTTCGACCTCAGCAACGCATTCAATTCCTTTAAATTGAGCAGTAGGTCAGTCTCCAGGTCAAGCGTGAAACATTGCTAGCCCTCGTACGATCCGAACTCCAACCCATGGCATCAGGAATCACAGTATCTCGTCGTCAACCTTCACCCGCTTCTACGCTGCTACACATGTAACCCCTCAACCACCGCTCGATCCGCGACCAGAGGACAGTCTTTCTTCCACACCCACAGGAGAACCTTCTCAAGCACCACTTCGAGTTGTACCTTCTTTTTTTTGCTTTTCAGTGTCGTCACCGCTGCAGTTGGGGATCATGCTATCTCCCCCGCATCATCACCGAAGCCCTCTGCTGCGAACCACCGACTCTCGTCGGACAACCACTCATTGATGAACTCGCCGCCTTCACGCTTACAGCCTGCAACATACGAAGGAGAACAAGGAGGATGGTGGATAGCGGCCACCGTTGGATGTTATCCCCCATCCTTAATCATCGTGCAAACCAACCCATGCAGGTAGATTACATATAGGTTAAAAAATACAAAATAACAATCGTATGATTCGATATAGGTTAAACTAATGTAAGACTGGTTGGGTTAAGGGATCAAAATAATTGAGGGTTATACGTGTAAATCAAAGTGGCTATTCAGGGTTCTATGTGTAATTCGGAATTATGAAGGGTTCAACGCGTAATTACGAAAGTATACATTGTTGTGTGTAATAATCCCATGAAAATAACTCAACATCTTTCATCGGTTAAGGAAGTATCTTTCTCCTTCTATTCCCATCTTATATACGAATGTGAGATAGTGCCACTCCATTCTAAAAAGCACGATATTCCATAAATAAAACAAATTACAACCTCACACAAAGTTGAGTGCAAACTAACCTTTCTCCTCGTATTGAAGCTTAAGTATGCACAATGGTCACAGCTCCCTGAATCAGTATCAAGTAGGTTAGGCCAGTTCCACATTTTGATATATGAATCATTGCCACCAGAAATTACAAATTTTCCTTTCTCTCCAAACAATGAGAAAGCCCTGTAGAAATAAAGGCATAAATCAAAAAATAAAAATGTGTTCAGCGGTAAAAACATTGAGGTACTTACACACATGAAACGGCGGCCCTATGACCTCCATAAGTGTAATCCAGTTGCAATCTTTTCCGTGGACATGGCATATGTGAATCATTATTTCTTTCAGGAATTTCCAAATCCTTGGATTTTGATTGTGATCCCTTTCTAAGTTTCAGTGTACTTGTTGATTTAGCACTGGAAGTAACTACCTCAGATTCTAAATCCATTATATCAACAACACCATCACCCCTTGCTACAGCACATACTTTTTCCAATCCAAATGACAACTTTGCTTCGGGTACGGCTATGCAGTGCACAAAAGGTGGATTAAATGGCTGGACCAGGATCAGCGCAAGCATAATGATTGCCCATATTTGGCACTCCTGAAGAAAAGTTGTACAGTAAAACTTGAGCAATAAATGGAAGATTAATAAAACAATATACTATTATTTTCCAGTTAAAAGCTCTCGTGCAAATCGGAAAGTTAAATCACAGTAGTAGGAAATACCATATTCCAAGATGCTGTAGCTGCGCCCTTTAGATAAGTCCCACATAACAAGCTTTGAGTCAAGACCTCCAGTAACGACTGTTAAGATCAACTTGTTTTTTAGATGAGCAAGGGGAGAAATAATTACCAGAATATGTTTTCTATCAAGTAGCAATTCAACAAGCTTTTCATATGTAAGATGCCAAAATTACGCACCAAAAATGTTCAACTTAAATGTGAAATTCCAGTTAACATGATTTATTGTAATGATTTTGGGCAAATATACGTTTCATTTTTGATCAAAAACACAAGGTAATTCATCTTTAGATCATTATTCGTCCAATATTTTCTAAAGTACGTAAAAGGTCCCATAATTTGAAAAAGATCCTGATACAAGAATTATGATATTTTGTTACGTATATGAGTGTCAAATTTGCTTCAAATTTTCAAATAACCTTTTTTAAGGAAGTGATGGGTGAACATCCTAGGTAGCAGATCATCTGTAGATACATAACTCAAAAACTACAAAGTACAAAGGTCATGTTCTCCACATAAAACTAGTCACCACGATATAACAAGGAATTTTGACTATCCACGATATCCACAGAAAAAGAAATGAGCATCACCTCCAAAATCCCTTAGCAGAAGATCAACAGGTTGCATCGACAAAACTCCTCTGAAATCCTTTAGCACGAGATGTATCTAACCAGGCCACAATTTCCCCCTTACTCTTCTGGAGCAAGCCGACATGAGACCTACAAACGATAAAAACCCTCTAAAACCCGCCTCCCTAGGGAATAGTACATGAGATGGTGGTAGAGAATGTGAACATTGATCCCTTCCTTGGGCATTTACTACGACATATGAAGCAAGGAGGAGATTAGTTAATAACAAGGTCTTATCCTTTTCTTACAAGAAAGTCATGTCCCAAAAAATCGGAGGAGGTAGACCTAAGACAATAGTCGAAGAAGGATAATGAATTGAGTCGTCAAGGACATGGCTCATGTCTAACATCTATGTCCTGATTTTTAGCCTCTTCGGTGTCCACGTTAAATGAGGGTTACGCATTAGGTAGCCAACAACCAGTGCAAGTTGGACAAATTCCTAAATAGTGTTCTTTTTTAATAACACTATTTAGAAATTTGTCTCAAAATAGTTCGAATCTTTGTCAACATGGATTTATGCAATTTATATTTCGTTGAGACGTTCCCTACCAGCAAGTGACGCCTTGCATCGCCTGAATGCAATTAGAAGTTGGCAAGAGCCGCTACAAAGCTGTCCAGATGTAGTTTAAAATTGGCAAGGGTCCTCGCATGAGGAACGCATGCGGGTAGATAAGCTAGTTCTGTTGCATCATCGTCAGAAATGATGTGAGTTTGAGTAGTACTAGTAAATTTGCATATAGATGTACCTCTTCCTATGCAGCTACAATGTGATAACCATGTAGCCATATTCATTGCAAACAATCCCGCATTTTATGAGAGAATTAAGCATATTGAAGTGGACTACCACTATACAAGGGACATGATTCATAAAGGTTTTATCTCTACATCTCATGTCAGCTCTAGAGATCAAACTACAGATATTTTCACCAAGGTTTTGCTCAGAGGGCCTTTCGAGAAATGCTCATCCAAGTTGAGCATGTTCGACATCTATGCTCCATCTTAAGGGGGAGTGTAGAGACATATTTGTTTATGTTAGAAAATAGGAATGCGGAAGCGATTTGATAAACAGAGAACTAAATCAAGAAATATGAAACATGAAGAATAACATTTTACATGGAACCCTACTCCCTAAGGAGCGGGATGAAACCACGAGAGGAGGCCTCAAAGGGGCATATGCTTCATTGCTTTTTCTCACTAGATACAATGGGTGTGGAGGTCTATACATAGCCCCCACTAGGTCTACGCATCTCCAAACTAATAGATGTGGGACTAAACAACTAGATGAGATAATGGATCCTAAAGGTATCCATTTACCAATCTAAGACATAAGATGTGCACAACCAAATACTCCAACACTCCCCTCAAGCAGGAGCATGCAATGCTCAGTTTGGACAAACAGAAAGAAACTCAACTCACAATACATGACACTAAAAACAATATCAACTCAACGCGCAATATGTTACATCACATTCTATGTATAAACAAAATGTTAACTGTTAACGCATATATTAATAGTGTCTGTATCCCTTCTCTATTTTATTTTTCATTGTATGCTTTATGTAATTTACCCATAGGCTACTCTCCTATATAAGAGATCCTAGGGCTTATGGAATAAACAACTTGCTCATTTTTTTCCAACATGGTATCAGAGCGACGGTCCTAGACCGGAGTTCTCGAAACCCTAACCCTACCCCACCACACCCGCCGGCCTCTCTCTCTCTCTTCATCTGATCGGCGTTGCCCTCCCTTCCGTGCGCTCCTCCTCTCCGATCGGCGCCGCGCATCCCATCTCCGGTGCGTGCATCTCTAGTGGCACATCTCTTCCATGCCTGCGCGTGATTAGCCATCGCGCGCCTGCGCGTGATCGCGCGAGTGAGTGTGTGATCTGCAGGCTTCTCCCATTGCCCTGCGCGTGAACTGCTGTGCGCAAGGCTGTGCGCGTGAACATCTGTGCGCGCGTGATCTCCCATCGGCTACGCTGTGCGGCTGTGTCGTACGCATCCAGTGCGCGTAAACCAGCCCAGTGCGCATTCAGTGCGCGTGCCCTGTGCGCATCCAGTGCGCCAGCGCATGTACCTCCTGTACGTGTGCACGTTTCCAGTCCTAAAGCGCAGAAAACCATCATCATGGGTTTAGTTGCTTGAGGTCTACACGTGCAACTAAACCCGTCAATGTCATTGTAGACGAAGATAATCACTGGTCAATAACTCCAGTCTTTAGTATCCAAGATATCAGAAAACAAGTCAGATATCCCATCTATTGGCGCCTTTCGTGGTCCAGCGCCTATAGTAAAGATGGATGGTACAAATTATGAACTGTGTGCAATGCAGTTCATGAGCATGATGAAGTCAACAGGCAAGAAACACATCCTTACTGAACCTGAGCCTGCTGAGAAGACTGGAGTCAATGCCTCTTGGGAGGTTGATGATGCATATGCCAAGGTTTGGCTATCTGGTACGTTGGCTATTGAAATTGCCAATGACATCCTACATCAACCCACAGCCAAGGATATGTGGGATATTCTGGCGGCAACATACTCTCAGGCGAAGAACGAGACGAAGATTCTGCAACTTCGGCATGATATATTCACAATAAAGCAGAATGGTCGCCCTTTACATTCTCTCTATACATCACTGAGAGGGATGTTCGAGAAGCTCTATAGCTTCATGCCTCTTACAGCCACGCCAGAACAGCAGAAGACATACAAGAACGCGACCATGGTGGGTGTGTTCCTGGCTGCACTCGATCCAGAGTAAGAGGCTGCACGATCACAGATTTTGGCTGACTCTACTATTCCTCCCATGGAGGAAGCTTTCCATAGATTGAGTCGGATCACAGTTCCTTCCACAGCTGTGAGTCAGAATTCTTCAGCCATGGCAGCCAACAGAGGTCACGGATTTCATCACCAGGGCCATGGATGTGGACCTCGTGGAAGAGGTGGCCGCACTAGGCCAACATGTACCTACTGTCACCGAGTTGGACATAATGAAGACACATGCTACTCGAAGCATGGATTTCCTGCATCTGCACGAGCTACTAAACAGATAGAGCCACCATCTGCTGCTACTTTGGATCAACGGTTCGATGATCTTGTTGCCCGTCTGAGGGGCATTATTCCACCATCCGGTCCAGCAGCGACTACAAAAAGTCATTCTGATACCGTTGCTTCTGCCTCTGCGTCTACCAGTACTTCAGGTAGTATACTCGCACTCAACAGTAGTAGATCAGATACATTACCATGGATTATGGACTCGGGCGCCACACATCACCTATGTGGCGACCAGAGTCTACTTACATGATGCACTCAGATCCCTCCAGGACGAACAGTAGTAATTGCCAATGGTACACATTCCCCCATCACTGGTCAGGGGGAAATTAGATTGACATTTTCTATGCAGCTCAAGAATGTGCTACATGCACCTGATTTTTCAATAAATTTGTTGCCAATTAGTCAGATTACGAAGGATCTACATTGTCGGGCAATTGTTGATCCATCTTCTTTGATTTTTCAGGACATCCATACGGGCAAGGTGATTGGTCGTGGCTATGAGCAAGGAGACCTCTACCGCCTGAACCAGACCCCATTTGCTGGAACCTCATCCTCTCCTGCTGGACAAGTATCTACTTTATTGTGGCATCTGCGCTTTGGTCATTTACCGCTTCAGAAGTTGCGTCAAGTGTTACCTTATGGTCTTTCTCACACACCTATTCATTGTGAGGCGTGTTAGTTGGGAAAGCATCACAGGTCGTCCTTTCCCAGTCGTCCAGGTCGGAGTAGTACCTCCAAGTTTGAGTTATTTCATATTGATGTCTGGGGTCCGAGTCGTGTACCTGATCATCAGGGACGCAGATTTTATATAGTATTTGTGGATGATTTTTCTAGAGTGTCATGGGTGTTTCCGATGAAAAATAAATCTGAAGCAGGAAATATCATTATCTATTTTCTGAATGAAATACAAAATGTTTTCTCCACATCTATGAAGTTTGTGAGAAGTGATAATGCTTTAGAATTGTGCACCAATGTTCTTGCCAATTATTACTCCTCAAAAGGGATTGTTCATCAAACATCTTGTGCTCATACATCTCAACAGAATGGAATTGCTGAAAGGAAACACCGTCACCTTCTTGATATCACAAGATCACTCCTTATACAAAGTCATGTTCCCTACTGCTACTGGGGTGATGCAGTTCTCACTGCATGTTACCTAATTAATCGTATTCCTTCTTCTGTCTTGAATGAACAGATTCCGTTTTCCATCATTCATCCTGGCAAGGATCTGTTTACTCTTACTCCTCGTGTGTTTGGGTCGGTTGCATTTGTCCATCAGTTGTCGCCTGGTACTGACAAGCTCTCTCCTAGGGCTATCAAATGTGTTTTTGTTGGGTATTCCAGAACTCAAAAGGGGTACAAGTGCTTTGATCCTCTGCGTCGGCGGTATATGATCAGTGCAGATGTTACATTTTTTGAAACTGTTATGTATTTTTCAGCCTCAGGAGACAAGCAGCTACCACCTCTATCCACTGATGCCATATATATGACACCACTACCTCAGATGCCGTCACAAGCACCACAACCACAGATGTCGTCACCACCACCACCGCCGCCGCCGCCACCACCACCATCTATCTCACCGCTACCATTCCATTATACCCGCAGGCCTCCTCCCGCTCATGGTCATGACTCGTCTACTAGATCTCCTATGGTATGTAATGAAAATATTACTGTTGATGGACCTGACGACATTTCTGAGCAGGATATGTTGCAGGGGCCAGAGGAGACTACAGCTGATTTAGATGTTCCCATTGCTCTACGCAAGTCGAAGAGGAGATGTGTTAAATATCCATTATCAGCATCTGTGTCCTTTGACATGCTCTCTGGAGATTTCAGGACATTTGTTGTGGCACTGTCAGCTGTAGATCTTCCACGCAATCATCAAGATGCTCTGCAGGATAGTAGATGGCGGCTAGCAATGGAGGAGGAAATGGCGGCACTTCAGTCTAGAGGAACTTGGAGTTTGGTTCCTATACCTCCAGATGTGAACCCAGTGAGCTGCAAGTGGGTGTTTACTGTGAAGCACAATGCAGATGGCTCTATTGACAGGTACAAGGCGCGTCTTGTTGCACGTGGCTTTACACAGACATACGGGGTGGAGTACCTAGACACATTCTCGCCTGTGGCACGTCATTCCACTCTACCACTGTTGTAAAAGTCGGCCGACTAGGCCGACTAGTCGGCCCGACTAGTCGAGTCGGGGGGGTATCCGACTCGACTAGGCCAAATCGGCCTATAGTCGGGTCGACCCGACTAGTCGCCCGAGTAATCGGCCTAGTCGGCCGACTAGTCGGCCGACTTTTGCATAGAAGTTTTAAACTGTTTGTATATTGTTTTTGTATACTTTTTTATATAGTTTTAATTGTTTGTGTTGTTATTACTTAGTCATTATTACTATAAATTCAAATATATATGAAGTGGTTTTATACTTAAAATAATACAAAAATATACGTCCTTTTGCGTTAACATCCTTGTGGACACATGAAAGTACGGTACTTTCTAACAAACATTTAGCATCCATGACTACAACAGATATGTATATGAATTCTTTTACATTATCAAATTATGTCAATAACTACAATATAATTATTACATCTTTTTATTTATCATTTGTGATTTGTCAATTAGCTTGGTGATTCCTAATTATAATGATTAGTAACATGTGAGTTTATTGATTAGTAACTTGTGAATTTGGTTAGCTTTGTGTTTGTATGTATTAAAATTGCTAAATTTGTGTATATATATGAGAGTGTATGTATTAAAAATCGATTTATATATTTAAAATAATTAAAAAAAATCAAAACCGACTAATGCCCGACTAAATCCGATTACTCTCCCGACTGCCGATTAATCCTTAGTCAGTGACCCCGCCGACCGAGTACCGACTACCGCTTTCTGCAACCTTGCACTCTACGGATCTTGTTGTCAGTTGCAGTTGTTAAAGACTGGCCGCTCCATCAGCTGGAACGTGAAGAATGCATTCCTATATGGAGATTTGCAGGAAGACGTTTATATGCAACAGCCACCTGGTTTTGCTGTTGAGGGGGAGTGTTCCAAGGTATGCAGGTTACATAAGGCTATCTATGGCCTTAAGAAGAGCCCCAGAGCATGGTTTCAGAAGCTCTCAGATCTCTTCGAAAAACAAGGATACAAACGCTCCAATGCTGATCATTCCTTGTTTGTACAGAAGACTGCTAGAGGTATCATTGTGATTATGGTTTATGTTGATGACATCTTGATTACAGGAGATGATGAGCAGGGCATAAAGCAGGCGAAAGAAATGCTGGGTAGTGAATTTGTCACTAAGGATCTTGGTGTCCTTAGATATTTTCTGGGGCTTGAATTTGCTAGAAATTCATATGGGTTAGTAATGTCACAAAGGAAATATGTTACAGATCTGTTGAGTGAAACATGTACGCTTGGGTGTCGACCTGCTACGACACCAATGGATCCCAGCATGAAGCTTTATGATGATGACACAGAGGAGGTGGACAGGAGAAGATACAGAGAACTGGTAGGCAAACTGTTGTATGTCACGATTATTAGACCAGATATATTATTTGCAGTGAGTCGTGTGAGCCAGTTCATGGAGCAACCACGCCAGCTGCATATGGATGCAATACATATGATCCTTAGATATCTCAAATCTTCTCCAGGTGCAAGTCTGCTATTCAAGAAAGGAAAGGGGATTTTTATCTCAGCATGTGCGGATGCAGACTATGCAGGATGTCCCAAGGACAGGAAGTCCACCTCAGGGTATGCTGTCTATGTTGGAGATGCCCTAGTCTCATGGAGAAGCAATAAATAGACGGTGGTAGCTAGATCTAGTGCTGAATCCGAATATAGGGCTATGGCCCAGGCTACTACAGAAATGATGTGGGTGAAAGCTGTGCTTCCAGACCTATGTTTAGATGTACCACTTCCTATGAACTTGGAATGTGATAATCAGGTTGCCTTGTTCATTGCAAACAACCCAGCATTCCATGAGCGGACCAAGCACATTGAGGTTGACTGTCACTTCATACGTGACATGATTCAGAAGGGGTTCATTGCTACGTCTCATGTTACCTCAGAGAATCAGACTGCGGATATATTCACCAAAGCATTGCTACGAGGCCCATTCCAGAAGTGTGCGTCCAAGCTGAGCATGATTGATATCTATGCTCCATCTTGAGGGGGAGTGTTAACGCATATAGTAATAGTGTCTGTATCCCTTCTCTATTTTATTTTTCATTGTATGCTTTATGTAATTTACCCATAGGCTACTCTCCTATATAAGAGAGCCTAGGGCTTATGGAATAAACAACTTGCTCATTTTTTCCAACATTAACCTATATCAAAAATCAAACAACAACAACAAAGCCTTTACCACAATTAAGTAGGGTCGGCTACATGGATTCTTCGCCTCCATTCATATCTATCTTGGGCCAATCCTTAGCTTATATCCACAAAACTAAGATCCCTTCGTATGGTCTTTTTCCAACACTTCTTGGGTCGTCCTCGCCCTCTCTTAGCCGGTTCAACATCCCAATACTAGAATCTCTTAACTGGTGCATCAGTTGATCTTCTTTGCAAATGTCCAAACCATCTTAAGCGGTTTTCTCGCATCTTATCCTCGATCGGAGCTACACCAAATTTCTTTCTGATTACATCATTCCGAATCTGATCTTTACGTGTGTGTGTGTGTATGTGTCCACACATCCACCTTAGCATTTTCATTGCTGCTACATTCATTCTCTGCACATGTCTATGGTTCACAGGCCAACATTCGGATCCATAAGCATAGCAGGTCTTACGGCTGCTTTGTAAAACTTTCCTTTAATCTATAAAGGAATTTTCTTATCACAGAGAACAGCAGAGGCTCCTCTCCACTTTAGCCAGCTTGCATTTATTCTATTAGTAAAATCTCCATCAATTTCCCCATCATGTTGCAGAATAGATCCCAGATATCTAAAGGAATCTCTCTTCTAAATGTTATCGTCACCAATCTTCACCTCGATTCCTTCATCATTGCTTCCATCAAAGGTGCACTCCATATATTCCGTCTTAGCCCTACTTATACAAATCCTTTAGTCTCCAACTCATGTCTCCAGATCTCAAGCTTCTCATTTACTTCATCTCTAGTCTCGTCAATTAACACAATATCATCAGCAAATAACATACACCAAGGTAACTCATCCTGAATGTGACTGGTCAACTCATCCATAAAAAAAGTAAAAAGAAATGGACTCAAAGCAGAACCTTAATGTAAACCAATGTTGATGTCAAAATATCCAGTCTACCCAGACGGGGTCCTTACACAAGATAAAGCCCTATCATACATGTCCTTTATGAGGTTAATGTATAGGACAGGTATTTGACTCTTCTCCAACACTCTCCACAATATCTCTCGTGGGATAGAATCATAAGCCTTCTCCAAATCAATAAAGATCATGTGGAGGTTCTTCCTTTTAGCGCTGTAGATCTCCATTGTTCTCCTCAGCAAATGGATGGCTTCAGTCGTTGAGCGACCTGGCATGAATCTGAATTGGTTTTCTTTTACATTGGAAATTTGCCTCAACCTTCTTTCGATGACACGTTCCCAAATTCTCATAGTGTGACACATCAGCTTGATACCTCTATAATTTGAACAATTTTGAATGTCTCCTTTATTCTTATAAAGAGGCACCACGATACTCCTTCAATCTTCAGGCATTTTCTTTCTTCGCCAAATAACATTGAATAGATTCGTAAGCCAAGTCTAACCACGCTCACCTAAAACTCTCCATACTTCTACAGAGATGTCATCCGGTCCTACACCTTTTCTAGGTCTCATAACCTTCAAAACCTCCTCCGCTTCTTCTCTTTGTATCCGTCTATAGCATGCACGATTCAAGTAACTTTCACTACAAGCTAGATCACCCAAAGTGTAATCTCTATTTCCTTCCCCAATGAAAAGTTTATGGAAGTACTGCTCCCATCTAGTCTTTATATCCTTCTGAGTAACAAGCACATGACCTTCCTCGTCCTTAATGCATCTCACTTGAGAAAGGTCTTTGGTTTTTCTTTCTCTTACTTTGGCCAATCTGAGTATATCCTTTTGTCCCTCCTTAGAGTCGAGATTTTTATACAAAACTTCATAAGCTTTTGACTTAGCTTCGCTTACGGCCTTCTTTGCTTCCTTCTTCGCTATTTTGTAGTTTCTGACAGTTTCCTCTGTTCTATCCTCAGACATAGCTTTAAAGCAAGCTCTTTTTATTTTTAGCTTCTTTTGCACCCCTTCACTCCACCACCAAGCCTCTTTTTGACATGGAGCTCCTCCCTTTGACTCGCCTAGCATCTCTTTGGCTACCTTTCAAGTACAAGATGCTACTGCCTCCCACATCTCGTTTGCACTACCGCTACAATCCCAAGATAAGTCTTCTAAAACCTTCTCCCTGAAGCTCGCTTGCTTCAGTGGAAGATTTCACCATCTAGTTCTATTTATCTTAGAAATCCTCCTTTTCTTAACCAACCCTTTCATTTGTACATCCAAGACTAGCAAACGATGTTGGGTTGTCAAACTCTCTCCTGGGATTATTTTGCAGTCTTTACAACACAACATATCTCTTCTCCTCAACGTAAAGTAATCTATATGTGTTCTAGTTGGCCCACTCTTATAAGTAATTAAATGTTCCTCCCTCTTCTTGAAGAGAGTGTTTGCTATGAAAAGATCATATCAACAACAACAACAAAGCCTTTTCCCACAATAAAGTAGGGTCGGCTACATGGATTCTTCGCCTCCATTCAGATCTATCTTGGGTCAATCTCGGACTTATATCCAAAAAACTAAGATCCCTTCGTATAGTCTCTTTCCAACACTTCTTGGGTCGTCCTCGCCCTATCTTAGCCGGCTCAACATCCCAACGCTCGCATCTCCTAACCGGTGCATCAGTTGACCTTCTTTGCAAATGACCAAACCATCTTAAGCGGTTTTCTCGCATCTTATCCTCGATCGGAGCTACACCAACTTTCTTTCTAGTTGCATCATTCTGAATCCGATCTTTACGTGTATGTCCACACATCCATCTTAGCATTTTCATTTCTGCTACAGCCATTCTCTACACATGTCTATGGTTCACAGGCTAACATTCAGAACCATAAAGCATAGCAGGTCTCACGGCTGCTTTGTAAAACTTTCCTTTAATTTTTAAAGGAATTTTCTTATCACAGAGAACAGCGGAGGCTTCTCTCCACTTTAGCCAGCCTGCATTTATTCTATTAGTAACAGCTCCATCAATTTCCCCATCATGTTGCAAAATAGATCCCAGATATCTAAAAGAATCTCTCTTCTGAATGTTATCGTCACCAATCTTCACCTCAATTCCTTCACCATTGCTTCCATCAAAGGTGCATTCCATATATTCCGTCTTAGACCTACTTATACGAAAACCTTTAGTCTCCAATGCATGTCTCCAAACCTCAAGCTTCTCATTTACTCCATCTATAGTCTCGTCAATCAACACAATATCATCAGCAAATAACATACACCAAGGTAACTCATCCTGAATGTGACTTGTCAACTCGTCCATAATCAAAGTAAAAAGAAATGGACTCAAAGATGAACCTTGATGTAAACCAATGTTGATATCAAAACAGTCAGTCTTCCCCGTCGGGGTCCTTACACAAGATAAAGCCCTATCATACATATCCTTTATGAGATTAATGTATAGGGCAGGTACTTGTCTCTTCTCCAAAACTCTCCACAGTATCTCTCGTGGGACGGAATCATAAGCCTTCTCCAAATCAATAAAGATCATATGGAGATTCTTCCTTTTAGCTCTATAAATCTCCATTGTTCTCCTCAACAAATGGATGGCTTCAATAGTTGAGCGACCTGACATGAATCCGAATTGGTTTTCTTTTATTTGGGAAACTTGCCTCAACCTTCTTTCGATCACCCGTTCCCAAATTTTCATAGTGTGAGTCATCAGCTTGATACCTCTGTAATTTGAACAATTTTGAATGTCTCCTTTGTTCTTATAAAGAGGCACCACGATACTCTGTTGGAAATGCGAGCCCACAGCGAGCCATTATGCAATAAATGTTATTGCAATTCACTCCTTAATCTGAAATGAAGAATACATAATTTGTATAATAGGTCCCTTAGTACAATTAGGGTTATGTACCATGGCCATCTTCATGATCATACAGCTGTTGATTCAGTTATTGAATCATAGAGGCCAGTGCTTGGATGAATATCTAAAGAGTTAGATTGAGGACTCATCAAGCACCATCAAATGATTGTTAAGAGATGATCTCCAGCCTGAGAAGGAGATGGCAATCCTTTCTCTTTAGGCTGATATCCGACCAACCTCTTGATGCATGTCCTATGCATAGGAATAGAGATTCGGAGGTGTCAGATGAGTTAGGTCAAAGAGTAGACTTAACGAGATCGAGATAACCAAAGTCCTATATCGTATGCTGTCATGATATAGGCACGCATCCTCTGACCGGAGACAGATGTGTTACTATATGTCTGAGTATGTACATTTGGCAGACCAATAGGTTGATGACCTAATCAAGGTCTATACACTGACACGCTGGTGTGCATATAAGGGCATATGAGTAATACGATCTCTCAAAGGGATCATACAGGTTCAGTTACTAAACCGGAAGACATGAGCTCACTCATGAGATATTGGGAAGAATCAAATTGCGTGCGCGCGGTCGTCTCGCTTTGGAAGCTTGACTGAATTTGTAGGTTTGATATATACTTTTGGAAAGTATATGATCAAGACTTAGGTATGATATACGCTTTTGGAAAGTGTATGATTGATACCAACTCCCAATGATCGAATGAGAAACTTACTGATAAAACCATGAAGTAGACAGTATAAAGTTGATCCAATACTTCGGGTTTAGTCTGAGTCTTCCAGTATGCAGGATGTACAGGTATTGGGAATACCTGAGGGTGATGTGATCATAAACGATTGTAAAACCATGACGCTTCCATTCCTAGGGAGTGATGAAACGGGTCTGGATTTTAGTCTCCTCTCAGTAGAGAAGTGATCTGATCTTGGTCTAAGTGTTGGACATTGATCTGAATGTGATTCAGATACAATGAGAAGATTAGATTTACGGTCTTGATTTAATCAAGCATCTACGGGAGGCCCGCGATCTGGATTTGAGATATGATCTCAATATCCATGTCACTATACGTGGAACAATACAATCGCCATGTCCTTATCTCCAAGTATATGCGGAAAAAGTGCATTATCCTTGAGGAAGTTCATGGATAATTCTATTGTTGATTTATCTATCCGAGCATTGAGAAAATGGATAATTAAATGTGATTTAATTATCAAGATTAATATGAATTCAATTCATATTATAAAAGGAGTTGTCTTAGATAATTAAATATGATTTGATTATCAAAGATGTAAATAATGTGAATATAATTCATGTTATTTGAGAACAAGAGAATAGAAATCCAAGATGATTAAATGTGATTTAATTATCATGGATATGAATAATGTGGATAGCAATATTCATATTAGTCATGTATATTATAAATATGATTTATAATATATAAGAGAGAGCTATTTGTAATTTATATTTGTTAATTAAATGTTAATGTGAATTGTATTCACATTGAACATTGAATTGAAAATGTAATTTACATTTTGTTTTGGGTTGTGAATGTGATTCACAAATTTTTCAATGGCAAGATTGCAATGTCTACAAAATAATTGTGAATTATTTTTGTAGAATAATTTGCAACAAAAGTTGTTGCAAATAATGGAGATTACATAAAAGATGAAATAGCCACCTTCCTAATGGAGGAGGGTGGACGGCCACCACTCCCATTAGGAAAGGGAGGCCGTCCCCCCTCTCCACATGGAAGGAGGCTTTCTCTCCTTTCATTATCTCCATGTATTGATGATTTAATTTTGTGATAAAATTGTGTAGAGTTATCAACATATATTTAATTTAAATTAAATTAATTGTTGTTGGTTTTACCAACACAAATCTTAGCCATTAAAAGAAACACAATCAACGAGAGCCATTGGATTTGTGTTGTCCCATGGATTGAGATCCATGGATCCCAAAACCCTATAAAAGGAGAGGCACCCCATTGCTCTTCTTTACACGCACACTATGCTTGAGAAGCATATCTCTCTCTTTCTATTCTCTCTACACCCCTCTCTCTCTCCCTCTCATGGTCGTCCACCATGGATGCCCTAGCGTGCCTTGCTCGTGAAGAAGACGTTGGATCTCGTGTGTCTACATTAGGAGATCCGCCGCTTGGATCATCAACATGGATTGCGAGAAGCACGCGGTTCATCCCCGCGCTCGCAAGCGTCTCCTCCGTCGGATCGGACTTGAGACAGGAGGTCTCTTCGTTTAGAGACTCGATTGCAACCACGCTTCAAGAGGTAACCCTAATACTTGTTTGTGGTTTAGACGAAACGATCCGAGAAGTGTTCTTGGATCATGTGGTTTCGTCACATGAAAAATTTTAATTTCCGCTGCATAGAACAACTAGTGCGACTAGTCGTTCTTTGTCGTATTCGATACGACGCTCACGCTTCCGTGATGCGCTTGAGGATCTAACCATATCCTTCAAGTGGTATCAGAGCCTTAGGTCGGTGGTTTTGGATACGATCCATAATCCGAGGACGACTTGGGTTCATTAGGGTTTGCGAAAGTTTTCTTGCATTTCATTTTCGCATCTCTGTTTTGATATTATTTTCGGTACGGTTTAAATTGTTTAAACACGAAAATAATAATTGGATTTTATTCTCCATTAAATAAGGAAACCGTAGGATCTGAGTTTGCGTGATTTCGATTCCGTTTGCTCTAGATATGCTCATTTTAGTGAACATGTATCCATTGTTTCGGGGACTGCGGATCATGACGTAATTAAGATGTTAATTGCGGATTTGAAACGCCTTGAAATGCGTGCAAATTACCTGGGTTCTGTTGTAAATCAAGTTAGCAAACTTTAGAAATTTACTTTGCTTAATTTGGATTTAAATTGATTGAGATATGATATTTTTTAGTAAGTGAGGGTCACTGCTAGAAATACTTTCCTAATCAAGAACCTAGTGATTGTCATTTAATCAATAAGTGAAATTAAATTGTTTAATTTCCTGGAATAATTACGCATAAATATTTGTGAAATATTTGATGATAATTATGTCCTTAAATGACTTTACCCTAACCAATAAATGATTAGATGTGATCTAGATCAAGATTGGTTACATGATCTATATGATCTACATTCCAACAAACATGTTGCTTGAATAGGATTTGGGTTTTGTTTAGCAAATCTCATTATAATGTTAATCAAAATTGTTTTGATTATTATTATATGGTATAATTTCGGTTGAAGAACCGATGATCATCTCAAGTACAAAATGATCTATTTTGCATTATCCTTTCCCGAGGTGGATATGGTGTCTAGTCGGAGAGCATTGGGGTTGCGGGTTGCAACGTATGTGGTCCGTTCCACTCTCGTCGGTACTGGCCATGACAACAGGTAGGGTTAGTATAATGCTTAAGAAATCATGATGTATTTATAATTATTAAAATTCGAAATAATACGTATTTGAGATAATACCATAATTTCAAGTAACAATTAAAAATGTTTGTTGGATATTAGTTGGATCATTAATTTAATATGATTAGATTAATTAGAATCCAATTAAAATTAAGACACTCTATTATAAATAGATGTGTTATTTCCTTGGAAGAATTAATCATAATGAATATGATTCATAAGGATTAATTATAATTTGAATATGATATGGATGATCACAAAAGTGACATCCATGGTCTCCCGTCAAGGCGAAGGGTTCCGTCGTCAGATATTGTATGTAGGAGACGCCTGTCCGAGGTGACAGCTCCTGCATACGATCCATTTGGATCGGGCTCTTCGCGTCTCGAAAGAGTAAGGATGTATGCGTAGTGACCCCAATATCGGGTCCTCATATTATTGGGGCGATATTGAATTGCGCATAGCGAGTTGTATTCATGTTGACGGTTGGTTCAATTAATGACGGGTTAACATTGCCTTAGGGGTGGTGGGCCCGGGTGTTAAAGACCGAATTGGGAGATGCAAGTTGGACTTGCAAGGCGGAATGTGTTCCCGCTTCTTTTTATCCGAGTTGTAGGTTCTCATATTATTGGGATGCAACAAAGATAAGGAAGGAGATCCTAGATCTTGCTTGAAATATAATGGTAAGTATATCTCTTACGTTGAAAGTGATTAAGGGAATGAACTTTCAATGTTGACATGGCAAGACAACTTTGATATAAAAATTCATAAATCAAAGTAAAATATGTATATATATAAATACATACATCTATGCAAATTTCTTATTTCAGATAATCCTTCATTAAAACCACTCAATGATATACTCAATAATAACCAGTGAAATATCTTGGATTGGACTCATGATCCAGATATTGTACTTGCAGTTGGACACATAATGTATGTGGTTGCAATGTGCAAGTTTCCTCATAATAATGAGGAATGACAATTAAATAGATAATAAGACTACAACCCTAGGGTTTGTATGTCTCTATAGTCTTGATCTCATTGGATGTACTTTGGAGGTAACATGTCGATGATTATCGCAATTGTCAAATAATCCTTATAAAATCAATGAAGATATTCTGGCATACATATGTGCTCTTGACATTTAATCATGAGTAACATGGTTCTCTGCATCATGTAGAATGGTATCTCTATAAGAGATGATGTATTCAAATTGTTTGAGTACCTACCTGAACCTATGTTTTAAAAGTTTAGATGGATGTAGATGATGAGTGTCATCATTCTACTATCTATACTCTAGTCATTCATGAAGCTTCATAATATTCATATTGTATGAATTTAATGAAGCATGTATAAATGTTGAAATGCTCTTGCATAAGAGATCCTTAGTCTTAAGCAATGGTTGCTTATAGATAAAGGGAGCGCAGTGGAAGCATGGGTTGGACCCGAGTAAGAAGTATGGTCAAAGAGTTGACTGTACATCTATGACTTCCATATGTCATCCGAAGAGTTGGATGAATGCTAATACTGCAATAAGTTGATGTGTTGATAGTATGACTATCAAGTCTGTCTAGAATCCTTATAGAAGGACTCGGATGGAGCATCGGATTAATCTACATAAATCATTGATATTGACTTGCTTATTAAATAAGACAAAGTCAAATAATTGTATCTCAATCTTCTGATGACATTTGCAATAGGTTGCATATGTTTTAGAAGACTGGAAAATTTGATCTTAAAGGTTTATAGTTATCCACATGGATATTGATGCAATTGTTGCAACAATCTCTGTTGGATTGATAGACTTGTTAATTTCAGTGGGAGAGCCCTTAGTCTTAGAGAATGTCTCTATGACCTGGATATAAGAATACACTCATTGTTTGTTTCTAAATGTTGGAAATAAACATGAATTCTAAGATAGAAATATCCTAAAGAGTTATGATGGAAATATTTCAGATAGTAGTATAAAATCTAGTGGACTCCACTAAAATTAGAAAATTGATGAATGGTTCATTAACATTTCTAAATGCTGAAATTAAACCTTAAGATCAATATGAGGATGAAGATCATTTGACAATGATCTAGCATCAAGCCTTGGACATTTGTTTATTGATTTGATTAATAGACTAGTAAGAGATGAAACTTTAGAATGTCTAAAATTTTAAAACTTACATACTTATGAATATTGTATTCAAAGTAAAATGTCCAATACACCCTTCTTAGAGAAAGGTGTAAGATGTCAATGTAATCAGGATCTCATACATATTGATGTATGCGGATCATCTATATCATAGTAAACATTATGGATATGTGATATTTGTTGATGATTATGTATGATATGAGATTTCTTCTCTTCACCTAAGAAACCTTTGAAATGTTCAAAGATTTCACAGTTTTGGTTTAGAACCAAAGTTTAAAGGAAGATGAAATGAATTTGATCTAACCAAGGTAGCTTGTACCTATTAGATGAATTCAAGAAATACCTTATGGAGATATGAATATCATTCCTATCTCAATCCTCCTAATGGACCTTAACTCAATAGAGTTGTAGTGAGATACAATTGATCATGTGTGACATGATTTGATCAATGATTAATCTTAGCATAATTATCTCTTAGTTTCCAAGTATATATATATATATATGTGGTAGAGACTACATTATATATATCCTTAATAAAGGTTCCATGTGATTAAGTTGGAATCTAGCACCAGAGAGTGCTACTTCATTAGGAAATTAAAGGATGGTATTGGATACCTACTTTATGAACTTGAGATTCTTAGAAGATCTCATCTTTGAGAATATGATTCTTAGAGGATGACTCTCTTAAGAATCAAGATGAAAATGAAGTAAAGGAACTCTACCTAAAGAAAAGAGAGTCATGAAATTAGTAGTCTCCAAAGAAGAGAGAGTCTCTGCGACTCTACCTAAAGAAACTAGTAGTCTCCAAGCTAGAAAACAATGCGTCACGCTAGAATTAAGTAGATCATGGAAAGGTTGACAAGAGTAGTCAGTAGGTGTGCTAGTTCATTAGTCATCTCCTGGTCTGGTCGGGATGACATGACTCTGAATGAGAACCATTTTTAGTCATAAACTCGATGGTTCACAGATAATATGATATATGTTTTTCTCTTCTTGGGATATACTATGAAAGTTAATGAAATTGGTGACAACTGTGGTATTTGAATATGAATGTCATATTTCCCTTTTCAGACTTACGACAAATCAGAAGACTGCCGTTATCTGAGAACTTAATGCGATCGGAATTAAAATACTGCGAATGTGTGTATCGGGGTACCACTGCTCAGATACCAAACTGTGAACCCCCTAGGATCCGGGTACCCGTTAATCACACATTTCGCGTTACAACATTCATTACTATCGCATTAAGTAACTGAAAGTACAGGGAAAAATTTTTCGCGAATGAGATAATTTCATCTGACATTCACATCAACATTTATAACCACAAACTCATAGAACAATGGCCACCAAAATCTCATTTCATTATCTTCCATATATTTTACATGCACAAAGTCTGACAGTACATACGGTATATCCCAAAATCTGACTGAAGAGAAAGAAACATAATACATTATAAATTGAACAAAAACTGGCACAAAATAAACCATACCGTTGGGTATAAAATTTATCTCCTGGACCCATGTATAGCTACTGAACTGCAGGCTATTTGCCTGCCAAACATGTTAGGAAAGAAGAGGAGTTAGCAGTTGCTGGTACCTCCAAAAAACTTATATAAAATAACAGGCATTTATTGTGACCAAAAGCAGGCAAGTAGAGAGGCAAGAACAACTCAAATTAAAATTTATTCCTACTTGCAATTGAAAAAGGTTTCCAAATTCTAGTAAGCACCTCTTATGATTAGCTATTATCCCAACATTCCCCACATAAGCATATTTCTATCGTAAGTGATTGTATATTTTATTCTCATAGTACTCAGAGATCATATTTATGGATTTTTGATGATGGGAAAGGTGAGATGAGAAGATATAAAGATTTATTAAAATCTTAAGTCTAGTGGATAGTCTGTGGTCTTGGTTCTTGTGAAACCTCACACTATGACTCTAAGACTTGGGAATGTCTTAGGGTTGGGGTGCCTCCGTAGGCATGCGGTGTTGTATAATGCATCCTAACTAAGTTCCCAACACGTCCACTAGCTTAATGAGATTTCGAATTAGATTATAGTCTTTCCCATTTATTCAACTTTAATTGTAACCCCTTAAAACCTCAAGTGCAACTGTCTAAGATGTAACTCTATATGATGTAGATATAGAAATGGATGATCTGGATGTAAAATCAATCCCTTCAAACCTCTGTGCAACAACCTGAATGTAACTCTAGATGATGTAGATATAGATATGGATGATCTGGATGTAACATCGTCAAGTCTGTTGGCGAAGAAAAACTCAAGCGGTGAAGAAGCCAACAAAAAGGCTATTCCGTCTCGCCCTCTAATTGGAAGGACGGTCCAATAGAGGGATAGGTCTACACTCCCAAACTACGCCACTGAGACGGGTGAGAGGGACTTCCCGGAAAAGTCACTCTAGAAAAACAGCCCGACCGGTAACGGGCAACCGAGCTCGTACGTAAAACTGAAAACCAAGGATCCCCCGCCTAGGTATCCTAAACAACGAGTCAGCGTAACTGGTCTAAAGTCGGGATCCCAACGAGGCGTAAAAACACTGTGAGCTCACGTTAAAAACCGAAGGGGGACTGGGATCCTAGACCCGCGCACTTGGCGGCCGCTGCCCAAACTGGGCTTCCTTTTCTCCGCCCAGTTGAGGGTCACCGCGCCCTCGCACGGTCATGTGTAAAGGAGCATCATGACCGGCACAAGAATTTATAAGATATTACTGATTCGCAATTGTCATCTCAGTGCTTATCAACTCCTCTCTTTATCAAAGTTTCTTTTTCCGTGGTTAATCGAACAGATCTAGATCTCGTATCCATAACATTATTTTCTGTAAATTTTATCGGATGATACTAGGGATGTTTTCTTTTCAAAATATGAGAAGTAAAGAATTCCTGTTAAGTACACATAATTTGATTCAACTTAAATGGTATATGTACACCTATCGTGGTTATTGGTTGTTCTATAAGCTGAATTCTATTTGACGTTGTTAATACGTTTAATGCTAAGGGTACAGCTTAATCATCTATACGTGGAGGAAATTTTCGAAATTAACTTGCTATAATTAGACACAATACTTGTACCATCATAGCCCCCATTTTTTTATATATAATTACTAATTGTGGATTCATGTATCCTAAAGTAAAGAATGTAATATAATACAACAGGTTACTACTTTCTGTTGCATACTTTGATGACTTACCGAATTACTGATACTATATCAAAACTCCATGGAGAAGAAATATCAGGATTATGATAATAATTATTCCCTCTTTTGATACTTTATATTTTAAGGATTTAAACAATATGCTTTGAGGATTAAACCTCTTAAACAGGATTATATGTATTTTCTCTAAGTGTAACTGGAATGAATACTACTATCTTATATATATTTATCAGTAGAGTATATCAGGGACTGATATTAAACATTTCAATGACTTTAACTTACGTCTTGGAACATTTGATCCCAAGTGGAATTTAATCATAAGTTAAAGATTTAAAGTTTTGTAAGTACTAACAGTAAGTGCATCACATTTCATTTGAATATGAGACTCAATCTTTAAAAGTAATTTGCATAGACAGTAATTTCCCTTCCCCAGGATCTTAAGGTCACGTTCTCTTTTCAAAACAACTTAGTTATCAAAAAAAATCTTTAAAAATATGAGTGACCTTTTAATAATAATAAATAAGATCTTTGGTATGAATTAAATCTGAATATTATTATGGATGGCCTCCCATAATGAAAGAACATTTTTACTACTGAGTCAATTGATTTGAAAGAAAACCACATAACTGGTAATGACCAGTAAAAATGTCATTTCAACTAAATCCTGGTTATAAACACAATAGAGCATTCAATCTCTGAAAAAAATACTCTTCATTGTAATGTTTACAGTAGAGAGATTATCAAGAAGTAATGTAATATGTGTAGATGCTGTGCTCTGCAGAGAAAAATGTTTACATGTTCCGATTAATAAACTCCAACAATCCAGTAGATTATTCAACCAGATAGAACAGAAAAGATTGAGTAGTACAAATCAAAGGGAGGTATAGTAGCAGTTCGATCCCAACCAATTTCAATCGAAGATTTGAGAGAGACTTTATCCATGATTCAAAGGTCTAACTCAAGAATCAAAAATTAATTTGCGGTGCACTTGGGCACTTAAAATCATGATTTGGAGAGGTGGTTGGCTGCACATAAGTCCAACCCAAAATACGTCTAGAAGGATATTCCTGCATCTTTCAAAAGAGTAGATTTGCTCGTATTGGTATTTAAACAAAGATCAGATTACCAAAATTTACATATCATTTTATAGGAGATACAGAAAATTAAGTTCAGACCCAAATTTCGATTTTTTATAGCAGATTACAGGAAATCTAATTAGATCTAAAATTTAAATTTTTAGAAGCTTATTTCCTGATGTAAAATCAGGAAATTCCAAACAAAAAGGGAAATCCATTGTGAGAACACATGCATGGCAGTAAAGAGGAGGGGAGGAGGTACCTAATTTGATTTGCATGTTATGGATGGGTGATTTGGAGCAACCCCAAGGCTCCAATGTTGCAGATGACTGAATTGAAGCTACAACAAATGAAAGGACTGTAGGGTACTTGGTTGCTTGCCTTGGCAACCCCGTGTGTAGCTCGAATGAAGAGGAGTTGCTCCAGCAATAATTCTGCAGTTGAGCTCTCCAGGTGGAAAATAGGAAGAAGAAGAGAAGGGAATTCGGGAGAAAGGAAAATGGAAGAAGGAAAGTAGGGAATGTACCTTTTTACTCTAGATCTCTCAAAATTTAAGATCAACAAGTATTTTGGAGGACTTGCAGCAGCTTGATTGGGGCAGTACAACAGCCAAAGGGGAAGAACTGGAGCTTTTCCAGCAATAGACACTGAAGGAAAAGGGGCTCGATCTTGTCCAAGGGCAGCAACTGCCAAAGGAAAGGTTGGAGTCTCCAGCAATTGCTCCAGAGCTTGATGGACTGCAACAGAAGAAGAAGGCTTCGGCTGAAATTTAAGTTGGGTTTCGGGAGGAGAACGACAGTGGCTTGGATGGAGTTATAAATAAGGAGAGGAAAGCTATTAAAGTTTGCCAAGTGTTAGTAGGAAGAGGTCACGTGGAGAGGGACATATAAAGGCAAATGGAAAAAAATGGGTTGCTGCTCTACAGGACAGAGCTGGAAATTTTTGATTTGATTTTTTTTTTACAACCAGGCAGTAGCCGACTGCTACTGTGTATCTAAAATTATTAATTTAATAATAATAGTATTTTTTTAACAAACTTTAAAATGAACCCTACGTGCACCTCGGGTCTCGGATTTTGACGTGCAATATCTCATTTTGACCGTCTCGGGACGACGATCAATTTGAGTATAATATTCATATACTTTCGGTCGAGTTTTGAATACCCGAAATATTCGGATACGGTTTTTGTTTAAGGTTTAAATTTTACGAATTAAAATTATCAAACGACCTCCGATTGACGAACGGTCGATTCCGTTGGTCTTGTATCGTCGAATCAGATCTATTGATGGTCTCGATTCATTTTGTGGTTTCTGAATTTGCGTCGCGGCCTTTTTCACGGCGTGCGCTACGATGCGACCGTTTTTCGGTTGATTTCGCCCGAACGACTTTTGATTCATAATAAATTGATCGTTTTAGGTTATCTAATGTTGTCAGATAACTTAATTGGGTTATTCGGACCTTATTCGGGTCGAGTTCGGGTTTACGCGGATCCCGGATGTTACAATTATAAAAACCTCAAAGGGAGTCTCGTCCTCGAGACTCGAGTCAAGGTCATCCTGTATCTTGTTTGAATCACATATGGCCATAAAAACCTCAAAGGGTTTTGAACCCATAAAAACCTCAAAGAGAAAACAAGCCATATATTTTAACATATATTTAAAAGCTTGTTTTGATTTTTACCTTAGAAAAGTTGCGGGTATCGCGCCCGCATGTCGGCTTCGGTCTCCCACGTCGCTTCCTCGACGCCATGTCAGTGCCACAACACCTTGACCAATGGAATCTCCTTGCTGCGAAGCTTTTTCACAGCACGGTCAAGTATCTGGACTGGCTTCTCTTCATAAGTCAGATCAGGCTCCATGTCAAGATTCTCGTAGTTGATGACATGTCGAGGATCGTGCACATATTTCCTCAGGTTGGATATATGGAAGACATCGTGAATAGCAGAAAGATGTGGAGGAAGGCTACTCGGTAAGCAACCTTCCCCACTCTAGCCAGAATTTCGAACGGTCCAACATATCGTGGCGCCAACTTGCCACGAACACCGAATCTCTGCACTCCCATCATGGGAGATACTCGCAAAAATACCCAATCTCCAACCTATAATTGATAGGAATGTCATTAATATGAGGTTAAGTTAATTTTGTAATAAAGGAAGAGAAGAAGATTGGATACCTGAAATTCCAAATCTCTTCTCCGACGATCTGCATAGCTCTTCTGGCGGCTCTGTGCCGTCAGAAGCCTTCTTCTCACAAGATCAACAGTTCTCGCGGTCTCCTCCAAGAGATCTACGGAATATAAAGCATGATCGCCTACCTCACGCCAACTGAGGTGTGAGGCATCTCTGTCCGTATAGGGCTTCGAAAGGTGCCATGCCAATACTGGAGTGATAGTTGTTGTTGTACGTGAATTCTACCAAAGGCAAATGATCTTTCCAGGACCCTTTCCACTCTAAAGTGCATGCGCGAAGTAGATCCTCAAGCGTCTGAATGGTACGCTCACTTTGCCCGTCTGTCTGCGGATGATAAGCAGAACTCATCTTCAGTTCTGTCTGTAGTGCTGACATGAACTGATGCCAATAATGAGATGTTAATCTCGAATCTCTGTCAGACACCACTTCTCGTGGTATATCGTGAAGTCTGATGATGTTTTGCACGTAGAGCTTGGCCAATCTGGATGGAGTGTAAGTCGTGTTGACATGTATGAAATGGGTTGACTTGGTCAACCTATCAACAACGACCCAAATGGAATCATGGCCACCCGGTGTCTTCGGTAATCCCGTGACAAAATCCATAGAAATGTTCTCCCATTTCCACTCGGGAATGGGGAGAGACTGCAGTAATCCTGGTGGTCTCCTGTTCTCGGCCTTGACCATCTGACAGGTCATGCATCTGCTAACATGTAGCGCCACATCGCGCTTCATTCCATCCCACCAGAAATGTCGGCGCAAATCACGGTACATCTTCGTGCTGCCTGGATGAATAGATAATCGTGAACTGTGTGCCTCATCCAGAATATCTCTGCGTAAATGCTTGTCGTTGTGCACAATGACTCGGCCTGTCTTCCATAAAATAGACTCTGTTACAACAAAATCATCAACTTCGTCCTTGACGGCGCGCATGTATCTGTCTCGAATCCATGGATCTGTCTTCTGGCCTTTGACAATGCGATCCCACAAACTGCTGAATCGTGGAGGCACGGCAGTAGAAATGGATGCGCTCTCCTGAGGATGCCAATCAGTCAAAGATGCGAGCATATCCCACGTGTATAGCCAGTTCACCATACCCTCTGCATGTACTCTCATGTTAAGTGCATCGGCTACCACGTTTTCCTTTACCGGGATGGTAAGAGATCGTGCAATCATAATCCTTCAGTAGCTCGAGCCATCTGCGTTGTCTCATATTCAGCTCTTTCTGATCAAAGATATACTTTAGGCTCTTGTGATCCGTGAAAATCTCGAAATTCACCCTATAAAGATAGTGGCGTTGTATCTTCAAGGCGAATACAACTGCCGCCAACTCCAAATCATGCGTGGGCTAGTTCCGCTCATGTGGTCTCAATTATCGTGATGCATAAGCAATCATCTATCCTCTCTGCATCAACACTGCTCCTAGACCTTCTCCAGATGCATCTGTGTATACTGCATAGTCCTGAGTGCCTGAAGGAAGAGCAAGAATGGGCGTTGTAGCCAATCTTTCCTTCAGTGTCTGGAAGGCCTGCTCACATGAATCATCCCAAATAAATGGAACTCCCTTCTGCGTCAGTCGTGTCAAAGGACGAACGATGCGTGAAAATCCGTTGACAAAGCGTCGGTAATAGCCCGCTAGTCCATGGAAGCTCCGAATCTGCGTGACAGTCTTGGGCTGCTCCCAAGACATAACTGCATCTATCTTCGCAGGATCAACTGCAATGCCTGCTCCAGAAATGACATGCCCGAGAAACGAGACCTGGGATAGCCAGAACTCACACTTGCTCAACTTGGTATATAGCTTGTGCTCTCGCAATGTGTCCAAAACAATCCGTAGATCATTCGCATGATCCCACTCATTTCGTGAGTAGATGAGCACATCATCGATGAACACCACTACAAACTTGTCCAAGTATGGACGGAAGATCCTATTCATCATATCCATGAAAGCCGCAGGTGCATTGGTGTGTCCAAACGACTTCAAACTCGTAGTGTCCGTAGCGAGTCCTAAAGGCTGCGAAATATCCAACTCGCGAATCTTCAGCTGATGGTAGCCTGAGTGAAGATCGATCTTCGAGAAAACCAAAGATCCCTGGAGCTGGTCAAACAAATCATCGATACGTGGCAAAGGATAACGGTTCTTCACCGTTCTCTTGTTCAGCTGCCTGTAATCGACACACAGTCTCTTGGATCCATCCTTCTTCTTGACAATTAGAACCGAAGCACCCCAAGGTGAAGTGCTCGGTCTCACGAATCCTAAGTTAAGTAACTCCCTTAACTGCACCTTCAGCTCTCTTAACTCAGCAGGTAACATACGGTAAGGAGTCATCGAGATCGGCTGTGTTTTTGATAGTAATGTGATCTCAAACTTAATCTCTCTCTCAGGAGGTAATCGTGTCCGCCAATTAGTATGGGCAAGTGCCTGACTATCAAAGAAATGACAAATAGCTGGCCACCTGGCCCTCGGATGTGATATAGAGAAGAGAGAGTCTCTGCGACTCTACCTAAAGAAACTAGTAGTCTCCAAGCTAGAAAACAATGCGTCACGCTAGAATTAAGTAGATCATGGAAAGGTTGACAAGAGTAGTCAGTAGGTGTGCTAGTTCGTTAGTCATCTCCTGGTCTGGTCGGGATGACATGGCTCTGCATGAGAACCGTTTTTAGTCATAAACTCGATGGTTCGCAGATAATATGATATATGTTTTTCTCTTCTTGGGATATAATATGAAAGTTAATGAAATTGGTGACAACTGTGGTATTTGAATATGAATGTCATATTTCCCTTTTCAGACTTACGACAAATCAGAAGACTGCCGTTATCTGAGAACTTAATGCGATCGGAATTAAAATACTACGAATGTGTGTATCGGGGTACCACTGCTCAGATACCAAACTGTGAACCCCCTAGGATCCGGGTACCCGTTAATCACACATTTCGCGTTACAACATTCATTACTATCGCATTAAGTAACTGAAAGTACGGGGAAAAATTTTTCGCGAATGAAATAATTTCATCTGACATTCACATCAACATTTATAACCACAAACTCATAGAACAATGGTCACCAAAATCTCATTTCATTATCTTCCATATATTTTACATGCACAAAGTCTGACAGTACATACAGTATATCCCAAAATCTGACTGAAGAGAAAGAAACATAATACATTATAAATTGAACAAAAACTGGCACAAAATAAACCATACCGTTGGGTATAAAATTTATCTCCTGGACCCATGTATAGCTACTGAACTGCAGGCTATTTGCCTGCCAAACATGTTAGGAAAGAAGAGGAGTCAGCGGTTGCTGGTACCTCCAAAAAACTTATATAAAATAACAGGCATTTATTGTGACCAAAAGCAGGCAAGTAGAGAGGCAAGAACAACTCAAATTAAAATTTATTCCTACTTGCAATTGAAAAAGGTTTCCAAATTCTAGTAAGCACCTCTTATGATTAGCTATTATCCCAACATTCCCCACATAAGCATATTTCTATCGTAAGTGATTGTATATTTTATTCTCATAGTACTCAGAGATCATATTTATGGATTTTTGATGATGGGAAAGGTGAGATGAGAAGATATAAAGATTTATTAAAATCTTAAGTCTAGTGGATAGTCTGTGGTCTTGGTTCTTGTGAAACCTCACACTATGACTCTAAGACTTGGGGAATGTCTTAGGATTGGGGTGCCTCCGTAGGCATGCGGTGTTGTATAATGCATCCTAACTAAGTTCCCAACACGTCCACTAGCTTAATGAGATTTCGAATTAGATTATAGTCTTTTCCATTTATTCAACTTTAATTGTAACCCCTTAAAACCTCAAGTGCAACTGTCTAAGATGTAACTCTATATGATGTAGATATAGAAATGGATGATCTGGATGTAAAATCAATCCCTTCAAACCTTTGTGCAACAACCTGAATGTAACTCTAGATGATGTAGATATAGATATGGATGATCTGGATGTAACATCGCCAAGTCTGTTGGTGAAGAAAAACTCAAGCGGTGAAGAAGCCAACAAAAAGGCTCTTCCGTCTCGCCCTCTAATTGGAAGGACGGTCCAATAGAGGGATAGGTCTACACTCCCAAACTACGCCACTGAGACGGGTGAGAGGGACTTCCCGGAAAAGTCACTCTAGAAAAACAGCCCGACCGGTAACGGGCAACCGAGCTCGTACGTAAAACTGAAAACCAAGGATCCCCCGCCTGGGTATCCTAAACAATGGGTCAGCGTAACTGGTCTAAAGTCGGGATCCCAACGAGGCGTAAAAACACTGTGAGCTCACGTTAAAAACCGAAGGGGGACTGGGATCCTAGACCCGCGCACTTGGCGGCCGCTGCCCAAACTGGGCTTCCTTTCCTCCGCCCAGTTGAGGGTCACCGCGCCCTCGCACGGTCATGTGTAAAGGAGCATCATGACCGGCACAAGAATTTATAAGATATTACTGATTCACAATCGTCATCTCAGTGCTTATCAACTCCTCTCTTTATCAAAGTTTCTTTTTCCGCGGTTAATCGAACAGATGTAGATCTCGTATCCATAACATTATTTTCTGTAAATTTTATCGGATGATACTAGGGATGTTTTCTTTTCAAAATATGAGAAGTAAAGAATTCCTGTTAAGTACACATAATTTGATTCAACTTAAATGGTATATGTACACCTATCGTGGTTATTGGTTGTTCTATAAGCTGAATTCTATTTGACGTTGTTAATACGTTTAATGCTAAGGGTACAGCTTAATCATCTATACGTGGAGGAAATTTTCAAAATTAACTTGCTATAATTAGACACAATACTTGTACCATCATAGACCCCCTTTTTTTATATATAATTACTAATTGTGGATTCATGTATCCTAAAGTAAAGAATGTAATATAATACAACAGGTTACTACTTTCTGTTGCATACTTTGATGACTTACCGAATTACTGATACTATATCAAAACTCCATGGAGAAGAAATATCAGGATTATGATAATAATTATTCCCTCTCTTGATACTTTATATTTTAAGGATTTAAACAATATGCGTTGAGGATTAAACCTCTTAAACAGAATTATATGTATTTTCTCTAAGTGTAACTGGAATGAATACTACTATCTTATATATATTTATCAGTAGAGTATATCAGGGACTGATATTAAACATTTCAATGACTATAACTTACGTCTTGGAACATTTGATCCCAAGTGGAATTTAATCATAAGTTAAAGATTTAAAGTTTTGTAAGTACTAACAGTAAGTGCATCACATTTCATTTGAATATGAGACTCAATCTTTAAACGTAATTTGCATAGACAGTAATTTCCCTTCCCCAGGATCTTAAGGTCACGTTCTCTTTTCAAAACAACTTAGTTATCAAAAAAATCTTTAAAAATATGAGTGACCTTTTAATAATAATAAATAAGATCTTTGGTATGAATTAAATCTGGATATTATTATGGATGACCTCCCATAATGAAAGAACATTTTTACTACTGAGTCAATTGATTTGAAAGGCATTTCCGGCTCTTGACGAAGATGATCAAAACATCACATCGCATGGAATCACACAATCCACCGCTGGCCTACTCGAACCAGAAGAACGAAAAAAGGTGCCCGTACTTCTCTGCGCACGGAAAGCATTCGACAGATCAGACTGACTCTCATCCTGATTCCGAGCTAATATTCGAGCCAAAAGCAAGCCTATCCACATATGCAGGCGGGGTAATAGGCCAGGTTTCCCGAGCTTAGGGATATGGGACCGGAACATTGGTACAGTACAAAATACATATACCAATCCATAACGATCAAAGTCAAATCGGGCAAATTCAATAAAACAACAACTAGTACCATATAAAAGCGGCCATAAACAGGAGAGTCTTGACCAATTCGAAAGATCATTGAATGTAGTTGAAATAACGGAATTGGAGATTGCTTGGTCAACTAACGGAAACTCAATCTAATTCATAATCGTCTCAATGTTCTCTTTTCCTTTCTTTTTCTTTTTCTTGTCTGAATATGAAGGAGCTAATACCATTCCAATGCCCCTTTTAGCCATGCATAAACTGAACCATGGGATAAGCACAAAAATGCAAGCTTCTATAAAGACGGATACACCCAATACATCAAAACTCATTGCCCATGCACATAACTGGTAATGACCAGTAAAAATGTCATTTCAACTAAATACTGGTTATAAACACAATAGAGCATTCAATCTCTGAAAAAAAAATACTCTTCATCGTAATGTTTACAGTAGAGAGATTACCAAGAAGTAATGTAATATGTGTAGATGCTATGCTCTGCAGAGAAAAATGTTTACATGTTCCGATTAATAAACTCCAACAATCCAGTAGATTATTCAACCAGATAGAACAGAAAAGATTGAGTAGTACAAATCAAAGGGAGGTATAGTAGCAGTTTGATCCCAACCAATTTCAATCGAAGATTTGAGAGAGACTTTATCCATGATTCAAAGGTCTAACTCAAGAATCAAAAATTAATTTGTGGTGCACTTGGGCACTTAAAATCATGATTTGGAGAGGTGGTTGGCTGCACATAAGTCCAACCCAAAATACGTCTAGAAGGATATTCCTGCATCTTTCAAAAGAGTAGATTTGCTTGTATTGGTATTTAAACAAAGATCAGATTACCAAAATTTACATATCATTTTATAGGAGATACAGAAAATTAAGACCCAAATTTCGATTTTTTATAGCAGATTACAGAGAATATAATTTATATCTAAAATTTAAATTTTTAGAAGCTTATTTCCTGATGTAAAATCCAGAAATTCCAAACAAAAAGGGAAATCCATTGTGAGAACACATGCATGGCAGCAAAGAGGAGGGGAGGAGGTACCTAATTTGATTTGCATGTTATGGATGGGTGATTTGGAGCAGCCCCAAGGCTCCAATGTTGCAGATGACTGAATTGAAGCTACAACAAATGAAAGGATTGTAGGGTACTTGGTTGCTTGCCTTGGCAACACCGTGTGTAGCTCGAATGAAGAGGAGTTGCTCCAGCAATAATTCTGCAGTTGAGCTCTCCAGGTGGAAAATAGGAAGAAGAAGAGAAGGGAATTCGGGAGAAAGGAAAATGGAAGAAGGAAAGTAGGGAATGTACCTTTTTATTCTAGATCTCTCAAAATTTAAGATCAACAAGTATTTTGGAGGACATGCAGCAGCTTGATTGGGGCAGTACAACAGCCAAAGGGGAAGAACTAGAGCTTTTCCAGCAATAGACACTGAAGGAAAAGGGGCTCGATCTTGTCCAAGGGCAGCAACTGCCAAAGGAAAGGTTGGAGTCTCCAGCAATTGCTCCAGAGCTTGATGGACTGCAACAGAAGAAGAAGGCTTCGGCTGAAATTTAAGTTGGGTTTCGGGAGGAGAACGACAGTGGCTTGGATGGAGTTATAAATAAGGAGAGGAAAGCTATTAAAGTTTGCCAAGTGTTAGTAGGAAGAGGTCACGTGGAGAGGGACATATAAAGGCAAATGGACCAAAAATGGGTTGCTGCTCTACAGTACAGAGCTGGAAATTTTTGATTTGATTTTTTTTACAACCAGGCAGTAGCCGACTGCTACTGTGTATCTAAAATTATTAATTTAATAATAATAGTATTTTTTTAACAAGCTTTAAAATGAACCCTACGTGCACCCCGGGTCTCGGATTTTGACGTGCAATATCTCGTTTTGACCGTCTCGGGACGACGATCAATTTGAGTATAATATTCATATACTTTCGGTCGAGTTTTGAATACCCGAAATATTCGGATACGGTTTTTGTTTAAGGTTTAAATTTTACGAATTAAAATTATCAAACGACCTCCGATTGACGAACGGTCGATTCCGTTGGTCTTGTATCGTCGAATCAGATCTAATGATGGTCTCGTATCATTTTGTGGTTTCTGAATTTGCGTCGCGGCCTTTTTCACGGCGTGCGCTACGATGCGACCGTTTTTCGGTTGATTTCGCCCGAACGACTTTTGATTCATAATAAATTGACCGTTTTAGGTTATCTAATGTTGTCAGATAACTTAATTGGGTTATTCGGACCTTATTCGGGTCGAGTTCGGGTTTACGCGGATCCCGGATGTTACACAAACCGAAGAGAAGACATCGCTTGCGATGAGATTTGCTCTTCAGTGACCATGTTTAACCCATCAGAATATTGCCAACTGTAGCTACACAACTCGACTATGACATCTTTATGATGTGAGTCAAGATTGCATTCCTCTATGAATACCTCTCTGAGGATATTCATATGAAGTAGCCGCAGGGCTTTATGGTTGAGGAAAGCAAGATGTACAAGCTAAAGAACTCCATCTTTGGACTCAGATAAGCTTCTTGTAGTTGGAACATAAGATTTGATGAAATTATAAATGTTATGATTTCGGATAAAAATCTTGATGAACCATGTGAAGCTTAGTGGGAGTGCCATTGTGTTCATCGTGCTAAATGTAGACATTATTCTAATCATTTAGAATGATATAAGAATAATAATAAGTGTTTTATAATTTGGTTGTTCCATACCTTGAGATATGATCTCAAGGATACCTCTTAGATCCTAGTTCTGAAGATGTTCAGAAGCAAAGAGAAGAGGGTATTGGGACCAACACATTAGTAGTACACCTTGGACTTATTCCATTTTCTAGAAAATTCCAAGAAAGGCTTCCTTCCCTTAAGATGTGGCACTGACCTATCTAAAGGGATAGCACCTCAAAGAGTTGAGGAAGTGAATGCTAGAACTGCTTGCACTTGTGCATCAGTTACGAGAAGCTGAGTGTATGCTAGATGTGCAAAAGAGCCATATGACTGCCATGCAGTGGGAGTAGTAATCTGTTACTAATCCTACTCTAGAAATAAAACACTTAGTTGCAGTAATAACAATATCTTCAAAAGATGATGAAACTTAGAGATAGTGATCTCAAAATCTTATCTTCAAATGTTTAAGACCTTGTAGATAGTGATCTATGAGGGTCTTAACTGTAGATACCTTAGGAGATAGAGATCTCCAGGAATGAAGGTATTCTAATAAGGATTATGGACATATTGGTTATAATAGTTATCGAGCTACAATGTCAAGGACACTATAACAAATTTGAGTATTGGTTGCATAAGATGCAACTTTCGCATTGGATGCGAGCACTGTTACTAGTCATATGCAAGTGTCGTAAAAGGACTTGGCATAGTCTCTTGGGAACAGAGTGACTGATCAACTTACCTATCTATTTTCAAAATAGCTTATGATTGTCACATGAGTGTAGGTTTAAATGATTAGCCCATTAATGGCTCTTTGGACTAGTGGGAGATTGTTGGAAATGCGAGCCCACGGCGAGCCATTATGCAATAAATGTTATTGCAATTCACTCCTTAATCTGAAATGAAGAATACATAATTTGCATAATAGGTCCCTTAGTACAATTAGGGTTATGTACCATGGCCATCTTGATGATCATACAGCTGTTGATTCAGTTATTGAATCATAGAGGCCAGTGCTTGGATGAATAACTAAAGAGTTAGATTAAGGACTCATCAAGCACCATCAAATGATTGTTAAGAGATGATCTCCATCCTGAGAAGGAGATGGCAATCCTTTCTCTTTAGGCTGATATCTGACCAACCTCTTGATGCAGGTCCTCTGCATAGGAATAGAGATTCAGAGGTGTCAGATTAGTTAGGTCAAAGAGTAGACTTAACGAGATCGAGATAACCAAAGTCCTATATCGTATGCTGTCATGATATAGGCACGCATCCTCTGACCGGAGACAGATGTGTTACTATATGTCTGAGTATGTACATTTGGCAGACCAATAGGTTGATGACCTAATCAAGGTTTATACACCGGCGCGCTGGTGTGCATATAAGGGCATATGAGTAATACGATCTCTCAAAGGGATCATACAGGTTCAGTTATTGAACCGGAAGACATGAGCTCACTCATGAGATATTGGGAAGAATCAAATTCCGTGCGCACGGTCGTCTCGCTTTGGAAGCTTGACTGAATTTGTAGGTTTAATATATACTTTTGGAAAGTATATGATCAAGACCTAGGTATGATATACGCTTTTGGAAAGTGTATGATTGATACCAACTCCCAATGATCGAATGAGAAACATACTGATAAAACCATGAAGTAGACAGTATAAAGTTGATCCAATACTTCGGGTTTAGTCTGAGTCTTCCAATACTTCGGGTTTAATCAAGCATCTATGGGAGGCCCGGGATTTGAGATATGATCTCAATATCCATGTCACTATACGTGGAACAATACAATCGCCATGTCCTTATCTCTAAGTATCTGCGGAGAAAGCGCATTATCCTTGAAGGAGTTCATGGATAATTCTATTGTTGATTTATGTATCCGAGCATTGAGAAATTGGATAATTAAATGTGATTTAATTATCACGATTAATATGAATTCGATTCATAGTATAAAAGGAGTTGTCTTAGATAATTAAATATGATTTGATTGTCAAAGATGTAAATAATGTGAATATGATTCATGTTATTTGAGAACAAGAGAATAGAAATCCAAGATGATTAAATGTGATTTAATTATCATGGATATGAATAATGTGGATAGCAATATCCATATTAGTCATATATATTACAAATGTGATTTATAATATATAAGAGAAAGCTATTTGTAATTTACATTTGTTAATTAAATGTTAATGTGAATTGGATTCACATTGGACATTGAATTGAAAATGTAATTTACATTTTGTTTTGGGTTGTGAATATGATTCACAAATTTTTCAATGGCAAGATTGCAATGTCTACAAAATAATTGTGAATTATTTTTGTAGAATAATTTGCAACAAAAGTTGTTGCAAATAATGGAGATTACATAAAAGATGAAATAGCCACCTTCCTAATGGAGGAGGGTGGACGGCCACCACTCCCATTAGGAAAAGGAGGTCGTCCCCCCTCTCCACATGGAAGGAGGCTTTCTCTCCTTTCATTATCTCCATGTATTGATGATTTAATTTTGTGATTAAATTGTGTTGATTTATCAACGTATATTTAATTTAAATTAAATTAATTGTTGTTGGTTTTACCAACACAAATCTTAGCCATTAAAAGAAAACAATCAATGAGAGCCATTGGATTTGTGTTGTCCCATGTATTGAGATCCATGGATCCCAAAACCCTATAAAAGGAGAGGCACCCCATTGCTCTTCTTTACACACACACACACTATGCTTGAGAAGCATATCTCTCTCTTTCTATTCTCTCTACACGTCCTCTCTCTCTCCCTCTCATGGCCGTCCACCATGGATGCCCTAGAGAGGTTCTCCATCGCCGCAGCGTCGTCGTTATGCTGCCCGATGGTTTGCTCGTGGAACTCCGTCTACTTCAGCGTGCCTTGCTCGTGAAGAAGACGTTGGATCTCGTCTGTCGAGATCAGGAGATCCGTCGCTTGGATCATCAACATGGATTGCGAGAAGCACGCGGTTCATCCCCGCGCTCGCAAGCGTCTCCTCCGTCGGATCGGACTTGAGACAGGAGGTCTCTTCGTTTAGAGACTCGATTGCAACCACGCTTCAAGAGGTAACCCTAATACTTGTTTGTGGTTTAGACGAAACGATCCGAGAAGTGTTCTTTGATCATGTGGTCACGTCACATGAAAAATTTTAATTTCCGCTGCATAGAACAACTAGTGCGACTAGTCGTTCTTCGTCGTATTCGATACGACGCTTACGCTTCCGTGATGCGCTTGAGGATCTAACCATATCCTTCATACTCCTCCTCCACTCTTCAGGCATTTTCTTGCTTCGCCAAATAACATTGAATAGATTTGTAAGGTGTATGTTTGCTTAAATCCATGTTTAAAAGATCCGAACGGTTTCGAGATAAATTCATAAATAGTATTCTTAGAAGAACTTTAAGAACACTATTTACAAATTTATCTCTCCTGCGCTGGCTGTGGGCTCATATGCCGTTGCAAAATCCAGGATGGCTTTTCCCTCTTCATTCTATCCCCAAAACCATGTCCTCCATAAATACTAGCATACCCTGAAGTATCTTTTCCCACATGTCCATTAAGATCTCCACCGATGCAAATCATTTCTCTTTGTAGGATTCCTTGTAGACTCTTATCCAAATCCTCCCAAAAAGCTTGTTTAGTCCTTTCATATAAACTAATTTGCGGTGCATAAACTGAGACGATATTCAGAATTTCTTCTTCAGGCACCAATTTTAGCAAAATAATTCGATCCCCGAATCTTTTCACCTGAACCAAACAATCCTTTAAATCCTTGTGAACAACCACTCCAACACCGTTTCTACCCTTATCTTTACCTGAATGCCAAAGTATAAAGCATGTCTTCTCAAGCTCCCTTGCTTTCTCTCCAACCCATTTAGTCTCTTGAAGACATAGTATATGAATCTTTCTTCTTTCCATCGTATCCACTATCTCCATTAGCTTTCCAGTTGAAGTGTCAATATTCCAACTACCAATCTGCAACTTCTGTTGTAATCTCTTTTGGATTAACTTCTTTACTCATATGCGTCCATTATGCGAGAACCCTTGTAAATTTTGGACTGCATCCAGGCGGTGATTTTTTTTTGAAGTCTAAAACCTCGGGGGAGACCCTCGGTGGTGTTCACCCCTAATTTATTAACAAAAGAGAAGAAACAAGTACAGAGAAAAACAAAGAAACAAAAGAATCTACAAGGAACCCAGCTCGAACACCGAGAGGGAACTAAACCAACAGCCAATCAACAACAAGACTGTCACAGTGGGACAAAATATTTTCTTTGTAAAACCGTTGCCCCCTAAAAATAGCTTCATTCCGCCAAAGCCAGATTGCCCAAACACTTGCCAAGGGACGCAATAAATATCTACGATCCCTATCCTTGTTAGACAACAATGACTCCCAGAAAGTAGCCGAATCGGTGGTAATAATCCATCCCACAGTCGCTGCCTCCCAGACGCCCATAACCACCGGCAGGTAAAGAAAAGATGTTCCAGGGAGCCCACATCGCTGCCACAGAGAGCACACTCCTCCGGGACCGAGGCGAACATCCTAGCACATCAATCCCTCGTCAAAAGCATCTTCCTCCGAAACAACCACAAGAAAATACCAACCCTCTCAGGAAGCCTCAAGCCCCACATAAAGTTGCAGTCACGCACCAACATCTCCATCCCCAGTTGGGTGGAGGAAGAAATCAGCAAATACGCCTTCCTCGTCGTGAAGGGCCCCCCTCCAGGCCCAGTGATCCCCCCCCCCGTGGGACGAGACGCACCACTGATCGAATCCAACAGATGGAGGAAATCGAGTAGCCTCTAGTCAGAAAGGTTACTATGAAGGATGGGGAACCAATCATCCTCGGACCAATAAGAGGCAACGGAAGCATTCCTATCAGCCACGAGAGCAAATAAACGCGGAAACGTCTCACCAAGAGGTACCCCACCGACCCAAATGTCATTCCAGAATCTGAAAACCTGATCGTCACCAAGCATCGGAACAAAAGGATTAGAGTACTTAAAGACAACCGCCAGCACCCCACGCCATAAAGGCGTCCGCGGCCCAAGATAAGCCTCCGGCCCCAGCAGCGACCCGTTCACACCACGAATCTTGCGCAAGACGACATAGCAGAAATCTTCGCTAGCACCCCACAGTCTATTCACCCATTTCAGGAGAAGGGCGTCACTAACACGGTCCAGCCGACGAATGCCAAGCCCCCCCTCGCACTTACGCCTCGTCACCTCCTCCCAACCCACCAAATGCAGCCCACTCGCAGATGTCTCATTCCTCCCCCACAGGAACCTTCGCATCAATTTTTCAATTCGACATCGAATCCCAGCAGGCAACTGTCGGTTGGCGAGAAAGTAAACGGGGATAGATGATAAAACCGACTTGAGGAGGACGAGACGGCCACCCCTCGAAAGCATAGCCGAGCTCCAACCGGATAGCCGCAATTCCATCTTCTCCACAACCTTGGACCAATCACTCAAACGAGTCCTGCCCGCGCCCAGCGGCATGCCCAGATAATCAAAAGGTAAAGGGCCCGGCAACGAGCCCAAAATCAAGTCGCAGTCAGCCGCCTCCATACCAAACGGAACCACCTTAGACTTGTTGGCGTTCTTGAACAGGCCCGACATCTCACTGAAGACCTCCAGAGTTGCCGCCATGCAGAGACCTCTTCATGCCCCCCCCCCAATGAATAAGATCATGTCATCGGCGTATTGGAGTAGAGGGACCACCATCTCGCCGCAGGAGAAGCCCATCGAGGGACCACAATCAACCACCCGACACATCATCCGAGCAAGCACATCCACCGCTACCACGAAAAGGAGAGGCGCCAGAGGGCAGCCCTACCGCACCCCCCTCCGCGGCTGGAAGAGATCACCCACCAAGCGCCCATTCACCATAACCGAGAAGGAGGTCGTAGCGACACAGCGGCGCATCCACGAAATCCACAACTCCGGGAATCCCCGAGTCCTTCGAATCGACCAAATGAAACTCCAATCGAGACAGTCATAGGCCTTCGCAAAGTCGACTTTCCAAAGCACTCCACAATTCCCTTCCCTGGCCCACTTCGCGACCATCTCCGATGCTAAAGCAGTAACGTCGACAATCTGCCTCCCACGAATAAATGTCGCCTGCATCGGGGAAATGATCCCATCAAGCACCGGGGCCAGTCTAAGCGCAAACACTTTCGCCACAATCAAGTAGATAGCATTCGAGATGGCAATAGGACGGAAATCATCAATACGCTCTGCCGAGGAGAACTTCGGCAGCAAAATAATGAGAGCTCTATTGATCTTGTCAAATCCAGCATTACCCTCACAGAACTCGGCCACGACCTCCAGGATCTCCCGCCCCACCAGCTCCCAAAAGTCTTTGTAAAAAGCCACCGAGAACCCGTCCGGCCCCGGTGAGCCATCCGCGTTAAGATCCCACATGGTTTCTTTAACCTCCTCCAACGATACCCTCCTCGTCTAGTCTTCGTAAAGCGAAGGCGGTAGAACCTGTGCCCCAGCACCCGTCCACCTCCACCGCCTGGGTGTTCGCTGTCGAGAGAAATCCTTGAAATACCCCAAAATCTCCCTCCCAATATCCTCCTCCCCCACCACACGCCTGCCAGCGATCGAAATCGACCGCACGAAGTTTAAACGCCGCCTACCGCTCGCCACCCGATGGAAGTATGCCGTGTTGGCATCACCCCCCCCCCCCTCACCACGACACCCTCGATCGCTGACGCCATTCCGTGACCCGCTTCCGGTCCTCCAACTCCACCCTCTCCTGGGCAACCGACCGGGTAGCCAATTCCTCATCCTGAAGGTCCCTGACCCCTTCCAAAGCATCCAAAGTGCTCACGACCTCCTCCGCCTCCTTCCTAACTGTTACCCTAGCAACCTTGATTCCCTTTTAAAGATAGCCAAACTTTTGCGCAATAAATCGAGTTTCCGAGCAAACCTTGCCACTGCGGACCCCCCGTGCTGCTCCCGACCCAGATATTCGCAACCAAGCTTTTGAAATTGTCCTCCAATAACCAGCACTTCTCATATATGAAAAAACCTTTAGAAGAGGTCGTATCACCAGAATCCCAGATGATCGGGGTGTGATCCAATAAACACCGAGGCCTGGAGCTCACAAACGAAAGAGGGAAAAACATTCATAAGGTCCGCAGACGCCAAGAACCTGTCAATGCACGACCGAAAGCGAGTGTTCCTCCAAGTGTACAAAACGTCGGCCGCACGAAGATCCTTCGAAACCAAAGAGTCGATAAGTTGAGTAAAATCAGGCGAACTAGGGTCATGACCCCCCCTCGAACGGGGTCGATCCAATAACGCAAAGTCATATTAAAATCTCCCCCAATCAGCCAAGGGATCCCCACGAATTGTTCACTAACCTGAAGCAGCTCCTCCCACAGGTCCTTCCTCTTAACACAGCAACACGGGCCGTACGCACAAGAGAAGGCAATCGGTAACGAGTTATCCATCCAAATCAGGATCACAGAGATAGCATGAGTCCCCATGAAGACCGAACCGAAGGAGAAGATCGCCGACCTCCAAGCAATTAGCAGACCCCCGCCGAGCCCCCGCGTCAAGAGATCGGACCTCATCAAGGCCCCCCGCACCGAAAGACCGCCAAAAGGCATCCTCCATACCCTGTAGCATTGTTTCCTGAAGTAATAAGACATCGCATCCCCATTCCACAAACCTCGCACCCAAGGTTCTTCGTTTAACTGCCTCCCCCAACCCTCGCACAAAAGAGAGCACCTTCATGAGGAACATGCCGCACACCCACCGGCCCGAACCACACTAGCAGCAGCCGCAACCGTTCTTTCAAAGTCGAGCAAGTCTGTACCTCCCCTTCCCTTGGGCGCGATCTGTTTCTCCTCCTATACCTCTTTGCCGATCTCCTTTCAGGTGATCCTTCATCCGCAGCACTGTCCACCTGAACCGCCAAAGACATCGCGGGCCGATCTTGCGAGCCAAACAGCTGAGCACTTGAGGAAGGACCCCCCGACGAGATCCCGGTGAACCATTTTCCAACTCCCCCTCGAAGAGAATGAAGGGGAGCTTTGAAGCAAGAGAGATTCCCCCCCCCACTCCCAACCGCTAACTCCAATTCGCAGTGGCAGTCGGGTCGGGCTGTGGAAGAAACGCGAGGTGGATCCGCCTCCTCAAACCCCTCCACAAAAGATCCGAGCACAAGCCTTAATGAGGGAACACCGAAAGGTCGGGTCACAAAGAGATCCGAATGAAGAGTCCCGGATCGAAGAGTCGGGCGCCCTTTTCCAAAAGCAAAAGTCACCCACGACCCCCGAGAAACTCCCCTCCACTTCACCAGACAAGACGCCAAGATGAGAATCCATGCACTGTGTCCACGAGGTAGAGCTGAAAGGACGTACGAAGGAACTGAAAGGACGTACGAAATCATCAAGGCGGGACGAGTCCCACGAAGCGTGCCCATGCAAAGACACATGTTCCTCGGAAACCGAAACAACGCCCTTCCCCCCTTCCAGGTATCGAAGCCACGACCATCGCCCCCTCCCGCACCACCGACGGTGGCGGAGGAGTAATGACAGACGGCTCAATACGACAACTGAACCGACTATTCTTCAAACTCTCATAGAAGACACGTCCCACCGCTCCATCCAGAAAGCTCTTACTGCACTCCAGGAGGACCCTCGTGACCATGGGGTCGGAGCCCGGAGCCAGACCATCATCGTGACTGCAAGAACCTCTCCCCACCTACGCAGTGGTCGGTTGAGACAATGAACCGATCGAGAAAGGAACGGGATACCACGGACCTCAGCAACACACACTTCTACGTCCAAACAAGCCCCGTCAGCAAAACGAAGATCCCTCCAAACAACACCATCCATCGCCCCACTCCGAAGCAGTCGAAGACGATGTTCTTCCGATAGCCCCGAACACAGCACCACCTAGGGCCCAAGGCGATGACGTCCCCAGAAAAATTGAGTGCTAAGATTCCTGCGGAGGAAGATTGACCACAAAGTCGATCGACAGGCTCTCATGCACGAAACACCCGATGATCGCCCGGCTAACAGCCTTCCTCCGAGACATCTCCTCCGACCCCTTCCGAAGAGCAAAAAAAAGGCAGAGGGTCCGAAGAAACCACCACTTCTGATCAACAGCATCGCCTGCCGTCGTGGCGGAGTTCGCGCCACCGGCCACTACTTGCGCAAACGAACGTCCTCCGAAGCAGGATGAAGTCCCACGTGAGGGAACCACCCCAGCCGAAACGAAAGAGCCACCAGGCTGTAACGGCCCCCTTCCAAACCTGAGACGAATATCGCAGTTGACCATCCTATGTCCCAACCCTCCGCAAGCGAAGCACCGCGGGCGAGCAACACAAACCGCCGCCAAATGCCCTCTTAGACCACAGCGAAAACATCTCCTCTCCGACTTTCTGTGGGAGACATGCACCCACTCCTCCCCCGCAACCCCGCCAGCTGCCACAACTGAGGACTCCCTCCTTCACTGCGATAACTTCCCTCCTCTGCACGACCAACCCTGCTTCCCCCTTCGAACTCCGCGAGCCCCTCACCACCACGCCCCTCACCGCCATGCGCCTCACCACCAAGACCACCCGCAACGAGAACCGCACCCCTGCGCTCGAGCTAGCGCTAGCGTCGCCCTTCCTGCGCCATCTCCAGCCAAACCACCCCCCCCCACCGTTGTCTGAAACCCCACCGCGCTGACCCACACCTCCCGCTCTCGCCATCCAGCTTGCGGATATGCAAACTTTTCAAAATTAGTCTCTCAATCCGGGCAGTGATGCAGCGGAACTAGCTTAATTATCCGCATGCGCTCCTTATGCGAGAACCCTTGCAATTTTGAACTACATCCAAGCTGCGATGTAGCGGGCCCTTGCCAATTTTTCATTACATTCAGACAATGTGACGCGTCGCACGTAGGGAACGCCCCAACAAAATATGTATGTTTGCTTAAATCCATGTTGAATATACCAAAAAAAAATCAAACAAACGAGTAAATTTTTTTGAGAGAAAAACAAATGAGTAAATGAGAATAATATCGTATGTTTTGAAGAACATCATTCATAATATTCAAGAGTGAAAGAAGGTGAATTAAAAATAGATTACAAACAAAACTTTCTACTTAAGTAAGAGAATCGATCTCATTTGGACTATTGACATAAATCTATGATTCGGTAGCACTAGATTACTAATACTTACTATCAACTATGCAAAAATAATATTGTAACATGTGCAATATATGTGCAGACTTTACCTAATTAATTTAAAAGTTTTTATCTCCATCGCCAAAATGAGGGAGCTCCCTATCCGAAAGGGAGGTATCCTAACGTCTTCAAACATGGTCTTTTAATGTTTTTAAAATAGGGTTTAGGGGACCAGATGCGCTTTAAAATAGGGTTTAGGGGACCAGATGCACTTTCTTTGCAAGGGTGAAGGGAAATATTTAATGCCCCAAGCTTAGTCCCCAATCCGTTATCGAGGAAAACTAGCCTTAACAACTTATTGGGTTCGGACTTAAATGGATTCGTAGACAACCACCCAAAATGCTTAAGCCTAAGTTGTCAATTAGTAATCCCCACCACTTATAACCCAGTCTCACACTATGTGAGTTTTAAATGTGGGATTATGTTGCGGGTATGGGTATTACAACCTCCCCCAACTTATAATCGCAACGTCCTTGAAGCGACATGGTCCATCACTTATTCCTAGTGACAGTGGCAGGTGCACGCTCCGGATAGCCATTTCCTCTCTTTGTAGGAGTGGCTCCATCTCTCGGGTCACCATTTCCACTATCGGAGGGAAATTGGCTCTGATACCATTTGTAACGTCCCGGACATAGGTCATCGGTTTGTTATCGAGGGAAACTAGCCCGAACAATTTGTGAGGTTCAAGCCCAAATGGATCGTTGGCAACCACCAAAAATACTTAAGCGCAAGTTGTCAAGTAGTAATCCCCCACTCTTATAACGTGTTCTCACATTTTGTGAGTTTTAGATGTGATTATTTTTAGGGTATGGGCGTTACAACCTCCCATTTAAATTCGCAATGTCCTCGTACGGCATGGCTGATCACTTATTCTAATGACAATGGCGGTTGTACGCTCCGGATATTCATTTTATCTTATCTCTTTATAGGGGTGGCTCCACCTCTCAAGGAGTCATTTCCACTATCAGAGAGAAATTGGCTATGATACCATTTTAACATCATGAGCTTAGGTCCCCGATCCGTTATCGAGAAAACTGGCCCTGACAACTTGTTGGGTTCGGATTCAAATGGATCGGTTGATAATCACCCAAAATGCTTTAGCACAAGTTGTCAAGTAGTAACCACCACCACTTATAGCACACTCTCACACTTTGTGAGTTTTAGATGCGGGACTATATTAGGGGGTATAGGTGTTTACAACCTTCCCCTACTTATATTCGCAACATCTTCGTTGCAACATGACTCATCACTTATTCCTAGTGGTAGTGGCGGTTGTATGCTCCGGGTAGTCATTTCTTCCTTTCTCTTTGTATGGGTGGCTCCACCTCTTAAGTAGCCCATTCCATTATCAGAGGGAAATTAGCTCCGATAACATCTGTAATGTCTTGAGCTTACGTTCCCGGTTCGTAATCGAGGAAAATTGGCCCTAAAACTTGTTGAGTTCGAGCCCAAATAGATTTGTTGGCGACCACCCAAAATGCTTAAGTCCAAATTGTCAAGTAGTAATCCCCACCACTTATAACACGCTCTCACACTTTGTGAGTTTTAGATGAGGACTATGTTTTGGGGGCATGGTTGTTACAACCTCCCCGCATATATTCGCAATGTCTGTATTATGACATGCTCCATCACTTATTCCTAATGACAGTGACAGTTGCACGTTCCGGCCCGGGTAGTCATTTCCTCCTATCTCTTTATAAGGGGGCTCCACCTCTCGGGTAGCTCTTTCCACTCAGAGGAAAATTGTACTGATACTATTTGTAATGTCCCGGACTTAAGCCCCTGGTCCGTTATCGAGGAAACTGGCTTTGACAATGATGATATATTAGTTATCATTATTATTGTTTTCTTATTTTCTACTTATTTTGTCTTCTTCTTGTAATTTGCCTAATAGGTTCCTCTCCTATAGAAGAGAACCCAAGGGCCTCTCACTAATGAAATCATTCTTTTCCCTCAACATGGTATCGGAGCGACAGTCCTAGACCGGAATTCCTTATCCCACTAAACTCTAACCGCACCCCCCTGGCCACTGCCGACCCCCACCGACCCTTCCCGCCACCCCCTGCAGCCCCCAGCCGCCCAGGCCGCCACGCCAAGCCGCCTGGGCTACCACCCAGAACGCCGCAACGGCCTCCGATCGTCTGGGTTGCTGCTAGGCCACCACCCAACCTCTCCAACCGCCTCCTAGGGCACAACCCGGCCTCTTCGACCACGGTCCAGGCCGCTCAGGCCCAACCCTGGGCCTACCGAGCCACCATCGACCCTCCCGTGCACCTCCATGTGCCCTCTGCAGCTCGATCTGCAGTTTGAGTAGGTATGGTTTTACCGAAAAACATTATTTCGTACCTTTAAAATCATGTTTTCCGACCATAATAAGCAACAGAGATTGATGAGGATGGTTCTATGAATCTACACTTACAACCAATCCTTCGTATAATCGTGTAGACTTGTTCATATCGGTCTACTCCCTAGTTGAGTTCGTCGTTCGGTCGTTTTCCATCATGTCAGAGAACAATGGTGATATTTTTTACATGGAGCCTTCAAGGGTCCGACTACCATCGCTAAGATGGATGGGACCAACTATGAGTTGTGGTCCATGCAGTTTCTCACCCTCATGCAGTGCAACAACAAGGAGCACATCCTGACAGATCCAGAACCAACGAATAAGACTGCGGCTAATGCTTCTTAGACGCAAGATGATGCGTATAAGCGGGTTTGGCTTTGTGGAACCCTCATCACGGAGATAGACAATGATATTCTGAATAATCCCATCGCAAAGGTGATGTAAGGATACTTTGGCATCCATCTATGCTCAAACGAAGAATGAGGCCAAGATTCTTCAGCTACAGTTTGATATCTACAAGGCCAAGCAAAATGGTTGTCCTCTTCGCTCAGCGGTGGTAGCTACTCATGGTCAGAGGAAGGACGATCATGTCCAGAGGACGCACACCTCGTGGCAGAGGCGGTGGACGCCAAGGTGGCCCTTGCACTTACTATTGTCGGCATACACATGTAGAGGATACATGCTATCAAAAGCATGGATATCATACTTTTGATCGCGTAGCAAAATAAATTGAACCTTCAGAGACTCCATCCTCCCAGACCGATCCTCGTCTAGATGATATTGTCTCTCGTATTCGAGAGATCTTGACTCCAACTACCGTACCACCACTACAAATACCGTAGCTGCAGCCAGAGCATCTTCGAACTCCGCATGTATCGCCTATGCATTTACTAGTAGCACATGTGCAGACATGACAGAGTAGATTATGGACTCTGGTGCTTTTCATCACTATGTGGAGACAAAGCGCAACTGAGTTCCTACAGGACTATACCACCTGGAAGATGGGTTGTCATTGCTAATGGTGACCACTTACCCGTTATAGGACAGGGGGAGATGCATTTGACGCCTTCAGAATGTTTTACATGCTCCTGACTACTAGATGAATTTACTTTCCATTAGTCAGATTACTAAGGATCTGCATTATCATGTCATTTTTAACCCTTCGACTCTTGTGTTTCAGGATAAACTCACGGACAGGGCGGTTGGATGAGGCCGTAAGTAGCATAGGCTCTACAGACTGGTCCAACCTCCTCATGTTGGTGTCTCTACTATATCTAGCGGACCAGTCTCTCCATATACGTGGCACCTTTGTTTTGGTCACCTTCCTCTGTAGAAGTTGTGTCATGTTCTGCCTCAAATTCCTACAAGATCCTCCTTTCAGTGTGAGGCATGCCAGCTTGGAAAGCATTATCACTCCCCCTTTCCATCCTGTCAGAGTCGGAGCAATTCTCAGTTACTTGAGCTCCTTCATTTAGACATTTGGTGTCCGAGTCGTGTTCCTGATCACCAGGGACACTGTTTTTATCTGGTTGTGGTCGATGATTTCTCTAGACTTTCGTGGATCTTTTTATTGAAGAATAAGTATGAGGTCGGATTCATGATCAAATATTTCATTACTGAGATAAAGAATATCCTTACTGCCAATGTCAATATCTTCGCTCTGATAATACTTTAGAATTTTGCACCTTACAGCTTTCTTTCTGAATTTCTTAAATCTCTTGGCATTGTTAACCAGATTTCATGTGTGTATACTTCCTAAAAGAATGGTGTTGTCGAGCGCAAATATCGTCACTTACTTGATGTGACCAGAACCTTGTTGATACAGAATCGTACTCCTCACGCTTACTGGGGCGATGTTGTCCTTACCGCATGCTATTTTCAGAAGATTTACCTTGGCACTATCAACCGTGGAGATACCCACGGACCATATCAATAGGCTTTTCTGGACAGTCAGTGGAGATTAGCCATGATGGAGATTAGCCATGGAGGAGGAGATGGTCATGCTACAGTAACATGGTACGTAGAGTCTTGTTTCTGCTACAGTGACGCATCCGTTGTGGGATGCAAATGGGTGTTCACTGTGAAACACCGTGCAGATGGCAGTGTGGATCGCTATAAGACGAGACTTGTGGAATGTGGACTCACCCAGATATATGGGGTGGACTATCAGGATACTTTCTCTCCAGTTGCCAGACATTCTACTCTACGTATTATACTCTCCGTTGTGACACGAGATTGGCCCCTGTACCAACTTGGTGTGAAGAATATCTTCATGTATGGTGATCTATAGGAGGAAGTCTACATGCAGCAGCCACATGGGTTTTCTGTTGAGGGGGAGTGGTCAGAAGGTTTGCAGCCTACACAAGGCTATCTATGGCCTTAAGCAGAGTCTAAGAACATGCTTCCAGAAACTCTCGGACTTGATAAAGCAGCAGAAATTTGTGTCATATGACTGTCGATCACTCCTTGTTTATGCAGAAGATCCAGAGAGGTACTATTGTCATTCTTGTTTACTTTGATGACATTATTGTTACAACGGATGACGAGCAGGGCATTCAGGGTGCCAAGAATTTCTTAGGTCAGCAGTTTGTGATCAAGGACCTTGGATATTTACGTTAATTCCTAGGACTAGAGTTTGTCAGAAACCAACGAGGTCTTGTGATGACTCAAAGGAACTATGTTACGGATCCTCTTTCAGAGACATGCATGACAGATTGCAGACCTGTCATTACTCCTAGTGACCCGAGCATGAAGCTCTATGATGATGACACTGAGGAGGTCGAGAAGAGGAGATATAAGGAGCTTGTTGGCAAGCTACTATATGTGACTATTATCATGTCCGGCATATCCTTTGTCGTGAGAATAGTTAGTCAATTTATGGAGCAGCCTAGACAAGCACATATGGATGCAGTCCATATGATTCTGAGATACCTGAAGCTTTCACCTGGTACGAGACTTCTTTTCAAGAGGGGCACATCTCTCTCAGTTACAGCATGTGCAGATGCAGATTATGTTGGGTGTCCAAAGGATAGAATGTCTACCTTTTGGTGGTCTTTCAAGAGGGGCACATCTCTCTCAGTTAGCATGTGCAGATGCAGATTATGTTGTGTTCATATGAAATTCTATGATTTCATGTAAGAGCAAGAAGCAGACTGTGGTTGCCAGATCGAGTGATGAGTCAGAATATAGCGTCATGGCGCAGGCTAGCATAGAGATGATGTGGGTTTGATATATTCTTACTGACCTGACTATAGAGGTGCAACTTCTCATGCACCTTCAATGTGACAATCAGTCTGCTCTTTTTCATTGCCAACAACCTAACCTTTCATGAGAGGACAAAGCACATAGAAGTGGACTGTCACTACACTTATGACATGATACAGAAGGGTCTTATCGCCACTATGCATGTAAACTCTGAAGACAGACAACAGATGTTCTTACTAAGGCCCAAGCCAGAGGGCATTATCAGAGATGTTGTTCCAACCTGAGTTTGATCGATATTTATGCATGAGGGGGAGTGTTGGGATATTAGTTATCTTTATTATTGTTTTCTTATTTTCTACTTCTTTTTGTCTTCTTCTTGTAATTTTCCCAATAGGTTCCTCTCCTATATAACAGAACCCTAGGCCTCTCATTAATGAAATTCATTCTTTTCCCTCAACAGACAACTTGTTGGGTTTCGATCCAAATGGATCCGTTGACAACCATCCAAAATATTTAAGCCCAAATTGACAAGTAGTAATCCCCACCATTTATAACAGACTCTCACATTTTTGAGTTTTAAATGTGGGACTATGTTTGGGAGTATATGTATTTACAACTGTAGGCGGCCTAAGTCCTCGGTCCGTTATAGAGAAAAATTGGACGTGAGAACTTGTTGGGTTCGGTCTCAAATGGATCTGTTAACAACCACCCAAAATGCTTAAGCCCAAGTTGTCAAGCAATAATCCCCACCACTTAAAACGCATTCTCACACTTTGTGAGTTTTAGATATGGGACTATATTTAGTGGTATAGGTGTTTACAACTTCCCCCATTTTTATTCGCAATGTCCTCTTAGCAACATGGTCCATCACTTATTCCTGGTGGCACTGGCGGATGCACGCTCCGAATAGTCATTTCTTCCTATCTCTTTGTAGGGACGGCTCCATCTCTCGGGTAGCCCTTTCCACTATCAGAGGGAAATTGGCTCTGATATCATTTGTAACGTCACGAGCTTAAGTCCTCGATCAGTTATCAATGAAAACTGACCATGAGAATTTATTGGATTCAAATCCAAATGGATCTGTTGATAACAATCCAAATTGCTTAAACCCAAGTTATCAAGTAGTAATCCTCCATTCTATTAACCTACTATCACACTTTGTGAGTTTTAGATGTGGGACTATCTTTGGGGGTATGGGTGTTACAATTACAACCTCCCCTACTTATGTTCGCAACATCCTCGTTGCGACATGGTACATCACTTATTTCAGTGAAAGTGGCGTTTGCACACTCCATATAGCCATTTCCTCCTATCTCTTTGTAGGGGTGGATCCACCTCGGGAGTAGCCCTTTCTACTGTCAGAAAGAACTTGGGTCTGATACCATTTGTACACTTGGTCTTAGATCTCCAGTCCGTTATCGAGTAAAAGTAGTCCTGACAACTTGTTGGGTTTGGATCCAAATGGATCTGTTAACCACCCAAAATGCTTAAACCCAATTTGTCAAGTAGTAATTCCCATCACTTATAATCCACTCCCACACTTTGTGTCACCTGTGAGACTATTTTTTAGGGTATGGGTGTTACACAATACACCTAACCAAGAAACAAAAGTAGAAATCATGATGTGTTATTATACTAGGAGTAGGTAAGCAAATAAAATCCTCAATTTTAACCGATAGAAGTTAAAAAATTACCTTCCATGTATCTTCTCTCACAAAAACAAGAAATGAAATCAAGCAATTTGGGTGACACAACATCAATATATGATGAATATCATGGTATCCTTCGATAAACACATACGCACATATATGGGAGCTGAGAGCCTACACCCCCTGACTCTTTTTTCATTATTTTTAATTTTTTTTTAAATGAAACTTAAGAGAAAATTTAGATTACCATATATCGCAATAGTGTCATTCCAAATTCAACTTCATTCAGAACTTCTATCATCTCCATCAAGACTACCAAATTTTAACAGTCTTAGAGTAGTTGAAATTGATCCCTTCTAGATGAATGTGTTACGAATGTTTATTTTACATGAAACTTTGAACAAATTTTCCCCAAAATATATTAAGTAAATTGCCCTTAGGTTTCCGTAAAAAAATCCAAAACTAATTAAAAAAGCTGGGAGTAGGTAGTTACCTATACGCTTGGGTCTAGGCTCCCAGCTTCATATATATGGGGAAAATGGGGGCTCTGGCCTTGGGGGAGCTAACTTGGCTCCTCCACCTCATTTTACCTCTCTTTTTTAAAATGATCTATGAAAATTCATCATTATATACATATATTATGTTATTCAAATTTCGTGCAAAATAAAAACTCATACAGACTCCATATCTAGACAGTCATTTTTTAATGGTCACAAATAGTTGAAATCGGCTCCGTCTGGATGGAGGCCGTAGGAATCTCTATTTTGCACAGAATTTGAATGACATAATATACGGATATAGTTATGTAGGGTGGGGGGAGGGGGGGCAAGTTACCTCGCCCCAAGGAGCAGCCCCATTTTACCCTATATATATGGGGGGTGAAACCTTTTTATTGAAATCCTCCACCTTTGACTAAGTTGACATGATAACTTATCTCACCAATATAATGTGAAATATCGGTTGATATCATGCAAATCGATATTCAATCTGATTTCAAAACACTCTCCCCAACGCAATATATCAACAATAGATTGCCAATGTATGATGATATTTCAAACCGTGATTCTTATGAGGATACTTTTAATATAGATAACAAATTGCGGGGCCGTTTATGTAATCTACTATATTTCTATATTGAGAAGTTAATACAAAAAAAGGAATATGTAGAAGTCTTTAACATCTAAGACATCTCAAAATAATAAATAAGTGCATTTCCTCCTGTTAGTTGGATTAAAGGTATAAACAGAGCAGAAGTTGAGATTCGACAAGTCATAATGAGGTACCTGACCAAGACCTCCAAGGAATAAACTGTATACTGCTACATATCTAAGAGGCTGATTAAGTAACATGCAGGACTTCATAAAAATGATCTTTGCAGATAATATGGCAAATTATACAGAAGACGATATAGATGATCTAAAGCAAGGTGAAACAGAAGTTTTGCTGATTCACTTCTAAGCCGCTAAACAATCAATAGAAAGGTGATCAGCAAAAAGTTAACAAACCCACATGTGGTTATAAGCAACAACCACCATTCACCTAAAATAAAAAATGGGTCTTCTCAACCATGGCCTTCCACTTACTTCACAAAATTAGGCAACGGCATATGTAAAGGATACATTTGTATGAACTGCTCTTAGTGTTTTGTAAAAACATTGCTTCCGTGTGTCAATTATCTGACAGAAAGAATTGGATTAAAGTAACGGCAAAACTATAGTTAATAAAATGAAGTATGCTCCTGGCATTTCCGATTTTTTCGATCACTTAAGAGTCAGACTATCTTTTATAAAAAAACAAATGCTCAATGATCCACAGGGAAATCTAGGAGTTAGTAACTCTTTTTTATCAAAGTACACATTAGCGGATGTAGTGTGTTGCTCCTGCAGCATGTGGATGGCCGTAATAAGCAATAGTCTTCCACACATTCTTCAAGGTACAAAAGTAATCGTGTCCTCTCCATGAATTTGGGTTAAAATTGAGAAGACGATTACTTTGAAAAATCATATGCTCATCAAGATGTAATCTAAACAAAAGATTGTTATCAGATTGAAACTAGTTGATGATTCCTTGTTGATTTCCCCAAGTTTAGTAAACTACCTTTCAAATTCACCACGACTTTTCACTGCGCCCTATGAACCTTGGTGTCTTTGTTGCATGTTACAATTATATATGGTACAGATCCAGCTTTATTTCGAGCATGTCAAGATAACAAAACCAAGTGCATGTTAAGTGTGGACAACTACATTGTTTCCCATCAAAACATATCTAAAGTTGGGTCAGGCCCGGGTTTCAATCAAAAAGCCATATCCTTCTTAGTAGTTTTCTTCCAATATTTCTTTGTTATTCCAAATAGCCCTCTCACATGGTTTTAAAATTTCGGGCCTTTGAACTTACGAATGTATTTGCCAATTTCGAAACCACCTTAACAAGTATCTCTCATTGAAAGGTGTTTATATTCGTGATGGCTACAAAGATTTACAATTTATTTTTTTATTTTAAAAAAACAAGTCTTGTTTTGTTATAAGAGACCTACCTTACTTGTATAGGAGGATGGTTGTTGACAAGAGTATATAAGCGATATAGGACTCAAAATAAAGAAACAACAAAACAATTACCTCAATACTCCCACTTAAACTGATGCATAAATAGCATGCGTACTCAACTTTAACAAACATCAATTAAATAGATTACGTGCTAGAGACTTGGTGAAGGCATATGCAAGCTCGTGATAGATGACACGTGTGGAGTGTGAAAAAGAACAGGCAAGCTTTTGACTTTCTTCGTTTTTCCTTTGAGATCTCTCGTCTAAGAGCTTCTCTACATACTTAATATCAGACACCTAAAGTGCTGCGGAAAAATGATTAACCGGAAACAAGAGATAAAACAATAATATACTCCAGATAGTACTATTTTCACAAATATCATAAAAGTAATTATCCAATAAAGAAAGATATTTTGAGATAAATTAGCATAATATAATTTCCCTAAGAATTCACAGATAACAGCACAGCAATTAAATCACATATATCACGGGTGGATAGTCAATATCAAACAAGTGAGAAATACCACCACGTTGAGAAGGTTGTCAAAAGAACTCTAACTGCTATCAGATGAACTTGAAGAAAGACTAGCGATCGAACTCTAGTGAACCGAACATCTTGCTTCACAGTTTTTTAACCAAAAATATTCTTCTAGAAAGATTGAAAAAATCGATGAACTGGAGAAAGAATATCGAAGAAATCACTCAAAGAAAACTTCTTGATTTTCTGAAAAAAATAAGAGTGATCGCTCGAATGGTGTGTGGTCCAACAATGGGTATGGGATCCTTATATAGGGGCTCAAGAAAAATGTTTGTTAGAAACAAAACAAATCAAAGATGATTTCCTGATATGATCGATCAGATGAAATAGTATAATCGATCAACTGTCAATGATCGATCATCTGAAGAGCAATAATCGATCAGTTGATAACAGTTTGAGTGGAATTCAAAATATCATGGATAACTTCAAGTGGTAAGATCGATAAAGTATGATCGATCGATGGAATACACATGATTGACAAATGATCATCGATCGGTATTAGGATATAACCGATAAGTTAATGAATTCTTGATCTCCTGAAAAGGAAACTATTGGCTGAAGCTTGCTGCAGCTACAACTTTTGCAAAACAAATACATAAAACAATTAAAACACTTTTGAACAGGAACAAACAACAAGGCTAAGCTTCTTTTTTGCTTGAAATCGATGACTCTTCACGGTAATGTCGACCTGAGATCCATACCAGCGGTAATGCAATCACAAAGACTACGCAAGCGACTACGATATAATCTTGCTTGTCAACTTTAAAATCAAGGGAAAATAAAGTATTAACAATTATGTTAGACTATGCGTGCATTGCATATATGGGTAATAGATCCATGTAGGGTCCAAGTCGAACTAACACATCCATAGGTTTCGACCCACATAAACTGTTATTGGAAATCCGGTCAGTCTGTGGGGCTATATAAGAAGCCTCACACCCATTGTATCAGTTGAGAAAAGCTATTGAAAACATCGGCCCATTTAGAGAGTTCTCCCATGGTTTTAACCTGCTCCTTAGGGAGTTCCACGTTAAATCCGGGCGTTCTTCCATTATTTTATATTCATTATCTCTGATAAGCTTCTGCATTGTCTTTATCTATACGATATTAGAGCGGGTATAATTCTGAGCGTCCTTGAAGATTCATAGCAGCTACGATTACGATTCTGGGTTGAAGATTATTATTATTCATGTTCATAATTCGTTCAAGATCAAGTTATAGGGTTTCTTTTGAAACCCTAATACCGTGTCGACGCCAACAACTATCAGAGCGAGTTTGATTTTATCCAACATCAAGTTCGAGAAAAGCTATTAGGGTTCACGGTAAAACCCTAACTATATTCAACATGTTCTAGCGATTTCAGTGCATTCTAACTAAAATTTAGGGTTTCTTAGGAACCCAATTTTTTTTGTGACATCAAGTATCTACAAGAGGCGCCACGTAATGGTGATATGTGATATCCCCAAATGTGGCATCCTCTAGCAAAGTCGGTCGATGTCCTCTCAACAAAGGGTTTGATCAGAACCCTAGTTCTCCTATTTTGAAGACATGCGGCCATAATGGGAACCAAACTCCAAAGAATACAAGTCAAGGCAATACACAACTACTCCATGCGATGAGATCCTGCAAGAAGCGCTAGTGTGGCAGCACTAGATCGCTTGCAACACAATGATCATCACATACGAGGCTTTAAGGTGGAATCTCCAGCAGAGGCCATGCAATATCCCCTGATTGGGCTCCTTCACAAAGGCTTGATGTGACACCGAGCTCTAGGTGACACTGCAAATCAATCCTCCAAACTCCAGGCGCAGCTGTCCTTCAAGATCACTTGCAACATCCTCGACTATGCTTCTCCAAGCGCTACTCCATACCAAGAACTATAGGCAGAAAACCCTAAGATCTAGAAGAATAAGAAGAACGATCAACCCCTTCTCTCACGCACCTACCTCATGCATCAACAGCTTCAGACCATACACGGCAGCAGGAGGCGTGAGGGTCCCAGTCGACAACGATTTTCGATCAAGGCGACACGGCTTGGTGAGATGGGTTCCCTGATGGGAACCCCAATCATCGATTTCGAAGAAGCCTTGTGGGTTTCTTATATCCCTTTTAGGCCCAAGAGGGATACGTTAAAAAATTAGTTTTGAGTCCAAGAAGGATTACGTCATATGGTTAGACCCAACTGCACAATCTTTTTTTTTGAAGTCAAAAATAGGGGGATACACTCGATGGTGTTCACCCCAAATACTAATTAGTTAAAAAAGTTGGGAAAGATAAAAAGAAAAAGGAACAAAGACAAGTAATTACATATCCCAGTCATCCACGAACCTCGCACACTGTATCCCCACATTTTCCTTGTAGAACCTCTACCCAGAAAAGAGGATTGCATTCCTGTCCAGCCACAAGGCCCAAAGAGTGGCAATAGGACCGAGAAGCTGACGCCGAACCCTGCTCCTGTTAGCAATCAACGAGCTGCAAAAGGAGGCCAAGTCCGCCGTGCATAACCAAGCCATCCTCGCCTCCTCCCAAACCATAAGCGTCTTGGGGCACTTGAAGAACAGATGTTCAAGCGACTCAATCGCCTCCTAGCATGGGAGGCACCAATCAGAGACGGAGCCCAGAAGCCTAGCACACCAATCCCTCGTCATCAACCTCTGTCTGCGGAACAACCACAGGAAGAAACCAATCCGCTCAGGAAGGCCAAGACTCCAAAAAAAGGCGCAGTCACGCACCAGCTCCTCTGAGCGCGATGGGGGAGGCCTGCAGATCGCCCCAAACGCCTTCCTAACTGAAAATGGGCCCATACGCCACCCCCAATGATCCCTCCCCACCGAGGGGCATCCTAGCTCCTTGATAGAATCCAGCATCAGAAGAAATTCCTCGAGTCTCGGGTCCGTGAAATTAGAGGAGAAGGCAGGGAACCAGTTACCATCCGACCAGCAAGACGCAACCGTCGCATCCTTGCTAGCCGCAAAAGCATATAGACGAGGGAACCGCATGCACTAAGGCACCCCACTCGTCCAAACATCCGTCCAGAAGGCGAAGGCATCACCATTGCCAAGCACCGGCCTGAACAAAGAGATGTGCCGGGAGAAGACCTCCATCATCCCCTTCTAGAACGGCGAGGGAGATAACACAAGAAAACCAGGGCTCTGAGGCGCAACGCGGACCCTATAAATTTTCCGCAGTACGCTGCAACAAAGGTCCTCCCCAGAGCCCCATATCCTGCTTGCCCACTTAAGAAGCAAAGCCTCGTTCATTTGATCGAACCTCCGGACCCCCAGCCCCTTCGCCTTCTTTGGGCGCGCAATCTCATCCCATTTAACAAGGAGAATCCCTCCCGAGGCCTCCCCATGCTTGCCCCACAGGAATCGACGCATTAGCTTCTCCAGACGGTTACGTATGCCCCTCGACAAGCGGCGATTGGACAAGAAATAAACCAGGATAGAGGAAAAAACCACCCTCAGGAGCACTCGGCGCCCCCCTTTAGAGAGAATGGTCGATTTCCATCCCGCCAGCCACGCCTCCATCTTCTCGACCACCTTGAGCCAATCCCGCTGCCTCGTTCTTCCCACAGTCAAGGGCATCCCTAGATAGTCAATCAGAAGGGATCCGCATTCCGACCCCAAGGCATGGCCACGAGCGTTTGCCTCCACAGAGAGGTCGAAGGGAATGACCTTCGACTTATCCGCATTCTTGAAGAGACCGGACAGTTCGCTGAAAAGATCCAAAGCCACGGCCATGCCCAAGGCCTCCGTCTCGCCCCCCTCAATGATGAAGATAGTATCATCAGCGTACTGCAAGAGAGGGACCACCAAGGCATCCCTAAAGAAGCAAGCCGAGAAACCGCACTCAACCACGCGGTGCACAATGCGCGCCAGGACATCCGCAGCAATCACAAAAAGAAGGGGAGCAAAGGGGCAGCCTTAACGCACGCCCCTACAAGGCTGAAAGAAGCCACCTTCCGGCCGGTCATTCACCATGACCGAGAAGGAAGACATCGTCACACAGCCCTTCATCCAAGAAATCCAAATCTCTGGGAATCCTCTCCTCCGCAAAACCGACCACAGGAACTTCGAATCTAAACTATCATAGGCCTTTGCAAAGTCTACCTTCCAAAAAACACCTTGCTTGTCCCTCCTCCTCCAATCCGCAATGATTTTCGATGCAAGGGTAATACAGTCCGATATTTGTCTACCCGGTATAAAAGCAGACTGGAGTGGGGATACAATATGCTCAAGGACTCGACTGAGACGCACCGCAAGCACCTTCACCGCAATAAGGTAGAGCGTGTTAGATAAAGCAATTGGACGGAAGTCCTCAATACGCTCCGCCAGCGTGGACTTAGGAAGGAGAACGATCAGGGATTTATTTATCCTCTCGAAGCCCACATTTCCCTCACAGAATTCGGATATGACGTCCAGAACCTCAGTGCCAACTAGATCCCAAAATCTCTGTAGAAAGCCACAGGGGAACCATCAAGGCCCGGAGCCCCATCCACGTTTAAGTTCCACACCGCATCCTTAACCTCCTCCAAAGAGACCCCCTTTGTCAGCTCCATGCACATCGAGGGCGGCATGGACTCACCCCCGAGCCCTGTCCATCTCCACAGCCTGGGAATAGCCCTCGTCGAGAAGTCCCGAAAATGGTCGACAATCGCTTTCCCCATTTCTCTATCGCCATCTAAGCGCACACCATTAACTGTGATCGATCTCAGGGCATTAAAACGACGCCTCCCGTTGGCAATGCGATGGAAACAGAGGCCGAAGGGGATGGGTCTGATTGAGTTGTTGATAATCCCTTTTTCAGCTACTTTAAAATCATCCTGTTGTAATATAACCAAAAACAGATCCATCAAAGACCGAGCGAAAATCTCCACAGGGAGTGGTTCGGTCTAAAATCTCCTAGATAAGTCCAAGTTCGAACTCAGGGACACTACTGATTAAGGTATTTAATCATGTTCGGATACAAGTGATTGACTACTCAAAGGGGTCAACTAAATCAAGCTACGCAAATATGCAACACGGGTGCATGCATGAATTTTTATGGCTTTTAAATGCACGTTATTTTATGCTACAAAATGATCACTAATACGAATATATCAAATGACACATTATAAAGATAATTCTATATACTCTGAGTACTAGTTTCTTATATTTACTTCTTCATGTCTATCTTATGCAATTTACCCATAGGCATCTCCTCTATGTAAGAGAGCCTAGGGTTCCATGGAATAAACATCTTTGTTATTTTTCCCTACATGGTATCAGCGTGACAATCCTAACCCAGAGCTTTTGTATCCAAAACCCCAACTCTAACCTCACCCTGCGCCATCATCTCCGCATGTGCTCCGCCCATCCCCGCATGCCGCCCCGCGTGTCGCCCGGTACGTCGTTGTCCCCCGCGCACCGATGTCTCAATTACGCAATCTTTTGCAAAAGAAAACAGAGACCGAAGGGGATGGGTCTGATTGAGTTGTTGATGATCCCTTTTTCAGCTACTTTAAAATCAGCCTGTTGTAATACCACCAAAAACAGATCCAACAAAGACCGAGAGAAAATCTCCACAGGGAGTGGTTCGATCTAAAATCTCCTAGATAAGTCCAGGTTCGAACTCAGGGACACTACTGACTATGGTATTTAATCAGGTTCGAATATAAGTGATTGACTACTCAAAGGGGTCAACTAAATCAAGCTATGCAAATATACAACACGGATGCATGCATGAATTTTTATGGATTTTAAATGCGCGTTATTTTATGCTACAAAATGATCACTAATGCAAATATCACAAGACACATTGCAGAGATAATTCTATGTACTCTGACTGATAGTTTTATTTTCATTTCTTCATGTCTATCTTATGTATATTACTCATAGGCATCTCCTCTATATAAGAGAGCCTAGGGTCCATGGAATAAACATCTCTGTTATTTTTTGCAACATGGTATCAGAGCGGAGGTCCTAGGTCGGAGCGCTCGTACCCAAAACCCTAACCTCACCCTACACCATCATCTCTGCACATGCTCTGCCCATTCCCACGCACCGCCTTGTGCGCCCTTGCATGCCACTGCGCATCACCGCATGTCGCCCTGCGCGCCACCGCATGCCATCTTGTGTGCCACCGCGCATCGCCCAGTGTGTTGCCCTTATGCGAGCAATGCCTCCGGTCACGCTCTCCGTCTACTTGATGGATTTGGGTGCATAAGTCTATATATGCATTCAAATCCATGTATGTTTGTGTAGACATTCACTCCTTGGTCTACAAAACCCTAGTCTTCTGCATCTGGCAATATGTTCGAGAACAAAGTCGATGTGCCCACCACAGGAGCTTTCAGAGGTTTAACGCCTATTGTCAAAATGGACGAGACAAACTATGAGCTTTGGGCTATGCAGTTCATGAGCCTTGTGAAGTCGAATGGTAAGAAGCACATTCTTACCGAGGATGAGCCGATGGGGAAGAATGGGGATAACGCCTCGTGGGAGGCGGATGATGCATATGCCAAAGTATGGCTTTCAGGGACATTGACGATAGAGATCGCCAATGATGTGTTACATCAGCCGACTGCTAAGGCTATGTGGGACATCCACGCAGCCAATTACTCTCAAGCGAGGAACGAAACCAAGATCCTTTAACTTCAGCACGACATATTCACTATCAAGAACGGTCGGCCTCTCCATTCATTGTATACATCCTTGCGTGGGATGTTTGAGAAGCTCCACAGCTTCATGTCACTCACGGATACCCCGGAGCACCAGAAGACATAAAGGAATGCTACTATGGTTGGGGTATTCCTAACAGCCCTGGATCCTGAATATGATGCTGCTCGCTCTCAGATTATTATGGATACAACTATTCCTCCTATGGAGGAAGCTTTCCGACGGCTCTACAGGATCACTGTTCCATCCACTGCCACTAATCAGATCTCTTCGGCGATGGCAGCCTCTCGAAGCAGAGGAGGCCCTTCTTCTTTTCTTGGATGAGGACCTCATAGTAAAGGAGGTCGCATTCGTCGGCCATGCACGTTTTGCCATCGTCCAGGTCATATCGAGGAGACATGCTACTCCAAGCATGGGTTCCAAGCATCAGCCCGTGTAGTGGAGCAGGCTGAGTCTCTCGCTGTTCCCACTTCAGATCAGAGAGATTTGATGACTTCATGGCCAGACTACGAGATATCATGCCTCATTCTTTACGATTTCCAGGAGGTCATTTCGATGTCGCAGCTTCAGCCTCTACTAGTATTTCCGCTACGGTCAACACCTCAAGTAGTACATATGCCTTTACATCATGTTATGGATCTGAGATTAGATGCAGAAGATAAGGTATGATGGATTGCTATTGGAAAGAGCAAGAGGTAACACACGGATGAGCAAACTGATTTTCACGAATACTCTAATAAGATAGCACTGGTTGATCTAGTTATTTATTTATTAAAATAAAATATAAATAGACTCAAGTTATTGATGGTAACGGTCTGGTACCTGATTGTTGCATTGGGGTTTCAGATGACATCAAATTTTTGACAGATCCCATTTTCAAGGCCATTTAGGCCACAATAATGGTGCAGGTTATACAGTATAGACAACTGTAAATTTGCATCTAAATATTAATTCCATAAATATAAATTACGGGAAAGGCATGGCCCCGTCTACGTACTCCAATTTAAAAGAAATGTTTGAGAGAATTTTACTGATGCAAAATGTACATCTCATGCCTATGTAGAGAATTTTACTGATGCAAAATTTGCTACTCATACCCTTGCCTCCCTGGATCCACTAGAAAGCAATACATGGGACTAGGGAGAAGTGTAAAGACATAATTGAAGTATATGATGAATGGCATGCAACCTTTACCCTTAAAAGGATAGTGAGTGAAGGAGCATTCGACATTTTCATCTCGATAACTAATGCTACAAGGTGTACTTAAAAGAAGAAAGCCACAAGAGATGAAATAGCACAATCACCATCAGTTAAATTATACCACTTAATGACCACAAATCCCGAATATGATTTTCAATATGATGAATACCTTCACATCACCACTATCATCTGCAGCAGCCAGAAAGGAGGATTTGGAGCTAAATGATATCTGAAAGGAAGAACACTCATTGTGACCCATATGAACATTTAAATATGTAAGCATCAATCAAAAACATAAGATCTTTTCAAAGATCGATAGCTATTGAGCATGATTGAACCTGGAAAATTTTAATAAGAAAAATAAATCTCAAGGAAAGACTCCAAGGGATTTTTACACCACGAACCCTATAAACTTTTGAAGTTACTCCAAAACCCCTAAAATCTTCATATTTACCCCCATGACCCCTATAACCTTACTCTATCTTACACCGTGTCCTTGTCATCAATTTAGCTCTTTTTGGAGTTAATCTTCTTAAATTAATCTAACTACATCAAAAGAATATAATTTTTGAAAAATCCAACCTTAGATCTTTTTGTCTCACTTCATACCTTAGATCTTTTTGTCTCACTTCATACCCCTGTCCACTCATGCCCACATCCATGGTTGCATGGCATGAGGATTGATGCCCCATCGTCAAGCATAGGCATTGCTCACGCTCACAAACCACATGGCCACCAGGCCACTCATGCCCACATCCATGGTTGCATGGCGTGAGGATTAATGCCCCATCGTCAAGCATAGGCATTGCTCACGCTAACAAACCACATGGCCACCAGGCCATGTGGCAGCAATCTCTAGGAGCAAACATAGAAAGGTGAGGGTGGCGGTCACTCTAAAGATGGTGGTGGGGTGATCAATGCATGCAGTCATTGGATAAGGGAGGTCGACGACTAGAGGACAACATGAACTAGGCAGACAATGTACAAGTTGTGGTGGCCTAGGAGGCACATATGGAACAAGGACATAGGGCATTGGCTCAAGCCACATGTGAGATTACTTGGTTGACATCTTTCTTAGCAGAAATTGATTTTCCTGCAGCTAATCCAGTTCCTTTGCATTGTGACAACAAATCAACCCAATATATCGCCACCAATCCAGTTTCTCGTGGAAGAACCAAACATGTTGAAGGTGACTGACATTTCATACACGCCAAGTGAAGATTTGCACTCCACATGTGTCTATTGACCTTCAGCTTGCAGACATCCTCACAAAGGCACTACCCAAGAGACATGCTTCTGAACTTATATCCAAGTTAGACATGATCGACAAATATGCTCCAACTTGAGAGGGAGTTTTAGAATTATTCTATTTTATTGTGTTATGTAAGCTATCGAGGATATCTTTGTCATTCTCACTTTTTGGCTCCCTAGGGTTTCACGCTATATAAGAAGCCCTAGGTCGTATGGAATAAACAAGTCAATCCACTATCTTCTTCTTTTTTCACAATACAAAAGGAAGATCCAAAGTCTAAATATATCGTACAATAAAATTTTGCCGATTCCGTGGTTGGTATATGTTGAAGGAAAAATAAGTTGCCGTCATTCATATAGCCCAAGGGTTCTCTTATATAAGCATCTCTGAAAGGGCCATTGGACAAGAGCCTTGGAAAATATATCTGCAGTTTAGTTTCCTGAACTAACATGAGAAGCAGTGATAAACCCCTTTTGAATCATATCACGAGTAGTGATAATACACTTCAATATGTTTAGTTCTCTCATGAAAAGAATGCAATTTAGAGAGATGCACGATTGTCACACAACAAATGAAGGGGAAGAGGTACAACTATGCCCAGATCAGAAAGGACAGATTTGACCTACATCACTTCAGTACTGCACTGTGCCATGGCCCTATATTCTGATTCAACACTGGATCTCGCAACCGTTGTATGTTTCTAGCTTTACCATGATACTAGATAGTTTCCCACAAACACAATAAATCCTGAGGTAGAGTTCTTATCCTTGGGGTAACCAGCATAATCGGCATCTGCACAAGTTGTGACGGTCAGTGAAGTTCCTATGTTAAATAATAGATGTGTCTGGAGAAAACTTCAAGTATCTCAAAATCGTGTACATTATATCCTTGTACACATGTCTTGGTTACTTCAAAATTGATTGACCTTTGTGTGGGAGGGGGAGGTTTTCTGTTAAGAAGGTGTATGAGGCGATGAGGGGGTCAGTTGTGGAGCAGGAGCGGGATGTGGATTTCTGTCAGGACATGAGAATTATCTGGGCAGCCAGGATCCCTCTCAGGGTGAAGATTTTTATGTGGTGTCTAAGATGAAATAGCCTGTGATAAGGCGAGGGGAAGGTTATTTGGCTTGTAGGACACGCTATGTGAGAGGTGCAAGGGCTCGGTCAAGGATGTGGATCACCTTTTTTTGGAGGCGAGACTTCGGTGCATGTGTGGAGGGAGTCGGGGATTGCTTGGGTGGAGGCGGCAGGGATAGAGCCATTTTGGAGGTCGGTGTGTGTGGTGGGCATTTGTTCGATGAACGAATGCTCCAAGCCGTTTGCGGTGTTGTGGGCTATTTGGGCAGGGAGAAATGAGCTCATTTTCAAAAACCAGTGGTTCTACTCTGAGAATGTTGTCTCACATTGTGATGCGCTTTATAATATTTGGCCTTCTACGTAAGGTTGACGCTTATATAATATAATTTTGGTTGTGGTGACTCCCGTCTCGGGAGTGCACCCTATTTTTAAATCAAAAAAATTGGTTGATATTGCTTATTGCAAAAAAAATATCAGGTTTGGCGATTGTAACATAAAGAAGCTTCCCAACCAGTTCTCTATACATTCTTTTATCTACCTCCTCAACAGTATCATCATGCAGTTTTATGTTTAGATCCATAAGTATGTAGGTTAGTCTGTAACATGGCATTCATGCTTCCGAAAGGAGATTCGTTACATACTTTATTTGGGTCATGACAAGGCCATGCTTGTTTCTAGCAAATTCCAAACCCAGAAAGTAACGTAGTTCACATAAGTCTTTGATGGCAGACCGTTGTCTCATAAAGTCCTTGTCCATAGTAATAACCTCAATATCATCTCTAGAAACAATAATATCATTAACATATAGCAAGATGATAACCGTACCTTGTTGAGTCCTCTCAACGAAGAGGGAATGATCAACAATCGATCGTATATATCCATGTTCAATCAGATCTGACAGCTTATGGAATCAAGCTCCAGGACATAACTTAAGGCCATAGATAGCCTTATGGAGCCGACATATATACTCCCCCTCAATAGCGAACCCAGGTGGATGTTGCATATATACCTCTTCTTGTAGATCATCATATAGAATAGCATTCCTACATCTAGTTGGAATAGAAGCTAATCACATAACATAGCAACTTACAGCAGAATCCGTAGTGTGGAATGTTGAGCAACTGAAGAAAAAGTGTGGACGTAATCAACATCGTAAGTCTGCGTAATCCTCTGGTTACCAAACATGCTTTATACCGATCTACAAAACCCTCAGCCATGTGCTTGACAGTGAATACACCATGTACTTGACAGTGAATACCCACTTGTATCTCACAAGAGATACCCATTTGGAGCAGAAACAAGAGTCGGTGTCCCACAAGACTAGAGCGCAACCATCCCCTCTAGGGTTGATTATCGGGCCTGGCGGTCCAAGCTGGGCATTGGCCCGAACCCGAGCCCGTTTATTTTTTCGGTTTTTGGGTCAAGCTTCGAGTCGGGCTCTACTCAGCCCAAACCCAACCCGTTTTAGAAACGGGCACTTTTTTTGGGCTCAAGCCGGCCCAAATTTAAACGGATTCGGGTTCCGGCCGGGCTTAACGAGTCGAGTTGCGGGTCGGGTCGGACTAGCCCGGCCCAATGCTCAACCCTAATCCCTTCCTCCATGGCAAGTCGCCAGTAGCTCTCCTAAAAGGCATCCTGGTATGTGCATGGGACTTCAGCTGCAGATAACCCTACAATAAACTTCCTGAAATCCTTCGAAAGTCGTGCCAAAGACACGTGTCCAGTGATGGGGTATCTCGCACAAGTATGTTTGCCCTTATGCAAGTCAACAGGCCACTCCTAATCATTCTCCAGCGATGGTCCCCACTCATCTTGTATATCTTTCTGCTCATCCTGTAAATGTTCTTGGACTCAAAGAAAGTAATATCAACACTAACATAGTATTTTCCATATACACGATTAAACATCTATAACTCGTTTAGGTACGAGAGTACCCTACAAAAATACATTTGACAGCTCTAGGAGCGAGCTTGTCACAACCTGGATGTAAAAGATGGGCAAATGCCACACAGCCAAAAACCCGTGGCTTAAGAGAGAAAAGGTTATTCGCAAGAAAAGCAAGAGAGAAGGGTGACTTTTCACCCAGAATGGTAAAGGGGGTCTAATTGATGAGGTAACATGGCGTCATCACAACATCACCTCAGAAGGAATGAGAAGCCCGACTCGATATGGTGAGCCCTGATGATGTTTAGGAAGTAACGGTATTTGCATTCAGCGACACCATTTTGTATTTGAGTTTAAGGGCATGAAGTCTGATGGATTATGTCGCATGAACTAAAAAACGGGACAATTGAATACTACATAACTCTAGAGCATTATCAGAACAAATGTATTTAATAGAAGCAAAGAAAAGATTCTTCATTTCAATTACAAAATTTTTAATCATGATATTAGCATCGGACTTATTCTTTAACAGAAATACACATGAAAATCTGGAGAAATAAACCACAACAAGTGCTCTCCTACTGATATGGGATACAACTTGGACCTAACATACCAAAATGAAATAGTTCAAAAAGAATAATGACTACTACAACCCTTACGACTGGGAAAGCTAGACCGTTGATGATTTCCAAGATGACATGATTCGCACTAAAACATGGTCTTGATAGAAATCCAAAGGATGAGACAATAGATCGTCTACTATAGAAGATGACCGAATCGAAGATGCCAAGTGTATGGAGAGATCAACCCATCATAAAGAGAGTCGACACCAGCATAAGGAGACTGGATCAACCTGTAAAGCCCTCCATGCTTACGGGCCACATCCAATCACCCTACTCGTGAGTATATCCTGAAAAACTAGCGAAGCAAGGTCAAATATGGCACAACAATGTAAATCTTTTGTAATCTGACTGATAGACAATAAATTTATTGAGAAGTATGGGGCATGAAGAACATTTTGTAGGTGCATTGAGAGAGTTAAATGGACCCCACATGTTCGGTAATGGGAGAATGTATCCCAATTGCAATCACCGCAGATATTCCAAGCTATACATGGCTATAAGAACTGAACTAAGAGTGATCTCCACAGAGATGATGAGAAGCTCCAAAGTCTATGATCCATTCTGAATGGTCTAATCTAGAATGACTAGTAAATTCATGAGTAATACCTGAAGTGTCAGTGGAGGTTGAAGCAACAACATCTGATGGCTCAGTAGAAACACCAGAAGATCTAGCAACTGGGTGCATGATCTCTCATAGTCGTGCAACAAAGTCATCAAAAGTATAATTTGTGGAATCATGAGCAATCCGTACATGTTGATGGTGGAAAGATGTGCTTGAAATAGCATGTGCCCTATGAATGACATGATCGACAACAGTACAAACACGGTTGATGTGAGCACGATCCTCCTCTGTTGTGTGTTCCCTATCCTCTGAATTGACCAAACAATCTCTACCACAGGAAGCCGCTATAGCCAACGACATCTGAGAAGATGTAGCATAGGAGATGCTCCATTTGCAGTCTGTGGTACACCCCCTCCATAGGCGGTATAGTAGCATCTATAAGAAACTGAGAACAAGTTGAGTCTTACTCCAGGTTAAGGGATGCCAGAAAGACCACAGTCATAACAGAATCTTGATAGGACTTATGTTGCTCGGGTGAGGCTCTTAGAGCTATGTGGCTATGGAGTCGCTCGAGCATACACTAAGATATGTACAGGGCATAAAGAGGATGAGCACCTTGTTTGGGTGTAAAAATATCATGATGGAGTTGCAAGATCTTCGATTCATTCCTCGCTTGAGATTACGCGGTTGTGAGGATGTCCCGCATTGCCATTGTTGTGGGTTGACCCAAGATATCACTAACTATTTCAATAGAGACAGTGCAAGATAGCCATACTTTGGCATAAGCACCATCTGCTTCTAATGAAGCATTTGTAACATCCGAAATCCGCCCAACCCGAAACCAACCCGAGTAGGGTCCGATTAATCCAATAAAGTCATCTGACAACATTAGATAACCTAAATCGACCAAGTGGTCGTGAATCAAAAGTCATTCGGGTGAAATCGACCAAAAATCGGTTGCTTCGTAATGCGCGCCGCGAAAAAGCCACGACGTAAATTCAGAAACCACAAAACGAATCGAGACCGTCATTAGATCCGATTCGACAATACAAGACCAACGAAATCAACCGTTCGTCAATCGGAGATCGTTTGATATTTTAAAATCCACAATATTTAATCTTAAACAAAAACCGTATCCGAAAATTTCGGGTATTCAAAACCCTATCGGAAGCATATCAATATTATACTCATTTTAATCATCGTTGAAAGACGATCAAATAGAGATATTTTGCGTCAAAAACGGAAACTCGAGATGCGCATACGGTTTATTTTAAGTATTTCAAGTAAGGAGAATTTTTGTAAAAAAAAAAGAAAAAAAAACACAGTCCAGTCGTTAATCCTTTTCTATTTATCAGCCCACATGGCTTTGCTTTTCTACCACTTGTCAACATAAGGGGGGACTTCCTTCCTTATTTATATCTCCCCAAGCCCTCTTCTTTTTCCATATCTTTCCCAACGGGAGGTGCTGACCCTCTGTCCTTTTCCCCCATCTAAATTCCAGTCGAGAGAAAGGGGCTCTTCCCAACTCTTCTCCTCTTCTTTTCTTCAGCATTTCTTTTCTTTCTCTCAATTAGAACCTGCTGTCCAGTAGTTTTTTGAAGAAAAAATTGTTGCTCTCTTCCCCAGCCGATGGAGCTATTGCTGCTCCAATTCTTCAGCCAAGCATAAACTGTTGAAATCCTCTCCCTGGAGCCTCCAATCAGCTTCCATAACTCTTGCTCCTGGAGCTGCATGCAAGTCTTTGATCTCTATTCTTAGAGATCCAAATTGGTACTATCCTTAGCTTCCATTTTGCTGCAATGCACGCACAATTTAAAACCTCTATTTGCTGTCCTCTATTTTTTTTAGTCAAATGTTTCTCTTCAAATGACTATGATATGTTGTGTTGAAACTAAATGTGATGGATATAAGAAATCAAGCTATCTCTGCTTATAGAATTGTCAAGTCCAGTACATTTTCCATCCCATTAAATTATATACAAGGTGCCTGGACAATGTTTCACAAATGTCTCAAAGTTGGTTAAAATCTGGAATGGAATAGGGATCATTTATTGATTATGTTTACAGGGTTAAAGTTATTTGGAGAATCATGTATCTAGCAGAAAAGGCCATCTCCTGAGACCATCTTTTAGTAAAGGGGGTGGTGTTAGAAACCTGGAAGATATTCTCACTCTTACATTGACTAGGATGAGACTTCTATTTTTCTTTTGGTTACACATTTGTGTGGAACCATGTGGATTGGGAAATTATCCCCTCATCTGATGGGACCTATATTGGTTTAAAATATGATTATAATGAACTATTGCTCATCTTCAGATGATGGTCCTGGAGTTTGGGTATGACAAGTTGAACCTTTCAGATGATAGAATTGATAATTTTGTCCAGACTCTTTTTCTTGCTTTGGGTGTACAAATCCAGAACAGGTGTGTACTACTCCTGGTAATAGATTGGGGAGGAGTTATCTGTGTTTATTGCATACAAACAACTCATCGATCCTCACTGATATTAGATATTGAAAGGTTGTGTGATCATATATGCTAATGGATAGTGAAAACCACCATCAAGCTCAAGATCACCATTCACCTTTTATAAGAAGTACGTAGTGACAAGTTTACACGAGGCACAGTTTAAAAATAGAGAGAAAGATTAATGTTATCCAAAAGACATTGGATTATGAAATTAAGTCAGATCTAAGATTAGGTTTAGAGTTACTGATTCTAATATTTTAAATGACGAATTTGGGGGGTTTGACATGAGGTTAATGCCATCCAAAGTCACTGGATTATGGGTTGGATTTAATTTAAGATCAGATGTAAAGCTACTGAATCTTATATTTTTAGATGAAAATTTGGAGTGTGGTTCCTTGCATAATGATTTACTCAAGAAACTTTATTGGTTTATAAATAAGAATTTAAATTCCAAATGCCAAGTTATAGGATATGTGGTACCCTTCTATTTAAAAGCCAATGAATGATTGACCTAAATGAGACCTTATCAAAGAATAGTATTAATACAATGATAGGGTTTCAATATCTTGAAAGTTCACATATTCCGTTGCAAAACTCATACAACATGATCAATATAAATTCAGTGGCAAAAATATTAGGACAACTTAGTATGGATATCTGTGAATTGACCAACTTTGATGTTAGAATACTCATCTTACAAAATGAAGGTTCACATATTCTTGATGAAATAACTCAAAATGCTTAAACCGACCTATGGTTCGATAATTCCCAGTTATTTATGTGACTAATAATCTTTATCAAATGATCCTTTGGTATAACCTAAGGTACTTTGTCTCGATGATATATTATATAGTCCGTACATCATAGTTGCCATCACCCAATAAGCGATCATTTTCCATTATAACACTATAGTTTTCGTTGGAATGTAAACAGAATCTAGAATCAAATGCATCTATACGGTTGTTAATCAGTGATATCAGATATTTTGCCGGTCACGGTGATCCTTACACCGGACTGTGCGAGGGCGCGGTGACCCTCAACTGGGCGGAAGAAAGGAAGCCCAGTTAGGGCAGCGGCCGCCAAGTGCGCGGGTCTAGGATCCCAGTCCCTTTTCGATTTTACGCGAGCTCGCAGTGTTTTTACGCCTCGTTGGGATCCCGACTTTAGACCAGTTACGCTGACCCTCTGTTTAGGATACCCAGGCGGGGGATCCTTGGTTTTCAGTTTGACGTACGAGCTCGGTTGCCCATTACCGGTCGGGCTGTTTTTCGAGGGCGACTTTTCTAGAGAGTATCTCTCACCCGTCTCAGTGGCGTAGTTTGGGAGTAGACCTATCCCTCTATTGGACCGTCCTTCCAATTAGGGGGCGAGACGGAAGAGCCTTTGTTGGCTTCTTCACCGCTTGAGTTTTACTTTCGCCAACAGACTTGGCGATTCTACATTCAGATCATCTATATTCATATCTACCTCATCTTAAATTACATCTGAGACAGTTACACTTGAGGTTTGAAGAGATTACAATCAAAGTAGAGTAGATGGAAGTAAGTACAATCTGATTCGAAATTTTAATGAACTAGTGGATGTGTTGGGAACTTACTTAGGATGCATTATACTACACCGCATGCCTACGGAGGCACCCCAACCCTAAGACATTCTCCAAGTCTTAGAGTCATAGTGTGAGGTTTCACACGAACCAAGACCACAGACTATCTACTAGACTTACGAATATAATAAATTAATATATCTTGTCATCTCATCTTTTCCATTATCACTCATAAATATGATCTCTGAGTACTACGAGAATAAAATGTACAATCGGTTACAATAGAAATTTGCTTATGTGGGGAATGTTGGGATAATAACTAATCATAAGAGGTGCTTACTAGAAATCTGTAAGCCTTTTACATTACAGGTAGAAATAAATTTTATTTTGAGTTGCCCATGCCTCTCTACTTGCTTGCTTTTGGTCAAAACAAATGCCTGTTATTTTTATATAAGTTTTTGGAAGGTACGAGCAACCGTTGACTCCTTTTCTTCCTTGCACGCTTGGCAGGGAAACAGCCTGCTATTCAGTAGCAGTTCAGTAGCCGCTCAGTAGCTATACATACTTCCTGGAGACAGAGTATACACTAAACGGTATGAAGTATTTTGTCTCAGTTTTTGTTTAGTTGGTGATGTAAATGCTATCTCTTTTGTATCACATTTGGGATATATGTTGTAAAATGGAAGATCCTTGTACATGTTGTAAATTGATATGAATATTAATGAAAAGAAATTTTGGTGCTATGTGTCTCTTTTACTTTGTGGTTATGTGTTGGAATTGAATGTCATAATTGCGCGAAAAATTTTCCCTCTTTTTCTACAATTTCTGCGATCAATGTGAATGAAATATTGCGAAATACGCGTAAACGGGTACCCGGATCCTGAGGGGTCTCACAGCATTGGTCTCAAACTTGTCCATCGGCTCATCATGCGTCAGAATATGCTTCTTACCATGGCTCTACAATAAGGTTCGAATCTCGATTTCGATTTTGTTTCGGTCACCCAAGAAAGGGAAATTTCGTCGAAATTTCAGAAAATTTTGATGTTTTCAGTGGAAATCTCGGAAATGGTGCAAAAAATCTATTTTTCAATTTTTCCAAATTAAGATCATCCAAGTTATTAGAACAATAATGTTAAGGAACATTAGTAGCATCCAGAGCATAGTAAACAAAAAGTCCCATGGCAAAATATTTTTGGATGAATAAATAAGAACTTTGTGTGAGATATTCCCTGCAATTTACAAACGTATACTCCATGCCTAATTTAGATAAATGATAAAGCAAATTTGCATTCTAAAATTCATTCCTTGATGCCTAACCACAATTGTCGAAATGTGCCCCAAACATCATTTATTCATGTTTGACTATGTATCAAACTGTAACTCAGTTCTACTGGTCGGAGTTCATGCTATGGTGGATGGACTCTCATTGCTTGAAAGTCCAACAAGTCTCTATCCCCCCCACCGCTCCAACACCCTTCCCCGTTTAAGGGAACCGCAGTTTTCCAATACATTGAGCAGAAGGATTGGCAGCAAGCAATCAGGCTTTTCGTCTTGTGGAAAAATGTAGTACGGAAAAAAACCATATGTTTTGAGGGGTAAATCATTCTAACGCCTAAACAAGTTCTCACTCCAAGGCTAAGGTGAATAATATTGCCTTCACGCACCCAAAACCAACGATGTTGACCCCCCTATCAATTCCATTAGATCATGTTTGATTGAAGAGAAAGATAAGGATTCCTCAAGAATAAGAAGATTCTTTTGCCAATAAGAGAAGTAATTGCTAAGAATAAAAGTTTAAATGCTTCAAGTGTATGAAGTCCATATATATCAAGAAGAATTATCCCTTGCTTAAGAAAAAACAAGTACATAACATGAACGAGGAGTTATAAGCTACTTGGGATGACTCGAACAATATCAATATTAATGATGAAAGCACATGCTTAAGAGTAATAGGCATTATCAACTCTAACAATAAGAATGAAGGTATGTCTTATGACGAGCTTTCTAAAGTTTCTCAATATCTTTTTATAGAAGTAAAAAAACATGAAAAGGAGATTGATAGGCATTAAAATATTAGTTATCTTCTATACTTTTTATGTATTCTCGTTTCTTTCTATCTACACCATGTAATTTGTCCAACAAGTTTCTCCTCTATATAAGAGAACCCTGGGGCCTCATGAATAGATAACTTATTGCATTCTCTCATCTCTATCTCTCTTTGCATAGTATCCGAGCAATGATCCTAGACCAGGTTTTATACCTAAAACCCACTACCACCACCAACCCCAGTCCTCCTCAAGCCATACACAGACCCTTCTTCATCGTCTAAGGGTCCCGTGTGAGGCCTTAGTGGGTCCCCAAGCCTACCATAGCACTACTCAAGGCTAGCCTAGCACCGCCCAGGCGCTCTCAACACTATCCAGACGCTCTCCAACACTACACAACGCTACCCTAGCGCTACCCAATCTACTCAGGGGCTACTCAGCACCTCCCAAGCGCTACCCAGCGCTACGAATACCACAGACAAGTTTGCTTAGGATTAGCTGTTGTATGAGCATACACCCACAACCACATGTACATGGAAGGCCGGTGATGCTTATGAAAAGTGTTAGAAAATACATTCTGTTTTTCTATTGTAACCCCACAGTGGTATTTCAGTATTTTACCATTGTACTGTACTCTCTAGGGTTTCTAGGGTTTTCCTATATAAGGACCCCTAGACTCATTGGAATAAACACACAGTTTTCATTTCTTCATATGGTATCAGAGCAACGGTCCTAGACTGGGGCTCTAAAACCTAAATTCTTTCGCCACCCCACCCGTAACCCCTTGTCATGCCCTATCCCTAGCCCCCCCCCCTCCCCGCGGCGCACCTCCCAGCGCCGCCCTCCCGCGCCTCCCCTCTCGCCAGGCGCCCCCCTGCCGCCTCTCCAGGCCTCCTTTCCAGGCGCCCCCTGCCGCCCTCCTCGCCAGGCGCCCCTTGCCGCGCCCCTTCGCCAGGCGCCCCCCTGCCGCCGCCACCCCCCCTTGTCGCGCCCCCTCCGCCAGGCACTCCCTGTCGCGCCCCCTGTCACGCCCTGCCGCGCAGCCCTCCTCGCCCTCTCGCCAGGCGCCTCTGCCCCCTCAGGCGCCCCTGCCCCACGGCCTCCAGGCGCTACTGCCTCCAGGCGCCCCTGCCCCTGCCCCCTGCCTCCAGGCGCCCCTACCCCACGGCCCCAGCAGCCCCTGTCCCACGGCCCCACGGCCCCTGCCTCCAGTGCCCTCTTCGCAAGGCCTAGGCTCCCTGCGACCCAAGGCCCTCCGCAAGGCCCAGGCCCCTTCGCAAGATCCCTGGCTCCCTGCGCCCTAGGCTGCCAACCATAGATTGATGGTCTTCTGCACAGACCAAATCAGTATGGTCTGCTAATTGCGTATGATCTCTATTACCTCTGCATACTAGGTCATTGTTTTTTGGACCACTACAGCCACCATGGCATCTGCTCATACGTCTTCGGACTCCAAGCCCCTGTACCCTACATCATCTATGCTGATACAGGGCACCTCAATCAAACTGAAGGGATCGGAGAACTACGTACTATGGTCTCGATCCTTCAAAATATTCATTGGTGGCCAGCGCAAGATCTACATTCTCACTACCAATCCGCCTGCCGAGACAGACGCCAACTATGACACCTGGTACGTCGATAATTGCCATGTAATCACTTGGATGATGAATAGTGTTGATCCTAATATTGCGTCTAATTTGCTTAACAAAACAACTGCAAAAGAAATGTGGGGGAGTCTTGAGAAAACATACTCCCAGAAAACAATCAAATCCAGGCTTTCTGACATTTACACAAGAATTTGGTCTACAAATCAAGAGAAACATCTTTGATAGAATATTATAGGCTCCTCACAGGGTTATTTGAAGAACTGCTTATATTACAACATGTCTGTTGTGACAAGAAAATAGGTGAAAGAGCAGAATGGTAGGTGTACCGTTTTCTTTCAGGCTTACACCCTCGATATAAATCTGTCAAAGACCAATTCCTGACGCCAGCTGCCCTACCGTCCTTTGAAACTATTTTTGGCAGACTACAGGAGCTGGAGTCGCCCAACCCACCTCCCACTGCAGACACTACTGCTCACTTTGCAGGAGAACGTCCACCTTTCCAAGGAGGACGCGGCCGTACGTTTGGTCGTAGTCGAGGACGAGAGCAAGGACGGGGACGTGACTCAGGACGCGGCCGTGGTCGTGATTTTTCAAATCCTCGTTATCCAGCATGTACTCATTGCGGCCGCTGGAACCATTCGTCTGACAAATGCTGGATTACCTCTGGCATGCCCAAAGTCAATAATGCATATGAGGCAACACCTTATGACACAACTTATGATACTATGGAGACCTCCCAGGCTCAGTCTCCCACAGATGCTCCAGTGTCTTTTACTACTGCAGAATATGCTCGTCTTCGCCAACTCCTTCAGAACCTAGTTGTCGACACTACAACTTCAGAGCCTACTGCGACTCTAGCAGCCACCACAGGTACGATTGCCAGTTCTGCCTCTACCTCTACTTCTACCTGGATCATCGACTCGGGTGCCTCAACCCACCTCACAGGAGAATGTAGTCTCCTCACCTCTCCGAAGGACCCCTCTACGGTGAAGCATGTTCGTGTGGCCAATGGCGCCTACTCACCTATCACTAGTGTGGGGACCATGGAATTTAGCCCCAGACTTAGGCTAACGGATGTCTACTGTGCTCCTGCTTTTCCCCTCAGCCTGTTGTCCGTTCACAAATTATGCACAGAACTCAATTGCCGCGTGATATTTGATGATTTATGCTGTTATTTTCAGGACATCCGGACGAGACAGATCTTTGGTGGGGGACATGAGAAGAACGGCTTATATTATCTTGATATCCCTTCCAACTCTGGTTTCACTGGCGCAACTTCCATCTCTGTTGATCCTCTTCTCTGGCATCTTCGTCTGGGTCACCCCTCTGCTAAAGCTCTTTCCTTAATGTTCCTTGAATTGTCCATGCTTAAACCCTTCAAGTGTGAGGCATGTCAGTTCGGAAAACATCATCGTGCATCTTTTCCTGCTAGGACTGAACCTCGTCGTACTATGCCTTTCTCATTAATTCATTGTGATGTTTGGGGACCTTGTCCTGTCCGAACCATTGGTGGACACCGCTATTTTGTTGTCTTTGTGGATGATTATAGCAGGTCATCCTGGGTCTATCTTCTTAAAGAACGATCAGAAATCAATAAAATTGTCAAAGGTTTCTTCGTTTATGTCAAAAATCATTTTTCATCGAAGATTCAGATCTTCCGCTCAGACAATGCATTGGAGTTTACTCAACGAGATCTTTCTGATTTCTTTGCTTCCAATGGAACAATACATCAAACCTCTTGTCCTTATACCTCTCAGCAGAATGGGGTTGCTGAACGCAAGCTTTGTTGTCTCTTAAACATTGCCCGTTCCCTTCTCACACAGATGAAAGTTCCCAAAACATACTGGGGTGATGTTGCTCTCACTTCAGTCCATCTTATCAACAGGATTCCCTCTCTTACTCTCAAAGGCTCACACCATTCTCTTTACTTCACCATAATGATCTTCCCTTTCCTCTGCCTCTACGGATATTTGGGTGTGTCTCCTTCGTCCACAATTTTCATACCAAGGACAAATATCCCCTCGTGTCATCAAATGTGTTTTCCTTGGTTACTCCTACACTCAAAAAGGTTACAGATGTTATGATCCTATTAACAGTCGATACTACATCTCTGCAGATGTAACTTTCTTTGAGCAAACCAGCTTCTTCACACAAACTGTCACCGATGTCTTTCTAGATCTTCCTCCACCACCAATCAACTACACCCATCGATCTCGGACCTCACCACCAGATATCCCTCTACCCATACCTCTGCCTCAAGGAGATATGCCATCTTCGACAGTCCCCTCCACTATTGTTCTGGATGATCCAGAAGACCTGTCGATTGCATTAAGGAAGAAAAAGATAAAGTGTACCTCTTATCCTATGTCTAACTTTACTACTACTGCTAGACTTTCTTGCACTGACAAACAATATGCAGATGCCCTAATGGCTATCTCCATTCCGAAAGATCATCACAGTGCCTCCCAAGATTCAGGTTGGCGACAGGCCATGAATGAAGAAATGGATGCACTCACATCCAGGGGCACGTGGGAACTTGTGCCATGTCCTACACGCATCAAGCCCGTTGCTTGCAGATGGGTCTTTACGACCAAACAATCTTCAAATGGTTCTATTGACAGACTTAAGGCCAGACTTGTGGCAAAAGGATTCACTCAGACATATGGGGTCGATTACTTTGAGACCATGGAAGGACATATCGATATCGGCAACATATCGATACAATGTCGATACCGATATATCGGCGATATATCGACGCATATCGCAGAAACCCGGTATCCATTAGGCATTTTTCTCCGGTCGATACCCGATATATCCATATCGGCGATATATCGGTGACCTGTCGATACTGATATATCGACGATATATCGCGATATGGCGATCCATGTTTGAGAGCTTCTCCCATGTTGCTAGGATGGGTTCCATTCGCACAATACTCTCTGTTGCAGCTAACAAGAATTGGCCAATTTTTCAGCTGGATGTAAAGAATGCCTTCTTATACGGTGATCTCGAAGAGGAGGTCTATATGATGCAACCGTCGGGTTACTCCGTCGAGGGGGAGTACGTGTGCCGACTTCGTAAGGCCATCTATGGCCTAAAGCACAGTCCTTGAGCCTGGTTCGACAGGCTTACCACTGAAATCAGCTCTCTTGGCTTTCATAAGACAACATCTGATTACTATGTGTGTATTAGACGACGATCCACTAGCATTGTGATACTTGTTGTCTATGTTGATGATATGGTGGTCACTGGTGAAGATGACAATGGAATTCTAGAGACCAAGGCCTTCCGTCAGAAGGTGTTTGTCACCAAGGACCTTGGACAACTCTGGTACTTTCTTGGTATTGAGGTAATACGCACTGCTGAAGGGTTACATCTATCACAACGGAAATACTGCTTGGATATTCTTACGGAAGTCGGTTTACTTGGATGCAAATCATCTGGCATCCCTGCAGTGGTACGAAAACACGCTACATCCGCCGATTCTGAGTTTGAAGACACTACACGATACAGAAGCCTCGTGGGTAAACTAATCTACCTCACCGTTACTAGGCATGATATATCTTATGCTGTAAGCAGAGCCAGCCGCCACATGGAAAGACCTCTTTACAGTCATTGGCAGGATGTCCTTCTGATCCTTCGATACTTGAAGGAATCACCAGGGCGAAGACTCATCTATAGGGTCAACGGTCATACTGATATCACTTCTTATGTAGATGCTGATTACGCCAGTTCTCCTGAGGACAGACGATCCATTACAGGCTATGCTATGTTTGTTGGTGGTAACCTTGTTACATGGCGAAGCAAGAAGCAAACCGTGGTCTCCAGATCAAGTGCAGAGGCGGAATATAGGGCAATGGCCCATGCTGTTTGTGAGATTATGTGGCTTGTATCTTTTCTACGAGACCTTGGGTTCCAAGCTACTACTCCTACACCGCTATACTGTGATAACAAGTCTGCTACATACATTGCCACCAATCCAGTATTTCATGAACGGACGAAGCACATTGAAGTTGACTGTCACTTCATTCGAGATGCAATACGAGGAGGGCAGATCGTCACACTACATATCTCTACAGATCTTAAACTTGCAGACATGTTTACTAAAGCACTACCAAAGAAGCGTCTTTTATGGATAACTTCCAAGTTGGGCATGATTGAAGGATATGCTCCAACTTGAGGGGGAGTGTTAGAAAATACATTCTGTTTTTCTATTGTAACCCCACAGGGGTATTTCAGTATTTTACCACTGTACTGTACTCTCTAGGGTTTCTAGGGTTTTCCTATATAAGGACCCCTAGACCCATTGGAATAAACACACAGTTTTCATTTCTTCACAAAAAGTTTAGCTATACGGTATTGTTTCTGCGGAAACAGCTAATGATATCTTGAATCAGCCTACAGTGAAGGCAATGTGGGACATCCTCGCAATGACTTATTCTCAAATGAGAATGAGTCGAAGATCTTGCAACTCAATCATGATACGACAAAAAAGGGTGATTATCCTTTTCATGCCTTGTACACATCTCTTAGGGGTATGTTTGAGAGACTCTATAACTACATACCTCTGACAACCTCACCAGAGCAGCATAAGGTCTATCGCGATTATGTTATGATCGTGGTCTTTCTGGCAGCCCTAACGCTGAGTATGACTCATCTTACTCTCAATTACTCACAGATGCTATTATACCGCCTAACCCTGAGTATGACTCATCTTGCGTCGCCCTGCAAGATCTCACTACGCTAGTGGTCGTCACCACAAAGCACACTACTTTTAGGATGAGGATCACCCCCACTGCCTCGTCATCGATGGTCGCCATCCCTGCCCTGTACAACCTCACGTCATTGAGGATCATACCCTCCACCACACCTAGAGGTACTCAATTGCTCCAACAGGCTAAGGTCCAGAAGACTGTGCAACCTATCACCCTCGATGGTTTTCATCCGGACAAGAATGGAAGAGCCTCCAATTTCTGAACCACCAAGAGCTTGTCAAATTAGCCACACGTAGCAGGTCATCGACAGCAACCTCGAACCCGATCAAACCCTTCATCCGGTCAAAGAATTCCTCGAACTCAGACACATCGGATCCGAGGAGCATGAGCTCCGAAGGGTTCCGGAATCGGTACCGTCACCGCCATTTGGGATCCGGCATTGCCATTCCGGATTCGGTCAGACATCCGGGACAAAAGGGACACGACAGGGCATCCGAGTCTCCACAATCGGATCGCGATAATCCTACAACCATCGAACCCCTAGATCCCACATCAGGAAGAGGATCCGACCACGGGCAGTCAAAGGGGATGCAGTTGCCAGACCACCACGATCCACCTTGAACACCGAGGTGTCAACAGTCGCCAAAGCAACGGTCGGTTCATGGGGTTTCCCAATGGTCATCTTCGACGATGCGATCCCAACCACCGGATGCATCGCTACCGGCATAGGAGCACCACCATATAAGCATAGGAGCACCACCATATAACCCAGCCTCCATCGCGACAACCTAGATACCAAGAGGCCTTTTTCCAATCCAGATGATAGATTTCAGAGGGATCAGGGGTTTAGCCCCACACATCTTGACCGCCATCTTTGACTCATTGCTCAGACCCAAACCGGAAGAGCAGATCTCCTTGAGCTCACCGATGAACTTAATCACCTCACAAAGGACTTTGTGGTTCCCGCATCTAAAGGGAACCCTGAGGATCTTCGCCTTCCAGGAGGCACACAAAGCTCCGGGAGCCCCATCCATCGATCGTGGCCTCCTCTACTTGGTCCGACCACTCATCGTAGGGTGAAGCCTCCTATCGAAAGCCCCTCTGATGACGGCCTCTGCCCTCTTGGTTAAGAGACCCCTCAGAATAGCGCCCCACCCGAGGTACGAATGAAGTCCATTGTAGCCCCTATGACCCTTGCAGCCAGAATCGCATCTTGGACCTCCAAAAGGACCTCTTCATCTCCTTCTCCAATCACAAAACCAACCAGGTACCACTCCTATGCCACACCATCGGCCAAAGCGGCAACGAGTTGCGCCAAGTCCTTCGGTAACAGGTCCACTTGCAGCCAGGACAAGAAGTCGAAGACTCTGCTACAAAAATACCCACCTTATCGTTCTTCACCACCTTGCAATCCTTTTTTCTATGATCCGGAGCACCGCAGCGGAAATACAAGGGTTTCGGAGCGGGGCAAGTCTTCGATAGATGGTCCAGCACACTGCAGCGGAAACACCATAGAGCCTTCCCCACACCCCCCTTCGCCATCGACCTCGACACAGGGTGTCAGTGCGCGGCCCGAGAGTCTTCAAAATGCAGACCTCCAGCCACTCCCTCAAACCCACTCTTTACGCTCTCATACACCCCCTTCCTCTAACTCACCTTGGTGTTGGTGGCCCTCGGAACCCCCCGGATGCTCTGGAGCCATAACCCCGAGCCTCGCTCTCATTCTCATGCTTCCGCCTCGGCCTCTACTTCCAGGTCATCTCTCTTCAGTTAATTAAAAAGGGGGGAACACATGTATTTGTGTCTGTCCCAAAATATATTAAAGAAGTTAAATTACAAGGCTATTGTTTTTTGAAGAGCGGCCATTAATGACTTCAAATAGCTATATGATTTTCTAAAAAAAACTTTAAGAAAAGTGTATTACGTAGCAACATTGTTATTGCAAGAACTCTTGCTCAAAATCCAAGATACCTGGTTAATCTCTTGATTGTTGTACTTGTAGGTTTCAAGTTTTTTCCATGATGGTGCCTACAAAAATCGATAATTAGTTTAATGCAGTCTAGAAATGGTTTTCTCACATCTAGACATCTTCAAAAATCTAGAGGTAGTAAATAATATTTTGTCAAGATAAATACCTTGCAAATATCTGCAATAAATTTAGAAACTATTGGGCTATGCATCTTCTGTAATGGGTGAGTGTACAAGAGAGGATAGTTTTATTCCATATAAAAGTAAAACTTTTGGCAGAAACCAATGTCTTTTCCATACAAATTGATCATGCATAATCTGATCAAATCACGTGAAATGAGGATTTTCTTTTGAACTGGTTAGTATGGCAGCAATGCATACAAGTTTTCAAATGATGGATGCATGTTACTGCATAAGAACTAAAAGATTAAATGGAAGCGCATTGTCTTTTACTCATTGATTCAAATTACCATTGCTTGGAAATGAATCTTGAATAACCCCTGGATATAGCAACAAGACAACGATCATCGCAACCGCACCAATCAACCAACATTCAGAGTAAAATACCAGGACAGGCATGCAAAAGTATAAAAGCCAGTTATTCACTTTGCTCCACAAGCACAGTTCCCAAAAGCTTATAATTCAAAAATGCCACCAGAATAAATGCACACCAAAACACGGAAGCCAGTCAAGATAAATCATTATATGTTGTATTGATGGGATTGTTGGGAAAATAATGAGTGGACAAATTACATAAAGTAGACAAAGAAGAAAGAAAATAGATAAACGATACAAGTAACATAAAGTATATCTCTACACTCCCCCACAAGATGGAGCATAGATATCTATCATGCTCAGCTTGGAGACACATTTTCGGAAGGACCTCTTAAGTAAGGCTTTGGTGAAACTGTCTGTCGTCTGGTCTCCTGAGCTGACATGGGATGTAGAAATGAAGCCTTTCTGGATCATATCACGTATATAATGACAATCAACCTCGATGTACTTTGTCCTCTCGTGAAATGCAGGATTATTAGCAACAAATAATGCAGCCTGATTGTCGTATTTCAGCAACAGGGGAAGGGAACATCTATATATAGATCTGTCAGGACTGCTCGGACCCACATCACTTTTGTACATGCTTGGGTCATAGCTCTATACTCAAATTCAGTGTTGGATCTTGCAACCAGGGTTTGCTTCTTACTCTTTCACGAGACAAGTGACTCTCCGACAAATATAGTGAATCCTGATGTTGACTTCATGTCCATTGGGCACCCTGCATAGTCTGCGCATGCTGAGATAGTAATACTTAATAGTGTCACCCTTTTTAAACAGCAGTCATGCACCTGGAGATGATTTAAGGTACCTTAGTATCATTTGCATAGCATCCATATGTACCTGACGAGGTTTATCCAGATTATTAGCAACAAATAATGCAGCCTGATTGTCGTATTTCAGCAACACGGGAAGGGAACATATATATATAGATCTGTCAGGAATGCTCGGACCCACATCACTTTTGTACATGCTTGGGTCATAGATCTATACTCAGATTCAGTGTTGGATCTAGCAACCAGGGTTTGCTTCTTACTCTTTCACGAGACAAGTGACTCTCCGACAAATATAGTGAATCCTGATGTTGACTTCATGTCCATTGGGCACCTTGCATAGTCTGCGCATGCTGAGATAGTAATACTTAATAGTGCCACCCTTTTTAAACAACAGTCATGCACCTGGAGATGATTTAAGGTACCTTAGTATCATTTGCATAGCATCCATATGTACCTGACGAGGTTGTTCCACGAACTGGCTCACTCTGCTGACTGAAAATGAAATATCAGGTCTAGTAATGGTAATATAAAGAAGATTTCCCATCAGTTCCTTGTATCTTCTCCTGTCAACCTCATCGGTATCATCATCATACAGCCTCATACTTGGATCCATGGGTGTACAAGCAAGTCGACATCCAAGCATACATTTGTCACTTAGCAAATCAGTGACATATTGGTGAGATGGAGAGGTGGTGGAGAGCTCGAAGCCCGGGAGCGCAGGTGGGTTCGTCTATAGCGGGTTCCACACTGTCAGGTGCTTCGTTTCCGGGTGTTTCGCTTCCGGGTGCTGCGCCGAGAAGGGGTTTGTCGCTTGGTGGAGGAGTGGGGTCTGGCCCTTCGGGGCTCGGCAAGGGGGTGGTCGTCGTGGGAGGGCGCACGGAGGGAGGTCGTAGTGGTGCGGTGTTGGAGGCAAGGCATGGGGTGGCGGAGAAGGGGAAGGCGGTGGTTTGCTGGGAGGGGTCGGGGAGCCAGGTCATCGATGATGCTGCGGAGCCTGGCGGAGGGAATGGTGCTGATTGGGTGCATGTCTCCCACAGGAAGCCGAAGAGGAAGTGCTTCCGTTGTGGGACTAGGGGCCACGTTGCCATGCTCTGTCCTTTCCCGCCAAGGTGCTTCTCTTGCGGGCAGGTTGGCCACCGCAAAGCTACGTGCAGGTTTGTTTCTGGGACTCATGCAGATAGTGTACTGGTGCTTGGACCGGGTCGTCAATCGGTGCAACGCTTTTCCTCTGCGTCGTCTGTTCGTCGGATGGGTCGTAGCTTCGCGAACGTGGTTGCGGGGGGAGCTCGACCTGTTCGTGGACCTCAACCTGTAGTGGGGGGGTCTCGAAGGCCGTTGAGGCGTTGAAGGGTGACGTTCGGGGGGTCGACGTGCATGCGTTGATCGGTTTCGCGGTGCGGGGTACCATCTCGATGGAGGCCTTGAAATCTCACATCGATAGTTTCCTTGGGTCACAGTTCATGGACGATGTGCACTTGATGCTCGGAGGTGCTGCATTCGTGGCCTATCCGCGCTACAGAGGGATCGCGTATTACAAAATGAGGATGTGGGCGATGTTCGTTGGAGACCCCTTCGCTTTGTGGATAGTTCATGTACGGATGTGGAGGTTTGTGTTGCAAAGATTCGTGGCGTTCCTTTCTTATCCTGGACAGTTCGATGTTTGCGAAGGGCCCTCCGGCAATGGGGGACGGTCCTAGCGGTGCTTGAAGATGGTTTGAAGCCCGGGTCGCCTGCGGAGGACACGATTGTGCTGCTGGAATGCAACAAGGGGTTTTTGGATGATTTCGACGGCAGGGTTTCTTTCGTGGCGATGGAGGTTGGTTGTTTCACCTTCAGGCTCGAGCTGCAGATCGTCGAACCTCCGCCACCGCCGGAGATCCCAAGGGTGCCCGACGTCGCTTTGATTCCTGGGTTGTCGGTTGGTTTTCCAAGGGGCGCCTTGCTTGGACCGTCGCGCGAGGTTGATACGACGCGACTTTTGGCCGGTTCTTCTCGGGTATTGCGCCTGGTATCCCAAAAATTCTCTTTGTCCTCTGACACGGGAAGGGGAGTATCTGTCTGTTCGGCACCGCCTTACCCGATGGTTCTGGATCCGGATCCCGATAACCAGATGGCGCAGTCGGACCCTTTATCGGGCTCGATCCCTCCTGTTAGCTTGTACTCGGATATGAAGGGCTTATCGGACTCGGTTGTTAATCGGTTCTTCGCAACAACTTTGGGCCCTTATGCTCCCACACCTTGTTTGGTCCACTCTTCCTCGAGCGCCTGCTCCCTCCCTTTCGGAGGGTCATGAGGCTCGCCCTTTGATTATCTTCCAGAATCGTCGCGCTACTGGAGCGATCCCTTCGTGTCGGAGGGGGGGACTACATCCAATCCGTGCTCTGATGCTACTCCTCCGACCGTACCCGTTGTGGTAAATGACCAGTCCAACAGGGATCTCTCTAATGCTACTCCCGTGATGCCGCGCCCAATCATTGGCGATGATCAATCCTCTGAGGGGGTTGTTGACCGAAGATCAAGCAAAAGGTACAGGCGTAGAAACAGATCCAGATCTTCACGCTCCGAGCCTCAGCCTTGCTCGGAATTGAAGAACTCCATTGCGAAGGCAGCCGGGGTGGTCCGCATTCAGGGGCAGCACCAAAATCCCAAATGAAGATTCTTTCATGGAACGTTAGGGGACTCGGGGACGCGGGCAAACGGAGGACCCTGGGTTCGAGATTCATAGAATGGTGTTGCGATATGGTTTTGTTACAGGAAACGAAGCTTCAGTCAGTCACGGATGATCTGTGGAGGTCTTTTGGTGCGGGTGGCATTGATCAGTTCAGAGCTTTGGACGCAGTGGGCGCTTCTGGCGGGATGCCGGTGGCGTGGCGGTCCTCAGCGCTGGCCTTCAGCTCGATTCTTCGGGGGAGGCACATCCTCTCGGTCCTATTGGTATGCACGAATTCCTCTATGTCGTTGGTTCTCTCTTGTGTTTACGGCCCCTGCTGTCATATTATAAGGAGAGAGGTGTGGGAGGATCTTCACGAGGCGAGTAGGGCTTTCAAGGATATCCCTTGGCTAATTGGGGGGAACTTCAATGTTACCTTCCGAACATTAGACAGGCCTGGCCGCAGGGGGGACAGGACCCGGGAACTATTGATTTTGCTGACACCTTTGATTTTTGAGCCTGGAGGTCTTAGATGTGGGGGATGTTGCCTACACGTGGAGGAACTCCAATTCACGCTCTCGCATAGATCGATTTTTGGCGTCGCCTGAGCTTCTTGATTCTTTCGCGCTCTCCTTTGTGGGGTCTAAACCGCGGACCCTTTCTGACCGCGTGCCAATTATTTGGGACTCTGAGGATGACCCCACGCAGAGGGGTCTTTTTAGATATGAGAAGTGTTGGCTATTGGAGGATAACTTTAGGGATTCGTGACCTCCCATTTGTCCAATTTGATTGTTTTCGGCTCGGCTGTGTCTCATTTTGTTCAGAAGCTTACCTCCTTGCGTATAAGGTTGTGTGCTTTTAAGAGGGAGTCTAGAGCTGCCAAGTGCGCTACAAGGAAGGAGGCTGAGGAGGTAGTTCAGAGGCTTGATGCGCTGGAGGATTGTAGGGAGATTTCGATGGACGAGTTGGCTACTCGTTCGGCGGTTCAAAAACTTATTGCGGCTGAGGACCTCAAGAGGGTCACTGAATGGAGGCAGAGGTCGAGAAGTACATTGTTGCGGGAGGGGGATGCCAACACGTCCTTCTTCCATCGTGTTTCTAGTGGGAGACATCGTTCCAATGCACTGCGATCGATTACGATCGATGTGGTGCACGTAGATGGCAATAAAGAAATGGGGGAAGCTATTGTCAGACATTTTAAGGACATTTCGACGAGGACTATACTAAGAATATGGCGTTGGTCGGGTCTCGGGGCTACGCCCTTGGCACCCTCTTTTTGTGATATGCTGACAAAAGATGTCTCCTTGGAGGTTAAGGAGGCGATCTGGGACTTAAATGTTGATGGGGCTCCAGGCCCGGATGGTTTCCCCGTGGCTTTCTACAAGGACTTCTGGGATCTGGTTGGATCGGAGTTTTTTGAGGTCATCTCTGAATTTTGCTTGGGCAACGCGGGATTCGAAAGGATTAACTGATCTTTGATCATTTTGCTTCCCAAATCTTCGACGGTCGAAAATATTGGGGACTTTCGTCCCATTGCGGTCTCTAACGCACTTTATCTCATTATAGCGAAGGTGTTCGCCATTCGACTGAGCCGTGTTCTTGGGAACATTATCTCCCCGCTACAGTCTGCATTTATTCAAGGTAGGCAGATCTCGGACTGCCTCATGCTCGCCTCGGAGATCAATGTGGATTGGAGGAGAAGGGATAAGCGCGGGATGTTGTGGAAAGTCAACTTTGCAAAGGCGTACGATAGCCTTGACTGGAGGTTCCTATGGTCGGTTCTGCGGAGAAGGGGGTTTCCGGAGAGATGGATCTCTTGGATGAGACGTTGTGTGACAACGTCTTCTCTTTCGGTCATGGTGAATGGCCGCCCGGAGGGTGGCTTCTTCCAACCTCGTCGGGGCGTGCGTCAGGGATGCCCCCTTGCTCCTCTGTTGTTTATCATCGTCGCGTACGTCTTGACGCACATTACTCTTCGTGTGGTTAACTGTGGACTCTCGGCTGGATATTCTAGGGACGGGTTGCTGATCCCGCTTTTACAATACGCCGACGACACTATATTCTTCATCGAGGGGGGTGCTGCGGAAGCCACTGGCATGGCCGTGACCTTGGATATCTTCAGTGAACTATCTGATATGTTCAAGAATGTTTATAAGTCGAAGGTCATCCCTTCTGGCCTTTCTATGGATGAGGTCGACGCTTGTGCTCGAGCTCTTGGGTCCGACTGCAGCTCCTTGTCCGTGGACTACCTTGGGATGCCTTTGACGGTGGGAAGAACGAGACTACGAGATTGGCTCAGAGTCGTGGAGAAGGTGGAAGCTTGATTGGCGGGTTGGAAGTCGACCACTCTGTCGAGGGGGGGCGTTTGGTCCTCCTGAAGGTGGTCCTTTCCTCCATCCTTGTCTACTTCATTTCCAAACGCCGCTTGCCGAAAGGAATTCGTGATCGGCTTGAGAAGCTTATCGTAGATTCTTATGGGGCAAGCATGGGGAGGCCGCGAGGTGCATTCACCTTGGTGACTAGGAGGAAATTACGCTCCACAAGAATGAGGGGGGGTTGGGGATCAAGCGTCCTGATCAGATGAACAAGGCCTTGCTTCTTAAGTGGGCGAGCAGGATTTGGGGCCATGGGGAGGATTTTTGTTGCAACGTGTTGCGCAAGATCTACGGTAGTGGGGGGCACCGCCGAGGCCGAGTGTTCGCGTGGATTCTCCCACGTAGTTATGGAAGGGAGTGATGGATGTTTTCTCTAAGCATATCTCCTTGTTTAGGTCGATCCTTGGTAGTAGTGAATCCTTTGCTTTCTGGTATGACGACTGGACGGGGGGGCCCTTATGCGCGCGCTTCCTGCGCTCGTTTGCTCTTGTGGATGACAAAAATGCGGTGGTTGTGTCATGCTAGTCGGATGGTAATTGGTTTCCGGCTTTCTCATCTAGTTTCTCGGACCACAGATTCGAAGACTTCCTCATGCTACTGGATGCTATCAAGGATGTGGGGCGTCCAACGGTGGGGACGGACCACTGGGGATGGCTTGCGAGTCTGTTCACGGTCAAGAAGGCATTTGGAGCGATTTGCAGGCCTCCGTCGTCTCGATCGGAGGTTGTGATCCGTGATTGTGTGTTTTTCTGGGGTCTCAATCTCCAGGAACGGATTGGGTTCTTCTTGTGGCTGTTACGCAGACAAAGGCTGATGACGAGAGACCGGTGTGCTAGACTTCTGGGATCCACTTCTGATAAGTGCATTCTCTGCGATGAAGAGATGGAGACCGTTGAGCATCTATTCATTAGGTGCCCCAAAATGATCCAGATCTGGGGGGAGGGGCAGATTGACTTGGTTATGCGGCTTGGATATGGCCTCCTTCTGCGACTCGATGATTGCTAACAAGAGCAGGTCTCGGAGGGAGCTCGTCTATCCAGTTGCCATTCTTCGGGTCGTTTGGCTGGGAAGGAATGCTTTGCTCTTCTCGGGGCAACGCTTCTACAAGGAAAACGTGGGGATTCATGCCGCGAGATTGGTGGAGGAGAGGGAAATGTAATGGGTTAATTTGTGTTCCTTTCACTATAACCTTTCCTCTTTATTCTTTGTTCTATAATAAATCTTTGGGGTGAACACCATTGAGTGTCTCCCCCTGTTTTTGGCTTCAAAAAAATCAGTGACATATTTTCTCTGAGTCATCACAAGCCCTTGTTGATTTCTAGCAAACTCTAACCGCAGAAAGTATCTAAGCGCTCCTAGATCCTTGATAACAAGGTCACGGCCCAGAAATTCTTTTGCTCTTTTTATTACCTGCATATCATCTCTTGTCATAAGTATATCATCAACATACACTGTTGGGAAAAATAAAAGAGCATGTTTATTCCATCAGCCCTAGGCTCTCTTATATAGGAGAGTAGCCTATGGGAAAATTATATAAAGCGTACTGCAGGAACTGGAAATAACTAAAGAGTACATAAGTGAATAATATATGTTAACACTCCCCCTCGAGATGGAGCATAGATATCAATCATGCTCAGCTTGGATGCACACTTCTGGAATGGGCCTCATAGTAGTGTCTTGGTGAAGATATCTGCAGTCTGATTCTCTGAACTGACATGGGATGTAGCAATGAATCCCTTCTGGATCATATCACGCATAAAGTGACAATCGACTTCAATGTGCTTGGTTCGTTCATGGAATGTTGGATTGTTTGCAATGAACAAGGTCGCATGATTGTCACATTCTAACGCCATAGGAAGTGCAACTTCTATATGTAAATCTGCAAGCGCAGCCTTTAACCACATCATTTCTGTGCTAACCTGGGCCATAGCCCTATATTCAGATTCAGCACTAGACCTGTCTACCACAGTTTGCTTCTTGCTCTTCCATGAGATTAGAGAATCTCCAACATATACAGCAAACCCCAACGTAGATTTCCTGTCCTTGGGACACCCTGCATAATCCGCATCTGCACATGCTGAGATAGAGATTGCTTTGCCTTTCTTGAACAGCAAACCCGCACCTGGAGATGACTTGAGGTACCTGAGGATCATATGTATGGCATCCATATGAACCTGGCGTGGTTGCTCCATGAACTGGCTCACTCGACTTACTGCAAAGGATATATCGGGCTTAGTGATATTGACATACAGAAGTTTGCCCACTAGTTCTCTGTATCTTCTCTTATCCACCTCTTCCGTATCATCATCATATAGCTTCATACTAGGGTCCATTGGTGCGGTAGCAAGTCTGCAACCAAGCATTCCTGTTTCACCCAACAGATCAGTAACATACTTTCTCTGAGACATTACTAATCCATATGGATTTCTAGCAAACTCCTGCCCCAGAAAATATCTAAGAACTCCGAGGTCCTTGGTAACAAATTCACGACCCAGCATCTCTTTTGCCTCCTTTATTCCGTGTATATCATCACCTGTAATTAAGATGTCATCTACATAAACCATGATTGCAATAGTGCCTCTGGAAGTCTTTTGTACGAACAAGGAATGATTAGCATTAGAACGTTTGTATCCCTGTTATTCAAAGAGATCTGAGAGCTTCTCAAACTACGCTCTAGGGCTCTGGTTAAGGCCATAGATAGCCTTATGAAGTCTGCACACCTTGGAGCACTCCCCCTCAACAGCAAACCCAGGTGGCTGTTGCATATAGACTTCCTCCTGTAGATCACCATATAAGAAGGCATTCTTCACATCCAACTGATAAAGAGGCCATTCACAAGTAACCGCAACTGACAGCAGAATCCGTAGAGTAGAATGACGGGCCACTGGTGAAAAAGTATCAAGGTAGTCCACCCCGTATGTCTGTGTAAAGCCACGAGCAACCAGGCGAGCCTTGTATCTGTCAATACTGCCATCTGCATTCCACTTGACTGTAAATACCCACTTGCAGCTCACGGGTGACACATCAGCAGGTATAGGAACCAAACTCCACGTTCCTACAGAGCGTCTTGGTAATTCCGGGGAATAGCTACTGCAGACAATGCGACTGCAAAGTTCCTGAAATCGCCAGTTAGACGATCAAACGACACCGAAGCTGCTAAAGGATATGACACACAGCTCCTTTTCGATTTGCGTATAGCAATAGGGACATCCAAGTCAGTTGTATCCTCGTTTGTCCTCTGTAACACATCCTGCTCAGAAACAGCATCAGATCCATCAATAATAATATCTTCAGAACATACCTTAGGCGAGCTCGATGATGAGCAATGACCATGAGCTGAGGCAGGCATGCGGGTGTAATGATACGATAGTGGTGAAACTAGTATGGTAGTGGGGGTGAAGGATATGGTTAGATCCTCAAGCGCATCACGGAAGCGTGATCGTCGTATCGAATACGACGAAGAACGAAAAGTCGTACTAGTTGTTCAATGCAGCGGAAATAAAAATTTTTTTTATGTGACGAAACCACATGATCCAAGAACACTTCTCGGATCGTTTCGTCTAAACCACAAACAAGTATTAGGGTTACCTCTTGAAGCGTGGTTGCAATCAAGTCTCTAAACGAAGAGACCTCCTGTCTCAAGTCCGATCCGACGGAGGAGACGCTTGCGAGCGCGGGGATGAACCGCGTGCTTCTCGCAATCCATGTTGATGATCCAAGCGGCGGATCTCCTAATCTCGACACACGAGATCCGACGTCTTCTTCACGAGCAAGGCACGCTGAAGTAGACGGAGTTCCACGAGCAAACAATCGAGCAGCATAACGACGACGCTGCGGCGATGGAGAACCTCTTTAGGGCATCCATGGTGGACGGCCATGAAAGGGAAAGAGAGTAGGCGTGTAGAGAGAAAGAGAGAGAAAGATATGCTTCTCAAGCATAGTGTAAAGAAGAACAATGGGGTGCCTCTCCTTTTATAGGGTTTTGGGATCCAAGGATCTCAATCCATGGGACAACACAAATCCAATGGCTCTCATTGATTGTGTTTCTTTTAATGGCTAAGATTTGTGTTGGTAAAACCAACAACAATTAATTTAATTTAAATTAAATATATGTTGATAAATCAACACAATTTAATCACAAAATTAAATCATCAATACATGGAGATAATGGAAGAGAGAAAGCCTCCTTCCATGTGGAGAGGGGGGACGGCCTCCCTTTCCCAATGGGAGTGGTGGCCGTCCACCCTCCTCCATTAGGAAGGTGGCTATTTTATCTTTTATGTAATCCACAATTATTTTGTAGACATTGCAATCTCGCCATTGAAAAATTTGTGAATAATATTCACAACCCAAAACAAAATGTAAATTACATTTTCAATTCAATGTCCAATGTGAATCCAATTCACATTAACATTTAATTAACAAATGTAAATTACAAATAGCTCTCTCTTATATATTATAAATCACATTTATGATATATGTGACTAATATGGATATTACTATCCACATTATTCATATCCATGATAATTAAATCACATTTAATCATCTTGGATCTCTATTCTCTTGTTCTCAAATAATATGAATCACATTCACATTATTTACATCTTTGATAATTAAATCACATTTAATTATCTCATATAACTCTCTTTATAATATGAATCAAATTCATATTACTCGTGATAATTAAATCACATTTAATTATCCATTTTCTCAATGCTCGGATATATATATCAACAATAGAATTATCCATGAACTCCTTCAAGGATAATGCGCTTTCTCCGCATATACTTGGAGATAAGGACAGGGCGATTGTATTGTTCCACGTATAGTGACATGGATATTGAGATCATATCTCAAATCCAGATCGCGGGCCTCCCATAGATGCTTGATTAAATCAAGACCGTAAATCTAATCTTCTCATTGTATCGGAATCACATTCAGATCAATGTCCAACACTTGGACCAAGATCAGATCACTTCTCTACTGAGAGGAGTCACTAAAATCCAGACCCGTTTCATCACTCCCTAGGAATGAAAGCGTCATGGTTATACAATCGTTTATGATCACATCACCCTCAGGTATTACCAATACCTGTACATCCTGCATACTGGAAGACTCAGACTAAACCCGAAGTATTAGATCAACTTTATACTGTCTACTTCATGATTTTTTTCAGTAAGTTTCTCATTCGATCATTGGGAGTTGGTATCAATCATACACTTTCCAAAAGCATATATCATACCTAGGTCTTGATCATATACTTTTCAAAAGTATATATCAAACCTACAAATTCAGTCAAGCTTCCAAAGCGAGACGACCGTGTGCACGGAATTTGATTCTTCCCAATATCTCATGAGTGAGCTCATGTCTTCCGGTTCAGTAACTGAACATGTATGATCCCTTTGAGAGATCGAATTACTCATATGCCCTTATATGCACACCAGCGCGCCGGTGTATAGACCTTAATTAGGTCATCAACCTATTGGTATGCCAAATGTACATACTTAGACATATAGTAACACATATGTCTCTGGTCAGAGGATACGTGCCTGTATCGTGACAGCATACGATATAGGACTTCGGTTATCTCGATCTCGTTAAGTCAACTCTTTGACCTAACTAGTCTGACACCTCCGAATCTCTATTCCTATGCAGAGGACCTGCATCAAGAGGTCGGTCAGATATCAGCCTTTAGAGAAAGGATTGTCATCTCCTTCTCAGGCTGGAGATCATCTCTTAACAATCATTTGATGGTGCTTGATGAGCCCTCAATCTAACTCTTTAGATATTCATCCAAGCACCGGCCTCTATGATTCAATAACTGAATCAACAGCTGTATGATCATCAAGATGGCAATGGTACATAACCCTAATTGTACTAAGGGACATATTATGCAAATTATGTATTCTTCATTTCAGATTAAGGAGTGAATTGCAATAACATTTATTGCATAATGGTTCGTCGTGGGCTCGCATTTCCATCAGGGGGTGCAGAAGATGGTAACGGTTCTGGTAGTGGTAAAGGTGGTGATGGTGGTGGTGGTGGTGTCATGTAAATGGCATCAGTATTAGCTGGAAGTATCAACTGATCACCTGGTGCTGAAAAATACATGACATTTTCAAAAAATGTGACATCTGCGCTAACAAGATACCGCCTTCGCAATGGATCATAGACTTGTACCCCTTCTGAGTTCTAGAGTACCCAACGAACACACACTTGACATCCCTAGAAGAGAGCTTGTCAGTACCAGGAGACAACTGATGGACAAAGGCAACCAAGCCAAACACACGAGGGGTGAGAGAAAATAGCTCTTTTCCTGGGAAGATAAGGGAGAACGAAATTTTTTCACCTAGAACAGATGATGGCATACGATTGATCATGTAACATGCAGTAAGAACAGCGTCACCCCAGTAAGAATGAGGTGCATGACTCTGTATAAGGAGTGACCTGGTGGTGAAATTTAGTAAGTGGCGATGTTTCCTTTCAGCAATCTCATTCTGTTGGGAGGTATAGGCACAGGATGTCTGGTGGATAATCCCTTTGGATGAAAAATAACTAGCTAGGACATTGTCACTTCGCACAATTTTAACAGATGCAGAGAAAATTTTGCGGATCTCATTAAGAAAATTGATAATAATATTCCCTGCTTCAGATTTATTCTTTAACAAAAATACCCATGAGACACGAGAGAAGTCATCTACAATAACTATATAAAACCTGTGTCCCTGATGATCAGGAACACGACTTGGACCTCAGATATCAATATGAAAGAACTCAAACTTGGAGGTACTACTCCGACACTGACGACTGGGAAAGGTAGACCGATGATGCTTTCCCAACTGACACGCCTCACATTAGATAGATGTGTGAGGTAAAACCTGGGGTAAAACACGACGCAACTTCTGAAGTGGCAGATGTCCAAAGCGCAGATGCCATAGTAGAGGAGAGACGGGTCCAGTAGGTAGAGATGAGGCTCCAGCAAAAGAAGTCTGACACAGGCGATAGAGGCCTCCTTGCTCATAGCCACGACCAATCACATTGCCCGTAAGGATGTCCTGAAAAACAAGTGAAGATGGATCAAAAATTGCCCGACATTGTAAATCCTTTGTAATTTGGCTGATAGATAATAAATTCATTGAAAAATCAGGTGCATGTAACACATTCTTGAGTTGCATAGAAGGAGTCAGTCTAATTTCTCCCTGACCAGTAATCAAGGAATGTGTGCCATTTGCAATGACCATTGTTCGTCCTGGAGGGATCTGTCTGTACCCTGTAAGTAGACTTTGATCACCACATAGATGATGTATGGCGATCCACTACTAGTAAATGCATGTGTGCTACCTGATGCACTGGTAGAAGCAGAGGCGGATGCAGCAACTTCGGGCTGGCTCTCAGTAGTGTGTGTTGGGACGGATGGAGGAATAATGCCCCTTAGACGGGCAACAAGATCATCAAATCGCTGATCCAAAGAGGCAGCAGATGGAGGTTCTATCTGCTCAGCAACTCGAGCAGATGCAGGAAATCCATGTTTGGAGTAGCATGTGTCTTCAGTATGTCTGGTGCGATGGCAGTAGGTACACGTTGGCCGAGTACGGCCTCCTCTACCACGAGGACCATGGCTACGTGTATAATGGTGACCTCCACGACCTCTGTCGGCTGCCATGGCTGAGGTAGTCTGATTCGTCGCCGTAGAGGGTACAGTGATCCTGCTCAACCTGTGAAAGGCTTCCTCCATAGGAGGAATAGTAGAGTCTGCCAAGATCTGAGACCGTGTTGTCTCATACTCAGGGTCAAGGGCAGCGAGAAAAACTCCTACCATAGTAGCATTCCGATAGGTCTTCTGTTGCTCTAGTGTGGCCGTCAGGGGCATAAAGCTATACAGCTTCTCGAACATCCCTCGTAGGGATGTGTACAGTGAGTGTAGAGAACGTCCATACTGCTTGATAGTAAATATGTCATGCTGGAGCTGCATAATCTTTGTCTCATTCTTCGCTGGAGAATATGTGGCAGCTAGAATGTCCCACATATCTTTGGTTGTAGGCTGATGAAGAATATCATTGGCAATCTCAATTGCCAGAGTTCCAGATAGCCATACTTTGGCATATGCATCATCTGCCTCCCACGAGGCATTAATTCCAGTCTTCTCAGCAGGCTCTTCTTCAGTAAGAATGTGTTTCTTACCGGTTGACTTTATCATACTCGTGAACTGCATTGCCCACAGTTCATAGTTCGAACCATCCATCTTTACAGTCGGCGCTGGACCTCGGAATGCGCCTACAAATGGGATATCTGTCTTGCTTTCCGACATACTTGTAACCAAAGACTGGAGTAGTAGACTGAGAATAAGATTGTCTACACGGACATAAATGGGTTTAGTTGCATGTGTAGACTTCAAGCAACCAAACCAATTCCTTTGGAGGTGTGCGCGCTAGAAATGCGTGTAGGGCTGAATCACGGCTTAAGGGCGCACATGGCAAGCCACTCGAGAAGGCGCACCGTCAAGCACGCACAGAAGATGCGTACAGGTGCGCGAGGAGCGCGTTAGAAAGCACGCTAGGGATGCACGCGAGACACGCAGTGTAGCGCTAGGCGCAGCACAGCGCTAGGTGCACTGTGCGAGAAATGCGTGCAGGCGCACAGCAGATGTGCAGATGCGCAGGCGCAGCGCTAGGGATGCCTACAGATGCGCACGCGCACGCACGTTGAAGAGATGCGCAGGCGCAGAGCGACGTGCGCAGGAGGCGCAGGAGGCGCGTGCACGTAGGGCAACGCAAGGCGCAAAGGGCGCGCGCGCGAGGGCTACGTGCGCAGGTGCAGCAGGCGACGTACGCAAGTGCAGAAGGCTCCGAGAGGCACTGCCTGCGGCGGCGTGAGGAGAGAGAGAGGGGCTCGACGGTGGGGCTATGGTTAGGGTTTCAAGAACTCCGGTCTAGGACCGTCGCTCTGATACCATGTTGGAAAAAATAAAAGAGCATGTTTATTCCATCAACCCTAGGCTCTCTTATATAGGAGAGTAGCCTATGGGAAAATTACATAAAGCGTACTGCAGGAACTGGAAATAACTAAAGAGTACATAAGTAAATAATATATGTTAACATACACCATAATGATAGTCGTACCTCTTGAGGTCCTTTGTATAAATGATTCGCATTCAACTGTTTGAATCCTTGCTTCTCAAACAAGTCTGAGAGATTCTAGAACCAAGCTCTCGGGCTCTTCTTAAGGCCATAGATGGCCTTGTGAAGTCTACACATCTGTGAACACTCCCCCTAGACTTCTTCCTGAAGTTCACCATACAAAAAGGCATTCTTGACATCCAATTGAAACAGGTGCCAATCACGAATTACGGCAACAGATAAAAGAATCTGTAAGGTAGAATGACAAGCAACTAGAGAGAATGTGTCAAGATAATCGACCCCGAATGTCTAAGTATATCCCCGAGCAACCAGTCGAGCCTTTTACCTGTCAATTCTACCATATGCACTTTGCTTCACTATAAATACCCACTTGCAACTTACTATAGATGCCCCAGTAGGGGCTGGAACAAGTCTCCAAGTATCTCGTGACTAAAGGGTTCCCATCTCTTCCTCCATAGCCAGATGCCTTCTATTGTCAGCCAATGCATCTTGGTACGTTCGTGGTATATCCACGGTGGACAAAGCAACTGCAAACCTCATGAAATCACCCGTTAGATGCTCAAAAGTGACATGAGAAGCAATTGGATATGAAGCACATGAGCGTTTCTACTTCCTCAGGGCAATAGGCAGATCAAGTTCAACTGCATCAGTACCAACGACCTTATCATCCCCTTCCTGAAATAGCCCCTGTTGAGAGATACCATTAGATCCATCATTAGAAGTAATGTTGCCAGAACAAACCTGAGGTAAGCTTGATTATTGACCATAATCATGAGCAGGGGTTGACCGTTGACTGTAGTGATGTGGTAGAGGAGGAACTAAACCAATGGGAGTAGGTAAATTAGGTGATAGTTGTGGAGGTGATGGTGAATTAGAGGTGGAATATAGATCTCATCATCTGAATTTCATGTTGTCATTCTGTCACATGTAGGAGAGAAGAACATGACAGACTCAAAAAATGTGACATCTGCACTGACGTAATACCTTCGACACAACGGATCTTAGCAACAATACCCCTTTTGAGTCCTCGAATACCCGACAAACACGCATTTGACAACCCTAGGAGAGAGCTTGTCAATCCTTGGAGACAACTGATAGACGAACGCAACGGACCCAAAAACACGAGGGGTAATAGAGCAAGGCCCTAAATGTCAGTTTCGGTCACCATTTCGGTATCGACCAAAACAGAATTTCGGTAGAATTTCGGTGGAATTTCGACCGGAATTTCGATCATTTCTGTCATTTTTGTACTAGGACCCCCATATTTCGGTCATTTTGGTCATTTCGGTCGAATTTCGATTGGATATCGATATTCAATAGAAATTCGATCGAATTTCGTTGAAATTTGAGGCCATGTAATAGAGAACAACTCCTTGTCAGGGAAAACAAGGAAGAAAGGTATCTTCTCCCCTAGCATCGATGAGGGCATACGGTTAATGAGGTAACATGCTATGAGAACCGCATCGCCCCAGAATGAGTGCAGTGCACAACTCTGGACAAGAAGTGTACGAATGACATCAAGAAGGTGACGGTGTTTTCTTTCTGTGACACCGTTCTATTGGAATGTGTAAGCACAAGATGTTTGATGTAGGATGCCGTGAGATGAAAAGAATTGAGATAGTATATGGGTACAGAATTCAAAAGCATTATCAGTTCGCACAATTTTGACAGTGGTACAAAGAACATTCTGCACTTCTTTAATAAAATTCATAATGGTATTGCCTGCTTCTGATTTACTCTTCAACAAGAAAACCCAAGACAAACGACTAAAATCATCCATGGCAACCAAATAGAACGTGTGCCCATGATGATCGGGAACACGACTCGGACCCCAAACGTCAATATGGAAAAACTCAAACGGAGAACTACTGCTCCGACTCTGACAACTAGGGAAGACAGACTGATGATGTTTCCCTAACTGACATGCTTCACAATTAAACGACGAGCGAGGTGAGATCTGATGAAAAATTTGACGTAGTTTCTGAAATGGAAGATGATCAAAGCGCAGATGCTATATATAAGGAGAAACAGATCCAGTAGAATGGGAGGATGCTCGAGCATAAGGTGTTTGGACAAGTCGATACAGCCCGCCTTGTTCGCGGCCACAGTCAATCACTCTGCCCGTAAGAATGTCCTGAAACACAAGAGATGATGGGTCAAATATTGCTCGATAATGTAAGTCTTTAGTAATCTGACTAATAGATAGTAAGTTCATTGAGAAATTAGGAGCATGCAACACATTCTGCAACTTCATAGAAGGCGTCAAGGTAATCTCCCCCTATCCTGTGATAGGAGAATGAGTCACATCTGCTATGACCACTGTCTTTCCTGGAGAAGCATGCTTATAGGATATGAGCTGATGTCTGTCTCCACACAAACGATGTGTCTCTCCTGAATCTATAATCCATTCTGTGGTCCCGAACCCTGATAAGAAGTAGAAGTATGAGCACTACATGAAGAACTGGCTCATGTAGTAGCAGCAACGTCCGAGCTGCTTTCTGAAACAGGTGAAGGAGTACTGGCTGGGGGCATGATACCTCGCAGTCGTGACACAAACTCATCATATCGTTGATCTGATGCGGGTGGAGCGCCATGATGCTGAATCTGTTCTGCTACACGGGCAGATGCTGGGAAACCATGTTTGGAGTAGCATGTATCTTCGGTATGACCAGTCTGATGACAGTAGGTACATGGTGGTCCACGAACCACCTCTACCGTGTAGTCCTCATCCACGAAAATGAGATGGGCTACCTCTTCCACGAGAGGATGTCATAGCAGAAGAATTAGGCATAGGTGCAGGACTTAAGATATTGATCTTGTTCAATCTCCGAAAGGCCTCTGTCATGGGAGAAATTGTAGCATCTACAAGAATCTGAGAAGAAGCAGCCTCATATTGTGAGTCTAGAGAGGCTAGAAAGACTCCCACCATCGTGGCATTTCGGTATGTCTTCAACTGCTCTGAATTAGTTGTGGGAGGCATGAAGCTATGAAGCTTCTCAAACATTCCCCGCGATGCAGTATAGTTAGCATGCAGGGGTTGACCATTCTGCTTTATCGTGAAGATGTCATGCTGAAGTTGTAAGATCTTTGTCTCATTCTTGGCCTGTGAATACGTGGCAGCAAGAATGTCCCGCATGGCTTTTGCAGTGGGCTGATGCAAGACATCGTTTGCAACGTTTGGAATTAAGGTACCAGACAACCAGACCAGAGCATATGCATCATCAGCCTCCCATGAGGCATACAACCATGTCTTCTCCGTTGGCTCATCTTCGGTAAAAATATGTTTCTTACCCATCGACTTCATTAGGCTCGTAAACTTCGTGACCCATAATTCGTAATTCGACCCATGCATCTTCACAATAGGTGCAGAACCTCTAAAGGCACCTGTGGTGGGAATCTCTATCTTGCTTTCTGACATGATGACTGGAGACGACAAAGGGTTGTAGACGAAATAAACTTTGGTCTACACTAACATGAAGAGGTTTGGTTGCATGTGTAGACTTACACATCCAAACCCATCAACATACAGGTACGGGAGGAAACCCCTCTAGTAAGGGTCCGAAGACGGCTAAGCACGAGGTGGCGAGACCCAAGGGTCACACAAGGGGGCTGCAACATTGCGTGCCCTGGACAGCAGAGGGGACCCCTGGGCGGCGGAGCCCGAGCCTGGAAGGTGGCGGCACGGCGGGGCCTGAAGAGGCAGGGCTCGGGGAGGCGAGGCGAGGCCTGGAGAGGCGGGGCTTGGAGAGGCAGGGGCTCGAAGAGGCGGGGGCCCGAGGAGGCGGCGGCGGTGCCCTGGGCACGGGGCTTTGGGCGCCGGTGGTAGCGGGAGGCTTGAAGGTTGGTGGGAGGGGGATTAGGGTTAGGGTTCGATACATGAGCTCCGGTCTAAGACCGCCGCTCTGATACCATGTTGGGAAAATAATGAGAGATGTTTTATTCCTTGAGCCCTAGGCTCTCTTGTATAGGGAGAGACCTACGGCCAAATTACATACAGTAGACAAAGAAGAAAGAAAATAGATAAACGATACAAGAAAGATAAAATATATCTCTACAGGGATCTAGTGTAACATCATAAATCTTCCTCAATCCGTAGCAAAATGCCTTAAAGCTCGAGATTGGAGGACATGATTCTCTGTATCCTTAATTTTGATAAGGTCACATGTCCCACAATAGCTGAGGTGGACTTTAAGGGGTTTTGTCTCGATAAAGGCCAAAGAGCTCAGAGGAAAGAATTGAAAATAAAAGAGAAATGGCAATTAGCCTATTTGGCATTAGAAAAGATGAACCATAATAAAATAAAAGGTTGGTAAATGGCACAAGTTGCAGAATTTATAGGACCGCTATAGACCCACGGCTAAGCCTTCTCCCACTATAAGTAGTGTCGGCTACATGGATTCTTGCTCAAATCCATGTTGAAAGATTCGACTATTTTTACGTTGGTTATCGACAACCAAACAAACCCCCACAAGGGGGGATTTGAACCCCGGTCTTTTGGGTGGTAGGCACACTGCACTACCACTAGACCAATTAAGTGGGTACACCACTATAGACCCATGGTAACAAAAAATCATGGTACACCTTTTTTCCTTTCTCCAGAACTCCATTCTTCCAGAATTTGATGCAACAATGCCTTCAGGCCACGCGATGCCTCAGACCAGGTGATGCCTTGCACGTTGGGTCTTGTTGCACAGCGTAGCATGCTGGCACTTGGTGATGGGGCTTTGGGCGATTCAATGCAGGGATTTAGGCAAAATTCAAATGCCCTAAAACTCTAGCACTCTTGTGTGATGTAGTAGCAAGTAGATGCCCTAAAACTTTAGGCGATGCCTTGGATGCCTGTATAGAGTGCAGGACTTTGAGTGATAATTGCAGGTGCTCTCTCTCCAAGATAAAACAAAGGCCAATGCAGTATGATCAAAACTCTATTGGTGCAAAACTCGAATGCACGTAACTTCAAAACTCAAGAAGGGAAACGGTGAAATGGGTAAGGATGGTCAAGAGGGAGCTCCAGTCTAGGATTATTGCGTTGATACTATGTGAGAAACTCATTTGGATGGCATGAGATAATATTATTCAGGGGGTGGAGTTTCTTACATAGAGTTAAACCCTAAACCATAACCACATGAAAAGGTAATATAACAAAGTCCTCGATAAGATTGCTAGAAAAAGAAAGAGCAAAATGACAACTGTAGAATCTCTAACTTATAATACCAAGAAGTTTTAGCATATAAGGACGATACCTAAGCATCGGACTTCTTATGTAAGGATGGCTTCGTCGTCGGTAAACATGTGATTCATCCAACCATGATATAAGGCACATCGATTCTTCGTTATATTCTAATAGTAGTGTTACTATACAATGTAGAAAACTGAGTAATGACCTACTTGGGAGAAGGCAGCCTTGTCATTGGTGAACATGTGATTCTCCACATGCTTCACCCAACCACGATGTTAGGCTTACATGTTTTTCATTATAACTCCTTTCGATTCATTCTTAAAAGTGAAATTTCCTTTGAAATATCACATGATATAAAGGAAACTCTGTCAAAACTTTAAGAGAGTTTATGTTCATCATGTTCTACATATTCTTCACATTCTTCAAGTGTTCTTCGTATTTTGATTTGTAAATAATTTTTAATCATTGCAAGAGATGTTAATCATCCTAGTTGAGCATGAACCAAAGTAAATTACACCCCCATGCGATCCTTCCTTTTGTTTTATGTTTTCAAGATTAATCAAACCAATTCTTGATTTTGTCGTTCAGCACGAAGAGCATTTATATGCTAGTATAAGAAACTTTTGATTGATTGATTCATATTTACATCAAACAAAGAACATTCATATGCTTATTATAAGGAATTTTTCATTGATTAATTTGTATTTACATCAAACTTTTACTAAACTTGATTTGTGTAATGATGTATACACAAATATTATAATTACATAATGATATTAGACAGGCAATTGGATCCCTTCGGGATCCAGTCACACCATCATTCGTTTAGACCCGTGTTGCTTGATGTTGGGACATTGCAGTGTTAATGGGGCTATATAGAGAGACCCGCATCTTGTATAATCCTTGAGAGAAAATTCTAATAGAATACAAAACCTTTTGAGACTTTTCTCATGTGGTTTCATCTCGCTCCTTAAAGAGTATGCTTCGACGTAAAATCAAGTTTTGTTTTTTGTTGACTTAGCAATTCTATTTTATATATTTTCATATAGTATCACATGCAGATCATCCTTGGATTTCCTTATTGTTTTTAGATTAGTTTGTCAAAATATGTCATCGGAGAAAGTGCTACATAATTTTTTTCATTGATCCTTCTTGAAATAGCAACCACAATGTTTTTTTCATCGATCCTTCTCGACAGTGACCTCCGCATGACGGAGGCTGCAACACCATGCGATGGTTCCTTTCCCACATAGAGAAAAAAAGTACTCGTGAATCCCCATGTAGGAGTAAGATCATGTCACTTCCCAAAATTTGAGCAGTGATGCAAGAATCATGTGAAGGCACGATTCACGTGGTGTTTGCACTATAGCACGATAATGATGATGCGAAAGAACACCACCACCTATGGTGATGCGATAGCTCTCGCCTTCAGTGACGCCCTTGCTGAATCTCCATGTAAACCACAGCACTACTACTGGTAGTAGATCCAGAATGTGATCGCATCATCATCTTCACTGGATCGACACCGCTTATTGAAGGGTTTACTTTAACCCTATCATTAAGGAAAGGAACGAAGATCGAAACTAAAATTCTACACTTCAAGAAGGCAGAAACCCAGTGGGTTTTAGACTATCTCTAAAATTTGAAAACATGCATCTCTAAGATTTTTGACATACATCTCTAAAATTTGAATTTATTATTATGTTTTTATTTATTTTTAATTAAAATATTACAAACCACATAATATGCATCTACTTTAGCATATACTTCCGCCTACCTGCTTACTCGTTTCAAACCACCTGACCGAACGAATACCGCATATCAACTTTCTGAACAATGTTTAGGATGTTAAGCTGGCTAAGGATGGCGAGGAAGGCCTAAGAAGTGTATGGAATGAGACTAGACGAAGGGATCTTGTTTTTTGGGACCTAAACCTGAGAATGTCCCAAGATAGATCTAAATGGAGGCAAAGAATCCATGTAACCAGCCCTACTTAATGAGGGAAAAGGCTTTGTTGTTGTTGTTGAATGCAAGATTTTTAGCCTATAATACCACTTAATGCAATTTGCATACAAGGGTTCAAACGAGAGTGCAAACCAATGGTTGTTTCAACCTTGATCGGTCATGTAAGGGTAGTAAGTAGGGAACTATTTGGAAGAGTTTGATATGTTGCCAAGGATGTTGAAGATGATGGATCGGCAAAGTTTAGACCGTCGAATGCGCTGACACCGATCGTGTAGATTAGAGGAGCACTGATAGATGGGTGCCGAAATGTTGGCGATTTGTGGTGGTGCAGCAAGATCCAAAGCAATGGTCAGAGATGAAACATATCATTAGGGTAATGGTGAGAATCAATGGTAAATATAGGCGGCTTCTTTGGAAGAGGAAACAATACCCGATGAGGGATGAAGGGACAAAGGTGGAAGGAGTTATAGGTTGAGAAAGGAAAGAGTGATGGCAGTAATAGTTGTCTTGGGAAGAGAATAAAGATCTTTAATGGTGAAGAGTGAAAGGGAATGGTGGTAGATTATTTATGGAGAAATAGGACAGGAACAAAGAGGGAGATGGGGAACGGAAGGATGGTGAAAAAGTCATTTTTTCTTCTTCAATACCCAAAACAAAAGTCCCAAGGCCATATTTTTTGTAGAAAAAAGAGAGTGGTGTCCCAACTGGGACCCACCGCGTATTGTATATATAACTATAATAAGAAAGGGAAAAAGAAAGACATTACATCACATCACATACGCCATGACAAACATAATACCTCACATTGCCCCAGTATATTGACCGCATTAAAACCATCCCGCGCGAAAATGACTTTGTTTATGGAGCACCAAATCGCACACACCATCGCAAACGAGTACAAACAATCCTCATGACCATATCTGCATACCACTTGTATATCCCACCAGAGCAGTCACCCTAGTAAACAACGTGATACTTGCCTAGCTCCATATCTCCTGCAAAAGAGGGCACGAGAAGAATAAGTGATCCGCATCCTCCCTCGACCCACCACACCTATTGCAATGCAATGTCTTCATTGCTCATCAAATGCCCCCGACGAACCTTCGTAAAGATCCTCCCCAGCCATGGAAGGCCGTCTCCCGATATATCGGCGATATATCGGTATCGACAGGTCACCGATATATCGTCGATATGTCCGATATCGGGTATCGACACGCAAAAAAGGCGAGTTGAATCCCGATGTTGGCGATATGGCGTCGATATATCGCCGATATATCGGCGATATATCGGTATCGACATGGTACCGATATCGATACCGATATCGATATGTCCTTCCATGTCCCCAGCCTGAAGAGCCACAAGAAAACCTTGAATCTGTTCTTAGAACATTGCTCCGCCAAATGAAGCTCGTGTCGACCCGCACCTCCTCCCCATCCTCCACCAGGAGCCTATATGCCTTATGCACCAAAAAACTCCCCTCTCCCCATACAAAGTGATCTCATCCCGACGATGAGCGCTCGCTATGCAATAGCTTTGTCTGTAGAGAAAGAAACTCATCCATCGTCTTCTCTGATAGCTCAGATCGAAAGGTCGGAGACCAGGCCTCCCGATCCCATGCCTCCTCCACAAGCGCCTCCCTGTTAACCGCCAACCGCACAAGATGCAGGAACCGCTCCCCCAACACTCCCTCCCCTGTCCAGTCATCCATCCAGAAACGAAAGATGGAACCATCCTCCGGAGTCGACCTCAATCTAGAAGCAATCCTAGGAACGATCGCTGAAATCCCCCTCTAAAGAGATGAAGGAACTTCACCCACGGCCACCTCCAACGACATGGTAGTTCCGTAGATAAACCTGAGCAAAAAGAACACCAAATCCTGTGATTTTCCCCATACACGCACCACCCATTTTGCCATAAATGCCTTGTTCATGTCCCCTAAACGCATTACTCTAAAGCTACCCTTCTTCTTTGTCATTGTCACCCTGCTCTAATCCACCAGGTTGACACCCTTCTTGTCCTGTCACCCATAAGAACAAAAGAATCTCCTCATCAATGCATCAATCCTAGCATAGACCCCTGTAGGCAAAGACCTAGTGGAACAAAAGAAAATCAGAATGGCCAAGAGAACGTGCTTCAAGAGCACCAATTTCTCACCCTTCGATAGCAATGTCACTTTCCATCCCACCAAACTCGCCTCTAACCTCCACCAGCATCCTCTAGTCCACCACCTTCGATCTCCCAATCACTAATGGGAGCCCCGTGTAGGTAAGCAGCAACGCAACCCTCGAGCACCCAAGCAACTCGAAAACACGTCGTACCTCATCCTCCTCAAGACCAAAGGAACCAGCGCCGACTTATTCATATTGATACGAAGGCCCGAAATGTCCCCGAAGATATCCATGATAGTTTTTGCCTTCAAATCTTCACCTCCTCAACCCCTAAGAAAAGTTCAGTGACGTCCACGTACTGAAGAATTTCCTCCCTACAATACACGAACACCAGCCTCCTTGCATAACCAACCTCATCATTACCGCTAACGCATCTGCCACAATCATGAACAATAGTGGAGCCAACGGGCAACCCTGCCTGATTCCCCTCTACGGCTGAAAGAAATCCCCCTTCGGTCAGTCATTAACGAGCACCGCATGAGAACCTGGAGGAACACACCGTTTGATCCTCGCAACCCAAACCTCTGGGAAACCTCTTCTCTCCAACGAAGCCCAAATGAATCTCTAGTCCACCGAACCGTATGCCTTGGAGAAGTCCACCATCCAAAGAACCTCTTTAGCCTTTGATCTCTTCCAGTCCGATACTACTTTTGTAGCCGGGACTGTTATAAAATATGAAGCAGAAGCGGAATCAAAAATAAAGATAAAGAAACTGAAGAACACAAGAATTTTAACGTGGAACCCTACTCCGTGAGGAGCGGGATTAAACCACGGGAGAAGCCCTCAAAGGGGCATGCTATGCATTGCTTTTTCTCAATGGATACAGGAGGTCTGGGGCTCCTTACATAGCCTTCCCAGAGCCTCCAAGTCCCACCACTAGGCGGTGTGGGACTAAACACTGGTTGGGGTAAATGGATCTTCTCCAGGATCCATTTACCCTGCTACAACTCAATGGGCGCACCACCAAATACTCTAACACTCCCCCTCAAGCTGGAGCATGCAATGCTCAGCTTGGACAAACAGAAATAAACTCAACTCAACGCTACATGACACTACGGACAATATCAACCCAACGCGTACATTGCTGCAGTCGAGGAGAAGCCTCTTACATCTTTGAGATGAAAGATCTTGGAGAAGCCTCTTACATCTTAGGCCTGAAGTTGTTCAGAAACCGAGAAAAGAGGATTTTGGGATTGTCACAACATGGATACATTAAGAAGATTCTTGAACGATTCCGTATGGATAGTTCTAAGAAAGGATTCCTACCCTTAAGACATGGTATCCACCTGTCTAAAGGAATGGCTCCTCAAACTGTTGAAGAAAAGAAGGCCATGGCTGGATGTCCTTATGCATCAGTTGTAGGAAGCTTCATGTATGCCATGATGTGTACTTAGACCAGATATCTGCCATGCAGTGGGAGTGGTAAGTCGTTACCAATCCTGCTATGGAGAGCAACACTGGAATGCAGTAAAGAACATATTCAAATATCTAAGACGGACGCAAGATTACGTCTTGGTCTATGGAGATGGTGATCTCCAAGTCTTGGGATATACAGATTCTGACTTCCAATTGGATGTAGATGATCGAAAGTCGACATCGGGGTTCGTGTTCTTGTTGAATGGTGGTGCTGTGAGTTGGAGAAGCAAGAAGCAGAACACTACTGCAGATTCAACAATAGAAGCCGAATACATTGCCGCATCGGATGTTGCAAAGGAGGCGGTGTGGTTGCGCAAGTTCGTGCTGGAGCTTGGCGTAGTTTCCTCTGATACTCCCATCCCGTTACTCTGCGATAACACGGGAGCCATTGCCCAGGCAAAGGAACCCAGATGGCATCAAAAGAGCAAGCACGTGGAAAGGAAATACCACATCATTCGGGAGATACAAAAGCGTGGTGACATCATCATCACCAAGGTGGCCTCTGCCGACAACGTTGCTGATCCTCTTACCAAACCTCTGACACAAAGGGTTTTCGACCAGCATGTAATGAGTATGGGTTTAAAGATTGTACCTAAATGGTTCTGAGGGCTAGTGGGAGATTGTTAGCAATGTGAGCCCCGGGCGAACCATTTCTAAATAAATGTTATTGTAATGAATAAATTATCAATGAAAGTTATTGATTATTTTTCACTCCCTTTCTGAGATTAATGAATGAATGCACTATAGGGTCCCTCTGTACAATAAGGGTTATGTACCATGGCCAACTTGATGATCATACAGCTGTTGATTCATTGGATGGATCATAGAGGCTGATGTTTGGATGAATATCTAAGGAGTTAGATAGAGGACTCATCAAGCATCATCAAATGATCATTAAGTTATGATCTCCAGTCTGAGTAGGAGATGGCAATCCTATCTCATATGACTGATATCTGACTGACCTCTTGATGCAGGTCCTCTGCATGGGAATAGTCATTCAGAGGTGTCAGGTTAGTTGAGTCAATGGGTTGACTTGACGAGATCGAGATAACCAAAGACCTACGTTGAATACTGTCACAACATAGGCATGCATCCTCTGACTAGAGACAGATGTGTTGCTATATGTCTGAGTATGTACATTTGGCAGACCAATAGGTTGATGACCTAATCAAGGTCTATATACCGGCGAGCTGGTGTGCATGTAAGGACATATGAGTAATACGATCTCTCAAAGGGATCATACAGGTTCACTTGTGAACCGGGAGACATGAGCTCACTCATGAGGTATTGGGACTGAACAAATTCCATGCATGGTCGTCGTGCTTTGGAAGCATGACATGAATTTGAAGGTAAGATATATGCTTTGTGAAAGCATATGATCTATACCAAATCCCAATAACCAAGATTGAGAAACTTAAACGATCTAACCTTGAAGATGACAGTGCAAAAATGATCTTTATCTTCAGAATGATCATAAGTCTTCCAGTATACAGGATGTACAGGTATTGGGAATACCTGAAGGGTGATTTGATCATATACGATTGTATAACCATGACGCTTCCATTCCGAGGGAGTGATGAAACAGGTTTGGATTTTAGTGACTCCTCTCATTAGAGAAGTGACCTAATCTTAGTCCATGAACTGGACATTGATCTGAATGAGATTCAGATGCAATGAGAAGATTAGGTTTACGGTCTTAATTTGATCAAGCATCAGTGGGAGGTCCATGGGATCTGGATTTGAGATATGGTCTCAACATCCAAGTCACTATACGTGGAACAATACAATCGCCATGTCCTTATCTCCAAGTATCTGCAGAGAGATTGCATTATTCTTGAAGGGTTCAAGAATAATTCCATAAGATCTAAGCAATGAAGAGATGATGATTAAATGTGATTTAATCATATTGATGTGTGAAGAAATTATCCAATTTAATTAAATGTGATTTAATTAATGTGGATAAGAATAATGTGGATAGAAATATCCAATTATTCATAATATATTATAAATGCGATTTATAATGTATTAGAGAGAGCTAATTATAATTATATGTGTTGATTAATTATTGTGTGTATTGGATACACATTGTGTAATTAATTGACAATGTAAATTATATGTTGTTTTGGGTTGTGAATATGATTCACAATTTGTTCAATGGCAAGATTGCAATATTCTCAAATATAATTGTGAATTGTTTTTGAAGAATAATAACCCAACAAATAAATAAAGAGATATTTCCATGGAGATATGCAATCTCATGAAATTCATGAGATTGCTCCCATGGAAATAAGTGGGCGGCACCCTATTCCAAATAGGAAAAGGAGGCCGTCCACATGGAAGGTATATGGAGATGGAATCTCCATGTATCTTCTCTCCTTATTTGTTGATTTAATTTAGAACTAATTTATATTTGATTTTGTCAAATATATTTTAACCTAAATTTGTTGGTTTTACCAACAACAATCTTGACCATTGGATTGACATAAATCAATCTCACCCATTGATTTTATGTGTCCCATAGATTGAGATCCATGGATCCCAAAACCCTATAAATAGAGAGGCATACCATGCTCTCTCTTTTCATGTGATTATTGGAGCTCTCTCTCTCTCATTTATTCATACACGACAGCCCTCCCTCCCTCTCTTATTGGTGGCCGTCCACCATACCCTAGAGGAGGGAATCGTCGACGCCATCGCCACCGCGCCGCCGCTTCGACGTTCTTCGGTTCTCCGTCTTCTTGGTGCGCTACGCCCACGAAGGAGACGTTCGATCTCGTGCGACGAGATCAGGAGCAACCACGCTTGGATCAACTTCTTGGATTGCGAGGACAACGCGGTTCATGCCCGCGCTCGCAAGCAGTCTCGCCGACGATCGGACTTGAGACAGGAGGTCTCTTTTCTTAGAGACTAGATCAACCACGCTTCAAGAGGTATTGCATTATACTTGTTGTGGTTATAGATGAAACGATCTGAGAATGGATCTCGGATCATGTGGTTTCATCAAATAAAATTTTAAATTCCACTGCACCGAACAACTAGTATGACTAGTCATTCTTTGTCGTATCCGATATGACGATCACGCTTCCGTGATGCACTTGAGGATAAATTCCATATCCATCAAGTGGTATCAGAGTCAGGTTGACGGTTTCGAATATGATTCGAAAAACTGAGGACGACTTGGGTTCGTTAAGGTCGCGAAAGTTTTCATCGCATTTGATTTCGCAGATCTATTTAGTAAATAAATTCGGCACTGTTTAAATTGGTTAAACTCGAATTTAATATTAAATTTTGTTCCCCATTAAGTGAGGAAACCATAGGATCTGAGTTTGCATAAATCGGACTTCGTATGCTCTAGATATGGTTGTTTTAATGAACATGTATGCACTGTTGCGGGAACAGTGGATTTTAACATAATTAAAGAGTTAATTATTGTTATCATCTGCCTCGAAATGCGTGAAACGTCACTTGGCTTCTGTCCTAAATCAAGTTAGCAATCTATGAAAATTGAGTTTGTCTAATTTGGATTTAAATTGATTGAGATATGTTAATTTTAGTGAGTAGGGGTCACTGCTGAAATTACTGTCCTAATCTAGAACCAAGTGATTGTCAATTAGTGAAATTAATTGTTAATTTCGTGAAATAATCTTGAAAAATATTTGTGAAATATTGAAATATGATTATTTGCCTAATTGACTTGGCCCCAACCAATTAATTGATTAGATGTGATCTAAATCATAATTGGAAACCACAATCTTCAAACTTGATGCTTGAATAGGATTTGGGAATTTGTGTAGCAAATTTCCTTATAATCAAAAAATGTTTTGATTATTACTATATGGTACAATTTCGGTTGAAGAACCGATGATCATCTCAAGTACAAATTAATCAATTTGGCATTATCCTTTCCCGAAGTAGATATGGTGTCTAGTCGGGGATCGCTGGGGTAGCGGGTTGCAACGTATGCGGTCCGTCCCACTCCCGTCGGTACTGGCCATGACAGCGGGTAGGGCCGGGATAATGTCCGAGGGATTAAGACGTATTTTTCTAATTATTAAAATTCGAATTAATACGTATTTTGAGATATTACCATATATATTCAAGTAAAATAATCAAGTTTGATTGATTGAATTGGATTGATAATTAATTTAATATGATTAAATTGATTATGTCCAATTAAAATACTCTAATATAATCAGAGTTAATAATTCCTTTGGAAGAATTAATTATGTGAATGTGATTCATGATAATTAATTAAAATTTGAATATGAGGTGGAGGATCACATAAGTGACATCCATGGTCTCCCGTCAAGGCGAAGAGTTTCGTCGCCATGGATTGCATGTGGGAGACGCCTGTCCGAAGTGACAGCTCCTGTGTGCAAGCGCATCTGGATCGAGCTCTTTGCTTCTCGAAAGAGTAAGGTCGTATGCGTAGTGACCCCAATATCGGATCCTCATATTATTGGGGCGATATTGGATTGCGCATAGCGAGTACTATTCCTGTTGACGGTTGATTCAATTGTGTTAAAGACCGAATTGGGAAATGCAAGTTGGACTTGCAAAGCGGAATGTGTTCCCGCTTTTCTTTATTGGAGTCGCAGATTCTCATATTATTGGGATGTGACAATAATAAAGAGGAGATCCCAATTCTTGCTAGAGATATAGCGGTAAGTATATCTCTTACTTTGAAAGTGATTAAGGGAATGAACTTTCAAAGTCGACAATGCAAGAATAATTTGATTTAAAATACCTTAATCAAATGTCATAAATTTGAATATATATTTCTATATTCTAATATAGTGCATTCTTAATTTCAGAAAATGAAGTCTTTGAACCCACTTAGTAGGCTTCTTGAGGTCAACCAATTGACCGGCCCAAATTACTCGGATTGGATCCGTAATTTGGAGCTTGTTCTCTCTGCTGAGCGCATAAGTTATGTGCTTTCCGAGGACAAGCATGAGAACCCTATGTCCAAGGAAGAAAAAGCATTTAATGACAAGTATGATGAAGATCATGTCTTGGCTATATGCTATATCCTAGGTTCTCTCTCCAATGTTCTGCAGAAGCAACATGTGGAGATGAGTACCTGCCAAGAGATAATGCAGAATCTTAAGGATATGTTTGGTGACATTAACCGCACTCAGCGGTACAATGTTATGAAAGACCTCATTCGCTGCAGGATGCAGGAAGGGACTTCGGTCCGTGAACATGTACTCAAAATGTTTGGTTACTTGTCGGAGCTGGAGACTCTTGGGGCAACGATGGATGCAGACATGCAAGCTGACTTCATTCTGCTGTCATTGCCCAAATCTTTCAATAACTTTGTAGTGTCATTTCACATGAATAAGTTGGAATTGATAAGTGCTGCTCTCCTTGCTGCATTAAAGTCTGCAGAAGACGTGATGAAGAAGGATGGTCCCACTGGCAGTGCAATGGTTGCACAGGTCTGAGGGAAGCGCGATCGGAAGCATGGTTCTCGGAAGGGCCCGGCCCAGAAGAGAAAGAAGAAGGGACAAAGTGTTGGCTCTTCTTCCAATGCATCCACTCTCATGGCGTCGAAAAAAACCGACGTCTGTCACCACTGCAAGAAGCCGGGGCATTGGAAGCGTAACTGTCCAGAATACCTGAAGTCTTCAGACAAAGGTAAAGCCCCAGCAGGTATGAAATCTACTTTCATCATTGAAACTAGCTTTCTCGTCGGACGAGAAGGAAGTTGAGTTGTAGATTCTAGTGCTTCTGTTCATGTATGCAATTTGTTACATTTGTTTCAGGAAACTAGGAATCTTGAGGAAGGGGAGATAGTCATCCAGATGGGATCTGATGCAAGTGTTGCAGCAGTAGCCGTCGGGACTTGTAGACTATCATTATCTAGTGGTAGAGTCCTTATACTTAAAAAATGTCTTTATGTACCCGAAGTCAGAAGGAACTTGATATCTGTATCTAAGCTTGTTAGAAGCGGATATTCTTTCCTTTTCTGTAATAAATTAGTCATAAGTCGTTATGATAAATATATTGCGGATGGTGTTTTGACTTCTGGTGGACTCTATGAGTTGTGCATTGATAAATGTATCATGAATGTGACAACCACTAATAAAACCCTAAAAGATCCAGAGAGGATAAAAATATCTCAAATGAGATATGGCATCAAAGGCTTGGTCATTTATCTGTTGATAGGATCAATAGATTGATAAAGGAGGGACATCTAGATTTTCTACAGGTTCAACCTTTACCCACTTGCAAACATTGCATTCAGGGTAAAATGACTAGGACGCCTTTCCGTAACAAGGTTACAAGATGCGAAGGTATTATTGACCTAATACATACCGATGTATGTGGTCCCTTCAATACCGCGACTCGAAATGGATATCGATATTATTTGACGTTTATTGATGACCATTTGCGATATGGGTTTATCTTCCTACTACGTCATAAGTCTGAAACCTTTGAAAAGTTCAAAGAATTCAAGGCTTTGGTTGAGAACAAAACCGATAGGAAGATTAAACGGATTCGATCTGATCGAGGTGGCGAGTACCTGTCAAATGAATTCAAGGAATACCTTAAGGAGAATGGAATTGTTTCCAATCTCACTCCTCCTGGAACTCCCCAACTAAATGGTGTTGCTGAAAGACGCAACAGGACCATCATGGACATGGTCCGTTCAATGATGAGTAAAGCACATTTACCTCTTAGTTTCTGGGGATATGCAGTAGAGACTTCAATATATATCCCGAATAAGATTCCTAGCAAATCCGCGCCTAAGACTCCTCATGAGCTATGGTATGGAACCAAACCTATTGTTAATCACTTGAGGGTTTGGGGTTGCTTGGTCCATGCAAAGAACGTGGACGCAAGTAAGCTAGAATCTCGCTCTCGTGAGTGTTACTTCATTGGGTATGTTAAAGATGGTATTGGATACCAGCTTTATGACCCTGAGACCTAAAAGGTTTTTGTTTCTAGAGATGTGAAGTTTCTGAAGAATGATTTCCTTAAAGGTCAAGACAATAATGAAGTAGAGGAACTCATTGAATTCTCTGAGGATTCTGAGCTTCCTAGACCAGAAACTGAGGAGATAAATAAAGATGAAACACACATACCTCTTCGAAGGAGTTCGAGGGTGGTTGCACCACCTGAAAGGTATGGATTCCATGTGTCAGATGAAACTGACATTGATCCTACTTCATTTGATGAAGCACTCGCGGATCAAGACATGGATAGATGGATGCTAGCAATGAAGTCAGAAATTGACTCCATGCATAAGAATGGTGTATGGACCCTATAGGATCCACCTAAAGGGGTAAAACCCATTGGGTGTAAATGGATCTTCAAGAGAAAGAGGGGACCTGATGGGAAAGTAGAGACTTTCAAGGCACGGCTCGTAGCTAAGGGCTACACACAGAGAGAAGGCATCGATTATGATGAGACATTCTCTCCTGTGGCTATGCTTAAATCCATCCGGACACTGCTAGCTATAGCTGCATATATTGACTACGACATCTGGCAGATGGACGTCAAGACGGCTTTCCTCAATGGATACCTCGAGGAGGATATCTACAAGGAGCAGCCTCAGGGCTTCATGACAGAGGATGGTAAAGTATGCAAGCTGGAGAAATCCATCTATGGGCTCAAACAAGCTTCTCGTAGCTGGAACATCAGATTCGACGAAACCATAAAGAGTTATGATTTTGTGCAGAATCATGATGAGCCTTGTGTATACAAGAAGACTAGTGGGAGCGCCATTGTATTCATCGTGCTTTACGTAGATGACATCCTTATCATTGGGAATGATACAGGGATGATGACCAGTGTGAAGATTTGGTTGTCCCATACCTTTGAGATGAAAGATCTTGGAGAAGCCTCTTACATCTTAGGCATGAAGTTGTTCAGAAACCGAGAAAAGAGGATTTTGGGATTGTCACAACATGGATACATTAAGAAGATTCTTCAACGATTCCGTATGGATAGTTCTAAGAAAGGATTCCTACCCTTAAGAGATGGTATCCACCTGTCTAAAGGAATGGCTCCTCAAACTGTTGAAGAAAAGAAGGCCACGGCTGGATGTCCTTATGCATCAGCTGTAGGAAGCTTAATGTATGCCATGATGTGTAATAGACCAGATATCTGCCATGCAATGGGAGTGGTATCCTGCTATGGAGAGCAACACTGGAATGCAGTAAAGAACATATTCAAATATCTAAGACGGACGCAAGATTACGTCTTGGTCTATGGAGATGGTGATCTCCAAGTCTTGGGATATACAGATTCTGACTTCCAATTGGATGTAGATGGTCGAAAGTCGACATCGGGGTTCGTGTTCTTATTGAATGGTGGTGCTGTGAGCTGGAGAAGCAAGAAGCAGGACACTACTGCAGATTCAACAACAGAAGCCGAATACATTGCCGCATCGGATGCTACAAAGGAGGCGGTGTGGTTGCGCAAGTTCGTGCCGGAGCTTGGCGTAGTTTCCTCTGATACTCCCATCCCGTTACTCTGCGATAACACGGGAGCCATTGCCCAGGCAAAGGAACCCAGATGTCATCAAAAGAGCAAGCACGTGGAAAGGAAATACCACATCATTCGGGAGATACAAAAGCGTGGTGACATCATCATCACCAAGGTGCCCTCTGCCGACAACATTGTTGATCCTCTTACCAAACCTCTGACACAGAGGGTTTTCGACCAGCATGTAATGAGTATGGGTTTAAAGATTGTACCTGAATGATTCTGAGGGCTAGTGGGAGATTGTTAGCAATGTGAGCCCCGGGCGAACCATTTCTACAATAAATGTTATTGTAATGAATAAATTATCAATGAAAGTTATTGATTATTTTTCACTCCCTTTCTGAGATTAATGAATGAATGCACTATAGGGTCCCTCTGTACAATAAGGGTTATGTACCATGGCCAACTTGATGATCATACAGCTGTTGATTCATTGGATGGATCACAGAGGCTGATGTTTGGATGAATATCTAAGGAGTTAGAGGACTCATCATGCATCATCAAATGATCATTAAGTTATGATCTCCAGTCTGAGTAGGAGATGGCAATCCTATCTCATATGACTGATATCTGACTGACCTCTTGATGCAGGTCCTCTACATGGGAATAGTCATTCAGAGGTGTCAGGTTAGTTGAGTCAATGGGTTGACTTGACGAGATCGAGATAACCAAAGACCTACGTTGAATACTGTCACAACATAGGCATGCATCCTCTGACTAGAGACAGATGTGTTGCTATATGTCTGAGTATGTACATTTGGCAGACCAATAGGTTGATGACCTAATCAAGGTCTATATACCGGCGAGCTGGTGTGCATGTAAGGACATATGAGTAATACGATCTCTCAAAGGGATCATACAGGTTCACTTGTGAACCGGGAGACATGAGCTCACTCATGAGGTATTGGGACTGAACAAATTCCATGCATGGTCGTCGTGCTTTGGAAGCATGACATGAATTTGAAGGTAAGATATATGCTTTGTGAAAGCATATGATCTATAGCAAATCCCAATAACCAAGATTGAGAAACTTAAATGATCTAACCCTGAAGATGACAGTGCAAAAATGATCTTTATCTTCAGAATGATCATAAGTCTTCCAGTATACAGGATGTACAGGTATTGGGAATACCTGAAGGGTGATTTGATCATATACGATTGTATAACCATGACGCTTACATTCCGAGGGAGTGATGAAACAGGTTTGGATTTTAGTGACTCCTCTCATTAGAGAAGTGACCTAATCTTAGTCCATGAACTGGACATTGATCCGAATGAGATTCAGATGCAATGAGAAGATTAGGTTTACGGTCTTGATTTAATCAAGCATCAGTGGGAGGTTCATGGGATCTGGATTTGAGATATGATCTCAACATCCAAGTCACTATACGTGGAACAATATAATCGCCCTGTTCTTATCTCAAAGTATCTGCGGAGAGATTGCATTATTCTTGAAGGGTTCAAGAATAATTCCATAAGATCTAAGCATGAAAGGATGATGATTAAATGTGATTTAATCATATTGATGTGTGAAGAAATTATCCAATTTAATTAAATGTGATTTAATTAATGTGGATAAGAATAATGTGGATAGAAATATCCAATTATTCATAATATATTATAAATGGGATTTATAATGTATTAGAGAGAGCTAATTATAATTTATATGTGTTGATTAATTATTGTGTGTATTGGATACACATTGTGTAATTAATTGACAATGTAAATTATATGTTGTTTTGGGTTGTGAATATGATTCACAATTTTTTCAATGGCAAGATTGCAATATTCTCAAATATAATTGTGAATTATTTTTGTAATAAAGAGATATTTCCATGGAAATATGCAATCTCATGAATATTCCAAATAGGAAAGGGGAGGCCGTCCACATGGAAGGTATATGGAGATGGAATCTCCATGTATCTTCTCTCCTTATTTGTTGATTTGATTTAGGACTAATTTATATTTGATTTTATCAAATATATTTTAACCTAAATTTGTTGGTTTTACCAACAACAATCTTGACCATTGGATTGACATAAATCAATCTCACCCATTGATTTTATGTGTCCCATGAATTGAGATCCATGGATCCCAAAACCCTATAAATAGAGAGGCATACCATGCTCTCTCTTTTCATGTGATTATTGGAGCTCTCTCTCTCTCTCATTTATTCATACACGACAGCCCTCTCTCCCTCTCTTGTTGGTGGCCGTCCACCATATCCTAGAGGAGGGAATCGTCGACACCATCGCCACCGCGCCGCCGCTTCGACGTTCTTCGGTTCTCCGTCTTCTTGGTGTGCTACGCCCACGAAGGAGACGTTCGATCTCGTGCGACGAGATCAGGAGCAACCACGCTTGGATCAACTTCTTGGATTGCAAGGACAACGCGGTTCATCCCCGCGCTCGCAAGCAGTCTCGCCGACGATCGGACTTGAGACAGGAGGTCTCTTTTCTTAGAGACTAGATCAACCACGCTTCAAGAGGTATTGCATTATACTTGTTGTGGTTATAGATGAAACGATCTGAGAATGGTTCTCGAATCATGTGGTTTCATCAAATAAAATTTTAAATTCCGCTGCACCGAACAACTAGTACGACTAGTCGTTGTTCGTCGTATCCGATACGACGATCACGCTTCCGTGATGCAATTGAGGATAAACTCCATATCCATCAAAAACATTCTCAAAAATTTCTCGCGGCTTTTCTTTTTTTTAAGCCGTCAAACCCTTTCTTTTCTTTTTCCTTTTTTTAAGCCGTCAAACCCCTTTTTCCGGCTTTTCATCAATTTTTTTTTCAAAAAATGGGTACGGCTTTTTAGTTGTACGCGCCTTTTCTATTCCTTTTTTTTAATACCAGCCAAACCGAGCCCAATATCTCAACCATTTTTTTTTCGGATAGCCTTTCTCTCTAACTTTTCTCTTTTTTTTGTTGCAGCCCACTCGGCTCTCACACATATAACTATTTTTTTTAAATATCGTCGGAACCCGATGGGACCTAAAGTGTGTGCCTCCACCCATTTTAAAACTAGGGTTCCCGTCATGGGAACCCTCGTATATCTGCTCCGCCGCCCCCGATGGAAGATGGAGGGTTTACGCCGCCTTGAAGATCTGGTGCCAGCGCGGCTAGTGAGGAGGACGCCGCCTCGAGCGCCGCCTGCGCGTGAGTAGCGGGAATCGGAGGACGGCGCCGCCCGGAGGTTTGCTGCCAACCACGACGATCTACATGCTGGACGCGACGAAGAGGATTGGGTTTGCGTCGCCCACGAGGGTCTTCGACTCGAGGGTTGCCGTCTCGAGGGGGATCTTCCCTGGAGGTCGCGCGAGGCGATGCGTCTGTTCCACCGCGAGTAGAGGAGGCTGGCCCGATCAGGACAGGGATGCCGCATCTTGGAGATTTGGAATTGCCAGGAGCTGGAGAATGGCGATGGTGCTCCGCGTCCCGCCTGCGCGAGAAGGAGAAGCGGGCCTGGAGATCCTCCCGTGTGAGGAGATGAGGTGCCTGGTGGCCTGGAATCGTTGAACGAGTAAGGAGATGTGCGCGGGAGATCGGAACTGCACTGCTGAGATGCCCTAGAGCGGCATCGCTGGGAAAGGTTGGCTAGGGTTTCAAGGAGTAAACCCCACGCCTCTTGATGCACAGAAACTTGAGCAATAATTATATTTTAATAATAATCGAGTCTCGGACAGAACACAGATCTTCAATAACAATGAATCCAATAATCAAATCTCGAAAAATAATGATCGTAGAAATCCCCGAGAATCGACCCACTCTGATACCATGTTATAAAATATGAAGCAGAAGCGGAATCAGAAATAAAGATAAAGAAACTGAAGAACACAAGAATTTTAACGTGGAACCCTACTCCGTGAGGAGTGGGATTAAACCACGGGAGAAGCCCTCAAAGGGGCATGCTATGCATTGCTTTTTCTCAATGGATACAGGAGGTCTGGGGTTCCTTATATAGCCTTCCCAGAGCCTCCAAGTCCCACCACTAGGCGGTGTGGGACTAAACACTGGATGGGGTAAATGGATCTTCTCCAGGATCCATTTACCCTGCTACAACTCAATGGGCGCACCACCAAATACTCTAACAATGACCAAGTCGTCCGTCATTGCTCTCTCGGGAACAAAAGCGGCATGTTCAGGAGAGAAGATCCGAGGCAAGACTTCCCTCAACTGGTTGGTCGGAATCTTCGAAACCAATAAATAGAGAGCATTAGACAGCGTGATAGGCCTGTAGTCATCGACCCTGACCTGTTTTTCCTTCTTTGGAAGCAGAAAAATCATCGCCTTATTCAACCTCTCAAATCTGTTGTTCCCCTCACAGAACTCCTCCAAAGCCGCCATCGCATTCCCCTTGACAGTCTCCCAGAATTCCCTGTAAAAGGACATCGGGAACCCGTCGGGACCGGAGCTCCATCTGTATTGAGCTGAAATAGTGCAAACATGGCCTCCTCTTCTGTGAATCCTCTCACCAGATCCACAATGTCCAAGGCAGAGATATGTGAAATGCCCATGCCCAGCCAGTCCAATCTACAAATTGTACGCCTTCTCCCAAAGTCCTTAAAATGAGATCTCAAGGCGACTCCCACGTCCTTATCACCTTTCACCTCCACCCAGCCAACATAAATGGAAGTAATCAGAATTTTGCATCTCCTCCCACTGACCAACACATGGAAAAACCTCGTGTTCGTGTCACCTTCCCTCAACAATCGTTGCCTTGATCTCTACCTACAGGCGATCTCCTCCTTTCTGTCCTCAAGTATAATGTCATGTATGTGTGCATCCCTATTTTCCATCTCTTCCACCAATAGCATCCTTTCGTCCTCCAACTTGTCCAACCAACAAACCTCCTCCTGCGCCCTCAGCCTCCTACCCTGTCGCTGCATCTTGTTGGCACGATTGAAATCCCACAAATATTTCCTCAAAGACACCGGCTTGGCCACCAGCCAACACGTTGCCGACCCAGTAGGAGAACACTCTTCCTAGAACTTCACCGTATACTCCATGAAACCCTCCTCAAGTATCCAAGATCACTCGAACAGGAAAAATGATTGAGGACGAACCTCCTCCCCCGAAGCCCACAGCAACGGAGTATGATCCGAATGCGCCCTATGTAGCGTGTTGAGCCCCTGCCAAGGGGAAGATCGCCAGTGCATCAGTAGACATGAAAAATCTATCAATTTAGGATGCACTCTTAGATAGAATTTAGAGGCTATTATATATCTTCTAAAGTTTAGCGACCCAAATTTCGCATTTCACCAAGTGTACACTCATCCCGCCGCATTAACCATATGAAGGACGAGCTCGTCCAGTGCCTCCCTCAGCTCCGTCGAACCAACATCTCGGCCCCGCGGCCACTCGAGCGGTCCTCAGCTCTGTCCCAAGGCCATATAGAGAGAATTTAAGATCTAAAAAAAAGATAGATCAAAACCATAACAAAATCAAATCAATTTAAAATCATAAATCACAATGCAATTTAAAAAATTTAAAAAAATATATTTGTAAAGTGGTTGCAGCATTCATTAGACTTCCAAAATCATTTATGTAGCCATCTCTTCACAATTAATCTTTCAATTTTCAACTAAAGCTCACGAGTTAATACTTAAAATGCCTTGTACGAAAACCTTACAAGGTGGAATGACACTACAAAGTCTTTCACGTAAACATTTTTTATTGTAAATTGGGTGATCCCCCATCGTGGGGTTCACCGCCAGTAAAATTTCATTAAAAAGAGATAACAATATACTGTTAAGAGTTATTATATTTACATTTATATTTGTAACCCATCAGGTTCCGTAACATCCCATGACCCTTCGAGTTCCGTAACCCTTGTACTCTCTAGGGTTTTCTCTCTATATAAGAGACCCTAGCTCTATGGAATAAACATCTCATTCATTCTTCTTCTCAACATGGTATCAGAGCAACGGTCCTGGACCGAAGCCTAATACCCTAAATCTGCTGCCACCACCAGCCCTCTCTCCGCCCATAAGGAGAGAGGGTTGGACCTCCTGCGACTTCTTCATCAGAGCGGGTTTCCAATCTGGATCCCTAATCCCTGTTCAAGTTCCGCCCCTCATTTTCATCTCCAAGCAACGTTCTCCGATCTGGAAACCGAGAAGACCTCCTGGTGATTCCAGTGCTCGGCCTTTGGCCTTTGACGCACAGTTCCAATCTCGCAAGGCGATGACCAGACGCAAGGCGAGGTCTCGACACCTCCGATCTCCAGGATCCAGGAGCAGACGCAGTGCCCCATCACCATGCAAACCAAAGGCGACGCAGCCCAAACGCCCTATTCCCCAGATCATGCGCAAGAGAAAAAAAAGGGAGGGGAGCCGCCCTTTCCCCGAGCTACAGGCGGCGGCAAATTACCTTAGATCTCCTCCAATAGAGGTGGAACCCCGGTGTGACGAGGCGAACCCCTTCTCCGGACCACTCCAGGCTCCCAGGCAGAGCCCTATCTTCCCCATACCAGTCCATCGCCGCACACCCTTCGGCGGCGCAGCCCATGCCTCCAGCGGGGGGTTCCTCGCGCGCCTTCAGCGGGAGACTCCTCGCGATCTACAACTCCCCCTCCCGATGCAGCATCGCGCCTCCAGGCGAAGACCAGGCCCCTGGCTCCTGACTCCAGGCATCTCCAAGCAGCAACGACAGCGAACCCATCGCGCGGCGATGTTCTTCTTCGTGCGCAACCCAGGCGGGGGGCCCTGTCGAGAATCTGCAGCGCGAGCGGCGAGTCATCGCACGCGCATCCTCCTCGCGCTGGCAGCACGCGACACGATCAGAAGGCCCCTGAGGGGCGGCGGTTCCTATCGAGAAGGGTTCCACGATGGGAACCCTAAAAGGTTGGGCGCAACGGCGCTGATACGACAAAAAAATGAAAAAAATAAAAAGGGGGTTATTTAGCCAGTTAGGTCTGCCGCAAAACAGAAGGAAGGTGGAAGTATCGTTAATAAAAAAAAGGGACTGGGGCGTGAAGTTTGAGCCCATTTGGGCCTGATTGAAAAAAAAAGAGGTTGAAGCTGTGCAATTAAAAAAAAGGAATGGAGAGAGAGGGGCCTCATTAAAAGAGAGAGAGAGATGTCTCATTAAAAAAAATTGAGAGAGGAGTATGCGCTCTTTAGGTCCAACGGACTTGTACTGTTTACTGTAAGGGCCAAATCAAACTTAAAACAAAAAAGGAGGGGAAGAGGGCCCAATTGTGCCGTAAGTTTTTTAAAAAAAATGAAAAGCCGTAAAAAAAGAGGGAACGGCTAAGCAAAAAAAGAGGAAAATTATGCAAAAAAATGAAGCAAAAAAAATGCATGTTTTGTTTCTCCCAACTTGATGTTACAAGCTCCTTATTCTAACAAGTATGGGAGAAAAGGGGGAGTGTTAAGAGTTATTATATTTACATTTATATTTGTAACCCATCGGGTTCCGTAACACTACATGACCCTTCGAGTTCCGTAACCCTTGTACTCTCTAGGGTTTTCTCTCTATATAAGAGACCCTAGCTCTATGTAATAAACATCTCATTCATTCTTCTTCTCAACAAATACATTACCATGATGACCAGAAAATATAAAGAGCAATATAAAGCAAAGTTACATTCTCGTAATAAAACATCTGGTTTTTGAAAATCAACTCGGTACGTCCTGCCCAAATGGCCCAAAGAACAGCAAGCGGCTTCGAGCAATCATCTGTGAAGTTGGACTCGACGGCTAGAAATCCAGAAGTCCGTTGTACCTCTTGTCGTGACCCAAGGAATCCCAACCTCCCTCCAGACCCGCTGAGATGTCAGGCACTTGAAAAACAAATGATCGGAGTCCTATGTTTCCTAGCACTAGTCGCATTATGTGTCTGCCCGACCTAGCACTCTCCCTCTCTGTGCTTTATCAGAAAGGCGCCCCCTTCTCAAGCACAAGAGGAATACCTTCACTCTGTTCAGGATCTTCGTTGCCCATATCACTTTCATGTCCTGACACAAATCCCCATCCTGCTCCTCTATCCTCCAGCTAAACTCTCTGTACGCACTCTTCACAGAGAATTTGTCTCCCTCCCATTCAAAGTGATCTCTCGCAAGTGAGAGGACCCCAGGTTGGGGGAGTTCTGTCTGCTAAAGGTATTCTTCCAACCGTTGATCAAAGAGGTCCACCTGAAAAGGGGCAACCACGTGATCCGCCATCTGCATCAGCGTAGCCTCCTTTGTAGCTGACAAAGCAAAAAGGTGTTGGAATCTGAATTCAAGCGTGCCCTCTCCAGACCAGTCATCATGCCAAAAATGGAATATGTGTTTGTCTCCCACTTTAGGTTGTAGCATGGGCGCCATCAGCGGCAAAACCTCCAGATTACCGGCCTAAGAGGGGGATTCAAAACAAACCCTACTGGCCAGTAGTTGACCTTTAACCCCATAGATTTTCCTCAGTACTTTTTCTACCAGTGAGTTTGACTGGCCCCAAATGTGAATCACCCATTTAGCGATGAGCTCTATGTTCGTACACTCCACATCGCGCACTCCAAGTCCTCCAGTGTTGCACCCCCTCACGATCTCGTCCCATCTGACCAAATGCATATCGGGTCCTTGTTGCTTCCCATTCGATCAAAAGAACCTTCTCATCAAAGTTTCAATCTTCTTCCTAATCCCTATCGGCATCAATCTAGTAGAATAGAAGAAGATAGGTATGGCTGAGACACGTGCTTCAAAAGAACCAACTTACCCCCTCTAGACAAAATGACCACCTTCCACCCTGCCAATCTTTGTTCCATCCTCTGCACCACCACGTCCCAATCTGTTTTTTTTTTTCAATTTCCCATCTACCAATGGCAGACCCAAGTAAGGGATAGGGAGGTCTCCCATAGGGCATTCAAGCACCTCCGCAGTTCTGCGACGCTATGCTTCATTCATCCCGAAATTAACAACTATCGACTTACATTCATTGATTTCCAGTCCAGAGAGGCTCCCAAAAATCACCACCAGATGTGATGCATTTGCACTTTGCTCGTCTGTGCCTCCAAGGAAAAGAATCGTATCATCTGCATACTGTAAAATAGGAACAGATATGTCCTTACGGAATCCTTCGCACCAGCCTGCTTGAGCAAGACCCCCGAAGCATCTGCCACTATGACGAACAACATCGGGGCCAACAAACATCCCTGCCTCACTCTACGTTGTAGTTGGAAGCAGCCACCCTCAGGTTTACCGTTCACCAAAATAGAGAATGAGGATGTAGTGGCACATCTCTTCATCCAGTCCACCCACACTTCAGGGAATCCTCTCCTACATAAAGACGTCTACAAAGCCCCTCGCTTTTTTGTCCGCTTCTACTCAAGGCATATCTCTGAAGCCAACACTAAACCATCTACCATTTGTCTCCCTGGTATAAAAGCCTATTGGCCATGTAGTACCGTCGAATCCATGACCCTCTTAAGCATGTTCGTTAGAATCTTGGCCACAATGAGATATATTGCATTGGATAACGCAATAGGCATATAGTCCTCCACACTCACAGGAGTGTCCATTTTGGGCAGCAGAAACAACAACTGGTTGATCCTCTCGAATCCTATGTTGCCTTCCCTGAATTCATTAAGCACTTCGAGAACATCCTCCTTCAGGAGGTCCCTGAACTCATGGTAGAACGACACCGAGAAGCTGTCCGACCAGGAGACCTGTGTGCATTCAGGTCCCACACCACTCTCCTCACCTCCTCCTCCGAGAAAGGAGCCGGTAAGCCCTCCGCTTGCATTTCAGATATTGTTTCTACGCCTCTCCCCAACCACCCCCAGCCATTCCTTCTTTTCCTACGCGAAGATGCAACAAAATGGCCCCTCAAGGTGCTCTGAATCCTCTCCTCACCCGAAACACGAGCTCCCCCAACCTCTAGCTCATGTAAAAAGTTTCTTCTCCATCGTCCAGAAGCCATCGAATGGAAAAATCTCATGTTGTGTCCCCTTCTTTTAACAATCGTTGCCTGGATTTTTTCCATCATTCCACCTCTTCCTTTTTGTGTTTGTCTTATAACATTACCTCCTCCAGAAGACCATGTCTCTCCATGTGCTCCTCGTGGGTAAGCCCCTTGCCGTCATCCAGACCATCCAACCTGGCAATCTCTGATTGAGCCTCCACCCTCTTAGCTTCCTCCTCACCTTTACCTCCCTTCCGTAAGCTATGAGGAAAGACTTAAGGACAAAGGCTTTGCCGCCAAACTTGCAACCGTCGATCCCTCAGTTGCGGCTCTATTCCATCGCTCTGTCATTGCCTCTTTGAAACCCTCCTCAAGTAGGCAGCTTCGTTCGAAGCGAAAAAAGAACACGCTTCGTCCTTCCTCCCCAAACGACCAAAGAATCGGTGTATGGGAAGATCGCGCCCGCGGAAGAGCCCATGCTCGCGAGAGCGGGAAAGTTTCCGCACCATCCTGAGAGAGCAGAAATCTGTCCAACCGAGATCGCGATCTCACATTGCACCAGGTGTAGGCACAGCCAACCGCATCGATAATTGATAGACCCAAACCGTACGTAACTCTCCGTAACTCCTTCGAGCCGGGATCCCCTCCTCCCCCGCCCTGAGGTTGGTCGTCGGGAAGCAGCGTAGTGTTGAGATCATCCAGGTCTCGCCTGCCCTCGCACTGCCCCACTGTTCTAAATCCTCCGCTAGAGTACCCCTTTCATTGCCTATCGGACCATAGGCATTCGTGACCAGGAAGCTGAGACCATTACACACCGTCTAAGCAACACCGATATGCAGAACAATGACTTGAACTCATCCAGAAGATCAAAAGAGTCCTTCCAACCGGTCATCAAACCACTCGAAACACCTCGGGCCTCCAACTCTGCAAGTGCAAAACGGCCGCCCCCGTCCAATCCCTCGTCGTATAGACCGCACCACTAGAGAGCTTGGTTTCTTGTAAAAGGAAAATATCAGCTCTATTCTCCATAATAAGATTCATCACCCCCGGAGGTTTTTCAGGGCGGCCCAGCCCCCTGACATTCCAAGAGAGAATTTTCATTGACATACACCTTCCGTCGGCTTCTTAGGTGGGATCAAGCCCAGACGCTCGGCCACTGCCCTGTCCAACACTCTGAATCGGATCTGGGTGATTTGTAATGCCCCTGGGATAGGGTCGGACTCCTGCAAGATATTCTCCCTTTCCGCCTCTGCGAGCCTCATCGCCTTCCTTGCCTTTCTCTCCCCTTTGTTGGTAACCTTTCTGAAATAGGCGGTCCCGAATCTGAGTGCTTCAGCCTCCGAGTCCATAAGTTGTACTGTACAACCGGGTCGGTCTGCGATCTCAGAGTCCTCTTCTCTAGCCTCAAATTGCGACAGACCCCTGTCAGATGCAACCGCACCTTCTCCCTGCTGGTCCCCGTTTACCTCCAGCTCCCCCTCACTCCCAACACCCTCATCCTTCGACAAAGTAAGCCCATCTTTCCCCTCCCGCCCTTCCAACCCCAGCCCAGTCACCAACCGATCGGCCCCCACCGCCTTCTGTGAACCGCTTCCCACCTCCGAGAAAGTCTCTTTTGACCCTCCTTCGAGGATGCTCCTGCCAAAGACCGAAGATAGTGCTCATCTGAAAGAGACATCGAAGCAGAGATAGATAGGAGGACGGCAGCACGCGTTTAGGCCTCCGCTTCAAACTCCGCAACGGGCCAGCCCCCCTGCTCCGAACTCCTGAGTGGATCCGAAGCTTCAGATGGGCCAGCCTGATCCGCAAACTCGAATGGGTTAAGGTCGACATAGCCAAACGATTTCTGTCCCCCCCCCCCGCCACGTCAAGGGACAGGACCCCAACTGATGCGATCAGAGGCAAGTTACGAAGAAGACCCGCCCCCACCCTCTGCATAATAAATGGACCAAACTCGTTGAAAGCGTTGAAATGAATACCATGCGGGAGCCGAGGAGTTGCCCTTGTAGATCACGTCGCTTCACCTTTCGAGCGACGATGGGGCCTTCTGGAAGGGTCACCCACCGTACCTGGCGATGCCTCCGCCACAATGAGCTTCCCCACCAGCTCTGCCCCCGGTTGCCATTCCAACTGATGACTTTTCTCCTCGTGATCCACCATGGCGAGCTCCACATAAACAGATCGCCCAGCGAACCGAACTCTTCGCCAACCCAGTAACTCCGGCGGGAGGCCCTTGACCTTGAGGATGGGGTCCAGTGGCTCTCCAACATGACACCCAAAAGATTCAACAGTGGCACCCCCCTAACTCTGACTTGATCAAAAGCTTTTGGCTGAATCACACCATCGTCGATCCTCGGCCTCTGCCACCGCAGCAAAGACCAGCCTTCCTTAGTCCACCACAGCAGTTCCCTTACTTCCATCTCTGTCAGGTCTCTCGCCAGCACCTGCCACGAAGACATTTGTAGGAGATCTCCCTTAAATTGTGTTATCGAAACCAGGCCCACATCTGACGATCCTTGAAACAAAGCTTCTCCTTGGCCGCCATTTTCTCCCACCAGAATGCCTGAGCCATTCCAGCCTGCACCACGATAGGAACTCCGGTTTAATGGGCAGTGGCGACTCCTATGCGAGAAGAGACGGCACCAGAAGCAATGAACCGCTCACGACACTGTCGAGCCCAGTGTGTTAGGGAGCTGCAACGATGGTACCCTCTCCCAAAAGGGTTGATGAATGAACGTGACTCGATTTCTTGAGCCTTACGATGACGCGTCCTTCTGTCGCGGACCTCCACCCAGTCCCCTTCCATTAACTTCCATGTAAACATAAGACCATATTTTACATGAAATAGATTGATTGTTATGTGAAGAATATAGCACCATATGGTGAAACGACTTACCTTGGAAAGCATCGTGCAATAAATACAGCAAAGTAAAAACAACAGAAACCGTAACAAGAAGGGATTTAGGCCAGTGATCACTTATATTGGACCTCTTTACTCTTTAGTTATAGTCTTTAGAAAAGCAAGCACTTTTTAAATTTTTACTTCTACATATATGCAAGAGACAAATTGTGCATGCATGTATATATAAAGAAAGAATCACCTCGCGTATGTCAAAAGTTAGAACCCTAGTTCCTGATGAGGCATAAATTATGTCTTCATTTCCTGCAAAAATATTCAACACAGGTTATTGCCAAACAACTCCATTGTGGGCAAGAATTTTTTCTATTGCAGATCCCAACCCCTAAAAATAAGCGGGATAGGGTTGCACTTGGTAGCTGGCGGCAAGCATAAAACTGTCAGATTCATTGCATTTGTTAAGAATACAATGAAGCATCTCTGTCTGGCAAAACATGAAGCACTTTCTGTATGTAGCGAGAAATTGGCAAGAATCGATAGGCCAATGCCCAAAGTACAATGCAAAGTTTGCAAGCTTTCCTTATCCTAATAGATAGATATGGACCCAGGAAGTGAGTCTAGGAAAACCAGTTGTAGAATGCAACACAGCATGTTCATACAGTCAATAGCAAGCGTATAGAAACGATACATGCAATCTGCAGAGAAACAATTGACAGTGAATAGATTGTCTTTTTCAAGAGGTTTAGGATTTCTTAAATAGCATGAATCCTGGAGAGCTAAAAGGAGAAAATTACATAAAGATCTGGAAGAGATTACATGTCTCAATAAAGAGATAAAGAGAAAAGGTGATGCGGTCATAAAATCGGGAGGAGAGAAAAATAACGCGACATGCTTCACGGGTTGACGGAGGGTCGACGATGAGAGGAGTCCCCTAGAATTTGAGGGAAGAGATAATGGAGGAGGCACTCTCCAAACCAAAACTCTCAATTTTTTATTTATAATATGATCTGACTTACAATGGACTAGTGTCTCCTTTATATAGAGAGAGGGTCCGATAACAAATTGGTAATGGAATAAAACAAAAATTATATATAATTTTAATTGGACTCTAAATTACTTTAGTTGACTCATTAACTAACTTAATCCACTATAAATATTGAGATTATATCCCATGTGCCCCAAGAGGTAAGGGCACCTATCTCCTCATCCATGGTCTTTTTCCAACCATGGTCCTGCAATACACCATGATGATCACGGGGAAAAGGAATAGCCACCAGAGCATCTGTAAATTATCTATCACAAATGGATAAACTGTTAGTGGAAGTAAAATGTGGCATGGGATGTATAGATATTTCTTTTCGTCTGCCGCAAAACTATAGGAAGATATGAGGGAGCATCCGAATCTGCAATGGTGGGGACACTTAAAGAAGGCACATCATCTTGCAAGTAAGGAACATGTGATGGTACATGGTCAGAATGAATAGTGTGTTTTCTTTTATATGGCACAGATGTATGGGGTGGATTATCAGGATATGTTTTCTCCAATCGCTCATCACTCTAAACTGATTATTCTTATTTCTGTCATCGTGGTACGCGACTGGCCTCTATTTCAGTTAGATATCAAGAATACTTTCTTCTATGGTGACTTGCAGGAAGTCTACATGGAGCAACCTCCAAGGTTTGCTGTTGAGGGGAGTCTCATATGGTGTGTAGACTTCACAATGTTATTTATGGCCTTAAGCAGAGTCCAAGGGATTCGTTTTAGAAGCTCTCGGAGTTGATTGAACAATAGGGGGTTGTCAAATCTACTACAAATCACTCTTTTGAGAGGTACAGTTGCTATTCTAATCTACGTGAATGACGTCATTCTAAAAAGGGATGATGAGATGGGTATTCAAGCAACTAAGGATTTCCTTGGACAGCAGTTTGTGACCAAGGACCTTGGTAATATTCGTTACTTTCTTGATCTTGAATTTGCAAGGAATCAGTATGGCATGGTGATGATACAAAGAAAGTATGTGACTGATCTTCTAACTAAAACAGACATGACAGGTAGGCTTACTACTACTCCCTTGGATCCTAATGCTAAGCTCTATGATGATGATTCTGAGGAGGTTGACAAGAGGCGATATGGAGAGCTAGTAGGGAAACTGTTATATGTCACTATTATCAAGCCCGATATATCATTTGCAGTTAGAAGAGTCAGTCAGTTAATGGAGCAGTCCAGGTAGATCCATATGGATGCAGTTAATATGATTATGAGATGCATGAAGTATTCTCCAATATGCTAATGCAGATTATGCAGGGTGCCCCGAGGATAGGAAATCCACATTAGGCTTCTCAGTGTTTGTAGGAAGTTAACTGATTTCAAGGAAGAGTAAGAAACAGACGGTTGTGGCTAGATCTAGTGTTGAATCAAAATATTGAGCCATGGCACAAGAGAGCACGGAAATGATGTGGGTCAGATCCGTCCTAACTGAGCTGACTATTGGGGTGTCACTTCTCATGCACCTCCAATGTGATAACCAAGTCGCTCTGTTCATAACAAATAATCCATCCTTCCATGAAAGAACTAAGCACATCAAGGTGGATTATCATTATACTCGAGATCTGATTCAAAAGGGACTTATCTCTGCTTCTCGTGTTTCATCAAGCGACTAAACCGCAGATATGTTCACCAAGGCCCTTACTAGAGATCCCTTTCATTGTGGTTGTTCCAAGCTGAGCATGATAGACATATATGTTCCAGCATGAGGGGGAGTGTTGAGATATGTAGAGTTATATTTATGTTTGTGTACTTCCTTCTAAATAACAATTCAATTTTTCCTTGAGGGGGAGTGTTGAGATATTTATGTTCATATAAGAGAGTCTAGGGTTCAAGGAATAAACAACAATTCAATATTTCCCAATATGGTATTAAAACAACAGTCTTATGTCGGAATTCTCGTACTATAACCCTAACCACACCCGCCACCCTCTCCCCTCCTCTTCTTTGCCGGGTGCCACTGCCGCTCTCTCTAGCTCAGGCACCACCGCCACCCTCTCTCTCTATCTCGGGTTCCGTCGTCCACCAGCCCATTCGGTTGTTGTCGCCGCCTGTACGCCCGACCATCGTCGATCTCTCCATTGGTCGTCGTTGTCAGCTTCTCCAACAGTTGTCGACTCTCTTGTCGTTGCGGCTAGCCGTCGTCGGTGACCAGTCGCAGGCTCCGAACCCTTCTGTCTGTTCATCGGCTTTCGTCGCAGATTGATGGATTTGATTGCATAAGTCAACATATGCATTCAAATCCCCATATGTCGGTGTAGACACTCATCTCTTGGTCTACAAAACCCTAAGTTTTTCTTCATCCAGCAATATGTCAGATAATAGAATACATGTTCCCGTCACATGCGCTTTCAGAGGTCCAACACCGATTTGACGGGATGAATTATGAGCTATGGGCTATGCAATTATGGAGTCTACGGGTAAGAAACATATTCATATCGAGGAAGAGCCGACTGAGAAAACTGGGGTTAACGCCTCATGGGAGGCGAATGATGTGCATGCCAAGGTTTGCCTTTCAGGTACATTGACGATAAAGATCGCCAATGATGTGTTACATCAGCTCACCGCTAAGGTGATGTGGGATATCCTCGTAACCACATATTCGCAGGCGAGGAATGAGACTAAAATTCCTGCAACTCCATCACGATATTTTTACTATCAAGCAGAACGAGTGGCCTCTTCATTCGTTATATACATCCTTGTAGGGGATGTTCGAGAAGCTCCACAACTTCATGCCCCTCACATCCACTCTTGAACAACAGAAAACTTATATGAATGACACTGTAGTTGGTATATTCCTAACAGCCCTTGATCCTTAATATGAGGCTGGTCGTTCCCAGATTCTTGCAGATGCCACTATTCCTCCCATGGAGGAAGCTTTTCACGGGCTCAATAGGATCACAATCCCATCCACTGCTACCAGTCAAACCTCTTCAACGATGGATGCCTCCCGAGGTCGAGGAGGCTCTTCCCAATTTCTTGGATGTGGACTTCATGGTAGAGAAGGTCGTATTCATCAGCCCTATACTTATTGCCATCGTCATGGACATATAGAGGACACATGCTTTTCCAAGCATGGATTTTCTGCTTCTGCCCGAGTAGTTGAGCAAGTTGAGACCCCGACTGCCTCCTCTTCATAACAGAGATTTGATGAACTTGTAGCAAGATTGAGGGACATTACACCTCCTGCCATTCACAATGCTTCTTCATCGACCGCGAGAAGTCACTCAGATGTGGCTACTTCGACATCTTCTAGTACCTCAGGTAGTACTTATGCACTTACTAGTTGTAGTGGATCTGATGTTATATAATGGATTATGGACTCGGTGCAACACATCACTTGTGTGGTGACAGAGGTCAACTTACAGCATACAGACAGGTTCCTCCAGGATGTACTGTGGTTATAGCAGATGGTACTCATTCCCCAATCACTGGACAGGGGGAGATTAGCTTGACACCCTCTATGTGTCAACAGAATGTGTTGTATGCACGTAACTTCTCTATGAACTTGCTATCTATTAGCCATATTACGAAGGATCTACATTGTCGAGCTATTTTTGAACCATCTAGTCTTGTATTTCAGGACATCCTTACGGGCAAGATGATTCGTTGTGGCCATGAGAATCGCAGTCTCTATCGCTTGTTTCGAACATCTTATGTTGGTGTTTCCTCTCATTTTGTTGGTCATGTCTTACCTTTTACGTGGCACATGCGCTTTGGTCATCTACCGCTCCAGAAGATGTGTCGTGTTCTATTTCAGATTTCTCCTCATTCGTCCTTTCAGTGTGAGGCATGCTAGTTGGGAAAGCATCATCAGTCTGCCTTCCCTAATCGTCAGAGTTGGAGCATTAACTCCATTTTTGAGTTATTTCATATTGATATTGGGGGTCCAAGTCGTGTTTCCGATCATCAGGGATACATATTTTATCTTGTAGATGTAGATGATTTCTCTCGCCTATCATGGGTCTTTTTTATTAAAGAATAAATCTGAAGTTGGAAATGTTATTAAAAACTTTATCAATGGAGTGTAGAATGTGCTTTCTTCTTCAGTAAAATTTGTAAGAATTGATAATGCTTTGGAATTCTGTGCCCATGCTCTCTCCAATTATTTTTTAACTTGGGTTATTATTCATCAAACATCGTGTGCCTATACTTCCCAACTAAATGGTGTTGTAGGGAGGAAGCATCGTCATTTGCTTGATGTTACCAGAACTCTTCTCATTCAAAGTCGTGCTCCGCATTCTGTTTGGGGTGATGTTATTCTTACAGCATGCTATCTTATGAATCGCATGCCCTCGTCTGTCTTGGGTGAGAAAATTCCATTTTCACTTGTCTTTACTGAGAAAGAATTGTTCTCTCTTACTCATGCTTTTGGCTCGGTCGCCTTTGTTCATCAGTTGTCTCCAAATCTTGACAAGCTCTCTCCTCGAGGAGTCAAGTATGTCTTCGTTGGGTACTCCAGGACACAGAAAGGGTATAGATGCTATGATCCACTGTGCAGGAAATATATGTTAGTACTGATGTCACCTTTTTCGAGTTGGTGATGTACTTTTCTCCTACAGGGGATCGGTTGAATTCCTCATACTCTGATGATGAAATCTGCACGCCACCACCACCATCATCACAACCTTTACCACCTCCTTCACCACCATTATCACCATCATCACTTCCTCCTATGACATCAACTCCCATTATCCATGTCCCAACTATACTCGTCGACCTGCTTCTGCTCATGGTCACCGCTCATCATCTCACATGCATCGGGTATGTTCTAAATACATAGTTCCTAACAATGGGTATGATGATTTGCTTGAGCAGGGTACTTTACATGGGACGGATATATAGATTGATGATCTGTACTTTACATATTGCACTTCGAAAGCAGATGCAAAGTTGCGCCTGACATCCTTTAGTATCCATGGTCTCCTCTGCTCGCTTGTTTGGGAATTCAGGAAATTTGCTATTGCATTGTCTATCATGAAAATTCCACGGAATTATCAGGAAGCTTTGAAGGATAGTCGGTGGCTACTAGCTAAGGAAGAAGAGGTGGTTGCCTTATTATCACATAGTACCTAGAGCTTGGTTCCTACTCATGATGGAGCATATCTAGCCAGTTGCAATTGGGTATTCACTGTTAAACACCATGCAGATGTCAGTCTAGATCAGTATAAGGCCAGGCTGATTACTCGTAGCTTTACTCAAACATATGGAGTGGATTATCTAGGCACATTCTCCCCAGTGGCTCACCATTCTACTTTACGTATTCTTCTTTCTGTTTTGTTGCAGTACGTGATTGGCCTCTCTTTCAGCTTGATGTTAAAAATGCCTTTCTGTATGGAGACCTACAGGAAGAAGTCTACATGCAACAGCCTTCTGGGTTTGTTGCTGAGGTGGAGTATCCGCAGGTTTGCAGAGTTCATAAGGTAATATATGGCCTTAAATAGAGTCCAAGGGCATGACTTCAGAACCTCTCAGATTTAATTGAGAAGAAGGGATTTCAGAGGTCGAATGTGGATCATTCATTGTTTGTACCGATAATTCTTAGAGGTATGGTGTACGTTGACAACATACTTGTTACAGGTGATTACATGCAGGGGATAAAAGGGGCTAAGGAATTTCTGGGCTGACAGATTGTTACCAAGGATCTTGGCACCTTACGGTATTTATTGGGGTTAGAATTTATCAGAAATCAGCAGGGTCTTATAATGACCCAGCGGAAATATATGACAGATATGTTGGTTGAGACGGGAATGATTCGATGTCGAACGGATACCACTCCTATGGACCCTAGTATGAGGTTATATGATGATGATACGGAGGAGGTGGATAGGAGAAGATACAGAGAAATAGTGGAGAAGATTCTTTATGTTACTATAACCAGGTCGGATATCTCATTTGCAGTTAGCCGAGTGAGTCGATTCATGGATCACCTAGATAGGTACACATAGATGTTGTATATATGATTTTGAGGTACCTAAAGTCTTCTCCATGTGCAAGATTATTATTCAGAAAAGGGACCACACTTATAGTGTCTACAACCGTTGATGCTGACTATGCAGGATGTCCAAAGGATAGAAAGTTCACTTTGAGCTTTGCATTTTTGTTGGTAGTTCTCTCGTTTTCTAGAAGAGTAAGAAACAAACTGTGGTTTCCAGGTCCAGCGTTGAGTCTGAATATAGGGCTATGGCACAAGCTAGTACAGAAATGATGTGGGTTCAAGCAGTACTAGCAGATTTACCTACTCCTATGCAGGTACAATGTGATAATCTGTCTGTCTTGTTATTTGCAAACAATCATGCATTTCATGAGAGAACCAAGCATATTGAAGTGCACTGCCACTATACAAGGGATATGATTCAGGAAGGTTTTATCTCTACCTCTCATGTCAGCTCTGGAGATCAAACTACAGATATCTTCACTAACGATTTGCTCAGAGGGCCTTTTCAGAAATGTTCATCCAAGCTGAGCATGATTAACATCTATGCTACATCTTGAGGGAGAGTGTAGAGTTATATTTATGTTCATGTACTTCTTTCCTATTTTCCTGTTCTCTTGTCTATCTTATGTAATTTATCCATAGGTCTCTCCTCTATGTAAGAGAGCCTAGGGTTTGAGGAATAAACAACAATTCGCTTTTTCCCAACAAGATATTTGTAACCTCGATCTTTATTTATATTTCATATTTCTTCTATCTACTATATGTAATTTCTTATAGAGCTTTTCTCCTATATAAAAGAGTTATGGGGCTATGGTAAATAAGCAATTCTATTCCACATCTTTCCACAATATACAATGGGTGGGGGTAGTAGCTCCAAGGATATGTCACTAATAAACTGAGTAAAGTAGCTAGTTCAAAGAAGTGGCAGGATTGTAATAACAATGACCAGTCGGATCGTAGCACCTATACCCCTTCTGTGTGTGAGAATACCCAAGGAAAATACACTTGATGGCACAAGAGACAGTTTATCTGCAGTCTGGAAGTTATGAACATAGTGTAGCCAAAAACTCCCAATGGAAGTGGAATGGTGTCTCACGGGGATATAAGAGAAAGAAATGAGTCACACCCTATAAAATATATTGATATGTTCTGAAAAGACAGTCAAACTAGGGTTTGAACTTTGGATACATCAAAGTCTTCCAGTGTGAAGGATGAATGAGTATTAGGAATACTTTGGGTTAAATCAATCCTAATATATCATTTACCTTGACAGTTCTACTCCGATGGAATGATAAAACCAGATAGATTTTAGTAACTCCACTTATTAGCTTAATGATTTAAGAATTAATTGGATTAAGTCTCATTTCATTTGAATCCAATGTCCAATTCCACTTTCAATTTCAATGTCCAAATGGTGGAAAGTAAAATGATTATGAAAGTGGAGATGAACACACACCTTGAGCTCATTTTTAAGCTCTAAGTGGTTTGGACTATGGTTAAAAATGGTCAAGAAAGTTGGGTTCAGCTCAATGGAACATTCTCCAGCTCATGGAGAGTGTAATGCATTTCATTGAGCTCGCTTAGATTTTAAATCGTTTCAGCTTGAGCTCAACATTTATAAATGATGCATTTTCATTAGAAGTGGTATAAACTCTGAAATTGAATAGTTGTCCAAATTTCAAGCTACTATACATGGATAGTATGATCTCCTGACATTATCTCCAAGTATCAATAATCCTAATTGGATTAGGATTCGTACTAAGTGATGTCAATATTGAGACAACAATTGTTATTGTCATATTCAATTTTCTATGACGGGTATTTTTGTGAATATGATTCACAAATATAATTCATTAATTAATATGAATAATGATTCATAATCATTAATATTTATATGAATTTGATTCATGTAATTTTTTCAAGGTATTCATGCGAATATGATTTGTTAGAAAATATAATGCCGAAGCGAATATCAGAGAAAAGAATAAAATATTTAGGAACACCAGGATTTTACGTGGGACCCTACTCCCTATGGAGTGGGATGAAAACACAAGAGAACGCCTCAAACGGTTGATGTGTCTATTGACTTTCTCATCTGATACATGGGGGTCTGGGGCTTCTTATATAGCCTCCACAGACCTTCCAAGTCCCACCACTAGTAGATGTGGGACTAAACACTGGGATGTGACAAATAGATCATTAAGAGATCCATTTACCCATCTACATATGAGTGATGCATATACTCCAACACTCCCTCTCAAGATGGAGCATGCAATGCCCAGCTTGGACACAACAACAACAACAACAAAGCCTTTTCCCACAAATGCCCAGCTTGGACAAACAGAAAGAAATCTGAAAGTCATAATACAAGACACTAGAGACAATATCAACTCAACGAGCACAACTGTTGGTTGTTGTTGAGGATGTTGCTTCTCATGTTGTGCAGGTGAGGAGGAACATAGGCTAGAGTGTGAGTCAAACTGAATCTCCTTGTCAGGAGCATGTGCTATATATTGCACCTGTCAAAGTCACTGCAACTGAAAATGAGTCTCCTCGTTGGAATACTCTGGCTCGTCACATCATGTAGACAACTACTCCATCTTTAAAAGATTCGAACTGAAAAGGTCGTGGAGACATCATCGTCGAAGTCCACGATTGTAGGAAAATGGAGTTTGAAAAAGTCTCCTCGTCGGAGAACTAATTCTCCTATACTGATTCATAGAATGGGATATCTACTCTGGAGCCCCTATGAAACCACATGAAAATCCTAATCCCCATGGCATAGGGAATAGAATATCTACTCGAAAGTCCCTATGGAACACATGAAAACTCTGAGCCAACAAAACTAGAATGATGGGGACACACAAATAGTGATAGCAAACATGTGCTCACCAACCTGAGGAGTGAGGACTAGGAAACATCTGAAGGTCAACTCTGAACTATATAGTCTGGAAAATCTGGACAGCCTAGATTCTGGAGAATATGAAAAAGCGGCATGTAGAACTCTACACAATACTCCCCTTTTCTCCAATAATTGTCGGAAAACGATGACATCGACAAAGTTGGGAGAAAACAAAAGAATGGGGAAAATAAAACATCACATAGGCCGATCACTTTTTTCCGACTTTTCTTTTCAATTTTTTTAAATCAATTTTTTTAAATAAGTTGTTCATTCTTTTTTTACAGCTTTTCCATTTTTTTCTTTTGCGTACGATTTTTTTGTATGCACCCTTTTTTCCACGGCTATTTTCCCATTTTTATAGTTGTCTCCCCCTCTCCTTTTTTTCAAATGAGGCCATTTTTTCTCCCTTTTTTTTCCTTCCGTTCTTTCTTTTTTTCTTGATAACGGTTGGGCTCATTGGGCCTAAATAAGAGATTTTGTTTTAAACACGGCCCAACTGAGCCCTCTTTCTTTCGAACTCGCCACCCCCGATGGGAAATTGCCTTCTTATCGCCGCCTGGATAGGAGAGCTCCACCTGGAGCATCGAGCGACAAGGCCATTGATGCCTGGACCTGCGAAATCGGGAGGGGAAGCAGCGACATCTCACACCACCTGCACGAGATCGAGAGGAGAGGAGGAGGCACCGCCTGCATTGTTGGAACTGCACCGCTAGGAGGGAGCAACGGCATCACCGCCGCTGGGTTTTTTTTAAAGAAGTACGCAGGTGGCCTTCCAAGTTGGGACTCATCTCTAAAAGCGCAGATATATGTTATAAATATAAAGAAAGAAAAGGATACGTGTTACAAAATCCATGATCTACATAGCGCCTTACAATGCTCGATTACATTCTCAGAATAAAAACGATCACCCCAAAAAGATTGTTGTTCCACCGGGAACACCAAATGGTCCAAACTACAGTGAAGGGAAGCATGCTATCTTCATGTATGAACCCGCAAGTAAAACTGATGTCTCTCCAGAAGCTCAAACAATCCCAGCTACCAAGCCAAGCAATGTATGCTCTGTTCCATACCTCGACTAAAGACGCACAAGAGAAAAACAAATGAACCATGTCCTCCAACACTGGGACGCATCTGCCGCAGAGAATATCATCCACCCCCAACACTTGACATCAACGTGTTTTCGTGAAAATCCTCTCAAGCCTAAACAACCATAGAAATACCTTCAGTCTCGCATGCACCTTACTCCTCCAAATCAGTCCCATGTCCACTCTCACCTCCTCTTCTACACCTTCGTCTCCTATCTCTACGAAGAACATGTAAGCTTTCTTGATTGAGAATCTGCTGTCACCCCAGACATAATGATCCCTGCCAACCGACGGACTTTCTCCTCGAACCAGCTCCGATCGCAACCTCGAGACCTCCTCAACCCTCTGCTCCGACAAATCAGCCAAGAAGGTCGAAGACCAAACACCCTTCTCATACATCGTGAACCGCAGCATCCTTGTCCACCGCCATTTGAAGCAATCAGGGGAAACATTCACCCAAGGTCCCCTCCCTCATCCAATCGTACAGCCAAAAACGAAAACCGCCACCATTCCCTAAGATAGGCCTCATCTGAAATGCGAGCTCGGGAACCACCTGTTGAACCCCCCCTCCATAGGGCATGTTTGGTAACTGGGTTGGATTAAATTGGGATAACCTCCTGTGAATAGTAGTTGTTTATATGGTTGGGAGGGTTGGTATGGCAAATGTGATGTGGTATGATATTGATTGTGTTATATTAACTTTTTTATGATTATAATATATTTTTGTGTTATCTTTTTTATTTAAACACGATTAAAAAGATGTTATATCGAAGAAATTATAGGATCCATACAATTAATCCCAATCCAGGAATATAGGGATGGAGCTGGGGGTATGCCAAGATACCTCAGGACCTGGCAACCAAACATACCTATAGAGAAGATGGGATGCGTCCCAACTCCACCTCTAACACCATATACACCTGGTAAATCTTCCTCAACAGTATGCAAACCAGATCCTCCGACTCCTCCCAAACGTGCATTACTCACTTCACCATGAAGGCTTTATTCATCTCTCCCAACCTCCGAACCCCCAAGCCACCTTTCCTCTTTTGTGTCTTCACCTTCTTCCAATCGACCAGATGCAAACCTCCCCTACCTTACCTGCCGCAAGACCAAAAAAACCTTCTCCTCAAACCTTCAATCTTCGAGCATACACCAATGGACAAAGCCCTCGTAGAGCATAAAAAAATAGGAATCGCCGAGAGAACGTGCTTCAGGAGAACCAGCTTCCCACCCTTTAAAAGCAACCTCACCTTCCATCCTGCCAACTTTCCCTCGAATCTCTCCACCAACGACCTCCAATCCCTCACCTTCGGCCTCCCGACCCTGGGGTTGTGTCGTCGTTGGGGTTGCGTAAATGTGTGGCAACGGGTTTCCGTCTGGATGTGTGTGGAAGGGCTATTGCGAATGGGAGGCCTAGTTGGGGACACCTTCTTCGAATATAGATGTTCTTCGGGAGCAGAGGGTTCCACCAGAATCTAATCTTGCACCTGGGAAGCCAAGGGGAACGACACCTTCGCGGGAGGTGCACCGCAGCCACGCTGGAGGCAAGGGGTCTGGGCGGCGATGAGGGCTAGCCTCGCTGGAGGCTTGGGCTTGGAGTGTCACCGCCAACAGAATCAATGTTAGGGTTGCCTGCTAGGGTTTCCTGGAACATGGAGGAGAAGGAGCAGTACCTGGATCTGGAGGAGGCACTGCATGTGCCGCCTGTTGGACAATGGGCTCGAAGCGATGTTGCAGGAGCTCAGAGGTTCCACATGGAATGGGGTCTCGCGCCGGTAGGATCTTGCTATACTTGGGGATGAAGCCCTCACGTGTAAAACTGTGACCCCAAAATTAGGGTTTCATACCCTAGAACTTGACTTGATGAACAACAAATCTTGAAAATAATCTTCAAGAACATAATTAGGGTCTCATTAGAAAACCTAGAATTGAATCTCGAATCTCGAACAAAACAAAGAACATAAAATAATCAACCTCGAGGATTGACCTGTTGTGATACCATGTTAGAAAATATAATGCGAAAGCGAATATCAGAGACAGGAACAACAACAAAGCCTTTTCCCACAATTAAGTATGGTCGGCTACATGGATTCTTCTCCTCCATTCAGATCTATCTTGGGTCAATCTCGAGCTTATATCCAAAAAAAACTAAGATCCCTTCGTATAGTCTCTTTCCAACACTTCTTGGGCCGTCTTCGCCCTCTCTTAGCCGGCTCAACATCCCAACACTCGCATCTCCTAACTGATGCATCAGTTGACCTTTTTTGCAAATGACCAAACCATCTTAAGCGATTTTCTCGCATCTTATCCTCGATCAGAGCTACACCAACTTTCTTTCTAATTGCATCATTCCAAATCCGATCTTTACGTGTGTGTGTGTGTGTGTCCACACATCCACCTTAGCATTTTCATTTCTGCTACAACCATTCTCTGCACATGTCTATGGTTCACAAGCCAACATTCAGAACTATAAAGCATAGCAGGTCTCACAACTGCTTTGTACAACTTTCTGTTAATTTTTAAAGGAATTTTCTTATCATAAAGAACAACAGAAGCTCCTCTCCACTTTAGCCAACCTGCATTTATTCTATTAGTAACATCTCCATCAATTTTCCCATCATGTTGCAAAATAGATCCCACATATCTAAAAGAATATCTCTTCCGAATGTTATCATCACCAATCTTCACCTTGATTCCTTCATCATTGCTTCCATCAAAGGTGCACTCCATATCAGAGAAAAGAATAATTTTTTAGGAAGATCGGGATTTTATGTGGAACCCTACCCCCTAAGGAGCGGGATGAAACCACAGAAGAACGCCTCAAATGGCTAATGTGTCTAGACTTTCTCATCCGATATAGGGGGGTTTGGGGCTTCTTATATAGCTTTCACCGACCCTCCAAGTCCCACCACTGGTAGACGTGGGACTAAATACTAGGATGTGGAAAATAAATCCTGGAGAGATCCATTTACCCATTTATATATGAGTAACGCATATACTCCAACATGATTCACATTGAAGTTTAAATGTAAATTGGATTTACATTTTTGTTTGGATTTATGAATGAGATTCATAAGTTATGAGGGTCCTCTCATAAAATTACTAATTATGATAATGAGATTATCATGGTAATAATTAAGCAACAACTCTTCCAACAACCTTTAGGACAAGGTGGGCGTTCATGCTTAGAGAAGCATGGTACATCCTCCATGAGAGTCCTAACTGGATTAATTTCTCCTACTTATTATCGATTATGTTGCTTTATTTAGTTGGTAATTAAACAGATAATTCAAGTCCTATTTATTGTTGAATAAGGATTGAATCATAGCCACCGATGCTCCATCTAAGGGACTATATGGTAGACGTCTACCATAAGGAGAAGACTCCTCATGGACATCTACCTTGCCTATAAAAGAGAAGACAATGCCTCTCTTTCAAGAACGTGTGCATTCCTCCCATTATTATTTTACCTTAAGAATGAAGAAGATGAGAGTCTTGAAAATTTGATGCTCATACATGCCTACTATTCTTGCCCTACGCGTCCACCTTGTCAAGCATCTCCTTTTCTCTCCATTGGTGTGACCTTGTGGAGGAGAAAATCGCCTCCTTCTCTGTGCTCCTCGTACGTGAAGAAGGATCGATTTCGCGCGACAAAATCAGAAACTTGATTATCATCAGATGGACAAGTTCAAGAAATCGACATCGACGTTCGTGGGAAGCAACGCGGCTCATCATCGTGCCCACGAGAGAAGCAAGCGCATATCCGACTTGATTCGTAAGGTTTCTTCATTTAGAAACTACACTTCAAGAGGTGACCATGATCTCATCTCAATATTCATTAATTAGAATATAAGAAATCACATTAGGAAATTTGTTTCCATAAATTAATAGTTTTGCAAAATGCAAATCTATTGTGCTGAAATTACAAGTTCATACAATGAACATACAATGTTTTATGCAAAAAGTCCACTATTTTCCGCAATTCCGTGATGCGAAGTTTATTATTTCCTTCAGTCATCCCCTTGAATTTGATAGTCGTCTCATGTACCATCATTGAAGATGTCCTATATAGGGTTTGGTCTCGTTAGGATTGGATGATATTGCAGATAGAGGCATAAATCAAGTAGAAAGCTTATGCATTCACGCACGCGTGAAATTCATATTTCATGAGGTTTTAGCCCTAGATGTAGGCGTTGGTTCTTCTCATGCACATTAGGTATAGGTCTAGACAACTTCGATTGAAGAACCGTCGGTTGTAGGTGATGCCCTAGAGTCGCAAGATGACCCTCAAGAACCGGCGAATGGCTTGTGTTGCGCTGGAGAAAGCATGGCGAAAAGTTGGAGCCTCAAGGTGGTCCTCAAATCTTGGCTAGGGCCTTTCGAAAGATCCATGATACTTTGTTGGGACTTGTAAATGGGCCTCTGGTGCTGGCGACAATGTAGCTGAGGCCTAGTGACCCTCGGCGAGGGGCGAGGGGCTAGCAACCCGTAGGTGGAAGGACTAAACCCCTCATGGTGCTAGCGGTGATGACTTGCTGCACGATAGGATGTCGCATGATGTGGTGGCCTACAACACAACACCGTACGGTGCCGTGGAAGGGGTGTTGCATGGCCGAGGAAGAAACAACAGTGGATGACAGGGGCTAGAGGTGGAAGAGTGTAGGCGGGCTTGATACCATGTGGAGAAACAATTGAGAGTAAATAGATTGTCTTATTCAAGGGGTCTAGAGTTTCTTATAGAGCATGAACCCTAGAGAGTTAAAAAGGAGAAAGTTACATAAAGACCCAGAGATAAGAGAAATAGCACAATAACTAAATAACTCATAACACAAAAGAGTTTTCAAATTTATCAATTGATGGAGAATGTGGGTTGGATAAAGAGCTAAGAAAATTGGATTCTAAGTTCTATCCTGGAAAGTGAAAGCTCAAAATGAAGTTAGCATTATAGACATAAAAACATAATGGACGGTTGCCCTAGAAGAAATAGATTCAATTACCACATTATCACAATGAAAATGATTTTGTAAGATGAGATCTTACTATCATTTATTGAGAGTTATACGAGACATTTAGCCTCCTTAACGTTTCTGTTATTACTTTAATATTTTTTGGCTTCCAACGTATTTTTCCCATCGACCTAGAGCATTGGGTTAAATAAGAAAACATATATAGTACTCTTCTCTCTAATTTTATCATGGTATTAACCATCCCTGTAAACACAACCCTAATCACAATCATTCCATGTCAGCAGCTTTCTGCCGCACCATCGTGCGATCGCAAGCCCATAACAGCACCTCCCGCCTTCCCGCAAGCAGCACAAAAAGAAACAACAGCACTAGTGGGATTTCTCCTCGAGCTCCCCTGCCCAATAATGCCACTTCCTTCTGTCCAAACAGTCATTGACACTTGATAGTCATCTAACAGTTTGAATGTTCCGGTCCAGCAGGGTCTCCCACAAATGATGACCTCCTTGATCCATCCGTGATGTATGATCGTCGATCCGAGGTCTTTTTTTTCAACATGATCCAAGTTTGTTTGTTTGTTTCTGAAAACAGTTTAATTTTCTAAGATTTAGACTTGTTTTCTGTATCCTTTATGTTTATGAAGATTGCTTAAAAGAGTTGTCGCAATGATTTAGATTATGTATTCTTTCCATTTCCAATTTTGGTTATTTGGCTATCTTTGTTCGCTTCTTTCAATAAGCAATGGGCAATCCTCTTTGATCCCATGAAAGGGTTGGAACCTATTGTTAAGGCAGATATAACTAATTATGATCTGTGGACCGTGTGATTCATGAGCACAATGGAAGATTACAACAAGGAGTTACACGTACAAAACCTCGAACCGACACAATATCGGACCTCATGCATCAAGGAAACAAAACAACGTTGTTGCGAAGGTTTGGTTGGACCTTTTCTCTCGAAATACCAAATAAATATTCTTAATCAACCAATGATGAAATCTATGTAGAATATCTTCGCTAAAATTTATCTGTAAGCTAAAAATGAGACTAAGATACTCCAACTTCACCGTGATACTCATCTCATAAAACAAGGCAGTCGTCTACTGCACACCTACTATGTATATTGAAAAACATTGCTTGAGAAACTATACAATTACCTTCCTCTTGCAATTTAGGAGAGCTAAAGGTCAAATACGCTCCAGAGATCTCAGACAATTAATTATAAAGGCAGCAGCTCCCCCAAGGGACCCTCCTCTCTAACCCTAAGTTGATGAACAATGCTGTGGTGAAATACAACATGATTGCCTAAGCTGATAAACGGTCCAAACAAGGGCACAACAAGGCTCTTTCCATAGCAGATGAACGAGATTCACAACATTCTTTCTTGTCATTCTAGGAGCCCAAGCATTGAACACCAGCCTTGCTCTGTTGTTTGAGTGAAGCCAAGTTCAGTTTCTGGAGGAAGCACATCAAAGCACAAATTACTCATAATCAGTATCAACTACTCAAAAATGTTGTTTGCAAGTGTAATCATGAAAATTTTGAAGCACTGCCTCTTCTTTCTGCACTATGCCGACAAGATTCAAGATTTTTGTATCGCACTTATACGTGATTCTTCACCCAAGAATTCTTCTTTGCATCACCTTCTTCGAAGCTGACTTAGTTAATGTTGTTTGATTGTGCTCCTTTTAGTATAAGGTCGTGTTTATGCTTGAGCGCTTTTGTGCTGTATATGACTATGTGGTCTTTGTTGTTTTAAACTGTGTTTGACTCTATTTGGTAATCTTATTGTCAATCTTTTGCTTTCTATTTTGCCCTCTATTCTTTTTTATAATGACAAAAGGAGATAGAGAAGTTAGTGATTGCATTTTCTCTTATTAATTTCTCATTCAAGTGGCCTTCCATTATGAAGAATACTTAGCTCATAAAATTCACATCTTATGATAGGGGAGCTTCTTAATTCGCATAACAAATACCAAGTTGTCATTACCATAAATGGGAAGAATGTTAGTAAGACTTGTGGAATATAAGAAATGTGGAAGCAAATATAAAGCAAGAACAATAAAATAAGAATGTTCGAAGTTTTACATGGAAACTTGCTCCTAAGGAGCGGGATGAAACCACGAGAGAAAGCAACGAAGAGTTTGGTATTAGATTAAGTTTCTTTCAATGAATATCGGGGTGTGGGGCTCTTTATATAGTCCTACTAAAGCACCAAAGTCCCATCCGGTGTTGCAGAAGACGGTATTCGGTATACAGTCGTAGGGGTCACTGAATAGAGAATAATCGGTATTCGGACGACTATTCGGAATTATTCAGTTTTGTATTTTTAATATAAAAATTATTTATAATACATATATTCTTATATTTTTATACATATATGGACATTATTTAACATGAATCCAAGATAAAAGTACCAATCTATATAATAGATGTATAGAATTTGAGATTTGTGGCGATACCCTAGTAGAATGTAATCCATAAAAATTGAAAATTGAAAATAAAAAAATAAAAATATCAGAAGTCAAACTCCAGTCGGTCGAATAGTCGGGCCAGTCGACTATTCGGTAAGGCCGACTATTGACCGATTGGAGGTATGTTCAGTCAGGGACTCTCGCGCCGCATAGTCGGACCGACTATTCAGGATAGTCGGCCGACTATTGCAACACTGGTCTCATCAATAGGAGATGTGGGACTAAAAATGAGGTTGTGGTTAGGGATGGGCATTAGGCTCGGCTGGCCCAACCCAGCCCGAAGCCCGGCCCAAAAGCCCAGCCCAGCCCAAGCCCAATAGGACATTGGGCCGGACCTGGGCCTAAAAGTTCGGCCCAAATTTACTTCGGGTCAGGCTCGGGCTTAGCTCGGCCCAACCCGACCCAGCCCAAGGCCCAGCCCGTTTGGGGGCTCGAGGAGTGGCCCGAAGTAGGCCCGAACTAAAGCCCAAGACCCCTCCCAATTTTGGGAACGTGCATTAGACATGGCATTTTGCCCCCTCCCCTCGCGCGACTCCCCTTCAGAACCCTAAGCCCAATCTCAATCGCAATTCGCATACCCCCTCCCTCCCACTCCCAGATATCCTCATGTGTGCCCCCTTTCTCCTTAGACCTAGGCGCTATTGGAGGCCTCCCCATGCGACAACCAAATCCTCTGAGGTTCCTCCGCTCATTGGCCTCCCCACGATAGCCACTCCCCTCCTCCATCCTAGCTTCCTCCTGCCCACACACATGCCCCCTCCACCTATCGACCCTCTTCCAGAATCAAAGACCTAAGAATTGCAACCAAGGCCAAGTTCCTCGCCACCCTCCTCCATAGAGGCTTGAGCCCACTCTCCACGACGGTGGCCTCCCCACTACGAGTTGCCCTATGCCTAGAGTTGAATTTTCGTATTGCATAGTTTTTTGTCCTCTCACATGTGTATGTCATACATGATCTTCAGGATTTAATTTAACTCAATCCCTTCCTACAACACACACAACCATACAAGATACATGTCAGTTTCTTATGCATACAAAAATTTTAACATGTTACCCTCATCAAGATATATTTTTTACTCTATCATACATTCAAACATTTTCTTAACGAGCTTGTCTTAGTTTTTTTTTTTCGGGTGTTGCATCTTGAGGAATCACTTGTTTAAAGGATGTACCTTTCGTTTTTTTTTTGTTTTAAGGTTGCTCCTTTTGTTGACTATAAAGACTACAGTGAAAGATAGTTTGTGGAGATGGGTCGGCCCAGCCCAAAGAAATTGGGCCGGGCCTAGGCTTAAGCCGAAGGATAAAAAAATTTGTGGGCCAAGGCCCGAATTTTTAAGACGGGCTTGGGTCTGGGCCCTACAGGACCCAGCCCAACCCGGCCCATGCCCACCCTAGTTGTGGCAATTGGATCCTAGAGAAATCCAATCACCCATCTAAGATATTCTTCAACAACACTAACATTACACTTGATTTTAATAATGAATCTAAATATATTGTTTTTATACTTTACTAATTTTTATTGCAAGAAAAAGTAGTCAATACTCAATCGGCTACCCCACCGACTAGATTATCTGGCTAGTCAGACGAATAATCAACTATTTATTTAACATATGAAAAACATCATGTATTATAGAAAGGTGTGGAGTTCACTGAAATAACTTCAAAGGGACCCAAAAACATGGATATTATCTTTCCTCGCAAGCCAAACCTTTATACTCTGTCTATATGAGAGACTTTCAAGAAGACACAGTCGCACACCTAAAACTCGAGGTCTCGGTACCTAGAATTGTTGTGGCTTTCCCAATGACTCTAGGTAGTTATCAGTTTTTTTAGTAAGCTCTATAGTTTCTTGTGTCTCCTTGATTCTATTGGAAAGAGGTTCATTATTCCAGCCTCTTCAAACACAAAGGAGTGGTGCATCTATGCCAATATAATGCCTTAAAGAGTATTATGCCAATACTTGCATGATAACTATTATTACAGGTGAATTCTACTAAAGTTAGATGCTTATCAACAATCCTTTTTCATTTTGAAGTTCATGCTCGGAATATATGTCTAAATGGTATGCTCTTTTTGAGAGGGAAGTATGTTGTACTTGAAAAAGTTGTGTGCCAAATGTTTTCATGAAGTTGTCCCAGTACAATATGATGAATCATGACTCTCGATCCGAAACTACCTCTTTTGTGATATCGTGAAGACGAATTACATGTGTAGTATAGAGTTCAAAAGCTGGTTTGTGATAGAATTTGAGTTTATTATAACGAAATGTGCTATCTTGATCAGATAATATATTATCACACAAATGCTATATTTCCCTTCGTAATGTATGGTACGGTGGTGAAATCTATGGAAATACTTTTCAGTTTGCACTCAAGGATAGGAAAGGGTTCCAATAATCCAAATGGTCATAGGTGTGAAGCCTTTATCTGTCAACATGTAAAGCAAGAACTCACCAACTCAGCAATGTCCTTCATTCTAGGCCACCAAAAGTATGAACGGATATCTTTATACATCAAAAATTCATGTCTATCCCAAAGCTCATGGTTTTGCTAATTATGTTAATTAGCATTAATTATGATAAAATAGTGTTTATTGTGGTTAATTATCCTTAACTATGAATCATCATTAGTCTTTTTAATTATGATTAATTATTTCAAGTTAAGGGCTAATGACAAGTTTAGCGATTGTCAATCTCCCTTTCTTCAAAAATTAAGAACAAATTGTTGCGATCTCCAATTGACATGAAAGAAGTGCAGTTGGATTAGTCTCTTCGAGTCAAATCTGATGAAACATGTAAGATAGGATCTACGGCAGTTCGTTTTAGGACCTTACACAAATCAATAGTGGCAAATCTGTTTTTATTCCTTTTGAGAAGGAGGAAACGGAAAGTGAGGTGTGTCATGCATCTTGTGACTTAAAGCAGGTCGTTGCTATCAATTAATTAGGTCCTCTCTTGTTGAGTGGGTGGATGAGGTAATGTGATTGGTTGTCGATGATTGAGAAGAGCTTACCTCAGTAGCCAAGAGCATGCAAATCTAAAAACAGACAATGAGTAATTGTCCTCATCGGAGTCCTAAACCAAGAGCATATGTATAATCTTGATTGAAACAACTTTACGGATAGAATAGCGCTAACAACTCCGACGAAAGAAGGAATCGATCAATATGCGATCTCAAGGAAGAGCTCCTCCAACTGCACCTACAATTGACTGCGTCCAACACTTCCAATTGAAGCTCACTAACAAGGTTAAAAAATCACCGAACACAATCTCTTGGCCCCCATGTATATATGATCGGTCCTCGACAAACAAGGCATCATTGAATTCTTCATGCACAAGCTACGAGATGTTGGGAAACAGAGATCGCTCCATTCGCGACTTGTCTCTAAGCTCCCCAAACTCCAGTGTCTCTCTCGGACCATAGAGACTTGTAACCATAAACTTATAATATTCAAGCCTCTCCTAATGAGTATATCTCTATACTTTTTCATCCAATACTGACCTGTAGCCGAACAACTCATTCTTAAACTGGAGTATATCTCAATTCCATGCAAAAAGAAGTTTATCAAAACTTCCCACCGATCCGGGATCTTTATACTCCGTCAATCTCAGTCCAGAAACTGATATTGTTGCCCTAGTTGCACTACATGTGATATCTGCCATTTAAGAACCATGGAGAGAACCCATGGTGACACGCTTTCTGAGCTTCCCCAAGCTCCTAACATTCCATAAAATAAGCTTCATTGGGGAAAGCACTTGCATGAAGAACCACGCCTGCACATTGAACTACCTTCTCACGGGAAACATCCTCTACACCGCCAGCCTCAAGAACCACCACCATCCCAAGAGTATCCTCAGCCTCCATAGAGACCGAGGCCTCTGCTCCTCGATTTCCGTACTCTGGATTACAAATCTGCCATCCCGAGCAAAACATGGACAATTAAGTTCAGGGAAATCAGGAAAGTTTAGATATGCATATAATAAATCTAATTTCTAGAGTGGCAATTGGAAAAACATCAACGATCCGGTCCTGATTGCGATGGAATACAATTTTTAAATAAAGCAATCACGGCAGCCGTTATTGTACCAGATTGTTCTAGATGGTTTAGTATTATACAACCACGTTATCGTTAAAGTTGATGTGACCAAATTAACTTTAAAGTGGATCTATGGTAAGAGTCGGAATAGATTCTCACTTCAAACCATAGAATGGCATCTACGTCAAACATCAGAATATAACTAGAAGCAAAAGGGGTAATGTTTCTATCAGTTTTTATGATATCTAAGACAAAGTTTGGCGATCGAAAATCCAGACCTGAATTGAAGCAAATAGACGAAACTGGGGCTTTATTCTCCACGGCTTTGATGGAGAAAACCACGTCTTTGCAGCGTAGATCAAACCAACAAATGCTACCATCCTACTAGAATTGAGGAGGAACAAATCCAAACTATAGGACTCAAAGAGGAATATTTCAAAACAGATGTGACGGGAAAGGCGAACGAACCTCTCCCGAAGAGGCTATGATGGAAGGACGGGCGAGGGAGACGACACAACAGGTAACAGCGGCAGTATGACCCTTCAGCCGCCTCGGCTTCAAGATAGCCTCTCCTCCGCCGCTCCCGGTGTTGCTGCAAGGATATGCCATTATCGGACTCGTATACATCGGCGTCTGAAATCTTTGGATGTCTGGGTATTAACATATTTTTCTTGGGTTTTTTAGGAACAAGCTGGTTGTATCCGCTATTCCCTGCGGCGCCATGACGTAGTCACATTTAACCCGTAGACAATACCTATTAATAAACAATGGATTTCTAGGCGGTAGGATTTATGGTTTAGAATTAGGATTTACCTTTATTAATAGTAAACTATGCAGAGGGTTGGGAGGTTTGGAATGAGAGGGTAATTAAATTGATTAGGGCATGTTTGGTTACTTGGTTGGATCGGGTTGGGATGGGTTGAGGTATCCTCCTGTGAATAGTAGTTGTTTGGAGGGTTGAGATGGTTGAAATGATAATTGTGATGTGATGTGACATTGATTATGTGTTATATTAATTTTTTAAATTATTATAATATATTTTTTATGTTAATAATTGTATTTGAACAAGGTTAAAATCATTATACCAAAGAAATTGTAGGGTCAATACAAGTAGTTCCAACCCAGGAATGCAGGGTTGGAGCTAGGGGTATGCCAGGGTACCCGGAGTACCCTCGCAACCAAACAGGCCCTTAGGGAAAACGTTGCATGATTGAAAAAAATATGGATAAGTTATGCTAATTAGATTTGACACCGGAATAACCTAAGGACATCTTCCTGTTACATCTTCTGGGAATAAGGAAGTACTTACGCACTTAAAGTCCATGCAGCATAAGAAGAAGGCATGTGTATAAATGAATCTATGCAAATAAATAGTAACATAACATGTAGAAACATGTCATAACATGTGATTAAACAGCCACAGAGAACTATGACATTAGTTGTTTCACTGTTGATACACTTTTATGTATATCATAGGTTATAAACAAAGATGAACTAGGCATCATTTATGTATATTGAAAAAACTGGAAACATTATATTGATTTATCGATCGTTTTGATAAATACAAATCCATTGTTAATTAATAGGAAAAAATGTAAAATCCATTATTTATTAATAGGCTAAAAAAAGATATGCATGTATATGTAACTTGTACAATCAGAATATGTACAAATGTATGCGTACGGTGACACCCTCTAGGATTCATATACTCAACAAATCGTTCCACGTACATTTCTACATTCGAAAAACAACCACAGGAGAAGCAAAAGAACGAGAATTGCATTCATTTCTATTAACATAAGTATCCACATATAATTTCATGTTGACAGATGTATATATACATGTGATGTTTCAGATCAGGACAGAGATGCCTAACATCCAGTCTTGGAGGAGCACGTGGTGTCCAACAAGTTGGATTCGATAATCGTTGTATCGGTCCTCTCTCGGCTCGCGGCACGTGAACCAATCCGAATATCAAACAATGAACCCACAAGATAAATATGACAATGAGTATATGTGAGCTAAAAATATATTATAACTTACAATATGTGTACATATGTAAGCAGTAGAGTGTCATCTACGGGAGCAAACGAGGGTAAAGTGACAAAAAATGAACCTAATTCAAACAATAAAACTAAGTGTTTATATTGGTTTTAAATCTTTTTGTTTTTTATTTTTTGTTGGTTTTTAATTGATATGTGATTTTTAATTGGGATGCATTTTATTTTCTTGGGCTTTTAATTTTGTAGATATCTTTAATTAATTTTAATCAAAATACAAAGTGATGTAAGTGAGAGATATAAGGGAGAAATAAAGAGGTCTTTTGTATTTTAAAATGTGACAAATAAACTCAAAATGCACAAAATAAAATATTTCTGGGTTTTATATTTCCCTTATTTATGGTATTTTTCAAAATATTTTTGATATTTTATAGATTTTTAAAATTGAAAATACGTAAAGTAAAGTAAACAGAAAATACAAGAGATGGAAGTGAGCCTAATAAATATCTATCAGATAAGAGAGGGTCCAATATCAATTTTCATGAAACTAGATTTAAAAAAAAAGAGCTTTAAAACATATTTTTTATTTTTAGATAATTTTATATGATTTTTATAAGTTTTTCAATATTTTGTATTTTTTTGAGTTTCTATCTTGTTTTTTGTGTGAATGTGATAGATAATAGTGAAATACAATTATCCTAAAATTTTGGTGTTTTCTGAAGCTATATATAAATTTTTATGATTTGTAGAAGTCAAAATAGGAAATAAAAGCTTGTTTTTGTATTTTTATAATCAAAAAATAAGTTTAAATACCTTAAAATAAATATACACTATACACTATTGTCTAAAGTATTTAAAGTAATTTTTGTAAGATTTTTGGAGTTAAATAAACAATTTAACTAAGTTGAACAAAGACAAACAATTAAAAAACACGGCAAGGAGTATTCTGCAATTTCACGAAACCCCGCATGCATTTCTTAACAAAAATTAAAAGTCTATGGGGTATTAAGCAATTTTACCAATTAAAATAAAATAACACCCAGGAGGGATGTTTTTGCAATTAAGCACAAGTCCATGACGTTTCCTGTAATTTGTCCAATTAAATAATCATTTAACTGATAGGGACTAAAATGCAATTTCCATAGAAAAGTTTTCATTTCAGAACTAGTCCCAAATGTATAGGAGAGAGTATGCAAATTACCCAACAAAGTCACCTCATGTGGGTCTCACGTGGCTTGGACTAACTGACAAATAAGGGAAAGCTAAGGTGTAGTTTTGCAAAATATCCTAATGAAGTTTCTCTACCTATTATATCTACAGTATTGAATGTTAAACCCAAAAAGATAGAAGGGGCATATTACACTTTACCTTGAGCAACGAGTTGATAAACAGTGGTGATTTGCTTCACTTATGAACCAACAGCCACGATTTATATCATACCCCTTCAATATCCGACATTCGTGGCACGATCCTCAGATGGATCGATGGTGGAGACGCCAAAAGATCTTATGATGGTTGCTACATTTTGAGCAGGGATATTATCGAATGGCGGAGAGGAGCGCTGGAAGAACAAAGGACAAACTCGACCTGGGCGAGCTTCCTTCAATTAGATATCCATCAACCAATGGTCTCTGGGGCTATCGATGGGTGCGTTCAATTCCTCGTGGTCATCCATAGTTGGTGCAGGAGCTAAATGGGTCCATGCTCCATTGTTGGGAGCTTGTAGGTCAAAGAAGCCAACCCTACACATGGAAGCTTCAAGTTCTACACAAAAAAGCTCCCTAGATGGGCCCTTCTCCTGTTGTCGCATGCATGAAAAGAGCAGAGCTTCGCCTGGAGGTCTTCAGCGACGACGGATCATCCCTTCTCCTTTGTCCACGCCTTAGAATAGGTCACCGACCTTCCTGTCACGAAGTTAGAGATCGAACATCGGCACAAAATGGAGGAGAGTCACCATTTATACATGTGTTGAAAAAGGGAAAAAGAAACTTAGGGTTTCAATCAATCCATCTATAAAAGATGGATCACAAGGATCGTGCGAGGAAGAACTTGATTCGTTCTACCAAATCAGAGAAGTAATCAGACCGAAAGAAGCAAAGGAAATCACATGAAAATTTGGCGAAGAGGTTGTTAACCTGGAGTCAACATTCCCCTGTATGTGATTAGTCCACGCCAGCCACTAGCTGATAAAACAGAAAATAAAAAATAACATTAAAATAAAAACAATAATATTTTTATTTATATTTTGTATTTGGTGTATTATTATATACACATATTTATAAAATTATAATATATTTAAATATGTACTTACATATTTTTTATTTTCCTGATTTTATTTATTTACTTACATAAATAGGTATATATACAACAAGGGTACAATATACCTATGCACGTTAATACATTATTTATTTTGATGCATTTCTCGTGCTTTTATTTTATGTTTATATTTTAATTGTATTTCAAATAATATCTTCAAGTATTTAAAAATATAAAGGGTACCAAAAAACTGACTTTCACATATTAGCTCTATTTTAAATGAACCACATTCATTAAATAAGTAATTTAATTTTATGAACAATAAAGGTGAGTTTGGTCAATTGAGTTTGTATGGAGGAGTTATTAGTCTGTGAAGTTTTATTTGCGGGTTTTTTTGTGTATCCCAAGTACATTGTGCATTATTTTTATGTGCAATTATTTTTATATTTTTCTTTTTATTTTTATGTACAAGTTTCATGTTGAGGTTTTTATTATTTGAGGTATGTGTGATGCTGAATAAAATAGGGTAAGAAGTGTGCTATTTATAAATTACTTACTTATAGACAAATCAGGGTTTCTATAAATCAAAGTGTCCTATCTCCCCCTACAATATTCCTAGTTAACTAAGTCAATATTTGACATGGTTTCAGGGGTCATGGTCAGTCACCATCTATAATACCATGATTGAGATCCATGGAAAGAAACACAAATCAATCTAAACCATTGATTAGTGGGAACACATGGATTAGGATCCATGGACTTCCAAAATGCTATAAAAAATATGCAAACCTTAGCCCGCTTTACACAAGTTGAATGCGATTATTGCATTAACAAAACTCTTTCTCTCTCTCTACATGTGTCCTCTCTCTATCTCTCTACAACCTTGGTGGAGATTGCAATCATCATCGTGTTGTCATTGTGTTATAGAACTAATCGCTTAAGGAACTCAATCTTCTTTAGTGCCACATGCCAGTGAAGAAGACAACAGATTTTCATGTGATGAAATCATGAGGTTCCTTACTGGGATCTTTGCTCGAGATTGTTGGAAGCACATGATTCATCATCACGCCTGCTAGTACACTCTCATCGGATTAAACTTGAGTCCGGAGGCTTCTTCCTTTAGAAACTATGAGGATCACAACCATGCTTAAAGAGGTAAGCCTAATCTCGTGTGATCTTGATGAAATAATTTGAGAAGTGTTCTCAAATCATGTGGTTTCTTCATTTATTTTTTTTAAAAAATTTATTGTCCATTGCAACTAGTATGACTAGTTGTCCTTGATCGTATTCGATGCAACCTTCACGCTTCCGTGATGTAATAAAGCCTGGTCCAAATTTTCAAGTGGTATCAAAGACTTGTTCAAAGGTATTGTATGTTATCGAAACACTTAGGGAACAAGGTTTTGTACATCGGATGCACATGGACTCCTAATTTTTTCATATGATGCAAGTTTCAATTTATTTTTAACTTCTCCTAAATGTGAAATAAAAATTTTAATTAAGAAAAGAATTAAAACAATCAAACTATGTGATTTTATTTCTTGTGATTCCGACTCCTTTTGCCCTAGATATTCCATATTTAGTGGAGATGGGTCAGATGGTGATGAGATCATCGAACTTGCTTTTTAAACAAGTTTATCATTATGAAATTTCCATGATTAGTTTATGTTTATTATTTATGATGAATTTTATTAAACAACAATAATCATCGAATGAGAGTTTCATGACAAAAACCCTAGTTTATCATACAATAATTGTAGGACAACTTTTGCATACAAAACCAAGAACATATTTAGTTGATATGAATATAATTTTAGGATCTTCAAAAGTATTTTAATATGCCTAAGATTTTTAAGTGATTACTATATATGTATCATACCGGTCACCAAGAGCATGTAATCGATAAATTCTCTTAGTAAAATTTGTACCAATTATGTTTGTCTTGAATTGATTCAATGACGGTGTCTTGGTCGTGGATATGCTAATGGTTACTTACTTAGCACCCCGCACTGCAATGGAAGCACTCCATGTTAGCATAATATGTCTGATCTGGCTTGATCCATTTCAAGGATGGGTAGCATGAGAAGTCTGTGTGTACTTTAATCAAATAATTGGAATAATATAATTGTACAATGTCGAGGTGTATATTATATGGTAATATCGAGCAGACTCTAAATATTTATTGGTTTATTAGATTGATAATTGATTTAATATGATTAAATCGAATTAGATCCAATTAAAACAAATAGTATATTACGAATAGAGATTTAATTCCCTTGGAAGACCTAATCATGTGAATATGATTCATAATGATTGATTAAAAATTGAATGGGATATAGATGATCATATAAATGACATCCATGGTCTCTCGACAAGGTGAAGGGTTCTGTTGACATGGATTGTATGTTGGAGATGCTTATTCGAAGTGATAGCTCCTACATACAAGCATACATGGATCAGGCTTTTTGCTTCTCGAAAGAGTAAGTCTATACGCGCAGTGACCCCAATATTGATTTCTCATATAATTGAGGCAGTATTGGATTGCACATAGCAAGTTCTATTCTTATTGACGGTTGATTCAATTAACAATGGGCCAACATCACCTTAGGGGCGTTGGGCCTGTGTGTTAAAGGCCGAATTAGAAAATGTAAGTTGGACTTGCAAGGCAGAATGTTTTTCCACTTATTTTTATCCGAGTTGCAGTTTCTCATATAATTGTGATGTAACCAAGGTAAAAAGGAGATCCTAGATCTTGCTAGATATATAAAGGTAAGTATATCTCTTGCTTAGAAAGTGAATAAGAGAGTGAAATTTCAAAGTTTAAAAGGCAAGACAACTTTGATATAAAACCCTTAATCAAAGTAAAATTTATATATTTATGCAAATTCTCTTATTTCATATAACCTTCATTAAACCCACTTCAATTTATATTCAATAATAATCAGTAAAAAATAATGGATTAAATTCATGATTAAGGTGTAGTATTTGCAGTTCATATGTAATGTATGTGGTTGCAATGTGCAAGTTTCCTCGTTATGCCGAGGATTAATGATTCAATATACAACTTGCTAGGGGTTGTATGTCTCTATAGTCTTGATCTCTCATCGAGTGTGCTTTGGAAGTACCGTGTCGGTGATGATCATTATTGTGATGATCCTTCATAAAACCGAAGAAGATGTCTTGGCAAACATATGTGATCTCAACATTTAGTCATGAACGAGATGGTTCACTGCATTATACAAAATGTTAGCTCGATAAGAGATGATGTAATCAAATTTTTTTTAGTACCTTTCCGAATCAAAGTTCTTTAGAGTTAAGATGAATGTGGATATGATGAATGTCATCATTCTACTATCTCTTCTCAAGTCTTTCATGAAGCATCATAATATTCATATTGTATGAGTGTGATGAAGTAAGAATAAATGTTGAAATACTCTTATATTGAAGTCTCTTACGTATATGTTCAATTTAAGAGATCCTTTATCTTAAGTAATGGTTGTTTAAATGTTAAGGAAGCACAATGGAAGTATGGGTCTGACCCATGTAAGAAGGAGAGTCAAAGAGTTGACTATACTTCCATGATTTCCATACACATGACATCCATAGAGTTGGATGAATGCAATACTGCAGCAAACCGATGTATATATAGTATGACTATCTAGACTATCTAAGATCCTTATAAAAGGACCCGGATTATGCATTAGGATATTCTACATCTACATGTCATCATTGAAATAAAATTACTAGATTAGAAAAATGTAATCTTAAGGTTTAATAGTTATCCGAGTTGATGCAATTGTTGCAACAATCCTTATTGGATAGATAAACTTCATATTTTCAATAGGAGAGAACATAGTCCTAGAGAATGTCTCTATGACCCAGATATTAGAATACATTCATTATTTATTTCTAAGTTTGTTGGAATAAACATATATTTTGGATTAAACCTATCATAAAGAGTTTTGATGGATATATTTCAGATAGTAGTCCAGCATCTACAATATTCTACTAAATTATAAAATTACTCAATGGTTCATTAACATTTCTAACACTGGAAATTGAACATTAAAAGATCAAAAGGAGGATAAAGATCATCTCACAATGATCTGGCATCAAGCCTTGGACATATGTCTATTGATAAGATCAATAGATTAATGAGAGATTGAACTTTAGATTGTTTGAAAATTCAAAACTTACATACTTGTGAATATTGTATTCAAAGTAAAATATCGGATGCACCCTCCTACAGGAATGGTGTAATATGTTTATGTATTCAAGCTCTCGTACATATTGATGTATGTGGATCATCTATAGCAAAAATGAACATTAAATATATGTGATATCCATTTATAATTATTTGTGATATGAGATTTCTTCCTTAAACAATAGAAACCTTTGAAATGTGAAGAGATTTCACAATTTTGGTTGAGAACCGAAGTCAAAAGAAAGATGAAAAGAATTTGATCTAACCCAGGTAGCCAGTACCTATTAGATGAATTCAATGAATACCTTATAGAGAAAGGAATGTCATTCCTATCTCACTGCTCCTAATACATCTCAATTCAATGGAATTGTAGAGATCATGTTTGACATGATCTGATCAATGATGCTTCTTAGCATAATTACCTCTTATTTTTCGAGTATATGTAATGGAGATTGTAGTATATATATCCTTAATGATATTTTGACAAATTTGAACTCAAAAACCATCATATTCTATGGTTTGGAACCAATACCAGTGTTAGTCACTTCAGGATTTATGGGTTGCTTGGTCCGTGCCATAACATGGATGCAAGAAAGCTGGAATCTAGCACTTAAAAATGCTACTTCATTAGGAATACAAAGGATAGTATTGGATACACACTTTATAACCTTGAGATTCTTAAAATATTTCATCTTTAAGGATATGATTCTTAGAGGATGGGTCTCTTGATAATCAAGATAATAGTGAAGTAAAGGGACTCATTAAATCCTAAGAGGATAATGGCATTCCTAGAATCAGAAACTAAAAGGGAAAATAAAGATGAAATACTCATACTCTTCAGATCTGTTTGAGGGTGGTAAGACCACCTAAAGGGTCTGGATTCCATGTGTCGTATAGGTCTGACAATGATCAAACTTCATATTATGAAGCTTTTGAAGATCATGACATGGAAAGATGGATGTTAGTAATAAAGTCTAAAGTAGACTTCATACACAAGTGTTGTGTATGGACCCTCGGGGATCCATCTATAAGGGTAAGACTCGTTTGGTGTAAATGGATCTTCAAGATAAAGAGGAACCCTAATGAGAAGGTAGAGACATTCAAAACATAGCTCGTAGCCAAGAGCTACACATGAAGAGAAGGAATCACTTGTGATGAGACTTTCTCTCCAATGACGATGCTTAAACTCATCAAAATATTGCTAACTATAGCTACACAACTTGTCTATGACATCTACAAGATGGAAGTCAAGATTGCATTCCTCTATGAATACCTCAACAAGTATATTCATATGAAGTAGCCACAAGGCTTCATAGTTTAGGAAGGGAAGGTATGCAAGCTAAAGGAACTCCATCTATGGACTCAAATAAGCTTCTCATAGTTGGAACATCATATTTGATTAGTTATAAAAGGTTATGATTTCAGATAGAATATTGATGAATCATGTGAAGCTTAGTGGGAGTGCTATTATGTTCATCATGCTAAATGTAGATAAAATTCCTAATCATTTGGAATGATCCATGTAAAACCCCAAGTTTTAGCACCGTAGCTTGATAAAATTGGTGATGGTCAAATAGTTGTAGTTCATTTTAAAATTTATGAAAAATCAATTTTGATCTAATTATAGAATAAGATAGATTATTGGATGAGTATCTTGTCAGGAATTCAACGCATCTAAAATTTTGCAAGTCGGGCATCAGATGAGTAAGATATGATCATTTTAGTGAAGATGGGTTAACTCTTAAGCAATTATATGGGATTTGAGTGAGATCCACCTAAAAGATTCAACCAAATCCGAGTTTAGGGATATAAAAGATCCTTTGGACGGTTATCTCCTCTCAGTTGCAAATCCTAGCCACCACTCACCATCTCCCTAAATGATATGGGAGAATCCTTATGCGCATCACGGAAGGGTGAGGATAGCATCATATGCGATCGAGAACGACTAGTCACATTAGTAACTCGAGGCAATGGAATTTTAAAAAAAAATAAATGATGAAATCACATGATCCAAGAACACTTCTTAAATCGCTTCATCTAACCACAAACAAGTATTAGATTTACCTCTTAAAGTGTGGTTGCGATCGAGTCTCTAAATGAAGAGACCTCCTGTCTCAAGTCCGATCAGACAGAGGAGATGCTTGCGAGCGTGTTGATGAAACACATGCTTCTCGCAATCCATGTTGATGATCCAAGCAGTACATCTCCTGATCTTGTTACACGAGATCCGATACTTTCTTCACGAGCAAGGAGCACCGAAGGAGACGGAGATTCACAAGCAAACAATCCAACAACATAATGATAATGTTGCGTCAATGGCAACTCTCTCTAGGGCTCCATGGTGGACTGCCACAATGAGAGAGAGTGAGAGACTTGGCGTGCAGAGAATGAGAGAGAGAGAGAGAGCATGTGTTGTTCTCTTGTTGTGTATTGAAAAGCAAGGGGTGCCTCTTCTTGTATAGTATTTTGGGAGTCCATGGATCCTAATCCATGTGTACACAAATCCAATGGATGAGATTGATTGCGTTTCTTTCAATGGCCATGATCTTGTTGTAGAAATAAAATAATAATTAATTAAATTAAATTAAATGTATATTGAATAATCAACATAAATTAATTCCGAATAAATCAATTGTCTTTGGAGATAATTGGAAGGAGATAATCATTCATCAACTTTGTTGGTGGATGGCAATCTTCTTCAAATGATATTATATTAATTCATTCCAACATATTCTCACAATAATTACAACAACACTTGTTGTAAATTATCTCACAAAAATAATTCATAATTATTTTGTTAATATTGCAATCATGCCATTGGAAATCTGTGAATCACATTCACAACCCAAAATAAAATGTAAAATATATTTTAAATTAATTATACAACGTGAATCCGATTCACATCAATAATTCCTCGGCAAATATAAAACACAATAGGCTCTCTCTGATATATTATAAATCACATTTATAATATATCTGATTAATATGTATAGTGCTATCCACATTATTCATATCCATATAATTAAATAATATTTAATCATCTTAGATCTCTATTCTCATGTGCCCAAATAATATTAATCACATTCACATTATTCATATGTTTAATAACTAAATCGCATTTAATTATCTTAGATAACTCTACTTATAATATGAATCAAATTCATATTATTCATGATAATTAAATCACATTTAATTATCAATTTTCTCAATGCTCGGATACATATATCAACAATGAAATTATCATTGAACTCTTTCATGGATAATGCGCTTTCTCCGCAGATACTTGGAGATAAGGACATGCCGATTGTATTCTTCTACGTATAGTAACTTGGATATTGAGATGACATCTCAAATCCAGATCTTGTGGACCTCTCATAGATGCTTGATTAAATCAAGATTGCAAATCTAATCTTCTCATTGCATCTGAATCACATTTAGATCAATGTCTAACATTTGGACCAAGATCAGATCACTTCTCTACAGAGAGGAGTCACTAAAATCCAGACCCATTTCATTACTCCATAGGAATGGAAGCGTCATGGTTATACAATTGTTTATGATCACATCACCTTCATGTACTCCTAATACCCGTACATCCTTCATACTGGAAGGCCTAGAATAAACATGAAGTATTAGATCAATTTTAGACTATCTATGTCAGGGTTTTCATCATTAATTTCTCATTTGACTATTGGGAGTTGGTATCGATCATATACTTTCCAAAATCATATATCATACCCAAGTGTTGATCATAACTTTCCAAAAGTATATATCAAACCTACAAATTCAATCAAGCTTCCAAAGCGAGACGACCGTGCATGAAACTTGATTCTTCCCAATATCTCATGAGTGAGATCATGTCTTTAGGACCGGTAAATGAATCTGTATGATCCATTTGAGAGATTGTATTACTCATATGCCCTTGTATGCACACCAATGCGTTGGTGTATAGACCTTGGTTACGTCGTCAACATATTGGTCTGCCAGATGTACATACTCCGACATATTAACACATTTGTCTTCGGTCAGAGGATGCATGCCTATATCGTGATAGCATATGACATGTCTTTGGTTACCTCGATCTTACTAATTCAACTCTTTGACCTAGATTATCTAACACCTCCGGATCTCTATTCCTATGTAGAGGATCTGCATCAAGAGGTCAGTTAGATATCAAACTTAGAGAAAGGATTGCCATCTTCTTCTCCAGCTTGAGATCATCTCTTAATAATCATTTAATGGTGCTTGATGAGTCCTCAATCTAACTCTTTAGATATTCATCCAAGCACCAGCCTCTATAATTCAATAATTGAATATGCAACTGTATGATCATTAAGATGGCCATGCTACATAACCCTAGTTGTACTAAGGGACCTATCATGAAAATTAATTATTCTTTATTTCATATTAGGTAATGATATTTGTAATAACTTTTATTGCATAATGGCTCGTTGTGGGCTCGCATGTCTAACAATATCCCACTAACCCAAAGAGCCATTAATGGACTGATCTTTAAATCCACACTCATGTGACAATCATAGGCTATTTAGAGAAATAGCTAAGTAAGATTATCATTCACTCTGTTCCAAAGAGACTATGCCAAGTCTTTTTATAGCACTTGCATATTTCCTAGTATTAATGCTCGCATCTAATGCGAATGTTGCATCTTATGCAACCAATACTCAACATTGTTAGTTATAGTGTCCTTGACACTACAACTCAATAATTATTATAACTAGTATGTAATTTCCATTATCCTTATCAAATACCATTATTCTCGGAGATCTCTATCTCCTAAGGTACCCACAATTAAGACCTCTTAAGTCTTTATCTATAAAGTCTTAATTTGTTGAAAATAAGACTTTGAGATCACTATCTCAAAAAAAATCTTGTCATCTCTGAAGATATTATTATTACTGCAATTAAGTGTTTTATTTCCATAGTGGGATTAACAACAATTTACTACTCCTATTGCATGGTAGACATCTGGCTTTTGTACATATCTAGCATACACTGAGCTTCCCAAAGTCGATGCACCAGGACATATAAATTTGGTATTCACATCCTCAACTGTTTTAGGTGCTATCCTTTCAGATAGGTCATTAACATATCTTAAGGAAAAAAACTTTTCTTGGATTTTTCTAGAAAATGGAAATGTCCAAGGTGTATCACTAATGTGATGGTCCCAATACCCTTTTCTCTATACTTTTGAACATCTTCAGAACTAAGATATAAGAGGCATTCTTGAGATCATATCTCAAGATATGGAATAGCCAGATTATAAAACACTTATTAGCATCCTTATATCATTCCAAATGATTAGGATACATCTACATTTAGCATGATGAACACAATAGCACTCCCACTAAGCTTCACATAGTTCATCAAGATTCTATCTGAAATAATAACATTTATAATTTCATCAAATCTTATGTTCTAATTACAAAAAGCTTATTTGAGTCCATAGATGGAGTTATTTAGCTTGCAAACCTTGCTTTCCTCCTCCATGAAGCCCTGGGTCTACTTCATATGAATATTCTCATAGAGGTATTCATAGAGGAATGCAATATGGACTTCCATGTTGTAGATGTCAAAGTCAAGTTGTGTAGTTATAATTAACAATATTCTGATGGGTTTAAGCATGGTTACTGAAGAGCAAGTCTCATCGTAAGCGATTTCTTCTCTTCATGTGTATCTTGTGGATACGAGCTGTACTTTGAAGGTCTCTACCTTCTCATCAGGTTCCCTTTTTATCTTGAATATCCATTTACACCTAACATGTCTTACCCTTATAGGTGGATCCTCGAGGGTTCATTTGAAATACTTGTATATGAATTCTACTTTAGACTTTATTTCTAACATCCATCTTTCCATGTCATGATCTACAGAAACTTCATCATATGAAGTCCGATCATTGTCATACTTAACTGACACATGGAATCCATCCTCAAACTCATTTGAAGAGGTATTAGTGATTCATCTTTAATTATACTTTTAGTTTCCAATTTAGGAGCGTTGTTATCTTCTCAAGATTAAATGAGTTCCTACACTTCATTTTCTTCTTTATTCTCAAGAGAGTCATCCTCTAAGAATCACATTCTCAGATATGAAATCTTTTAAGAATCTCAAGGTCATAAAGTAGTTATCCAATACCATCCTTTATTTTCCTAATGAAGTAGCACTCTCTGGTGCTAAATTCCAGCTTACTTACATGGAACCTTATTAATGATATATGTTGTAATCTCTACTACATATATACCTGGAAACTAAGAGGTAATTACGGTAAGATTCATCATTGAAAATCATGTCACACATGATCCAATTGTATCTCCCTATAACTCTGTTGAGTTTAGGTGCATTTGGAGGATTGAGATAGGAATGATATACATTTCTCCATAAGGTATTCCTTGAATTCATCTAATAGATACTTTCAACCCATGTTAGATCAAATTCATTTCATCTTCCTTCAAATCTTGGTTCTAAACCAAAATTGTGAAATCTTTTGAACATTTAAAAGGTTTCTAAGGTGAAGGGAAGAAATCTCATATCACAAATAATCATCGAATGATATCACATATCATCAATGCTTATTATGTTACAAATGATCCACATACATCAATATGTATGAGATCTTTAACACCTTGACATCTTACACCATTCTCAGAGAAGGGTGTATTGGATATTTTACTTTGATACAATATTCACAAGTATGCAAGATTTGAAATTTCAGACACTGTAAAGTTTCATCTCTTACTTGTCTCATTATATCATCAATAGACTTATGTCCAAGACTAGATGCCAGATCATTATCAAATTATCTTCATCATCCCATTAATCATTAAAGGTTTGATTTTCAGTATTAAAAATGTTAGTGAACCATTCATTAATTTTATAATTTAGTAAAGTCCACTAGATATTAGATTACCATATGAAATATATCCTTCATAACTCTTTATGATAGGTCTATTCTAGAATTCATGTTTATTTCCAACATTTAGAAATAAACAATGAGTGTATTCTTATATCTAGGTCACATACATTCTTTAAGACCAAGGGCTTTCCCATTGAAAATATGAAGTCTATCGTCCAATAGAGATTGTTGCAAAAATTACATCAATATCCATATAGATGACTATTAAACCTTAAGATCAAATTTTCTAGTCTTCTAAAACACATGCAACCGATTGCAAAAGTTATTAGAAGAATGAGATACAATTATTAGACTTTGATCTTACTAAGTCAATTTCAATGACTATATGTAGATTATTCCGATGCACTATCCGACTCCTTCTCTGAGGATCTTAGATAGATGTGATAGTCATACTATAAACACATCAACTTGTTACAGTATTGGAATTCATCCAACTCTTTTGATGTCACATGGAAGTCACAGAAGTACAATCAATTGACTTTCCTTCTTTCTTGGGTTAGATCCATGCTTCCACTACACTCCATTAATCTATAAGCAACCATTTCTTAAGACAAAGTATCTCTTATGTTGAATTCAGAAGATTTCAATATAAGAGTATTTCAACATTTTTACATGCTTCATTCAATTCATGCAATATGAATATTATGAAGTTTCATGAATGACCTGAATATAGATAGTAGAATGATGACACTCATCATATCTACATACATCTTAACTCTTAAAGACTTAGGTTCAGGTAGGTACTCAAATATTTTGAATACATCATCTCCTATAGAGCCACCATTTTGCATGATGTAGTGAACCATGTCATGCATGATTAAATATCGAGAGCACATACGTATGCCAAGACATCTTCTTAGATTTTTATAGGGATTATTGACAATTACGATCATCACCGACATGTCACTTCTAAAGTACATTCGATGAGAGATCAAGACTATAGAGACATGCAAACCCTAGGTTGTTGTCCTATTGTCAATTTAATTGTCATTCCTCATTGTTATGAGGAAACTTGCACATTGCAACCACATACATTATGTTTCTAACTACAAGTACAATATCTTGATCATGGATCCAATCCATGTCATTTTACTAGTGATTATTGAGTATAGAATTGAGTGGGTTAACGAGGATTATCCAAAATAAGAAATTTGCATATATGTACATATTTTACTTTGATTTAAGATTTTTTATATCAAAGTTGACTTGCCTTGTCAACACTAAAAGTTCAATGTAATAAATATACTTACCATTATATCTCAAGCAAGATCTGGGATCTCCATTCCTAAAAGAAGGGGGAACACATTATGCCTTGCAAGTTTAACTTACATTCCTAATTCGGTCTTTAACACCCAGACCACCACCCCTAAGGTGATGTTGACCCATTGTTAATTGGACCAAAAGTCAACTGATTAGAACCTACTATGCGCAATCCGAATCACCCCAATAATACGAGGACATGATATTGGGGTCACTACACATACGACCTTATTCTTTCGAGAAGCAAAGAGCCTGATCTAGATGCGCTTGTATGCATGAGCTGTCATTTCAGACAGGCATCTCCTACATGCAATCCCTGGCAACGGAACCCTTCGCCTTGAGGGGAGACCATGGATGTCACTTATGTGATCCTCCATATCATGTTCAAATTCTAATTAATTATTATGAATCATATTCTCATACTTAATTCTTTAAAGGGAAACAACAACTCTATTCATAGTAGAGTGTGTTAATTTTTAATTGGATCTAACTAATTTAATCATATTGAATCAATTATCAATATCTCAAAAAATACATATTATTCAATTTTTAATAGTTATAAAATAATTCTTGGTTTTTATCATTAAGTTTCTCATTCGACTATTGGGAGTTGGTATTGATCATATACTTTTCAAAAGCATATATCATACCCATGTGTTGATCATATACTTTCCAAAAGTATATATCAAACCTACAAATTCAGTCAAGCTTAAAAAGTGAGACGATCGTGCACGAAATTTGATTCTTCTCACTATCTCATGGGTGAGCTCATGTCTTCCGATTCAGTAAATGAACCTGTATGATCCCTTTGAGAGATCTTATTACTCATATGCCCTTGTATGCACACCAGCATGCCGATGTATAGACCTTGGTTAGGTCATCGGCCTATTGGTCTGCCAAATATACATACTTAGACATATAGTAACACATCTGTCTCCAGTAAGAGGATGCATGCCTAAATCATGACAACATACGACATAGGTCTTTGGTTACCTCGATCTCCTTAAGTAAACTCTTTGACCGAACTTATCTTATACCTCTAGATCTCTATTCCAATGCATAGGACACGCATCAAGAGGTCAGTTAGATATCATCCTTTAGAGAAAGGATTTCCATCTCCTTCTAAGACTAGAGATCATCTCTTAATAATCATTTTATGGTGCTTGATGAGTCCTCAATCTAACTCTTTTGATATTCATCCGAGCGTCATCCTCTATAATTCAACAATTGAATCAACAACTATATAATCATTACAAAGGTCATGGTACATAACCCTAACTGTACTAAGGGACCAATTATGCAAATTAATTATTCTTCATTTCAGATCAGAATATATTTGCAATAATGTTTATTGCATATTGGCTCATCATGGTCTTGCATGTTTAACACTCCCACCTCCGAAGCTCGTCAAAGCTCCATCGGAGCGTCATCGGAGGTGACGAATTTCCACCATTTTGGAGAGGAGATTCCTGTTGGACATGTGAGCCCACGGCGAGCCATTATGCAATAAATGTTATTGCGAATATCATTCCCTGATCTGAAATGAAGAATAAATAATTTGCATAATAGGTCCCTCTGTACAATTAGGGTTATGTACCATGGCTATCTTAATGATCATACAGCTGTTGATTCAATTATTGAATCATAGAGGCTGGTGCTTGTATGAATATCTAAAGAGTTAGATTGAGGACTCATCAAGCACCGTCAAATGATTGTTAAGATGTGATCTCCAGCCTGAGTAGGAGATGGCAATCCTTTCTCACATAGGCTGATATCTGACCGACCTCTTGATGCAGGTCCTCTGCATAGGAATAGAGATTCGGAGGTGTCAGATTAGTTAGGTCAAAGAGTTGACTTAACGAGATCGAGATAACCTAAGTCCTATGTTGAATGTTGTCACAGCATAGGCACACATCCTCTGACCGGAGACAGATGTATTGCTATATGTCTGAGTATGCACATTTGACAGACCAATAGGTTGATGACCTAACCAAGGTCTATACACCGGCGCGTTGGTGTGCATATAAGGGCATATGAGTAATACGATCTCTCAAAGGGATCATACAGGTTCAATACTGAACCGGAAGACATGAGCTCACTCATGAGATATTGGGAGGAATCAAATTCCGTGCACGGTCGTCTCGCTTTGGAAGCTTGACTGAATTTGTAGGTTTGATATATATACTTTTGGAAAGTATATGATCAAGACCTAGGTATGATATATGCTTTTGGAAAGTATATGATCGATACCAAATCCCAATGATCAAATGAGAAACTTGGTGATCAAACCCTGAAGAAGACAGTGTAAAATAGATCTTGATCTTCGGGTTGACCATGGGTCTTCCAGTATGCAGGATGTACAGGTATTGGGAATACCTGAAGGGTGATGTGATCATAAACGATTGTATATCCATGACGCTTCCATTCCGAGGGAGTGATGAAACAGGTCTGGATTTTAGTGACTCCTTTCAGTAGAGAAGCGATCCGGTCTTAGTCCAAGTGTTGGACATTGGTCTGAATGAGATTCAGATTCAAAGAGAAGATTGGATTTGCGGTCTTGATTTAATCAAGCATCTGTGGGAGGTTCGTAAGATCTGGATTTGAGATAAGATCTCAATATCCAAGTCACTATACATGAAATAATACAATCGCCCTGTCCTTATCTCCAAGTATCTGCGGAGAAAGCACATTATTCTTGAAAGGGTTCAAGAATTATTCTTTTGATGAAATATCCAAGCAAGGACTTGATGATTAAATGAGATTTAATTATCAAGCTTAAATATGAATATGATTCATATTGTGAAAATGATTATCTAAGATAATTAAATGGGATTTAATTATCAGGATTAAGAGAATGTGGATAACACTATCCATAATATATGTGTGTTATAGATATGATTTATAATATACATATATAAGAGAGAGAATTTATGTAAATAGCATTTGTTAATTAATAGTGTGAATTGGATTCACATTTGTTAATTAATTGGAAATGCAATTTACTAATTAGTTTGGGTTTTGAATATGATTCACATAATATTCAATGGCATGATTGAAATATTCACAAATTAATTTGGAATTAATTTGGTGAATATTTTTGTGAATACAAAATTAATTAAGGAATAATAAGATAAATAAAAAGGAGCCAAAATTGACCACCCTCCATAGGTGGCGTCACCCATGAATTGTTCATGGGTTACGCCCCCCCAATTTTAGGGAGGTTGGTTGACTCCATTTTTATTTATCACATTATCTCTTAATTAGTTAATGTTAAATTAAATTATGTTGATAATGTTGCAACATTTTTTAATTTAAATTAATGTTGTTGGTTTTAACCAACAACAATCATAGCCATTGATTTAGCATGGACCAAGCATAGCCCTTGGATCCATGTGTCCCATGGATTGAGATCCATTGGATCCTAAACTAATATAAATAGAGGGCTAGGGTAGCCTTCCATAACACATCATTAAGAGTTGTGCAAGGTTACAACTCTCTCTCTTTCTCATTCTCGCCATCTCTCTCCTTCTCTCCTTCAAAGGATGGCCGTCCATCTTGTGTTGAGAAAGGAGAGACTCTCGGCTTCGACTCATGGATCTCCATCTTCTTTGGAGTTTCTTACTCTAAAGGAAGACGACGGATTTCGTTTGACGAAATCGGGGGAGCCATCGCTTGGATCTTCATCGAGGATTGCGGGAAGGAACGTGACTCATCATCACGCCCGCAAGTGCGTTCTTCGTGGATCGGACTTAAGATAGGAGGATCTCTACTTTGGGATCTCGCGATCACAACCACGCTTCAAGAGGTATTCCTTGTACTTTGTGGTTTGATGAAACGATCCGAGAAGTGTTCTCGTGATCATGTGGTTTCATCTTTAAAGTTAAAATTGTTAATTTCCGCTGCATCTAGCATCTAGTACGACTAGTTGCTCCGATTGCATACGATGCGATCGACACGCTTCCGTGATGCGCTTGAGGATTCTCAATATCCTTCAAGTGGTATCAGAGCCAGGTTGAATAAGGTTTTGGATATGATCCATAGACCTTAGACGATTTGGTTCTTGAAAGGGTTGCGAAATTTTTACTACATTTCAATTTTCGCACCTCTGTCTAATTGAATTTTTCGGTACTGTTTAAAATGTTTAAACACGAAATTTTCAATTGGATTTTGTTCCCCATTAAACAAGGAAACCATAGGACTTGAGTTTACTAAATTTGGACTTTATTTGCTCAAGACATGGCTTTTTGAATATGACTATATTCACTGTTGCGGGAACTGCGGATTTGAACGTGATTAATGAGATAATTACGGTTTTAATCCGCCTTGAAATGTGTGAATTATCACTTGGGTTCTTTAATAAATCAAATAGGCAATCTTTGGAAACTGAGTTTGCATTTTTTGGATTTAAATTGATCAAGATAAGTTAATTTTAGTGATTGGGGGTCACTGCTGGAAATTAACAATTTTGATCTTGAACCTTGTGATATGTCATTCAATTATCATGATGAAAATTAATTGTTAATTTTCTGGAATAATTAGTTATAAATATTTGTGAAATATTTAAAGAGATAATTATTTCATTGAATGACACTTGCCTAAACCACAATGATGAGATATTAGATCTTGATCATTGGTTCATCAACAAACATTGCTTTCATGAAACCATAGTTTATCCTACAATTGTTGTAGGACAACTTTTACATGAAAACCCTTTTGCTTGAATAGGATTGGGGATTTGTCTAGCAAATCTCCTTATAATCAAAAATGTTTTGATTTATATTATATGGTATAACTTCGGTTGAAAAACCGATGAACATCTCAAAGTACTTGATGGTCTATCTGGTATTATCCTTTCCCGAGGCGGATGTGGTGCCTAGTCGGAGAGCATTGGGGTAGCGGGTTGCAACGTATGTGGTTCGTCCCACTCTCGTCGGTACTGGCCATGACAGCGGGTAGGGACTGTATAATACCGGAGACAGACAATGTGTATTTTTCTAATTATTAAAATTCGAATAATACGTACTTTGAGTATATACCTACTATTCAAGTAAAAGACATGTTTGTTGATTGATGCTTGGATTGATGATTAATTTAATATGATTAAATTAATTATATCCAATAAACACTCTATTATGAATAGATGTGTATTTCCCTTGGAAGAATTAATTATGTGAATATGATTCACGATAATTAATTACAATTTGAATATGAGGTGGAGGATCACATAAGTGACATCCATGGTCTCCCGTCAAGGCAAAGGATTCCGTCGCCAGTTGTTGTGTATGGGAGACGCCTGTCCGAAGTGACAGATCCTGTGCATGATTTAATTGGATCGGGTTCTTTGCTTCTCGAAAGAGTAAGGCCGTATACGTAGTGACCCCAATATCGGGTCCTCATATTATTGGGGCGATATTGGATTGCGTATAGCGAGTATTAAGCCTGTTGACGGTTGGTTCAATTAATGACGGGTCAACATTATCTTAGGGGTGGTGGGCCCGGGTGTTAAAGACCGAATTGGGAAATGCAAGTTGGACTTGCAAGGCGGAATGTGTTCCCGCTTCTTTTTATCCGAGTTGTAGGTTCTCATATTATTGGGATGCAACAAAGATAGGAAAGGAGATCCCAGATCTTGCTAGAGATATAATGGTAAGAATATCTCTTACATTGAAAGTGATTAAGGGAATGAACTTTCAGTGTTGACAAGGCAAGACAACTTTGATATAAAAATTCCTAAATCAAAGTAAAATATGTATATATTATATATATATACCCTTATGCAAATTTCTTATTTCAGATAATCCTTCATTAAACCCACTCAATGTTATACTCAATGATAACCAGTAAAATATCTTGGATTGGACTCATGATCCAGATATTGTACTTGCAATTGGACACATAATGTATGTGGTTGCAGTGTGCAAGTTTCCTCAACATAATGAGGAATGACAATTAAAGAAGACAATAAGACATCACCTTAGGGTCTGTATGTCTCTATAGTCTTGATCCTTCATCGAGTGTACTTTGGAAGTGACATGTCGATGGTGATCGTAATTGTCGAATAATCCTTATAAAATAAAAGAAGATATTTTGGCATAATATGTGCTCTAGACATTTAATCATGAACGACATGGTTCTCTGCATTATGCAGAATGGTGGCTCAAAAGAGATGATGTATTCAAAATGTTTGAATACCTACCTGAACCTAAGTCTCCAAGAGTTAAGATAAATGTAGATATGATGAGTGTCATCATTCTACTATCTATACTCAAGTCATTCATGAAGCTTTATGATATTCATATTGTATGAATTTAATGAAGCATGTATAAATGTTGAAATGCTCTTACATTGAATTCTTTTGAATTTAACATAAGAGATCCTTAGTCTTAAGCAATGGTTGTTTATAAATTAACAGAGTGCAGTGGAAGCATGGGTCGGACCCGAGTAAGAAGGAAAGTCAAAGAGTTGACCTACTTCTGTGACTTCCATATGACATCCAAAGAGTTGGATGAATGCCAATGCTGCAATAAGTTGATGTGTTGATAATATGACTATCAAGTCTATCTAAAATCCTTAGTGAAGGACTCAGATAGAGCTTCAGAATAATCTACATATAATCATTGACTCTGACTTTATTATTTCATAAGATAAAGTCTGACAATTGTATCCCAATCTTCTAATGACATTTGCAATTGGTTGCATATATACTAGAAGATTAGAAATTTGATCTTAAGGTTTAATAGTCATCTACATGGATATTGATGTAATTGTTGCAACAATCTCTGTTGGATAGATGGACTTCATATTCTCAGTGGGAGAGCCCTTAGTCTTAGAGAATGTCTCTATGACCTAGATATTAGAATACCCCATTGTTTGTTTCTAAATGTTGGAAATAAACATGAATGCTGAGATAGAACTATCATAAAAGGTTATGATGGATATATTTCAGATAGTAATCTAACATCTAGTGGACTCCACAAAATTAGAAAATTAATGAATAGTTCATTAAGATTTCTAATACTGAAAATCAAACCTTATAAGATCAATAGGAGGATGATGATCATTTGACAATGATCTGGCATCAAGCCTTGGACATTTGTCTGTTGATTTGATCAATAGACTAGTAAGATATGAAACTTTAGAATGTCTAAAATTTCAAATCTTACATACTTGTGAACATTGTATTCAAAGTAAAATGTCCAATACACCCTTCTCTGGGAATGGTGTTAGATGTCGAGGTATTCAAGATCTCATACATATTGATGTATGTAGATCATCTATATCATAGTAAACATTATGGATATGTGATATCTATTGATGATTATGTATGATATGAGATTTCTTCTCTTCACCTGAGAAACCTTTGAAATGTTCAAAGATTTCACAATTTTGGTTTAGAACCAAAGTTTGAAGAAAGATGAAATGAATTTGATCTAACCTTGGTAGCTTGTACCTATTAGATAAAATTCAAAGAATACCTTATGGAGATATGAATATCATTTCTATCTCACTCCTCCTGATAAACCTGAACTCAATAGAGTTGTAGGGAGATACAATTGGATCATGTGTGACATGATTTGATCAATGATGAATTTTAGCATAAATATCCTCTTAGTTTCCTGGTATATATGTGTAGTAGAGACTACAATATATATCCTTAATGAGATTCCATGCATGTAAGCTGGAATCTAGCACTTGAGAGTGCTACTTCATTAGGAAAATAAAGTATGGTATTGGATACCTACTTTATGACCTTGAGATTCTTAAAAGATCTCATCCCTGAGAATGTGATTCTTGGAGGATTGAGAATCTTGAGAATCAAGATGAAAATGAAGTAAAGGAACTCATTTAATCTTGAGAAGATAATGAGGCTCCTGAAATCGGAAACTAAAAGGACAATTAAAGATGAAACATTAATACCTCTTCAAATGAGTTTGAGGATGTATTCCATGTGTCATCCAAGTCTGACAATGATCGGACTTCATGTGATGAAGCTCCTAAGGATCATGACATGGAATGATGGATATTAGCAATAAAGTCTAAAGTAGACTTCATATACAAATGTTGTATATGGACCCTCGAGGATCCACCTATAAGGGTTAGACCCATTAAGGTATAAATGGATCTTCAAGAAGATAGGGAACCTGATGAGAAGGTAGAGACCTTCAAAGCTCGGTTCGTAGCCATAAGCTACACATCGAAAGAGAAGACATTGCTTGCAATGAGACTTGCTCTTCGGTAACCATGCTTAAAATCATCAGAATATTGCTAACCTTAGCTATACAACTTGACGATTGCATCTTCAGGATGTAATTCAAGATTGCATTCCTCTAAGAATACCTCTCGGAGGATATTCACATGAAGTAACCCCAGGGCTTCATGGTTGAGGAAAGCAATGTGAAAGCTAACGAAATCCATCTATGGACTCAAATAAGCTTTTTGTAGTTGGAACATCAGATTTGATGAAATCATAAGTGTTATGATTTCAGATAGAATCTTGATGTACCATGTAAAGCTTAGTGGGAGTGCCATTGTGTTCATCGTGTTAAATGTAGATAATATCCTAATCATTTGGAATGATATAAGGATGATAATAAGTGTTTTATGATCTGGCTATTCCATACCTTGAGATATGATCTCAAGAATACCTTTTAGGTCTTAGTTCTGAAGGAGTTCAGAATCAAAGAAAAGAGGGTATTGGGACTGTCACATTTGTAGTACACCTTGGACATATTCCATTATTGGAAATTCCAAGAAAGGCTTCCTTCCCTTGAGATTTGGTACTGACCTATCAAAAGGGATAGCACCTCAATGAGTTGAGGAAGTGAATGCTAAAACTGCTTGCACTTGTGCATCAGTTACGAGAAGCTAAGTGTATGCTTGATGTGTACAAAAGCCAGATATCTACCATGCAGTGGGAGTAGTAAACTGTTACTAATCCTTCTATAGAGATAGAACACTTGATTGCAGTAATAACAATATCTTCAAGAAATTAATATTTTTAGATGGAAATCTAAAAGGTCTTAACTGCGAATACCGTAGGAGATAGTGATCTCCAGGAATAAGGGTATTCTGGTAAGGATTATGGAAATACTGGTTATAATAGTTATTAAGCAATAGTGTCAAAGACACTATAACTGCTTTGACTAGATTGAGTATTGGTTGCATTAGATGCAACATTCGCATTGGATGCGAGCACTGTTACCTAGGGATATGCAAGTGCCGTAAAAGGACTTGGCATAGTTTTTTGGGAACAGAGTGACTGATCAGCTTACCTAGCTATTTCTAAATAGCCTATGATTGTCACATGAGTGCGGGTTTAAATGATTAGCCCATTAATGGCTCTTTGGGCTAGTGGGAGATTGTTGGACATGTGAGCCCACGGCGAGCCATTATGCAATAAATGTTATTGCGAATATCATTCCCTGATCTGAAATGAAGAATAAATAATTTGCATAATAGGTCCCTCTGTACAATTAGGGTTATGTACCATGGCTATCTTAATGATCATACAGCTGTTGATTCAATTATTGAATCATAGAGGCTGGTGCTTGTATGAATATCTAAAGAGTTAGATTGAGGACTCATCAAGCACCGTCAAATGATTGTTAAGATGTGATCTCCAGCCTGAGTAGGAGATGGCAATCCTTTCTCACATAGGCTGATATCTGACCGACCTCTTGATGCAGGTCCTCTGCATAGGAATAGAGATTCGGAGGTGTCAGATTAGTTAGGTCAAAGAGTTGACTTAACGAGATCGAGATAACCTAAGTCCTATGTTGAATGCTGTCACAACATAGGCACGCATCCTCTGACCGGAGACAGATGTATTGCTATATGTCTGAGTATGCACATTTGACAGACCAATAGGTTGATGACCTAACCAAGGTCTATACACCGGCGCGTTGGTGTGCATATAAGGGCATATGAGTAATACGATCTCTCAAAGGGATCATACAGGTTCAATACTGAACCGGAAGACATGAGCTCACTCATGAGATATTGGGAGGAATCAAATTCCGTGCACGGTCGTCTCGCTTTGGAAGCTTGACTGAATTTGTAGGTTTGATATATATACTTTTGGAAAGTATATGATCAAGACCTAGGTATGATATATGCTTTTGGAAAGTATACGATCGATACCAAATCTCAATGATCAAATGAGAAACTTGGTGATCAAACCCTGAAGAAGACAGTGTAAAATAGATCTTGATCTTCGGGTTGACCATGGGTCTTCCAGTATGCAGGATGTACAGGTATTGGGAATACCTGAAGGGTGATGTGATCATAAACGATTGTATATCCATGACGCTTCCATTCCGAGGGAGTGATGAAACAGGTCTGGATTTTAGTGACTCCTTTCAGTAGAGAAGCGATCCGGTCTTAGTCCAAGTGTTGGACATTGGTCTGAATGAGATTCAGATTCAAAGAGAAGATTGGATTTGCGGTCTTGATTTAATCAAGCATCTGTGGGAGGTTCGTAAGATCTGGATTTGAGATAAGATCTCAATATCCAAGTCACTATACATGGAATAATACAATCGCCCTGTCCTTATCTCCAAGTATCTGCGGAGAAAGCACATTATTCTTGAAAGGGTTCAAGAATTATTCTTTTGATGAAATATCCAAGCAAGGACTTGATGATTAAATGAGATTTAATTATCAAGCTTAAATATGAATATGATTCATATTGTGAAAATGATTATCTAAGATAATTAAATGGGATTTAATTATCAAGGATTAAGAGAATGTGGATAACACTATCCATGATATATGTGTGTTAGAGATATGATTTATAATATACATATATAAGAGAGAGAATTTATGTAAATAGCATTTGTTAATTAATAGTGTGAATTGGATTCACATTTGTTAATTAATTGGAAATGCAATTTACTAATTAGTTTGGGTTGTGAATATGATTCACATAATATTCAATGGCATGATTGAAATATTCACAAATTAATTTGGAATTAATTTGGTGAATATTTTTGTGAATACAAAATTAATTAAGGAATAATAAGATAAATAAAAAGGAGCCAAAATTGACCACCCTCCATAGGTGGCGTCACCCATGAATTGTTCATGGGTGACGCCCCCCCAATTTTAGGGAGGTTGGTTGACTCCATTTTTATTTATCACATTATCTCTTAATTAGTTAATGTTAAATTAAATTATGTTGATAATGTTGCAACATTTTTTAATTTAAATTAATGTTGTTGGTTTTAACCAACAACAATCATAGCCATTGATTTAGCATGGACCAAGCATAGCCCTTGGATCCATGTGTCCCATGGATTGAGATCCATTGGATCCTAAACTAATATAAATAGAGGGCTAGGGTAGCCTTCCATAACACATCATTAAGAGTTGTGCAAGGTTACAACTCTCTCTCTTTCTCATTCTCGCCATCTCTCTCCTTCTCTCCTCCAAAGGATGGCCGTCCATCTTGTGTTGAGAAAGGAGAGACTCTCGGCTTCGACTCATGGATCTCCATCTTCTTTGGAGTTTCTTACTCTAAAGGAAGACGACGGATTTCGTTTGACGAAATCGGGGGAGCCATCGCTTGGATCTTCATCGAGGATTGCGGGAAGGAACGTGACTCATCATCACGCCCGCAAGTGCGTTCTTCGTGGATCGGACTTAAGATAGGAGGATCTCTACTTTGGGATCTCGCGATCACAACCACACTTCAAGAGGTATTCCTTGTACTTTGTGGTTTGATGAAACGATCCGAGAAGTGTTCTCGTGATCATGTGGTTTCATCTTTAAAGTTAAAATTTTTAATTTCCGCTGCATCTAGCATCTAGTACGACTAGTTGCTCCGATTGCATACGATGCGATCGACACGCTTCCGTGATGCGCTTGAGGATTCTCAATATCCTTCAATTCCCCTCATCATCCTTCACATGGATATGTTTAACAAGCGAGCCCACGACGAGCCATTATGCAATAACAATTATTGTAATATTATTATCTAATTTGAAAAGAAAAATAATAAATTTACATAATAGGTCCCTTAATACAATTAGCGCTACATACCATGGCCGTATTGAAGATCATACAACTGTTGATTCCATTATTGAATCATAGAGGCTGGTGCCTGGATGAATATCTAAAGAATTAGATTGAGGACTCATCAAGCATCGTCAAGTGATTATTAAGAGAAGATCTCAAGTTTGAATAGGAGATGGCAATCCTTTCTCTAATGGGTTTATATTTAACCAACCTCTTGATGCATGTCCTCTGCACAACAACAAAGATTCAGAGGTGTTAGATAAGTTAGGTCAAAGAGTTTACTTAATGAGATCGAGACAACCAAGACTTAATGAGATCAAGACAACCAAGACCTATGTCGTATACTATCATGATATAGGCACACGTCCTCTGACCGGAGAAATATGTGTTACCATATGTATGAGTATGTACATTTAGTACACCAATTGGTTGATAGCCTTCAAGGTCTATACACCGACACGTTGGTGTACATACAAGAGCATATAAGTAATATGATCTCTCTAAGGGATCATACAGGTTCATTTACTATACTGAAAGACATGAGGTCACTCATGAGATATTGTAATCAAATTCCGTGCATGGTCATCTCGCTTTGGAAGCTTGTCTGAATCTGTAGGCTTGATTTGCTTTTTGGAAATGTATGATCAATACCTAGGTTCGATATATGCTTTTGGATAGTATATGATCGATATCAACTCTCAATGATCAAATGAGAAACCTAATGATAAAATACTGAAGAAGACAATCTAAATAAGATATAAAACTTCGGATTTATTATAGGTCTTCCAGTATGTATGATGTACATATATTAGGAATACCTGAGGGTGAAGTGATCATAAACGGTTGTATAACCATGACACTTCCATTCCGAGGGAGCGATGAAACATGCCTAGATTTTAGTGACTCCTCTTAGTAGATAAGTGATCTAATCTTGATTCAAATGTTGGACAGTGATCTGAATGTGATTCAAATGCAATGAGAAGAATAGATTTATAGCTTTGATATAATCAAACATCTGTGGGAGGTCCCAATCTAGATTTTGAGACATAATCTCAATCCAAGTCATTATATGTGGAACATACAATCGCATTGTCCTTATCTCCAAGTTTCTACAGAGAATGCACATTATTCTTGGAAGAGTTCAAGAATAATTCCATTGTTGGTATTGTATCTAAGCATTGAGAAAAATGGATAATTATGTGATTTAATTATTATGAATAATATGAATTTGATTCATATTATTGAGCTCATGAGAATGGACATCCAAGATGATTAAATGTGATTTAATTATCAAGGATGTAAATAATGTAGATAGTGATGAATCTGCATTTCATCATCTTTATTCATTATTTTAGCTTAAAATCCCTTATAGAACACCTGCATATAATACTAACTCCATAATCTTACTAACTTGCATCTGTGTGCAAATATTGTACATTTATTATTATTTTAACCTAAAATAAATAAATAAAGAAAGAAAGGAAAAATATAGAAAATAATAAAAAATACTGTATATATGCAATTGATACAGACTGACCCAAACCCCGATAGAAGGTCAACACTTGACCTGATCGACCAGGAATACAGTAGGGAGAGATAGGGTCCTTAATTAGAAAATCCAAAATTTGTGTTTTGTAAATACTTCTCATCTCTTATGTTTATATTTGTATGCTAACACTATTTTATTTGTACATAAATTGACCTCAAATTAAATAATTTTCAAAATAAAAGTTGTAAATAAAAATGTTCCCTAAATAATAAAAATAGTTGCAAAACAAAATCATGTACAAAGTAAAAGTAAACACATCCGAAAGAAGCCATTAAGTGATAATTGAAAGATCAATTCTGGCTCCATATGGACCCAAATTGAACCAAACTCACTACCAATGTATTCTAAATTAAATTATCTTTAAAATGGTTGTGATTTCATAGTTTTTAGTTTACGGTTGAAAAGTTGGTTTTCTGAGGTGGTTTGTGCAATTTTACCATTCCTTGTATATATTTATTTTTGTAAATCATTGTTCATAATTTTAATAATTATTTAAAATAAAAATAAGATAATCTTTAAAACAAAAAACTAATCTCCTTATTTAATTATATATATTGTACCATATGTATATAGTATATGTATATATTTGAATTTCTTAAATAACCACGACAAAAAATAAAAAAATTAACATTTGTTTTCAATTTAATAAAGTGAAGAAAATACAAAATAATAATAATAATAATAATAATTAATTTTTGTAAATAATATTAATCTTTATCTAATTTCAAATTCTTTATTATCCCTTTATCTCCATTCAAATTTTAAAATCCAAATTCAAACTCAATTTGTTTTCTATTTAGTTGGCTCCTCTTCCTTCATTTTCAACTTGATCAATCTTTGGTGAGAGGAGCCTATTCTCCGAGAGCTATCTCGTCGTAGAAGGGTGGCTAGCCTCCGAGCCGTCCGGTGACAACGAGTCGGCCTTCGTCGGCGCGATACGGTCTTATTCGCTCCTAAGGTGAGATCCATCATTTTTCTTATTTTTTAACCTAAGTTAATCACAGTTTAATCTTCGCATTTTTATTTTGTTATCTTTTTTTCTCTAGGTCTTGGAATCCATCACGATTTTATTCGCCATCGATCTCTATTTTTCATCTCACATCTCAATAAAGTTCCTCTATTCAATCCTTTTCTTTCTTCTTGTTGCTGGATATTTCGTTCGTATACATCTTCTCTTTGTTTCCCGAGCCTCTAGTGAATTACAGACAGAGTTAGAATAAATCAATAGAAAAAAAATGGAAAAATCCATTTCTAACAATAAAACTAATCAAGAAGGGACTGATATTGATGAACCGAATAAAAATATGATTCCCTTTATTTTAACTATAAAAAAGTATCTTTTTAATATTAGTAGTAAGAAATAACCAATTGTCAGTAAAGTTGTTTCTTTATTTTTTATTTCTTTCTTATTTTTTCTTAATTTTATTGATTTGTTAATTATTTATTCAAATCCAAAAATTCTTATTTTATACGTAGGTTGTCCGTTCAACATTGTATAAAAAAGCAAAGTGTATTTCTTTTTTTGTAGAAAACGGTTCAAACGATAGGGGGAAAGCCCATTTTTTAACGAATTACACGTAGAGATATTAATAACACACATAGAGTTAATGGTATTTCATAACTAATGGATTGAGCAGCAGCTCGTAGACCACCTGAGAAAGAATATTTATTATTCGACCCATACCCTGACATAAGAAGCGCAATCGGAGCAATACTAGAAATGGCGATCCATAAAAAAACACCTATACTGAGATCGGATAAAACAAGATTATATCCAAAAGGAATTACTAAATAACTTAGTAGGGTTGATATGACTGCTATAGCCGGTCCTACACTAAATAATCGAATATCTCCTCTATAAGGGAGGATATCCTCTTTAAAAAGTAGTTTTGTTCCATCTGCTAGAGCTTGAAGAATTCCTAATGGGCCGGCGTATTCAGGTCCAATACGTTGTTGTATTCCCGCGGAAATTTCTCTTTCTAACCACACAATTACTAATACGCCTATTGTAATTCCTAATATCAAGATAAAAATAGGGACAAGGATCCATATGAGTTCATATAAGGAAATAAGGAAAGATTTCTCTCCTATAATGTACAAATTTTCTCATAAGACTAAGGGCTAAAAAAACAAGAAAAAAATCAAATCGCACCATCTCTGTAATAGGTAAATGCCTCCTTTTCTCCTGAAGTTGTCGGAATTATTCGTAATAAGATATTGGCTACAATTGAAAAGGTCTTATCAATAAAATTTCCATTTATCCGAGATCTAGGCATAATTAGCAATCCATTCTATAATTCTTCTCATTTCCCCTGAGGGAAAATGATCTCACAAACAAAGGAATTATACAGTACAAAATAACATAAAAACGGATTAATTCTAAAAAAAATGTAAACTTTATATACTAAAATTTGTTCCTCTTTGAAAAGGGAGAGATAAGAAATATCTTTCTTTATTTAATTGGATAACATCCAATTTAATTAAGTAGTATACCAATGAACGGAAGTATTACTATTTTATCTAAGTTAAAGAATCAAGGACTTGATTTTCCTATGGATTCTGATAATCCAAGAAATTTTTATTCCTATAGGTAGAAGCATTGTCTAAATCTAATCGTAGTATAAAGTATGGATCCTTCAGTTGATTTATTCCAAGCCATTGATTTTGTCCGATATAAATCTCAGAATAAAAAAAGATTATCCGCTGGTCTTGATAAACATGAATGGATATCCTTTTTTTTGTTAAAAAAATGTGTTTTTTTAACCCTCGAACCTGAAAAAAGGGACTATTTTTTTTTATTTGAAGATTTGAGTTTTTTATTTCGATTCGAATTGATTGATCGGTTGCACCTGTATTGCAATAATATGAATGAACCCATTTTCACTAAGGAATTTTTAAATAAAAATTTTGGAAAGATGAATAAACAGACCCATAAAGAATGGATGCTATATCCATTAATTTGTTATGTCAAACCAAAGTATTACAGAGCAAATTTATTGATGGGCGGTCAAAAAGAAAAATTTAAAAGAAACTGTAGATATGATCTTTTATTACATAAATATATAAACTATGAAAATAGTGAGGACTCGTATATTTCTGAATTACCATTACAAGTAAATAGAGATCGAGAAATTTTATATTCATATAATTTAAATACACAAAAACCTCAATCACTTTATATACTAATGGATATAGATCTTAGTGATTATCTGGGAGAAGAATATTATATATACAGAAAAAAAATATGGAGAAAAAATATTTCAATTGTAAAATTTTCCATTTTTTTATTAGACAAAATATGAATATTGATACCTGGGTCAATATGCATATTGGTACCAAGATTAATAAAAATACTAAAACTAGAATTAATAGTTATCAAAAATTTATAATAAGAATATTTTATCTCTCACGATTCATCAAGAAATCAAAACATCCAAATCGAATCAAAAAAGAAACCTTTTTGATTGGATGGGAATGAATCAAGAAAAGTTATATCGCCACATATCAAATCGAAAACCTGAGTTCTTCCCAGAATTTGGAATACTTTATGATACATATAATGCATATAAGATTAAACCATGGATCATACCAATCAAATTACTTCTCAATTTTGACGTAAATGAAAATGCTAATCAAAATAAAAATATCAATGAAAATAAAAAAAAAGATCTTCATATATCATCTAATAAAAAAGAATATTTTGAATTCGAATTTATGAATCAAGAAAAAAAACAACAATCAAGTCAAGTGAATCTTGAATTCGATGTACAAGAGCAAAAGAAAAAAGATATTGAAGAGGACTACATAGGATCATCAAACATTAAAAATAAAAAAGGTAGAAAAAAAAACAATACAAGAGCAAGAAAGAAGCGGAATTGGATTTATTCCTGAAAAAATATTTTCTTTCACGTTCTATCCCCTACGATCTCTCAACTCAGGCCACACACGGTTGTCGGAGACTCAGATTCGATTCTTACATTTCGTCGGTTCCCCATTTACATTTTTTACATATTTATTTATTTATTTAAATAAGCAGAGATGATGCACCGTTCTTGAGTCCTCTTCTATTTTAAAAAAATAAAAATAAAAAAATTTAAAAAATTATATATATTTTTTCTCTAACATTTGTTTTGTAGGAAATAAAAAAATTAAAATAAAATAATAAAAAATTCATAAAATAAATAATATTTACAGTTTCTATTTCAAAAAAATAAAAAGTTATTTTCCCTCTATTTCTATTGATAAAAAATATAAAAAATAAAAAAAGTTGAGGTGGCACTGTTGCCGCTCTCGTCTGCCTGCACCCGCCTGCAGCGGCCTCCGTCACCTGCGCGACCACCGCCTTTCAGTGCTCTGCGAGCTAGCCTCCTCCTCCGTGCCATCTGGATTATGCAATGCCGGTAGAGCATCTACCGCTATCACCGCCTTGCCCCCCATACCTCCTCCATCCGGACGGAGCCCTCTCAGTCGACCTGTAGCCAAGGTTCAGGAAAGCGGTATGCGTATGCGTTCGGACAGGTCACTGAATAGCGCTTAAGCGGTATGCGGGGGCATATGCGGGGTATATGCGGTTCTACATGATTTCCTAATTTTTTATTTAAAAATAAATAAATATATACAAAAGTGACTACAACAGAACCAAATTTGTGTATAATTGTGGCCCAACAGAAGATCTAAGAAAAATAACTTTCATATAGAGTTCAAAACAATCTCTATCAATCAAATATCAATACTTCACTAGAACGGTTAGCACACAAAATAATTGATAACAATCAACAAAATAAAAAAGTTAGCGCACAAAATGCCTCTATTGTTGCATATAATGTCATTTATCTCTGTCGTTATATTTATAATTGATCCTCCATCAAAAGTACCAAACTTTACATATAATATTTTGCATTCATAATAACTATTAATTGAATAAATTAGTTTGCTAAATTATTAGTATATTATTATTTTTCTTCCTTGCATGTTTACTCCAATCTCGAAGTACAACTACTTTAACGATGGATTTAAATAGTCATGTTATGCTTGGTTGGCATACATGCAAAAGTAAGGAAAACATGGCATAAATAACACAACAAAACATGGCATAAATTTAAAAAATAATAAATAAATAAATAAATGTGTATGCGGCCGGACAAACCGCATATTCGGCAGCATAGCCTGCATATGCGGCCCGCATAAGCGCACATGGCGCATAATGGGGGGCTTCATGAAAGCGGTGCACTAAGGGCACCGCATACGCATATGCAGCCGCATAAGCGGCCGCACGATCCGCTTTTGTGAACACTGCCTGTAGAAGCTGCCTTCATCCAACGACGCTCCTCAACTGCCACCCACTCCTCCTCCATGCCATCTAGATCATGTGATGTCGGCGGAGCATCCACAACCGTCCCCGCCTTGCCCACCATACCTCCGCCACTTGGGCGGAGCCCCCTCAACCGACCTGCAGTAGCCCCCTATAGCGGTGCCCCTCAGCCGCCTCCCACTCCTCCGAAGCGCCAATCGCCACCGTACGTTGCGACACCAACGCGAAGAAAACCCTCCGCCGCCGCCCGACTTGCTTGGAGAGGAAGGTGTTGTGGCGATACCCCTGTCCTCCTCTTTGGTTGAAAAGCAACGAAGAATAGTAACCCTAGGGGGATATAAAAAATTTGGAGAAATTACATTAAAGCCCTCAGATATTCCGGAATTTGTAGAAAGGCCCCCACCAGAATTAAGCATGTGTAGCGCACATGTTTTTGGGTAAATTGCAAAAACCTCCCTCTATTTATTTCTTGTTATATATTTATGCAATAATATTAACTATTTACATTTCAGTCCTGTTATCGAGACAATTAGTTTGCATGTTCTTTTCATTCTAATAAATATTTTTGTTGCTAAAAAGGTTCCCTAAAAATCATGTTATGCTCCTGATGTGTTTATCTTTCTAGCATAAATTTTTTCATTGCATTTTATCATCATTTGTTATTATTTAAAAATTAACAACATGTTCTTTTTCCCTATTTGAACTTTGAAAAATCATAAAAATTCAAATATTTCTTAAAAATTCCAAAAAATAGATTAATTTTCTTTTGTCATGTTTTAATTGCTATCCAAATTTCGAGTATTAATTATTAATAAAACCACAAAAAATTCCAAAATACCAAAAATATTAAAAAAATCATACAAAATCGTAGAAAAACGAAAAAAAATGTGATTTCAGTTCTTGTTTGTAGATAATTTCCTATAGTTTTTAAGAAAAATAATTTTCACAATTTTCAATTCCATTTCATATTTTCAAATTGCAAAATAGTCCTATTTCCTCAATGTTTGCATTTCTCTTGTTTTTATTCATTTTAAAATCCTAAAATCTAGAAATCTTTGAAAAATCATCAAAACAATAAAAAAATACAAAAAATTTTTATTTGGATATTTTTGATCACTTTTGTTATATTTAGGAAATAAAAAGGGGTTTCTTTTCCCTTGTGGTGGCGGTGATGGTGGTGGACGTACGGTGGTCGGAGACTCGGATTCGATTCTTCCATTTCGTCGGATCCCCATTCACAACTTTTTCAATTTTTTATTATTTATTTAAATAAGCAGAGATGATGCATCGTGCCTGAGTCCTCTTCTATTTCAAAAAAATATAATTAAAAAAATATAGAATTCATATATTTTTTCTCTAAAATTTGTTTTGCATTAAATAAAAAATAAAAAATAAAAAATTCAATAAAATAATACTTAAAGTTTCTATGTCTAAAAAATTTATTTTTCCTCTACTTTTATTAATAAAAAATATTAAAGAAATAAATTTGAGGCGACACTATAGCCGCTCCCGTCTGCTTGCACCCACCTGTAGCGGCCTCCGTTACCCACACGACCACCACCTTTCACTGTTTCGCAAGGCACACATCCAATCGCCTCCTCCCCACCATCTGGATCATGCATCACCGATGGAACATTCACCGCCATCACTGCCTTTCCCTCCATAGCTCTGCTATCTGGGCAGAGCCCCCATCAACCGACCTGCAGCAACTGCCTTCATCCAGTGGTGCTCCTCAGCTGCCGCCCACTCCTCCTATACACCATCTGGATCGTACAATGCTGGCAGAGCATCCACCATCATCATCGCCTTGCCCGCCAATCCTCCGCCATCTAGGTGGAGCCCCCTCAACCAACCTGCAGTAACACCCTCTAGCGATGCCCCTCAGCCGCTGCCCACTCCTCTGACGTGCCAATCGCCACACCACGTTGCGTCGGTGATGTAAAGAAAACCCTTCGTCGCCACCCGACTTGCTTGGAAAGGAAGTTGCGATGGCGGCACCCCTGCCCTCCTCTTTGGTTGAAAAGCAATGAAGAACAGTAACCCTACGAGGATATAAAAAATTTAGAGAAATTACATTAAAGACCTTCGATATTCTAGAATTTGTAGAAAGGCCCCCACCAGCATCAAGCAGGTGCAGTGCACATGTTTCTTGGGTAAATTACGAAAACCTCCCTCTGTTTATTTCTTTTTATATATTTATGCAAGAACATCAACTATTTACATTTCAATCTTGTTATCCAGACAATTAGTTTGCATGTTCTTTTCATTCAAATAAATATTTTAGTTGCTAAAAAAAATGCTCAAAAATTATGCTATGCTCCTGATGTGTGTAACTTTCTAGCATATAATTTTCATTACATTTTATCATCATTTGATATTATTTAAAAATAAAAAACACTTTCTTTTTTCCTTGTTTGAACTTTGAAAAATCATGTAAATTCAAATATTTCTTAAAAAATTCCAAAAAATTAGATTAGTTTTCTTTTGTTGTGTTTTAATTTGTACCCAAACGTCGTACAATAATTATTTATAAAACCCAAAAAATGCAAAATAGCAAAAATCTTAAAAAAGTCATATAAAAGTGTAGAAAAATAAAAAAAGTGATTTCACTTCCTGTTTGTAGATTTTTAAGGAAAATAGTTTTTACAATTTTCAATTTCATTTCATATTTTTAAATTACAAAATAATCTTATTTGTTCATTATTTGCATTTTCTCCTATTTTTATTCATTTTAAAATCTAAAAAAATAAAAAATCTATTAAAATCACAAAACAATAAAAATACAAAAAATATCTTATTTAGATATTTTGAGCACTTTTGGTATATTTGAAAAATCAAAAAAGGGGATGCTTTTCTCTTGTGAATAAACTTGCTTGAAAAATTATATTCTTTGAAATAAAAATTTGCGTAATTAAAATCATTAAAAATTTGAAAATCAGAAAATTAAAAATATTAATAAAAAAGTTAAAAGATAAAAATTTCACAAAACCCAAGGTAGTTAGCATTTGAGATTCCCTTTTCTTTTAATTGATTTCTTTTGATTATTTGAATAACCATCGGGAATTGTGGCCTCCCTGAGTTCGATCATGTTCGCTATACTGCTAAATAAGTGGCAAACACATTTCTCTTGCTCACATTATTCTTTGTAATTATATTATCTTGAGAAAATAAAAAATAATTTTTTGCGGGATATTTGGGTTGCAACAACCATGACACATTTACTTTCATCAATAAAAATAAAAACCTGAAGACCCCGTATCAAGAAATAGTACGATCCATATTACTCACGGATATTATAAATGTGATTTATAATATGTTAGAAAGAAGTAACTTTAATTTGTATTTCTGAATTAATATCTTATGTCAATTGGATTCACATTGGATAATTAATTGTACATGCAATTACATTTTATTTTGGATGTGTGAATATGATTCACAATTTATCAATGTCATGATTGAAATTATCACAAAATAATTTGGAATTATTTTTGTGAATGATTTTTCAATAATAGTTGTTGCATATGTGGAATACTTGGCAAGATATGAGATCTCACCAAATTGGAAGGAGATAGCCACCATACCATACATGGTTTGAACGACCACCAAGAAAATATCTCAATGGTGGCCGTCCACTCTGATTATGGAAGGGGGCTACACTCCTTTCCATAATATTCCATATGAGTTGATTTAATTGATTTTAAATTTATTAAATATAATTCAATATATTTAATTTCTTTGCTAATTAAAATACAACAACCATCATGACCATTGATTGAAAACACAAATCAATCTCAACCATTGAATTTGTGAGCATATGGATTGTGATCCATAGACATCCAAAGTAGTATAAATATAAGGGTAGCTTTAGCCTTTAGCCTTTTATTTTGCATGTGTGCGCACGCGCACACACACAGAGCATGAGACACGCCTCTCTCTCTCTCTCTTTACATGTCTACTCTCTCTCTCTCTAATTGTGGTCGTCTACCTTGGTGCCTTAGGGAGAGCCGTCGTCGTTACCGTTATGCCAACGTGCTGCCGCTTCGAATGCTTGTGGATCTTTGTCTCCTTCAGTGCACCTTGCTTGTGAAGAAGACGTCGAATCTCGTGAGACGAGATCAGGGGATTTGCCGCTTGGATCATGAACAAGGATTGCGAGGAGCACACATTTCATCAACGTGCTCCCAAGAGTCTCCTCCATTGGATCGAATTTGAGATATGCTGTCTCTTTGTTTAAAGACTCGATCATAACCATTCTTCAAGAGGTGAGCTCAGTACCCATTTGTGGTTTAGATGAAATGATCCAAGAAATATTCGTGGATCACATGGTTTCATCATTTTAATTTTTTTAAAATTTGTTTTCCCAAGCTACTAGTGTGACCAGTCTCTCCTGATTGCATGTGATGCGATATTTACGCTTTCGTGATGCACTTAAGAATCTTTCCATATCCTTCAGGATCTACCACTAGAAATGTAAGATCAAGCATTTTTTCACGTATTTCGTTATTTTATCTAGGGGTTAGACCTAAAAGAGAGTTTCTTGTGTTTTAGAGGTTGTAGTGGTCATGATCATGCATGGAAATGACTTAGAATGAAGGGTTAGCATTACAAGCGCGTGCACCATATAGGTACAATCCTCTCCCTTTTTACTTGTAATTTTCTCATCTTGCATATGTCCAATGGATCTTTGTGTCCCTCTTGATGGATGTGTTTCCCCCTATGTGTGGTGATTATGAGTTGTTCATGTTCCTAATAAAATAAAATAAGACTAAATGATATATTTTTGCTAAATCCACTTGCATGATAAATAAAAGTGTGAATGAAAGATGGAATGGATACATTGTGGTTAAATATTCATAGACTATATTCATGATATGACCGTAAAAAAAGCACTCAAAAGGTGCTTGCATGGTAAGTATATGTGTAACGAAGTCCTATACCTACTTTCTCTTGGATTCTACATGTTTTTGATCCCTTATTGTTAACGTCATTAGAGATTCATATCTTCTTATATTATCAATCTTAGATGATTAGTGATATAATATCACATGATGGGTATTCCATCATACCATTACCTATTTATAGTAGAAATGTGAATAAGATGTTAAGAATGTTATGAGAAATTTCTTCTACCCAATGAGTAGTATGTAGCATGAATCTTTTGTCATTCAAGAAATAAATTACAATGTAGACTTGGTTTTATTTAATGACCTTCATGCCATTCTCTGGAATCTCATGGAATACAATGGATAGGAATGTGTAAGAATTGATCTTACTTATGATTTCATAACCTCAATTATCAGATTAAGGATGTAGGTAGAGGAGTATTTGCAATTTTGGCTTCGGTTGATCAATTTCAATATTGTAATGTCATATACATTTTTGTCGATTAGTTGGCATCATCGTTAACAGTCAACATTACTTATCTTGAGTATGGAATGACCCTTATAATATCTAGGTCTAATTAATTCTGTAGGACCACCATTAAATATGATGCATGAGATCCGTTTGATATGGTTTTCTTGCGTGGTCTGTATACGACGTTTGAGGTTATTCTATATATTCTAACGTTCCAGCACCTACGAGGTTTCAAGGTTACTTATGGGACTTTATTGTAACTTTATTAGGATTTACTTAAGAGGAAATTTGTTCTACATTTATAATAATACCACTTTTCTCTTTAAAATTTCATTACCTAAAAATTTAAGGATGATATCAACAAGTAACGTCTTTGTTAATGCTAATTTCTTGGGACGTTTTTATACAAACACGATGATATATTTTTTGCTATAAATGAATACATTTAGCGTTAAACTTCATAACGTGTAAGGTTCTCCGTAAGGGAAGCATGCGCATAAGTGAATACATAAGTGTTAAATAAACGTTTTTTTTACGAGCTGACAATGCAAGAATGGCAAATTTTTTATCTCATGTAATGGACTACTTTGAATCTTACTCAGGATACCTTTTTCTCTTCAATACATTCTTGATAATGGAAAGCACGACCTTAACAAGCAAAGTCTCAACTGAAATAGACGTGGTAAGAAGGTTGCATGCGATCTTAGGAAGTATAGTTTTGATCAATTATAGGGCTACTTTACTAAGTCAATACTGACATCACACAAAATCCTACCGTAATGAAATACTTGAAAAGATTCGTCTTCTTCTGCCACGTAATGATTAATAATGTGGCAGATCTTCCCTATTGGATTAAAAAAAAGTGAACTTCAATACATGTATTGTTGGAGCAAAGTTATAGCTGAGTTATGATTAACCTTATATGACCATGGACCCAAACAAATTCATTCCTTTTATAAAATTGATAGTATTATTGTCAACCATAATGACTATTGCACCTATAGGTAAAAAATCTTGGTGAGATAGTAAATGGACATAGGAATCACATAGGTTTGGACATGCACCCTTCGACTCTATGTAGATACCTTGACGACTATGACCCAAACGGATGGGTTGTTTAATTATTATAGCTGTAGCCACATAAAATATTATTTCGTGTGTTATTATTGTGATAAGGTGTTTTAGGACATGCTTTGAAGTTAGAGATGCAGATTATTATTTATCATGTTCTGTTTTAAAATGAAGGTCCTTGGGAGTTTACCATGATGACTACCAAGTTCTTGCATAACGGAGACCCATGAGTTCATAATAACGTGTACTTGTTGTGAGAAGAAATTACATGATCACGTAATAATATTTAAAATTATATACTATAGTAAAATCCAATCTGAGCGAAATGCTAGGATCAATGTGGTAGTGTTACCAAAGGAATATTAAATTATTAAATGAAATTAAACTGAAACTACTTTATCAGTATTTGTTTGCATGTGTTATACTTAGAGAAGTTAGCATACTAGAGAGTGTGGTGCGACTCTCGTGGTCCCACTGAGTCATAGATGGAGTGTTAGTTTTATTTCTGCAAGTCTGTCAGTGTGTTCCGTGACTCTGTCAGTTGAGCATAGTGCTACGGGTATAGTCGGTGAGTCTGCATCCCTAGCTAGTATGGCACTCGTCCAACACTCGTACTTTATCACAAGGGTGTATGGTGTGCGGTCCTATTTGGTCGTGGTGTACTCGTTCCCAGGTATTCCCCTTGTGACGGGTAAGCTGGGGGAAATGGGTTGAAGTGGAAATTCAGGGTTGTTTGCTTGAGTTGGTTGCTTCAGTGCACATAATATGGCTGTTGATATAATTTTATTAATCTTTGAACTCATCAACTAAATTATGGAAATATGTCATGAATAGTTTACCTATATACATATACACATGTGATTAATTTTAATGATTCGTGTAAGTAAATGTATAGTTAGTGAGCTTATGATATGAGAATAAATACCGAGACTTGTAAAATATGGATAGCAAATTGAATACAATTTATAATAATAATCTTATTGATGGTTTGAAATAGTGAATAACAAATACATGAATTATAATGGAACATGAATATCCATCTCTTTAATCTTTTTCATTTATGTTAGTGTAGTGTTGTTAGCATGATTTAGCTGTCCTGAGTTTTTTGCTCATACGTACTTGTTTGGAAACCCATCTAGGTTTACGAGTTGTTGAACAACGGTAGCGACTTAAGCCTCCGCACTTTGTACCAGACTTTGGGGTACATTTTCACTGGTTGAGCTGTACTAGTTATTGTTATATTTTTGTAGCTTCTACAGTTTGAGTTGCTAGTTGAGTAAAAATACATTGTGGACTCTATTGTAAATTTCTTATTTTTTGGGAACCATGAATATATAAATGTCATTAGAGCATTTTATTATCTACTTTTCCTGCTTACATTCTGAATGTTAATCGTGATGTATGAATGTGGCTATTGCTGAGTATCTGGATCCTAAGCAGTTAGGTCCGACGATCTCCCCGCGAGACGGGGCATCACAATATAAGGATGATAATAAGTGTTCTATACTCTGGTTGTTCCATACCATGAGATAAAAGATCTCAAGGATGCCTCTTTGATCTTAGTTCTGAAGTTGTTCCGAATCAAGAGAAGAGGGTATTGGGACCATCACATTAGTGGTACATCTTGGACATATTCCATTTTGGAAAATTCCAAGGAAAGTTTTCTTTCCCTTAAGATATGGTATTGACCTATGTAAAGGGATAGAACCTCAAAGAGTTGAGGATATGAATGCAAAAGCTGCATACCTGATGAATCCGTGATTCATCACTCTAAAAGTTGAAAATAGAGCTTTGTTCCTGAGTAATTAGATGCATATTTCTACTTATATTGCATAATTAGCATTCATGCATGCATAAGTAATATCTGCATTTTAGCATTCATATTTGCATTAAATAAGAAGTCCAATTCACTTGTAAATATTCACCTGTATATTCACCATATTTCACCTATTTGTATATATTTTATACTAACTCCAAATCCAATAAAATTAGCTCCATAGTGTATATATTACTAACACTAATTAAAGAAAAAATCAGAAAACGCTAACTTGTAAATTTGACCAACAAAACCCGAATCCAAGTATGAAGCTCGGAACCTTAAAATGCGCATATCTCTCTCATACAGTGTTTGATTTAGCTCTACTCACTTTTAAAGTAATACAAATTCATAGACCTTCAAAATGAGACCAATTTCACTAAAATCGGAGCTCGCATGCAGAACTTGGGTTTTGGGCCCCTATTGTATATTGTACATATTGATCGAAATGCCCTTACATTTTATCCTTTTATTTTTTATTAATTATTAAAAATCCAAAAAAATTAGATTAAGTTGTAAATATTCTTTTCATATTTTCTGTATTTTTATTTTGATTTTCCTCTTATTGAAAAATGACAAAAAATGTAAAAGGTAAAATCTAGTATTTTATACCTATGAGGTACCACCCAAAAATACACTTTGTACAGATGATTTTATTTGATTTTTGACCCTTCACAAAAGTTGTATATCTCGTTGAGACGAGAAACTGTTGTGTTGACTATTTTTTTATTTAATCCCTTTTATTATTTCTTTTTTATTTTTCTTTACATTTAATTTTTGAATTTTCTAGGAGCGACATGTGGCAGCTCTTAGAGCCGCCACATGTCACCCATTTTTTTATTATTATTTTCAGATTTATTTTATTATTTTTGGATTTATTATTATTATTTTATTAGTAGCCTACTATATTACTTTATTAATTATTTATTTTATTACCCTTTTACCTCTTCTCCCCTTACTTTTCTTCCACTACAAGCCAATAACTCACCACTTCCTCCACCATCCCTCCATCTTCTCCACCTCTTTTGTAACTCCCTCCTCCTCTTTATATTCCTATCTCATCTTCCATTTTTCATCATCCGCCATTTCTTCAATTGAGAGGGAGAGACCACTAGCCCTCGAGTGTTGTTGGTGACAGCGTCAATATTTTTCGGTCGAGCAACGACGGTTTCAAAGGCGAGATCCACGAGGACTCCTCCTCTTGTCGTTGTGCATCACTTCAGGTCACAACCAAGCTTCTTTGATTTTTCGTCGAATCGAATCGAGGCAACGACAACCGGAGTCCAGCATCGCTGCTCCACAATCCGACGAACCACACAGGTAAATATTTTCTATGCTATCTTTTCATTTCATTTTTTTATCTAACATCATTTCTTCATTTTTCGTGTTGATCACCATTGCAAACACAACAACATTTTTATCACCACCAAAATATTTTCATTTACCACCATCATTCATCATTATCACCGTATATTTTTACATCATCACCCTTGCATACATCCATAATCACCACCATTTTATTTCCACATCTTATTTCCTATTTAAAAAATTTTACAAAAAAATAAAAAAAATTAAAAAAAACAACAAGGGCAGGAGCAGGTTGCCGCCCTTGTGCCTCCAGGCCTCGCGACCCCAACCACCGCCGCCGGCCGACCCTCTGCTTCCTTCACGACCGTTCACACCACGCCCGCTCCAGACCTCCACCACCTCCGAACGTGCCGCGTGCCGCGACGCGACTACTCCTGGCCAGCTCCGCCACACCGCCCAACCGCTTCCAACGGAGCCGCCCACTTGCCAGCACTTCAGCCGCCCGCTGCACGATCGTGCATGCCGCGGGACACCCCCTCAGTCGCACGCCCCTCCCCACGATTATCGCCGCCAGCTCCTCCCACCGGTGTCGCGCGTGCCTCCCGCTGTGCGTCGCCGCCTCAGTCCCGCGCGCTTCCGCCCACGCGCACGTACCTCCCATGCCCCTTTGTCCACGCGCCATCCAGCTGGTGCGAGAGCCCCCTCGGTGTGCGCGTCGTCACGCCAACGCAGGCCGCCACCTGCTCTTCCAGCGCTGCCGCGCGGTACCGCAGGCCGCGCGGTGTTGTGGCCTCCTTTGGGCCGATGATGAATCTGTGATTCATCACTCTTAAAGTTAAAAATAGTGCTTTGTTCCTGGGTATTTAGCTTCATATTTCCCTTTATCTTGCATAAATAGCAATTATGCATCATTCCACAAAATATCCATTTTAGCATTCATCCTTGCATTTAAATAAGAAGCGTGTTCCATGTAAAATATCCACCTATTATTTTATCTCCTCCAAAATAAAATAACACCTTCCTTATAAGATGTACACTATTAGTCAATAATATGAGGAAGAAAGCCAGAGTTCTCTCTTGTAAAATACCCAATGAAGCCCTAAACCCCATGGACCTTAGTAGGCCCATAGCTCTCTCTTACCATCTCCAAATTAGGTCTACTCACCTTCAGATGAATACACATCCAGATACCTTTAAAATGAAACGAATTTCATTCAATTCGGAGCTCGTAGGCAAAAGTTGGGTTTTTGGGCCTCCTTGTATACTATACATATGTATATTTGTATTCTTGTAATTTTGTAACACATTTGACCTCATTTCCGTTTTTGGTCAACATGAAACTTATAGATCTCCTCGAGATCTACAACTTTAATGTTTTGAGTTTTTTCCAAATTCGGCTCCCTTCTCCCTCTAAAACTCATGTCTCCTTTCAGCCACTCACAGCTGGCCACGTGGCGCCCTCTGATCGCGCCACGCGGCCCGCTCCCGTTGACCTACCCGCCCGCATCCTGGACTGTTAAATCTTCATCTAGATCCAACGGCCCAGTGATTTCCATGTTCGCTTTAACCTATACCGTTGGATCAATTCCAGTTTCACATCCTCACCGCCCACTAGCGCCTCATCAGGATCGCACCACGTGGCACCCCCTCAACCATTCGATTCACTCCAGATCTAACGGCTTGAAGACTTCGCTCTCTTGGCCATCCGATCGATTTCCAGATGCAATCTGGACCGTCCGCTGTCGTTGCTATCAGAGTCCACCACGTGGCGCTTTGTGCGCCCTCCGGTCTCGCTCTGAGAGTCTTGATCTACACCGTTCATCAACACCTCCGCTCTCCACCATCCAATCCAGATCAGATTAAATCTCGTCCGCCCCTTCGCGTCGCTTCTTCCGTACGCCACGTGGTGCAGTGCAAGCCCTCCGATGTCGCGCCTTAGATCTTATCCAAGGCGTCGATCTGCGCCTCCATCTGGATCGTTGGATCGTGAGATCCAACGATCGAGACGTCGTCGTCAACCTCCGCTCACCCCGCGCCCATGTTCTCCACCGTGCAAAAAGGGCCACCCCTTTTCTATTTTCATCTCCACGCACCACCTTTACCGATCTCTGACACCACCACGACCTCGTCCACTCATCCCTCATCCTTGCTAGCCCCCTTGATCCCCATGAAATCCCTCAATATCGCACCACGACACCCACAAACACTACCTCGTTGCCAGCTACCCCGTCACCTTCACCCTATAAATCAGCCACCTCCGGCCACTTTCATCCCCATCCGTCATTTCGAGAGGTACCTTAGAGCTCTGAGCCACCCATTGGTGACAACAATTGGGCGTAAAATCGAGGGAAGACAGGCAGCCGCCTCTGGCGAGATCCACGACGTTGCCACGCCGTGCTGCAGCTACCTCCGTGAGCTGCACGAACTCATGCCTACTACCGACCTTTGAGCGACGACTAGGAGCCCAGACCCGAGCTCCATTCCCCAGGTAGCAACCTCCATCGCCCCTTCCGGTCTTCTTATCTGTCTTCCTCACTTTTCTCCTAATTTATTCGACTCCTCCGCGTATTTTCACCACCTTCCGACCATCCTCCGAGCTCCACCTCGGAGTAGGCATCTACGTGCTACACTCTATTCACCCGACGATACATTCCATTCTCCACCGCCGCCGGCTCCGCCACCTTGGAGGAGCTCGATCACTGGACCACCTACATCGCCGCTCAGGCCTCGCACCTCATTCACGCTCACTCCACATCCACGTTGCACGCCTCAGCTATCGATATAACCCCTTGTAGGTACTTACATCTTGATTGGCCGGAGGCTCGTCGAAGCTGTATGCGAGCTCCTCCGCCACCGAGCTCCAGAGCACCTCCTTCCCCCCTGAGACGACCGGATGCTTCGCCAGCCTTCCACACATCTTTCGAGCTTCGCCAAAGTCTCCAGAGTTCCTCGTCGATGACGGGAGGACGAGGCGGAGCTAGCCCAGCCTCGCCGGAGCCCAGCCTTCTCCTCCGCGGGAGGCAGAGGGCCGTTGGGGACGACAACCAACAGCCGTCCGATCATCTTGATCGGACGACCAGGAGCCATCCACATCACCTTCTCCCACAACCGTTGGATCATCCGCGATCCTACGCGCCTGACCATGCCACGTCGCCCTCTTCATCGGACTTCAAGGATCATTGGATCGATCTTGATCAAACGGGACAAGACACACCACGCGCCAGCCTTTCAGCAGCCGTTCGATCATCCTGATCGCACGGCTAGGAGCCACCCACATCACCAGATCCGAGCCTCTTCCCCGACCGCTAGGCTCGGATCACCCGAAGCTTCTCTGAGCCAAAGTCGAACCTCCAGACCAGCCCGAGCCTCACTCCGAGCCTCCGCAGTCCTCCGAGCCTAGGACCCCCCACGTGATCCGCACATGCGGCCTAGGGAAATTGCATCGAGGCACCTGAAAGTTTCCAATATTACATTTCAGTCCCTGCCAGGAGACCCCCACGTGAGGAGCACGTGTCTCGTGGAGAAATTGCATCCACCCCCTTGCACTATAGGTAATTGCATATTGGTCCCTGGTAGCATGCTTTATTTTCAGCAATTTTAATTCCTGTAATTGCATTTATACCCCTATCTTTGCACATATATTTAAGCATTCATATTAATTCATTTTTCAGATTGGAAAATTGTATTATGCAGCCTACATTGTCCTCTTCATTATGTGACACTTAGCATATTTTTTTAATATCAGTGGATTTTTCTATTAATTAATTGGTTCAATCTTGCTATATTTTGCCCAATTTCACCTTTTAATTGGTAGTAATTCCTTTGTGACTCCAAAAATCCCCCCAAAAATCATAATAGATCTAGGATAATTAGATTTACTTTGCATAAAAATTTCATCTCAATTGCACATATCTCGAGGCCTAAATAATTCATTTGGTGAATTTCTTAATTAATTTTTAATAGGTTCATTTCACATCAAAATTAAGGTTTGATAATTTTCCTGGATTTCTCACCTTCAGTTTGTCTAGCATAATTTTTATTTCCAAAAATATTATGATTTGATATTTATTAAAATTAATTTAGTCAAAGTCACCTTGCATTCATTTTTAATTCACAGTAATTTAAATAAGTGTCATAAAATTCCAAAAAAATTACTGTAGCTTAATTTCATCATATTTCATCATCTGGTCAAGTTTCATAATTTTTGGAATTAATTTGACCATCTTTCTGATTTAACTTGTAAATTGGCCTGATTTTGCATGTGCCTTGCATAAAATACATTAAAAAGACCAAAAAATTATTCCCTGAAAATCAAACATTGGACTTTGCTAAAAATTCATCTAAGGAGACAGCTGCCTCCCTGAGTTCGACCTTAGGCTGGCACAAGTAAAAAAATTGCCACATGTGATTAACTTGATATTAATTCAAAGTGGTTTTTGATCTGCTCTCATTATCCGACTGCAACGAACGATATCAATTAATTTGAACATTAATTTGCTCGAATTAACAAGGGTAGTGGGAGGCGTTTCAAAATGGCGCCGTTGCCATTTCAAAATGGTACCACATGCCGCACGCTATTGTGGCCTCCTTTGTGCCGATCCTCTGTGCTTTAATTACAATCCAAATTTCATCGAATTTGGAGTTGTCTTGTGCATAAAATAAATTCCTTAGTGATTTAAGTAAATGTTTTTTAATTAAATCCACGAAGATCATTTTTGAAAAATTTTAATTCTCTTGGATTCCCTATAAAAATATCTATTTGAGATAATTCTCTCGATAGATAATTTTATTTCATGGATTTATTAAGAATTAAATACCAGCAATCACTCTATTTTCAGTAAAAAAACTCATAAAAAATCATAAAGTGGTAGAAAATTCTAAAAAACTTAGTGTAGCTTCATTTCGCCATTTTTAACTTCCAGTAATTTTTTTTACAATTTTGGCATATCATTTGCATGAAAAATTGCATAAAAACCTCAAAAAGTTTGCATTTTTCATTTGTGCATCTTAAATCCAAAAATTCCAAAAAATGCATTTGCATTCATCATTGGATTAGGTTTATAGGAAAAATATAACTTGATCAATTTGGTCTAATTTCACATTCAAATTAATTTTGGCTAAGTTGTTGATTTTCTTAATAACCTAGTTCATCTACATCAGTGCATATGTATTTTTGACTGTATAAAAAATTAAACAAATCCCACTTGGAAAACTGCTATCTAATTCATCTAATCTGATCCTGAGTTGTTCCTTTGCCTCCTTGAGTCGACCCTAGGGCTTGCTTAGGTTAAACAAACATAAAACCGCACGTTAATTTGTTTCGACGATTCATCGATCCGTGCAGTTAATTTTTGATCGATCCGGATTTATCTGACTGCAACGAAATCGTCAATTCGATGCTGTTAAAAGGGTAAATCCACAACCAATCAAATGCCATTGCCGTGGAGGCAAACTGCTTAGGATCACTTTAGAAAATTAGATTTACGTTTTCCATTCACTCTGGTAGTCTGACCCCCGAGCCATCTTGTAATTATTCATTTTTCTTTAATTGTTTCTTCTGACCATTTCTGTATATCTCTCTCTCTGAGATAATTTTTATCTTTTTGTGCGAGGGCCTGGTGAACTTGGAGCGGCTTTCTTGAAGTCGACGCATCTTGAAGTGTATCGGAGGCCGATAATTCGTGGATCAAGTCGGCTGTTGAGACGCCAAAAAGATTTTTGTTAACGTGTAAAAAAAGTGTCTGCATTTACAGCGGTTCCCGTTTGGGATCTCACGCATGTAAGTCTTAATAAAATGTGTCCCCATGTGTTGTGTGATTGCTTTACCTAGAATAGGACCTATACTTGTGGCTTTTAGAGCGTCATAGGACTATTTGTGCTCGTAATATTTAGGACCACACTTCACCATTAAAAGACACACTTAGACCGCATGACTTTAGGCAAATTTGAATCCGTTCTTCACTCGCTAAAAGAATTGCCTGTCTAGGAGCGACTTTTCATTGATTGCATTTCATTTAGTGTAAAATTTCAATTCACTATTGCATCCTGCATCGTAGAGAGCTGGAGGCACTTAAGTATTCTTACTTGAGCATTCATCATCGTTTTCTCGATTGCATTGGCTTTTCCGACTCTCTCTCTCTCTCTCTCGATTTTCTAACCTAGGATAAAGGAATTGTGACTGGACAGTAGATGTGATTGCTTGTGTGGATTAATATCAATGATAACTAATCTCTAAAATCGGGGTTGCTAATTGAATTTGACCAAAATTTTTTTTGACCATAATTAACCCTTGTTTGCGGGAGAATAACCCTGACCTTTTTTTCAGGCTGAGTGAGGGTACTTGAGTGTGTGTGCACACCTTAAGGCAGAGCCCAAATCCCCACCTTCCATATCACGTACCAACTGATCCTAGCAAATATCACGAGTTGAATTCTTTCAAGTTCACTGACTAGCACCAAGTAACCTCCGCCTGCTCGCAGGTAGATAGGGGTGAACCAGCGGTGCTTTGCGACAAGTTGCTAGTAACCCCTTGGGGTGAAGTTCCAGCCTTGTCAGCCTCCGCCTGCTTGTAGGTAGATAGGGGCACATCTTTGAACCCATCAACTTGGGATAGGAGCGAATAAAGGAAGGGTGCCGGTATCTTAGGTGACATGTTAAAAAGGGAAGACGCATCTGGCTTTGAGCCGACTTCCCTATAGGCCACGTAACCTTTGCTTTTTGCTTGAAAATTCACACTTAAAATCAACCAGACTAATCGGACTCGGTTTCGAGTCCTTCATCGTGTTGAGTGTGAACTTAGGGTTTTCTCTTGCGTTTGTCTTTGTGTCTGTCGGTGTGTGTTATCTATGTAATTGCACATTTTCTACCTCGATCTGCTTACATTCATCCTTTACTCTTTAAGATGTCGGGATATTGGTCCCTATACCCTGAAACCTCTGGTCATTCCTCCTCGACCATATACCGTTCATCTTCGCCTTCTACTTCTTCCATGTATCCTCTGCCTTCCACCAGAGACTCTTAACCATGGTCGGTTCCACCTCAACCCGATGATGAAGTCAGAACTTCGACCGACTTTACCACTCCTTCTCATTTCTCACCTACTCCATATTCTAACACTCCAGACGCACTTTTATCTTGGGTTGACTATCCTTATTCTCGAGAGCTTGTTGGAATCAATGAATCATACGAAGAGCAAGCCACTGCTGAGATAGATGATTAGCAAAATTATATGCCCCCACATACTTCATTCTCACCTCAAGTAGGGCCATACAACAATTTACATATACACATCCTGACTTGACCTTTGGGCATAACTTGGTCGATCGAACAACCCGAATGGAGAGGCATGTACATCATGATTTCTCAAACTTGATTAACTTTAGTGATACAGCTTCCATTAACAAGCCTTCATGTGACACATTCGGAGAGCCTATACATTCACAGGAGTGGACTCATGAGCTAGACTTACCAGTCCACCGTTCATTGACTCCATCATATGAGGCTCCGACCAATATCTGCCATTCGGATGGTCCATACTCGACCCATGATTGCAGGTCAGAGTCTAGGTATGTTGAGTATTAGACCCCAATATCTCAGCAATATCCTCCAATTGATCAGAACTCTTCCATAATTTGTCATGAGAACAGTTTGGAGGATGACATTTCTCGACTCATCGCAAAAAATGATTTATTTGGTGCCAAGTTGAGAGAGGTCACCGACATATTGCACTCAATTTCTGCCTGCATGAGTATGAAAGTGGAGAAGGAAGTAAGTAGATCTGATGTTGAAAACTGAGCAAGCATTAGGGAACCCACACCGTTTGTACAACTAGAGTCCATTCTATCTCTCTCTTCTACTAACCACTTACCCTCCAATCCAGAGTTTGATCATTCATCCACCAAAAACACAAAAAATTGAAAAATCAGAAAAATTCATAAAAAATAAAGATGAAAAGGACTTAGAAAAATTGGATCCTACCCTAAGGGAAGCACTCGATGAAGAATCGATTTTCAAACTTCCCTTAATAAAAGACATAGATCACTTCCCTGACCTGAAGAGATTTGTAAAGAGTAAAATGATGCCTAAGAGGACAGGAAATAAGAGAACAAGGACTGAAAGACACATAGTGTCCATGGTCACCTCCTTGGTGATGGGAAGAAAGACCAAGAGCCGCAGAGTTAAGCGGTTGCCTATGGTGGAATGTGAAATCAATGACACTATCTTTAGCCATGCAAGAATCGATGATGACTCTTCGATAAATATCCTTCCGACCTCTGTGTTTGACAAGCTCAAACTCAGGTCAATCAGAAAGTCGAGAGAGATCATTCAGCTGGCTGATCGATCCATCAAACGGTCTAGAGGAAATATTTCAGTCATCGTTACTATCCAAGGTGCTCTACTCTAGGTAGACTTCACAGTCATTGACATTGAGCACGAAGGAGAGTTCACCCAGTCTCCGATTATTCTTGGGAAGCCATTCTTAGCCTCAGCTAAGGCGACTAAATATTACAGGACTCGGGAGATCGATTTTTCAGCATTAGGAGCACTCCGACCTCACCCATACTTTGATACACTTTACTCTATGGTGATCCACACATCTGCTGACAGTCATGACCATCGAGAGGTAGATGAGTCCCACTTCTCTGCTACACATGAGAGACCAACTATCGAGATGATCGGTTGTTCTGAGACTCCCCAAACCTCCACTTCATCAACTGCTTGCACCACCACCGTGACAACTTCTAAGGAGGACTCACGATCAGAAGCTATCATTAAGTCAGACACGACCTTTATTGATTGCCTTGACCATTTTAACGATCCTACACAAGAGCCCAATAATGCAAGCCAATTGAGACCACTAGCACCTTCCCAAGACATGTGCTGACCCTTCAGGAATATTACAATCTATATGGTGACTCGTCTGATGAGGAACCCATGGTCAACACCACACCATGTCCCAGACCTTCAAAGGAAACAACCAAGACTAAATTGACTCCACATAAAAACACGGTTGCTCCCTCTTCTAGTCGGCTATCTAGTGAGAGGAAGTCGAGAAGTGATTCCTCGAGGTGTTCTTCCGAACCTCTCAAGGTGCGTCACTCTCATCTCCCTCTTAATGATTCAGGTTCTAGAAAACCGACTAAGAAAGTTTCCTTCAACACACCGGAGAAGGAATTTTCTGAGGAGTCCTCATCTGGTCCGGACAAGGTGATTTATATGAGTGAGCTTAGTTCGGCTGTTCTCAAGCCTTATCTGAGCAAGTAGCCGTGTGCCGACCCACGTTGGAGGATCCCTACACCTCACTATTATTCATCTGAGGACGATTCTGACAACGACACAAATGTATATTATCCACCTCCTCGTGTCCGCAAGAAGGTTTGTCACAAACCTTCGTAATCCTTGTATATTCTCACTATTTCTTGTATATACTTTCTCTCCCTCCCTCCCCAGTGATTCGAATCACTCATCCTGGCTCAATATCGTTTCATTTTATGGCTATACTTAGGATTATCATATCCTAAGTATAGGGTGGAGAGTGACCCGAGTCTATTCACTATTCGCTGTACATCCTCCAGATCTCATCGTTTCTCACATCCACTCCTGTCCAATACTTAGGCTAACCAGAGCCTAAGTATAGGGGGAACCGATGCCCGCCATGTATATACTCATCCATTTCCCCTCTTGACCTCGTCCGCCCCCATTTTTTGATCTTCTTATACACTTAGGCTACCAAAGCCTAAGTATAGGGGGGCGGAACGACTTCTATACTACTTGTTATTTTAGCTCTCCTACGCATAGCACGAGCTACGTCTTTTTCATCACTTTTCGTGCTCTGAGGACATAACATACGCTAAGTATAGGGGGGTGTGTATATATTACATATATACTTTACCCATAGCTCGTACATTCGCATATTTTCGCATATTTTTGTATATATTATGCAATTATGGGGTGGGTAATTTTTTTTGTAAATAATACTTTTTTAAAATTTGTTGTAAAATAGGATGCATACCAAAAAATTATGTATACTTGTATACTATGTACAAGTTGTATCAACTAAAAATTATTGTAAATAATAAAAATTATTGTATACTAGAAAATAAAACAAAAAATTTGAAAATAAAGGCTTCTTATTTACTCTTGCATATCATCCTTGCATAAAAAAGAGTGTCTTGCGTTCCATTCATCTACATAGCATGTCATCTGCGTCTCATCAGCATATCTTGCATATTCAAGGTGAAAAGCTAGTGGGTTCGGAACCAAGTTATGAATTGATGTTGAGGAGGGACTTGATTTTACCTTAATCCACCTAATTTCAGAGGAATCTTATGGGAACTGGAGTTAAGATTTCCTAGGTCAAGTGACTTAATTCTTTGAGTCCGCAAGTCTATGTTCACATGTCATCTTGATTAGTCTAAGTAGAATATCTCGTGCACACACATGATTCTTATGGACAGTGACCTAACTTGGACAAGCACCATGCACGTAGCTCTTCATTGATGAGGTTGTGAGGAAGTAGAATCCTTTAGCTTGGAGTAGCACACGGGTGGAAACATCCGTCCTCCTCTAGGGAGGGTAGTGCATCTCAACCTAGTTTGGTGGTGTTGATGTTTGAGGACAGGACGTTGTGGGTTGCAATAATGCTTCAAAATAGGGATAGTCTACTGGCTCAAGAGGAAAAACTCCTGATGTACGTGCTACACCTTGTATATAATTCCAAAAAAAGAAAAAAAAGAGAGAAAAATGCAAGAACTCCAAAAAATAGACATGCCAGATTAAAAATAAAATACCTGTCGGAGTATGTATATTAGTAATAAGTATGCAACTGGATGACTTGGCTACACTTGTCAGACATCCCAGGATAGGTAGCTACACTGTCTACCGTCCATTCTTTTCTCCACCCCCTCTTCTTGGCCGGTTGCACTTGAACTTAGAAGGGAATACCTCGCTTCTCGAGGAAAGAGTTACTGGACCAGGGAATTAGAGTTACCTTGTTAGAGGAGGCTGCTTCTTAGCCATTTCTGATGTGGAGAGCTATATTACACTTACACAGTACAAGTAAGAATCATAGTCATCAGAAATTTGTGTCGGAGGATTTGTTCTGATCTAACTGTTGAGGCATCTTGAATAAAAGACTTATGGAACTTGAAGTCTGTTAGGTCTTAAATTCAGATCCCAATAAGGTTCCGCCACACAATTAATCCAAAGGTCGAGTCAAGCTCCATTTTCAACTTTTGTTCATGACCTTGGTTTGGAACCCAATCTCATTTTACTTTTGCATTTCATTTTAGTTGCTCGGGGATGGGAAAGGTTTAAGTATAGGGGGTTAATGAATCTGTGATTCATCACTCTAAAAGTTGAAAATAGAGCTTTGTTCTTGAGTAATTAGATGCATATTTCTACTTATATTGCATAATTAGCATTCATGCATGCATAAGTAATATCTGCATTTTAACATTCATATTTGCATTAAATAAGAAGCCCAATTCACTTGTAAATATTCACTTGTATATTCACGATATTTCACCTATTTGTATATATTTATACTAACTCCAAATCCAATAAAATCAACTCCATAGTGTATATATTATTAACACTAATTAAAGAAAAAATATCAGAAAAACGCTAACTTGTAAATTTGACTAATAAAACCTGAATCCAAGTTTGAAGCTCGGAGCCTTAAAATACGCATATCTCTCTCATACAGTGTCCGATTTAGGTCTATCACTTTTAAAGTAATACAAATTCAGAGACCTTCAAAACGAAACCAATTTTATTAAAATCGGAGCTCGTATGCAGAACTTAGGTTTTGGGCCCCTTTTGTATATTGTACAGGTTGACCGAAATGCCCTTGCATTTTATACTTTTATTTTATTAAGAATTAAAAATCCAAAAAATTATATTAAGTTATAAATATTCTTTTCATATTTTCTCTATTTTTATTTTTATTTTTCTCTTATTGAAAAATGACAAAAAATGCAAAAGGTAAAATCCAGTATTTTATATCTATATGGTACCACCCAAAAATACACTTTGTACAGATGATTTTATTTGATTTTTGGCCCTTCACAAAAGTTGTAGATCACTTCGAGATGAGCAACTTCCGTGTTGACCGCTTTTTGATTTATTCCGTTTTGTTATTTCTTTTTGATTTTTCTTTACATTTATTTTTTGAATTTTCTAGTAGCGACATATGGCAGCTCCTGGAGCCGCCACATGTCTCCCCATTTTATTATTATTTTAGAATTTATTTTATTATTTTTGGATTTATTATTATTATTATTTTGTTAGAAGCCTACTATATTACTTTATTAATTATTTACTTTATTCCCCTTTTACCTCTTCTCCCCTTGCTTGTCTTCCACTCCAAGCCAATAACTCACCACTTCTTCCACCATCTCTCCATCTTCTCCACCTCTTTTCTAACTCCCTCCTCCTCTTTATATTCACATCTCATCCTCCATTTTTTATTATATGCCATTTCTTCAATTGAGAGGGAGAGACCACCAGCCCCCGAGTGCTTTCGGTGACAACGTCAATATTTTTCGGTCGAACAATGACGGTTTCAAAGGCGAGATACACGAGGACTCCTCCTCATGTCATTGTGCATCACTTCAGGTCACATACAAGCTTCTTCGGTTTTTCATCAAATCGAATCGAGGCAACGACAATCGGAGTCCAGCATCGCTTCTCCACAATCCGACGAACAGGTATGTATTTTCTATCATATCTTTTCATTTCATTTTTTATCTAACATCATTTCTTCATTTTTTGTGTTCATCACCATTACAAACACAACATAATTTTTATCACCACAAAACATTTTCATTCACTACCATCATTCACTATTATCACCATATACTTTTACATCATCACCCTTGCATACATCCATAATCACCACCATTTTATTTCTACATCTTATTTCTTGTTTAAAATAATTTACAAAAAATAATAAAAAATTAAAAAAAACAACAAGAGCAGCAGCAGGTTGCCTCCCCTGTGCCTCCAGGCCTCGCGGCCCCAACCACCGCCGCATGCTGGCCCTTTGCTCCCTTCACGACCATTCACACCACGCCTGCTCCAGACCTCCATCACCTCTGCGCGCGCCACGTGCCTCGACACAACTGCTCTTGGCCGGTTCCGCCACACCGCCCCTCTACCCAACCGCTTCCAACGGAGCCACCCACCCGTCAGCACTTCAGCCGCCCGCTGCGCGGCCGTGCACGCTGCGTGACACCCCCTCGATCGCGCGTCGTGCCCCACGATCATCGCCGCCAGTGCCTCCCGCCGTGCGCTGCCGCCTCAGTCCCCCATGCCTTCGCCCATGCGCGCGTACCTTCCACGCCCCTCTGTCCGCGTGCCATCCAGCTGGTGCGAGAGCCCCCTCGGCGTGTACGTCATCACGCCAACGCAGACCGTCACTCGCTCGCCCAGCACCGTCGTGCGGTGTCGCAGGTCGCGCACTGCTGCTGTCTCCTCCGTGCCGGCCCTCACGGCCGTGCGCGGCACAGCGTTGCCACCGCCTCCAAGGACCCACCACCCACTCTCCCCCCTACGTGCCCTAACTTGGGTTCCAAGCTTGGAACCCAAAAATAGTTTTTTTATTTTATTTTTGTTATGAAAATTGCACTTTCACCCTTGCCACTTTCTTTATTTGTAGAAGTGCCCCTGTGCACAGTTTGTTTAATTTTAGTTTCTATAATTGGAATACACTCCTGGCTTTGAGCATTAATTTTGACAGTATTTTTGTATAATTTTTTAGAAAAATAGCATTTTGTAGAGCAACTAATTCTTTATCTTGTAACTATTTATTTGCAATTTTGTGAGCGTTAGATTATTTATTAAAAATCAGAGATTGAAAATCTGTGATATTTTTTCCATTTAGGCTCTAAAATTCGCACATATTCATATATTGCTCTAAAAATTGTGAAACAATTGTGAATGATGTCTTTAAGTGTGATTTAATTACAATCCAAATTTCTTCCAATTTGGGGTTGTGTTGTGCTTAAAATAAATTCCTTAGTTATTTTGGTAAATGATTTTTAACTAAATCCACGAAGATCATTTTTGAGAAATTTCAATTCTCTTGGAATCCTTATAAAAATATCTATTTGAATAATTCTTTCTCTGGATAATTTTATTTCGTGGATTTTTTAAGAATTGAATACCAGCAGTCACTCTATTTTTAGTAAAAAACTCATAAAAAATCATAAAGTATCAGAAAACTCTAAAAAAATTAGCGTAGCTTCATTTCATCATATTTAATTTCCAGTAAAATTTTTATAATTTTTGCATATCATTTGCACGAAAAATTGCATAAAATTCTAAAAAAAGTTTGTATTTTTCATTTGTGCATCTTAAATACAAAAATTCCAAAAAATACATTTACATTCATCATTGGATTAGGTTTACAGGAAAAATATAGCTTGGTCAATTTGGTCTAATTTAACATTCAAATTAGTTTTGGCTAAATTGTTGATTTTCTTAATAACCTAGTTCATCCGCATCGGTGCATCTACATTTTTATTGCATAAAAAATTTAAAAAATCCCACTCGGAAAACCGCTATCTAATTCATCTAATATGATCCTGAGTTGTTCCTTTGCCTCCTTAAGTCGACCCTGGGCTTTCCCAGGTTAAACAAAAATAAAACCGTGCGTTAATCATTCGACGATTCATTGATCCGTGCGGTTAATTTTTGATCTATCTGGATTTATCTGACTAACGAAATCATCAATTCAACACTATTAAAAGGGTGGATCCACAATCAATCAATGCCCTAGGGCATAAGCTATAGAAAGCCTGTTGTTTGCTAGATGTGTATAAAAGATTGATGTTTTCCTTCGAGTTGGAGTAATAAACTTATACCATTCTTATTATGGAGATAAAATACTTGATTGTAGTAATAATAACATCTTCAAATATGACAAGACTTTAGATAGTGATATCAAAGTTTTATATTCAAGAACTTAAGACTTTACAGATAGTGATCTAAAAGGTCTTACTTACAGAGGCCTTATACAACTTAAGATTGGATCTTGTCTAAGGAGATAAAGATCTGATAACTAAGCTTGACTTGCGGTTAAGAAATGAGGAATGTTGGCCGTAGTGAACCACAAAGAGAGACTCAATTAATCAAATAAAAATCAATAAAATAGGAGAGGGAAAGAGAAACGAGATGAATAGAAACTTCTCTCCTATTTTATTATTCACTAATTATTAACCATGTAAGTTTTCCAGGTTCGAACACAAGGAGGTAGGATAACAACACCTGTATTTTTGAGAAAGAATATATTTTGTGATTTTTAATTCTTCTTGAAGGAAAATCTTTTTGTCAGCTTTAGATTTTGAAATTTTTATATGAGTTATTTTTTTCCAATTTTTTTTATTATTTTTCAAAGTGATATTTTTTAATACATATTTATATACGATATAATAGGTGAAAAAATAGAGTATATAAGTGGTACAACATAGTAGGTAAAAGATGCTCGAGCAACGGGATAGAGAACAACTTACATAAAAAAAATCAAAATAGATCAATAATCAAAGAATAAATCTCGGTAAATTTCTGATTAGAAAACGTCAAAAATCGATTGGAATCGAATCTCAAATAATACCTCGATGATATAATAATGTCTAAGGTCAACAAAAGTCCTATAGTTAATGTAGAAACAAATGTAATTAAAAGTTAGAAATATTCTTTCAATTAGGTCCCTGGTCGGGGGCTTAAATGAAAGAAAAACTCTCTGGATTTACACTTAGGTCCCTACGTGGGGACCTAAATGTAGTATGGAGAACTCTCTAGAGGCGTGCTTAAATTCTGGAGACTATCAGAGACGACTTTGCAAAATTTCCACCGCTTGGCAAGCAATGGCTGGATTAAAATGTCTTGTGCAAGTGAAGCGTCGATTGAAGCCACGCATCACGCGACTATAGCTTGACTATTCTTGATCGGTTCTTCCCCTTTCCAATGCGGGTGGCGACATTCTTCCTTCTCTGGCGGTTAGTTGGCAGTGCGACGGCTATGGTGTCACTCCAACAGGGCTAGGAGAGAGTCACCTACTCCCTTTGAGCTTGCCTGCGGTGGGGTACAAATGAAGAGGCTGGTGACAATCATAGAAGATATGCTAGGGCTTTACCTCAAGGATTGAGCCAACTGATTCTTGCTTGAGTGATCGGTTATGAAGATGGTGCTCCAGATCAAGATGAATTCGCTCCAGAGGTTGTGACTACCTGTAAAGAAGATTATTGATGCTCAAATCATTTGCGAATCGACTGAAGATCAAATGGCATTGCAATACACATGGTTCCAGGAATGGGGTATTTCTGAAAAAACTTACTCAAATTGAAATGAAATTGTTTTTTGATTTTGGAATATGAATAGAACCATATGATTAATGTGTTTAATGCTGAGATTAATTAGCCTAATTAGGTTTTGAAAATCGATGAATGGAAATGGATATGGGGATGAAGGAAGTCACCTGGGGATAGAAGGTGTAGGACCTTCTAATTATCGCTCGACAGTCGGTGATGCTGGAGCTCCACGTGCACGAGGACGGCGATGCAAAGCCATGCGAGGATTTGGAACTCCCCTTCGAAGAAGCCTCTTCCACCTGGAGTAGCCATTGGGCTCTGTCGCCACTGGAGGTGGTCGGATTCAATGGAGAAGGGGGGGGGGTAGTCGGTCAGTTGTTTGTTGGAGTAGGGAAAGTTAGTTTGAACATACTAGGTTTGGCTCGATTTATAGACAGATGTGTGGGGGATTAGAGTGAATCTAGGGTAGGCGTGTATCTGGGATTTTAGGTCTAAGGATTCGAGGGTTATGATTGGGTTTGGAGGTTAAGAGGAATGTGGGGAAATTAGTTAAAGTTGAGGCATTGGAACAATCTTCAATAAACTGTTCTTGAGGAAGTAGAACCTAGGTGTTGACAAGTGTCATCACCTGGTTGGCCAAATGTAACAATTGTATTATAAATTGGGGAATAAATAATAAATGATGTTATTTTAAATTAATATAAAAATGAAAAATATAAATAATTAATTTATCTAAATTATTACATAATTAGTTTTTTATAAATAATAAACAATTTATGAAATATTAATATTATATTAATAAATAGGTATAAATAATACTTGATAAATATGTATTTGATTTTTAACTTTATAAATGAATAAATAATACCTTATTTTTATATTTGCTTAATTATTAGAATAATAAATAGGGTGTTTGTAAATTTTTATTGATTTTAATAAATTAATTTAAATATATTAATAAATATGGATATAAGTTGAGCAATTTAACTTTATCTATAAATTAAGATTTTGATTTATTTAAAATAATAAATAATGCTAGAAAATTCTGAACTAAATCAAGGTTTAAATACAAGATCAATAAAAAAAATTAAAATTTATAAAATCATAAATCTATAAATAATTGTGTTCTAGATAAAATAAATTGCCCATAAACCCAATTGTCATTAGGTCCAAAAACCGACTTTTTTTAGACAGACTCTGATTTTGTGAAACTCCATTAATTAGAGAATATTATTTTATGAACTTCAAAGGTGAGTAGAGTGAAATTAGAGTTCGTACGAGGAAGTTATGATGCTCTAAAGTTGAGAATTTGATAATTTAAAGTTGGATTTCTTGCCATATGTACAAGATAATATTTTTAACTTATTTTTTATAATTTTCTATACATTTTTAGGAATAATTGGAAAAAGAGTTTGGTTAAAAATATGTTCATATGATTTAATTAAAAATCAATGAAGATTTGGTAATTATTTGATAAATAGTGAAGTATGTGTGGAGTGAATGATTAATTATTTTTATTATTTTATTTCCTTATCTCGCCCTACTTATTTGTTTGTCAACCAATCCATGTTGACTTCGTCTCGGGAATTAAGTTATAAATATATCTTTCGACTTTGTTTATTTTATAAGTTATATTGTCCATATATAAATATCTACAATCTTCTTTTTTTGTTTTCTTTGTTGTTATTCTTTTATTTATTTACATGTTTTGGATGCATAAAAGTTCATTTTTTTTCATGAATGTGCTTTTGATTAAAGATGGAAATTAATGAATATTTACATGTATTTGTTATGGGTTTTAAGACAAAATGCAGAAAGAATGTTAATGAGTCATGTATTCATCAACCCCCTATACTTAAACTTCGCTAGTCCCTTAGCAAACACTTATTTGAAAAAATAAGAGAAAAAGAAAGAAAGTTAGAATGAATTTATTTTCCTAAACAAATTCATAAGAATAGACAAAGGAGATAGCTTGGTCGGGCCTAAAACAAGTATTTTGTTGGAGACTTAACTAGGATTAGGATTTTAATCTCAACAACCCTCAAGTTCCACAAATCCTTATTTAGGTTCACCTCAACAACCTGCTCAGATCCACTTATCCATATCACTAACTCTATCAACCTTGAATTCAATTTTTACTGTGTGTGAATTGTTTTAGCTCTTCTTGTTTAAAGAAGCGAAGAAACCGCCTATCCCAATAATACACTCTCATTAGTTCCTCATCCAGCTACTCTTTCCTCGAGGATGGGGGTATTTACTTCTAAGGTCAGGTCGTGCCGTGTCCACAATCGAATAGAGAGAGAAAGTAGAAGAATGAGAAGATAAAGGGAGTGCGACCAGTGTAGACGCATCTCCTTGTGAAGCCTAACGAGTGTAGCTAACTCTCCACTAAGATGTGCAGGATTTTGCTTGAAGCTTGGATCATTGTGGTAATATTTGTATTTGGTGGCTTCTTCTTTGAACTGTCTTTGTAATGTTGCTTGCACTGAATCAATCTTTTTGTGCCTCGACAGATATAGCATCTTTTCATTTCGTCCATTTTTTGAGATCTTGAAAAAATTATGCCAGCTGATCCTTCCCTCATCTGAAGCTTTATTTCATCCCCAATCTCTCCCGTCTTTAGATGTCCATGCCACTAGACAAGGATAGAAATGCACCACCAAGATTAATTGCCCTTCTCATCCCTATGCAAGTTGAGATAAGTGCAAGGTGCATGTGTCCAAAATTGGTTCACTGATGAAGAGTTAAACGGGTGACACCAAGTGTTCTACTTAGACCATTTTAAGTTGACTTCCCAAATATGGTTATATGGAACCCAAAGATTTAAGTCAAAGACCTGAAGAGTGTAAATTCCAGTTCCTAACAAGGCTCCTTACAATGGAAGTTAAAGGCCACAATCAAGCTCCATGCTTTAGACTATTCTCAATCTTTAGTTCCTGAAATCAAACTTATTCTGAAATTTTTAGGAATTTTAGGAATTTACATTTTTTTATGGATTTTTCAATTTTTATAAACAATTCTATATACAAGAATTTCTCAAAATGAATTACCCATATTTTATTTAGATTAAATAACTAATGAATTTTACAAATTTTAATACAAAGAGTTTTACAAAGATTAAATGATTTTTACACATATTTTAATAAATAGCATTTTAAATAAGTATTATACATATTTAGTACATATTTTAAATACATATTTTAAATTAAGATTTTTAAATAAGGATTTTATATATATTTTACTTATTTACAATGATTTTATACATAATAAATAAATAATTGATTTTAAATTAACCCTCACCCACTTTTTATGAATTTTATAGATATAGAAATACATAAAAGTACGAGTTATGGACACAAGTAAAAATAGAATATATATACGCATTCCCCTATTCTTAGCTTGTGCTATGTCCTCATAGTGTCAAAATAGAAAAGGAGGACATAACTCGTACTAAGTACAAGTGGGTGAAAAAGAATAAAATAATAGAAGTCAGTCGACCCCACTATAATTACGATCAAGTCATCGTAAGTATAGTGGAAGACAAAAATGAGGTGACTGATGAAAAAGAATATACAACGAAGAAACAAAAGGAAGAAAGAAAAATAGAATCAATAAAATCACTCGATCCCCTCTCCCTACCTTATGATAAGGCATCCTAAGTATAGAAAAGAATGTGGCCAAAAATTGAGGAGCGATGATTGGTGTAAAAGAAAGGATATACAAGAGAAAAAAAATAAAAAGGACAAAATCGAAAGGCGCAAATAAACAGGAAATCGCCCCCCATACTTAGGATATGGTATACTAAGCATATAAGTGATAAATCCCGATTTTATCCTCTTAATATTATCGAATTGATGTTTTTGTTGCTGTCGGATAAATCCGGATCGATCAAAAATAACCGCACAGATCGATGAATCGTCGAATGAAATTAATATGCGGTTTTATGTTTGTTTATCCTGGGCAAACCCTAGGGTCAAATCAAGGAGGAAAAGGAACAATTCGGGATCAAGCTAGAGGGATTAGATTGCGGTTTTCCATGTGGTTTTTTTGGTATTTTTTATGCAGTAAAAATATCAAATGCCAAATATGAATTGGATTAAGTTAACAAGAAAAGAATCGACTTAGCTAAATTTAATTTTAATGTGAAATTAATTCAAATCAGCTAAGTGATATTTTTCCTAAGAACCTAATCCAACAATGAATGCGAAATGTATTTTTTTTTGTAATTTTTGGGTTTAAAATGCATAAACGAAAAATACAAACTTTTTTGGAGTTTTTGTGCAATATTTCTTGAAAATGATCTGCAAAAATTATGAAATATTTATTGGAATATAAACATGATGAAATAAAGCTAGGCTAATTTTTTTAGAATTTTTTGACACTTTTTGATTTTTTTATGAATTTTTTACTGAAAACATTGCGACTGCGGGTATTTAATTCCTAATAAATCAATGAAGTTAAATTATAAAGAGAATGAATTATCTCAGATAGATATTTCAATATGGAATCCAAGAGAGTTGAAATTTCTCAAAAATCTTATTCATGGATTTAATTTAAAATCAATTACAGAAATCACCCTAGAATTTATTTTATGCAAATGACAACTCCAATTTTGATGAAACTTGGATAGTAATTAAAGCACAATTAGATGCATCATTTACACTTTTTATACAATTGTAGAGCAATAAATATGGCTGTGCGAATTTCAGAGCATAAATGGGCAAAATATCACTTATTTTTAATCTCTGATTTTTAATAAAATATCTAATGCTCACAAAAATGCAAATACATAGCCACAAGATAAAGAATTAGTTGCTCATCAATATGCTATTTTTGATTGAGTAAAAAGATGCTATTTTGAGGTCCAAATGTTCATGCGATGTTAGGGGTATCAATGATACAGAAATTAAAACAATAAAGTCAAACTGCGCACATGGGCACTTCTGCAAATATGTAATCATGTAGGGACATAAGTGCAATTTTCACATAATAAAAAAAAAATAAAAAAATATGGACCTTTTCTTTTCTTTCTTCCCATGCAGGGGTGGTTAGGGCTAGAGGCATGAGCGGCTAGGGCGTCACGCGTGAGGAGGCGGCGGGGATCGACGGCGGCATGCGAAGGCTGGAGCAGCACGACACTGACGGTGCGCGTGCCGCGCTGGCGAGGGCGGCGGCACGCACTGCATCCTGGGAGGTGAACCGCCGGGATGCGCGTCAGCACGAGGAAGCGCGTGGCTGTACGCGGAGGGGCCGTCGGGCGCTGGTGGGCGGCGGCGTGGAGGCATGGGGCCGCACAACTGTGGTAGTGCCACGGTTCCAAGGCGCGGACGTCGGTGGCGGGACCGATGCACATGGGAGGCGCACCTGGGGCGGTGCGAGCTCGCAGGAGGCGCGAGGCTGGTTGGTGTAGGGAGCGACGCCAAGGAGCAAGGGGCAGTGTTGGAGATGGGGTGCGCGAGCCAGTGACGGAGGCGGCCTGACTGGAGAAGGAGGATGGGCGGCCGCCATTTGGGATGGAGCAGTGCTAACGTCGATGGAGGACGCGGCGGCCGGCAGTGACTGCCGATGGCGTGGAGGCAAGGGGGCGGTGGCAGCAACTGCTTCCTCCCTGTTCTCTTTTTTTTTTTTATTTTTTTGATTTTTTAATGAAGATATGATATTGTGAATGAAAAAATGGTAGTGGTGGTGATTGTGGTGGAGATGATTGTGACTGTTTATGATGATTTAGAATGACAACAATGAGAATATTAGATAAAAAAATGACAAGGAAAAGTTGAGGGATACTTACCTGTGACTCACCGAAAGTGGAGCCACGGTGTGCGGCTTTCGTCGCCTCCTCGAGGAGATGGCGATTGCTCCGAAGCTTAAGCAACTTGTGTGGAAGCTGCAACAAGGAGTTGTGAGGCTCCTTGGATCTCACCACTGCCGAAGATGGCCGAGCTCGTCGTCGCTCATATCGTCTCGTTCGTGCTGTCACCAATAACGATACGAGGGCTGGAGCTCTCTCTCTCTATCTCAAGATCAGTGGATGAAGAAAAATGGTGGAGGATGATGTGAATATAACGAGGAGGAGGGAGTTGGAAAAGAGATGGAGAAAGTGGAGAAAATGGTGGAGGAAGTGGAGAAGAAGTGGCTTGGAGTAGAAGGCAAGTAGAGGAGAAGAGGTAAAAGGAGAATAAAATAAATAATAAATAAAGTAATATAGTAGGCTACAAAAATAATTAAAATAATAATAATAATAAAAATAATAATAACAATAAATAGGAAAATAATAAAATAAATTCGAAAATAATAAAAAATGGGGTGACATGTGGCAACTCCAGGAGCTGCCACATGTCGCTCCTAGAAAATTCAAAAATTAAATGTAAAGAAAAATTAAAAAGAAATAACAAAAGGGATTAAATCAAAACGTGGTCAACATAAAAGTTGCTCGTCTCGACAAGATCTACAACTTTTGTGAAGGGTCGCAAATCAAATGAAATCATCTGTACAAAATGTATTTTTGGGTGGTACCTTATAGGTATAAAATACCACATTTTTATCTTTTGCAATTTTTTTGTCATTTTTTAAATAAGAGAAAAATTAAAATAAAAATAGAGAAAATGTGAAAAAAATATTTACAATTTAATCTATTTGTTTTAATTTTTTAATAATTAAGGAAATGCAAGGGCATTTTGGTCAATACTTATTATATACAAAAGGGTCCCAAAATCCAAGTTTTACATATGAGCTCCGATTTTAATGAAATTGATCTTGTTTTTAAGGTCTCTAAATGTATATTACTTTAAAAGTGAGTAGACCTAAATCGGACACTGTATGAGAGAGATATGTGCATTTTAGGGCTCCTAGTTTCAAACTTGGATTGAGGGTTTATTGGTCAATTTTGCAAGTTAAAATCTTGTTTGATGGAGGTTCTTAAACGCAACCGCAAGGCGATAGGATATAAAACTTCAGATCTCCATGGGATTGATCCAACGTTGTGCTCGTATCACATATTCCTGGAAGAAGATTGCAAACCCTCTCGAGAACTTCAGAGAAGACTCAATCCTAATCTGCGGGAGGTTGTTATGAAGGAAATCCATAAATGGTGTGATGTGGGATTTATTTATCCCATCTCCGACAGCAAATGGGTGAGCCCTCTGCATGTTGTGCCAAAGAAATCATGGATCACCATTGAAAGAATGACAAAGGAGAGGAGATCGCCACCAGAGTACCCACTTCTTGGCGAGTATTCGTGGATTACAGAAGACTTAATCTCGCCACCAAGAAGGACCACTTTCCGTTACCCTTAATCGACCAGATCTTAGAGAGATTGGCTGCGAAGGAATACTTCTACTTCTTGGATGGATACTCTGGGTATAATCAAGTTGCTATCGCTCCTGAAGATCAAGAGAAGACCACGTTCACCTATCCTTTCAGAACGTACGCCTTCAGACGGATGCCGTTCGGGCTATGCAATGCCCCAGCCACATTTCAAAGGTATATGCTAGCAGTTTTTGCCGACATGGTGGACAACTTTCTTGAGGTCTTTATGGACGACTTTTCTATCTATGGAGACTCATTTGATTAATGTCTGGATTATTTAGACCGAGTCTTACGGAGGTGCTGCGAAGTAAATCTGCTGCTCTCGTGGGAGAAGAGTACTTCATGGTGACAGAAGACACTATGGAGTTGATTTTATTGGATTTGGAGTTAGTATAAAATATATACAAATAGGTGAAATATGGTGAATATACAGGTGAATATTTACAAGTGAATGAGCTTCTTATTTATGCAATATGAATGCCAAAATGCAGATGTTATCAATGCATGCATGGATGCTAATTATGCAATATAAGTGGAAATATGTATCTAATTACTCGGGAACAAAGCTCTATTTTCAAATTTTAGAGTGATGAATCACAGATTCATCAACCGCCTATACTTAAACCTTGCTCGTCCCTGAGCAACTAAAATGAAATGCAATACCAAGGTCATGAACAAAAGTTGAAAATGGAGCTTGACTCGACCTTTGGATTAATTGTGTGGTGGAACCTTATTTGGATCTGAACTTAAGACCTAACAGACTTCAAGTTCCACAAGTCTTCTATTCAAGACGCCTCAACAGTCAGGTCAGAACAAATCCTCATACGTAAATTTCTGATGACTATGATTCTTACTTGTACTGTGTGAGTGAAATGTAACTCTCCACATAAAAAATGTCTAAGAAGCAGCCTCCTCTAATAAGGTAACTCTAGTTACCCGGTCCGGTAACTCTTTCCTCGAGGAGCGGGGTATTCCCTTCTAAGTTCAAGTGTGACCAACTCAAGAGGAGGGGGTGGAGAAAAGAATGGACGGTAGCCAGTGTAGCTACCTATCCCGGGATTCCTGACCAGTGTAGCCAAGTCATCCAGCTGCAGACTTCTTGCTAATATACATACTCTGACAGGTATTTTATTTTCTATCTGGCCTATCTACTTTTTTGGAGTTCTTGCATTTTTCTTTTTCTCCTTTTTTCTTTTATTTTGGAACTATATACAAGGTGCATCATTTTCATCAGGAGTTTTTCCTCTTGAGCCAGTAGACTATCCCTCTTTTGAAGCATTATTGTAACCCACAACATCCTGTCCTCAGTCGTCAACACCACCAGACTAGGTTGAGATGCACTACCCTCCCTAGAGGAGGACGGATGTTTCCACCCGTGTGCTACTCCAAGCTAAAGGATTCTACCTCCTCACCACCTCTTCAATGAAGAGCTACATGCATTGTGCTTGTCCAAGTTAGGTCACTGTCTAAAAGAATCATGCGTGTGCACGAGATATTCTACTTTGACTAATCAAGATGACATGTGAACATAGACTTGCGGACTCAAAGAATTAAGTCACTTGACCTGAGAAATCTTAACTCCAGTTCCTAAGGTTCCTTTGAAATTAGGTGGATTAAGGTCAGATCAAGTCCATCCTCAACATCTATTCATAACTTGGTTCAGAACCCACTAGCTTTTCATCTTGCATATGCATATGAGATGCAGATGGCATGCTATAGAGATGAATGAAATGCAAGATTCTTTTTTTTTGAATGCAAGGATGATATGCAAGAGTAAATATGAAGCCTTTTTGTTTTATTTTTTGGTATACAACTATTTTTATTGTTTACAACAATTTTTAGTTGATACAATTTGTACATAATATACAAAGTATACATCCTATTTTACAACAAATCTTACAAGAGTATTATTTACAAGGATTTTACAATTTTTTTTCAATTTTACCCATCCTGTAATTATTGCATAATATATACTAAAATACACGAATATACGCGAAAATATGAGCTATGGATAAAGTATATATGTAATATATACGTGCCCCCCTATACTTAGCGTGTGGTATGTCCTCAGAACACGAACAACGATGAAAAAGACATAGCTCGTGCTAAGCGTAGGAGAGCTAAAATTACAAAAAGTATAGAAGTTGCTCCGCCCCCCTATACTTAGACTGTGGCAGCCTAAGTGTAGAAGAAGATAAAAAATGGGGCAGACGAGGGTAGGAGGGGAAATGGATGAGTATATACAAGGCGGGTATCTGTCCCCCCTATACTTAGGCTCTGGTCAACCTAAGTATAGGACACGAGTGAGTACGAGGACTGATGTGATCTGGAGGATGTACAGTTAATAAATGCGGGCTACTCTCCCCCCATACTTAGGATTTGGTTATCGTAAGTATAGCCATAAAATGAAACATTAGGAGCCAGGGTAAGTGATTCGAAGCACTGGGGAGGGAGTGAGGAAGGAAAGTATATACAAGAAAAGAGTGAGAATATACAAGGATTAAGAAGGATTGTGACGAACCTTCTTGCGGACGTGAGGTGGTGGATAATATACATATGTGTCGCTGTTGGAATCATCCTCAGATGAATAATAGTGAGGTGTAGGGAGGCAGCGCCAAGGAGCGAGGGGCGGTGTTGGAGATGGGGCGCGTGAGCCGTGCGCGAGGCAGGGACGGAGGGCGGCCTGACTGGAGAAGGAGGACGGGAGGCCGCCGTTTGGGCTGGAGCAATGCTGACGTCGATGGAGGACGCGGAGGTCGACGGTGACTGTCGCTGGCGTGGAGGCAGGGGGGCGGTGGCGGCAGCTGCTTCCTCCCTGTTCTCCTTTTTTTATTTTTTTGATTTTTTAATGAAGATATGATATTGTGAATGAAAAAATGATAGTGATGGTGATTGTGGTAGTGATGATTGTGAATGTTTATGGTGATTTAGAATGACAACAATGAGAATATTAGATAAAAAATGACAAGGAAAAGTTAAGGGATACTTACCTGTGACTCGCCAAAAGTGGAGCCACGGTGTGCGGCTTTCGTCATCACCTCGAGGAGATGGCGGTTACTCCGAAGCTTAAGCTGCTTGTATGGAAGCTGCAACAAGGAGTTGTGAGGCTCCTTGTATGTCACCACGACCGAAGATGGCTGAGCTCGTCGTCGCTCAGATTGTCTCGTTCGTGCTATCACGATTAACGATACGAGGGTTGGGGCTCTCTCTCTCAATATCGGTGGATGAAGACAAATGGTGGAGGATGATGTGAATATAAAGAGTAGGAGGGAGTTGGAAAAGAGATGGATAAAGTGGAGAAAATGGTGGAGGAAGTGGAGAAGATGTGGCTTGGAGTAGAAGGCAAGTAGAGGAGAAGAGGTAAAAGGAGAATAAAATAAATAATTAATAAAATAATATAGTAGGCTGCTAAAAATAATTAAAATAGTAATAATAAAATAATAATAATAAATCCTAAATTAATAAAATAAATTTTAAAATAATAAAAAATGGGGCGACATGTGGCAGCTCCAAGAGCTGCCACATGTCGCTCCTAGAAAATTCAAAAACTAAATGTAAAGAAAAATAAAAAAGAAATAACAAAAAGGGATTAAATCAAAAAGTGGTCAACTCAAAAGTTGCTCGTCTCGAGAAGATCTACAACTTTCGTGAAGGGTCAAAAATCAAATGAAATCATATGTACAAAATGTATTTTTGGGTGGTGTCTTATAGGTATAAATACCACATTTTTATCTTTTGCAATTTTTTTGTCATTTTTTAGATAAGAGAAAAATTAAAATAAAAATAGAGAAAATGTGAAAAGAATATTTACAATTTAATCTATTTTTTGGATTTTTTTATAATTAAGAAAATGCAAGGGCATTTTGGTCAATATGTACAATATACAAAAGGGGCCCAAAATCCAAGTTTTACATACGAGCTCCGATTTTAATGAAATTGGTCTTGTTTTGAAGGTATCTAAATGTATATTACTTTAAAAGTGAGTAGACCTAAATCAGACACTGTATGAGAGAGATATGTGCATTTTAAGGCTCCTAGTTTCAAACTTGAATTGAGGGTTTATTGGTCAATTTTGCAAGTTAGTATTTTTTTGATATTGTTCTTTGATTAGCGTTAGTAATATATACACTATGGAGTTGATTTTATTGGATTCGGAGTTACTATAAATTATATACAAATAGGTGAAATATGGTTAATATACATGTGAATATCTACAAGTGAAATGGGCTTCTTATTTATGCAATATGAATGCTAAAATGCAGATGTTATCAATGCATGGATGAATGCTAATTATGCAATATAAGTGGAAATATGCATCTAATTACTCGGGAACCAAGCTCTATTTTCAACTTTTAGAGTGATGAATCGCAGGTTCATCAATAAGACGAGGAAAAATGGAGACGATTGTCGTATGCGAAGAATATACAGGTGGTGTACTCAAGAAAATCGAAAGGCTCACATGTCACTGTACAATATGAAATGAAGGGGAAGAGTAGTCACGCATCCTGTATAACGTAGATCACCTCAACCTGGTGTTGGACATGCGAGCCCACAACGAGCCATTATGCAATAAATGTTATTGCACATATCATTCCCTGATCTGAAATGAAGAATACTAATTTGCATAATAGGTACCTTAGTAAAATTAGGGTTATGTACCATGCCCTTCATAATGATCATACATCTGTTGATTCAATTATTGAATCATAGAGGCTGGTGCTTGGATGAATATCTAAAGGGTTACATTGAGGACTCATCAAGCACCGTCAAATGATTGTTAAGAGATGATCTCTAGCCTGAGTAGGAGATGGCAATCCTTTCTCACATAGGCCGATATCTGACCGACCTCTTGATGCAGGTCCTCTGCATAGGAATAGAGATTCGGAGGTGTCAGATTAGTTAGGTCAAAGAGTTGACTTAACGAGATCGAGATAACCAAAGTCCGATGTCGAATGCTGTCATGATATAGGCACACATCCTCTGGTCGGAGACAGATGTGTTACTATATGTCTGAGTATGTACATTTGGTAGACCAATAGGTTGATGATCTAACTAAAGTCTACACACCGACAAGCTGGTGTGCATATAAAGGCATATGAGTAATACGATCTCTCAAAGGGATCATACAGGTTCACTACTGAACTGGAAGACATGAGATCACTCATGAGATATTGGGAAGAATCAAATTCTGTGTACGGTCATCTCGCTTTGGAAGCTTGACAGAATTTGTAGGTTTGATATATACTTTTGGAAAGTATATGATCAAGACCTAGGTATGATATATGCTTTTGGAAAGTATATGATCTATACCAACTCCCAATGATCAAATGAGAAACTTATTGATGGAACCCTGAAGTAGACAGTGTAAAGTTGATCTAGTACTTCAGGTTTATTCTGAGTCTTCTAGTATGCCGGATGTACATGTATTGGGAACACCTGAGGGTAATGTGATCATAAACGATTGTATAACCATGATGCTTCCATTCCTAGGGAGTGATGAAACAGGTCTGGATTTTAGTGACTCCTCTCAATATAGAAGTAATATGATCTTGGTCCAAATGTTGGACATTGATCTGAATGTGATTCATATGCAATGGAAAGATTAGATTTGCAGTCTTGATTTAATCAAGCATCTATGGGAGACCCGAGATCCAGATTTGAGATGTGATCTCAATATCCAAGTCACTATACGTGGAACAATACAATCGCCATGTCCTTATCTCCAAGTATTTACGGAGAAAGTGCATTATCCTTGAAAGAATTCATGGATAATTTCATTGTTGATATATGTATCCAAGCATCGAGAAAATTGATAATTAAATGTGATTTAATGGATAATATGAATTTGATTCATATTATAAGGAGAGTTATCTGAGATAATTAATTGTGTTTTAATTATCAAAGATGTGAATAATGTGAATGTGATTCATATTATTTTGGCACATGAGAAAAGAGATCTAAGATGATTAAATACGATATAATTATCATGGATATGAATATATGGATAACACTATCCATATTAATTATATATATATTATAAATGTGATTTATAATATATAAGAGAGAGCTATTTGTGATTTATATTTGTTGATTAATTATTGATGTGAATTGGATTCACATTAGATGAGTAATTATAAAATTTACATTTTGTTTTGGGATGTGAATGTGATTCACATTTTTCCAATGGCATGATTGCAATATTTCACAAGATAATTATGAATTATTTTTGTGAAATAATTACAACAGTTTTTGTTTTAAATCCTGGATATATCATGAGATGATGTATCTCATGAGATAATGAGATCTCATGAGATAATGAGATTTCATGAGATGTTGATAGCTGTCCCCCCTTTTTAGGGGATATGGTTTATCTCCTCATTATCTCCAAGGATAAATAATTGATTTGATTTGAATTTAAATATATTTATTTGTCGATATATATTAAATTAAATTAATTGTTGTTGTGTTTTTACAACAAGATCATAGCCATTGAAAGAAACACAAATCAATCTTAACCATTGATTGTGTATTGTCCATGGATTGGGATCCATGGATTCCCAAAACCCTATATAAGAAGAGGCATCCATTGCTCTTCAGGGAATATGATTAATGAATGCTCTCTCTCTGTCTCTTTTCTCTCTACACACCCACTCTCTCTATCTCTCATTTGTCCGTCCACCATGGATGCCCTAGAGAGATCCTCCATCGCCGCAGCGTCGTTGTTATGTTGCCCGATCGTTTGCTCATGGATCTCCATCTAGTTAGGAGTGCCTTGATCATGAAGAAGATGTCGTATCTCATTTGTCTAGATCAGGAGATCCGTGGCTTGTTTCATCAACATGTATTACGAGAAGCATGCGTCTCATCCATGCGCTCGCAAGTGTCTCCTCCATTGGATCGGACTTGAGATAGGAGGTCTCTTTGTTTAGAGACTCGATCGCAACCACGCTTCAAGAGATAATCCTATTACTTGTTTGTGGTTTAGACGAAACGATCTGAGAAGTGTTCTTGGATCATGTGGTTTCGTCACATAGAAAATTTTAATTTCCACTGCCCGGAGCGACTAGTGCGACTAGTCGCTCCCGATCGCATTCGATGCGATCATCACGCTTCCGTGATGCGCTTGAGGATTTTTCCCATATCCTTTAAGTTGTATCAAAGTCAGGTTGTCGAATATTTTGGATTAGATCCATGAATCTACGAAGATTTGCGCTCGTTTGGGTTCGTGAAAATGTTAGCATTTTAATTTTCGCAGCCTGTCTTGTGATAAAATTTCGACCCTATTTAAATAATTTTTAAACACGAAAATTTAAATTGGATAATGTTCTTCATTAATTAAGGAAACAATAGGATTTGAGTTTGCATAATTTGGAATCCGATAACTCAAGATATGATCTTTTTAATAACCATATATCCTCTGTTTCGGGGACTGCAGATCATGACGTAATTAAGATGTTAATTATGGATTTAAAATACCTTGAAATGCATGAAAATCAATTAGGTTCTTTACAAATCAAATTAGCAAATTTTAGATCTGATTTTGCTTAATTTGAATTTAATTTGATTGAGATATGGTAATTTTAGTAAGTGAGGGTCACTGCTGAAATTACTTTCCTAATCAAGAACCTAGTGATTGCCTTTTAAGAAATTAGTGAAACTAAATTGTTTAATTTCCTGGAATAATTGTGCATAAATATTTGTGAAATATTTGATGATAATTATTTCCATAAATGACATTTCCCTAACCAGTTATTGATTAGATGTGATCTAGATCACAAATTGGTTACATGATCTACATTCCAACAAATATGTTGCTTGAATAGGATTTGGGATTTATTTAGATAATCTCATTATAATACTAATCAAATGGTTTTGATTATTATTATTATATGGTATAATTTTGGTTGAAAAATCAATGATCGTCTCAAGTACAAAATGATCTATTTTGCATTATCCTTTCCCGAGGCGGATATGGTGCCTAGTTGGGGAGCGTTGGGGTAGCAGGTTGCACCGTGTGTGGTCTGTCCCACTCCCGTCGGTACTGGCCATGACATAGGGTAGGGTTGGTATAATGCTTAAGAAATCATGATGTATTTCTAATTATTAAAATTCGAAATAATACGTATTTGAGGTAATACATAATTCAAGTAAGAACTAAGAATGTTTGTTGGATATTAATTGGATCATTAATTTAATATGATTAAATTAATTGGAATCCATTAAAATTAAGACATTCTATTATATATAGATGTGTTATTTCCTTTGGAATAATTGATCATAATGAATGTGATTCATGACGATTAATTAGAATTTGAATATGATACGAAGGATCACATAAGTGATACCCATGGTCTCCTGTCAAGGCAAAGGGTTCCGTCGCTAGGGATTGTATGTAGGAGACGCCTGTCCGAAGTGACAGCTCCTGTATGCAAGCGCATCTGGATTGGGGTCTTTACTTCTCGAAAGAGTAAGGCCGTATGTGTAGTGACCCACTAATATCGAGTCCTCATATTATTGGGGCGATATTGGATTGCGCATAGTGAGTTCTAATCCTATTGACGGTTGGTTCAATTAACAACAGGTCAACATCACCTTAGGGGTGGTGGGCCCGGGTATTAAATACCGAATTAGGTGATGCAAGTTGGACTTGCAAGGTGGAATGTGTTCCCGCTTCTTTTTATCGGAGTCACAAGTTCTCATATTATTGGGATGTGACAAATATAAAGAATGAGATCCTAGATCTTGCTTGAGATATAATGGTAAGTATATCTCTTACATTGAAAGTGATTAAGGGAATGAACTTTCAGTGTTGACAAGGCAAGATAACTTTGATATAAAAACTCCTAAATCAAAGTAAAATATGTATATATATAAATATATATACACTTATGCAAATTTCTTAATTCAGATAATCCTTCATTAAACCCACTCAATGCTATACTCAGTAATAACCAATAAAATATCATGGATTGGACTCATGATCCAGGTATTGTACTTGCAATTGGACACATAATGTATGTGGTTGCAATGTGCAAGTTTCCTTATAATAATGAGGAATGACAATTAGATAGACAATAGATCTACGACCATAAGGTTCATATGTCTCTATAGTCTTGATCTTTCATCGAGTGTACTTTGGAAGTGACATGTCGATGGTGACCGTAATTGTCAAATAATCCGTATAAAATCAAAGAAGATATTCTGGCATACATATGTGCTCTAGACATTTAATCATGAATGACATGGTTCTCTGTATTGTGTAGAATGGTAGCTCGAAAGAGATGATGTATTCAAAATGTTTGAATACCTACCTAAACCATGTTTTAAGAGTCTAGATGGATGTAGACATGACGGGTATCATCATTCTACTGTCTATACTCTAGTCATTCATGAAGCTTCATAATATTCGTATTGTATGAATTTAATGAAGCATGTATAAATATTGAAATGCTCTTACATTGAACTCTTTTGAAATTAACATAAGAGATCCTTTATCTTAAGCAATGGTTGTTTATAGATGAAGGGAGCACTGTGGAAGGGTCAGACCCGAGTAAGAAGAAAAGTCAGAGTTGACCTACTTCTGTGATTTCCATATGGCATCTAGATAGTTGGATGAATGCCAATATTGCAATGAGTTGATGTATTGATAGTATGACTATATGGACTATCTAGGATCCTTAGAGAAGGACACGGATAGAGCATCAGAATAATCTACATAAATCATTGATATTGACTTGCTTATGAAATAAGATAAAGTCTTATAATTGTATCTCAATCTTCTACAACACTTGCAATAGATTGCATATGGTTTAGAAGACTGGAAAATTTGATCTTAAGGTTTATAGTTATCCACATGGATATTAATGCAATTGTTGCAACAATCTCTGTTAGATTGATAGACTTCTAAGTTTCAGTGGGAGAGCCTTAGTCTTAGGGAATGTCTCTATGACCTAGATATTATAATGCTCTCATAGTTTATTTCTAAATGTTGGAAATAAACATGAATTCTAGAATAAACCTATCATAAAGAGTTATGATGGATATATTTCAGATAGTAATATGGCATCTAGTGGACTCTACTAAATTAGAAAATTAATGAATGGTTCATTAAGATTTCTAATATTGAAATTAAACCTTTAAAAGATCAATAGGAGGATGAAGATCATTTGACAATGATCTGGCATCAAACCTTGGACATTTATCTGTTGATTTGATCAAAAGAATGTAAGAGATGAAACTTTAGAATGTCTAAAATTTCAAAGCTTACATACTTATGAATATAATATTCAAAGTAAAATGTCCAATACACCCTTCTTTGGGGTTGGTGTTAGATGTCGAGGTATTCAACATCTCATAAATATTTATGTATGTGGATCATCTATATCATAGTAAACATTGTGGATATGTGATATCTATTGATGATTATATATGATATGAGATTTCTTCTCTTCACGTAAAACCTTTGAAGTGTTCACATATTTCACAATTTTGGTTTAGAACCAAAGTTTGAAGAAAGATGAAATGAATTTGATCTAACCTAGGTAGCTTGTATATGTTAGATAAAATTCAAAGAATATCTTATGGAGATATGAATATCATTTCTATCTCACTTCTCCTGATAAACCTAAACTCAATAGAGTTGTAGAGAGATACAATTGGATCATGTGTGACATGATTTGATCAATGATGAATTTTAACATAATTTCCTCTTAGTTTCTTGGTATATATGTAGTAGAGACTACATTATATATCCTTAATAAGATTCCATGCAAGTAAGCTGGAATCGAGCACTAGAGAGTAGTACTTCATTAGGAAAATAAAGGATGGTATTGGATACCTACTTTATGACCTTGAGATTCTTAAAAGATATCATCTCTGAGAATGTGATTCTTAGAGGATGACTCTCTTGAGAATCAAGATGAAAATGAAGTATAGGAACTCATTTAATCTTGAGAAGATATTGAGGCTCCTGAAATTAGGAACTAAAAGGACAATCAAAGATGAAACACTAATACCTCTTCAAATGAGTTTGAGGACACTAATACCTCTTCAAATGAGTTTGAGGATGTATTCCATGTGTCAGTTAAGTTTGACAATGATCGGACTTCATGTGATGAAGCTCCTGAGGATCATGACATGGAAAGATGGATTTTAGCAATGAAAGTCTAAAGTAGACTTCATGTACAAGCATTGTATATGGACCCTCTAGGATCCAGCTATATGGGTAAGACCCATAAAGGTGTAAATGGATCTTCAAAAGAAAGGGAGCCTGATGATAAGGTAGAGACCTTCAAAGCACGGCTTGTAGCCATGAGCTACATATTGAAGAGAAGACATTGCTTGCAATGAGACTTGATCTTCAATGACCATGCTTGAACTCATCAGAATATTACTAACTATAGCTACATAACTTGACTATGGCATCTTTAAGATGTAAGTCAAGATTGTATTCCTCTATGAATACTTCTATGAGGATATTCACATGAAGTAGCCCCAAGGCTTCATGGTTGAGGAAAGCAAGATGTGCAGGCTAAAGAAATCCATCTACGGACTCAACCAAGCTTCTTGTTGTTGGAACATAAGATTTGGTGAAATTATAAATGTCATGATTTCGGATAGAATCTTGATGAACCATATGAAGCTTTGGGAGTGCCTTTGTGTTCATCATGCTAAATGTAGATAATATCCTAATCATTTGGAATGATATAAGGATGATAATAAGTGTTTTATGATATGGCTATTCCATACCTTGAGATATGATCTCATAAGATGCCTCTTGGATCCTAGTTCTAAAGGTGTTCAGAAGCAAATAAAAGAGGCTATTGGGACCATCACATTTGTAGTACACCTTGGACATGTTTCATTCTTGTAAAATCCCAAGAAAGGTTTCCTTCCCTTAAGATACAATACTGACCTATCTAAAGGGATAACACCTCGAAGGGTTGAGGAAGTGAATGCTAAAACTGGTTGCCCTTATGCATCAGTTACGAGAAGCCGAATGTATGCTAGATGTGTACAAAAGCCAGATATCTGCCATGTAATGGGAGTAGTAAACTGTTACTAATCCTACTATAAAGATAAAAATGCTTGATTGCAGTAATAACAAAATCTTCAAATATGACAAGACTTTTGATATAGTGATCTCTAAGTCTTATCTTCAAGAAATTAAGACTATATAGACAATGATCTAAAAGGTCTTAACTTTGGATACCTTTGGAGATAGATATCACCAAGAATAAAGGTATTCTGATAAGGATTATGGAAATACCGGTTATAATAATTACTGAGCAATAGTGTCAAGGAAACTATAATTGCTTTATCAAGATTGAGTATTGGTTGCATAAGATGCAACATTCGCATTGGATGCGAGCACTATTACTGGGGATATGCAAGTGCCGTAAAAGGACTTGGCGTAGTCTCGCAGGAACAGAGTGAGTGATCAGCTTACCTAGCTATTTTTCTAAATAGCCTATGATTGTCACATGAGTGTGGTTTTAAATGATTAGCCCATTAATGGCTCTTTGGGCTAGTGGGAGATTGTTGGACATGCGAGCCACGTCGAGCCATTATGCAATAAATGTTATCACACATATCATTCCCTGATCTGAAATGAAGAATAACTAATTTGCATAATAGGTCCCTTAGTAAAATTAGGGTTATGTACCATGGCCATCTTAATGATCATACAACTATTGATTCAATTATTGAATCATAGAGGCAGATGCTTGGATAAATATCTAAAGGGTTAGATTGAGAACTCATCAAGCACCGTCAACTAATTGTTAAGAGATGATCTCCAACCTGAGTAGGAGATGGCAATCCTTTCTCACATAGGACGATATCTTACCGACCTCTTGATGCAGGTCCTCTGCATAGGAATAGAGATTCGGAGGTGTTAGATTAGTTAGATCAGAGAGTTGACTTAACGAGATCGAGACAACCAAAATCCTATGTCGTATACTATCACGATATAGGCACACATCCTCTGATTGGATACAGATGTGTTACTATATGTCTGAGTATGTAAATTTGGCAGACCAATAGGTTGATGACCTAACCAAGGTCTATACACCGACGCGCTGGTGTGCATATAAAGGCATATGAGTAATAAGATCAAAGGGATCATACAAGTTCACTAATGAACCGACAGACATGAGCTCACTCGTGAGATATTAGGAAGAATCAAATTATGTGTACGGTCATCCCGCTTTGGAAGCTTGACTGAATTTGTAAGTTTGATATATACTTTTATAAGTATATGATCAAGACCTAGGCATGATATATGCTTTGGAAAGTATATGATCTATACCAACTCCCAATGATAAAATAAGAAACATACTGATGGAACCTTGAAGTAGACAGTGTAAAGTTGATCTAATACTTCAGGTTTATTCTGAGTCTTACAGTATGCAAGATGTACAGGTATTGGGAATACCTGAGGGTGATGTGATCATAAACGATTGTATAACCATGACGCTTCCATTCCTAGGGAGTGATGAAACAGATCTGGATTTTAGTGACTCCTCTCAATAGAGAAGTAATATGATCTTGGTCCTAATGTTGGACATTGATCTGAATGTGATTTAGATGCAATGAGAAGATAAGATTTACGATCTTGATTTAATCAAGCATCTATGGGAGGCCCGAGATCCGAATTTGAGATGTGATCTCAATATCCAAGTCACTATACGTGGAACAATACAATCACGCTGTCATTTTCTCTAAGTATCTGCGGAGAAAGCGCATTATCCTTGAAACAGTTCATGGATAATTTCATTGTTGATATACTATCCAAGCATCGTGAAAATTGATAATTAAATGTGATTTAATGGATAATATGAATTTGATTCATATTATAAGGAGAGTTATCTGAGATAATTAAATGTGATTTAATTATCAAAGATGCGAATAATGTGAATGTGATTCATATTATTTTGGTACATGAGAAAAGAGATCCAAGATGATTAAATACGATTTAATTATCATGGATATGAATAATATGGATATCACTTTCCATATTAATGATATATATTATAAATGTGATTTATAATATATAAGAGAGAGCTATTTGTGATTTATATTTGTTGATTAATTATTGATGTGAATTGGATTCACATTGGATGATTAATTATAAAATTTACATTTTGGGGTGTGAATGTGATTCACATTTTTCCAATGGCATGATTGCAATATTTCACAAGATAATTATGAATTATTTTTGTGAAATAACTTACAACAATTGTTGTTGTAAATCCTGGAGATATCATGAGATAATGTATCTCATGAGATAATGAGATCTCATGAGATAATGAGATTTCATGAGATGTTGGTAGCCGTCCCCCCTTTTTAGGGGATATGGTTTATCTCCTCATTATCTCCAAGGCTAATTAATTGATTTGAATTTAAATATATTGATTTATTAATTTATATTAAATCAAATTAAATTAATTGTTGTTGTGTTTTTACAACAAGATCATAACCATTGAAAGAAACACAAATCAATCTCAACCATTGATTGTGTGTTGTCCATGGATTGGTATCCATGGAATTCCAGAACCCTATATAAGAAGAGGCATCCATTGCTCTTCAGGGAATATGATTAATGAATGCTCTCTCTCCCTCTCTCTCTCTCTCTTCTCTCTACACGCCCACTCTCTATCTCACATGTGGTCGTCCACCATGGATGCCCTAGAGAGATCCTCCATCGGTGCAGCGTCGTTGTTATGTTTCCTGATCGTTTGCTCATGGATCTCCGTCTACTTCGGCGTGCCTTGCTCATGAAGAGGACGTTGTATCTCATTTGTTGAGATCAGGAGATCCGTGGCTTGGATCATCAACATGGATTGCGAGAAGCACGCATCTCATCCACGTGCTCGCAAGCGTCTCCTCCGTTGGATCGGACTTGAGACAGGAGGTCTCTTTGTTTAGAGACTCGATCGCAACCACGCTTCAAGAGGTAATCCTATTACTTATTTGTGGTTTAGACGAAAAGATCCGAGAAGTATTCTTGGATCATGTGGTTTCATCACATAGAAAATTTTAATTTCTGCTGCCCGGAGCGACTAGTGCGACTGGTCGCTCCCGATCGCATTCGATGCGATCATCACGCTTCTGTGATGCGCTTGAGGATTTTTCCCGTATCCTTTCAACTGGGTCATATAGAATCATCTGCTGTACATATGCGTACTGGTCCCTAGCTGTCTGAGTAGAGTTGCCATTATAAGTGAACTTTGTGCATTGCATAGATCTCTCTACTGAAATACACGTCTTTCAATTTGGACTACAAAAGGTCTCTATATGTGTAACCATCACACCATCCGACTCTCCATGCTGAATAGACAATATGATTTGTAAAATATAATCAACTGACTCTCGTGCTGGAATATGTGTACTCTCAATCTGCGACACAGAGATGTCTACTGCAACTGACTACTCTTCTGGATCTGATGCAAACTCTATATATGTAAGTTAATAGTCATCTGTCATCTACCCTATCCTCATATAGGATATCATAGGTATCAAAATAAACACTCTCAAGATCAAGAGACCGTGTCTTCTCTATGTGCTGACAATCATATGCAAGACCGGTGTCCTCTGATGTGAATGACAATACTAACCTAGGACTGCTACATCCTCTCGCCATCTCAATGTGTATTTCTCCACTGTCTGTGTGGAATGATACTCTCCCAGCATCATAATCAAAAAGTGCTCTCGCTGTCTACAAGAAGGGTATCCCGAGAATGATTGGAGCAAGCTGTGTAGGGCACGTCATATCTAGGACAATCAAGTCCATTGGAAACTGCAAGCCCTGAACGATCACAATAATGTTCCTCAACACATCTTTAGGTTTCATCATAGATCGATCCACAAATTGAAGTTTTGCCCATGATTTGTAGAGAGGGCTTAGATTGAGCTTATCATGCAAAGAAGAGCAATCAAATTAATTGAGGAACCGTTATCTAAGAGATTACGATGTAATGCATCATCTGCAATCTGGCATGTGACATAGTGAGCTCTAAAGTCTCTCTTCTTCTTAGGTACCTTATTTTGAATATCACATGAAGTCGCCTTGCTCAATACATGTTTCTCAACTCATGATATCTTTTTCCTACTTGTTGTGCATCTATTCCTCAACTAATTCTTGAGCGTAGGAAAGTGATCCAAGGCATCGTGAAGCGGAATCTTCAGGAAAATGTGATCTCTCAATAATAGTTCAGTTTCTGGAGTGACAACATTCTTTTTGGTATTTTTCTTTCCTTTTCCTTACAAAGCATCGAGAAAAGGAACAATATTAGGAACAACAAAATTCTTTTGATTTTTATCTAAATTGGAATCAACATGTACATCGAGATACTCAGAAGTATGTAAAAAACTCTTTGAGATGGGGGAAGAAAAATCTACATCAGGAGTGTCTGCATGGTCTGGCATGGTATCATCGTCAGACTCGCCTCCATCCATGTCTAGTGTCTCATCATTGCTCCCCTTTCTCTGGTCATTAGGCTAAACATCACGTTAATCCTCATCATCATGGTGGTCCTCCTCCTCACCATCAATCTGTGTATCATCATGGATCGACTCTCGCTCCTCATGTGCCCTTTCCTCTACTCTATCAGGTGCTCGTGGTCATTTACCGCTCCAAAGATGAATGAAAAATAAAAAAATCTGGAAAAGAGATCATACACATGATCTGAGTGCCTCCTCTTATTGTTCATGTTCATTTGACGTTGGGCTAGGACAGTGGTCTTGGGCATAGTTAACTTATCCAAGCGATGGTTAACCCGCTCCATCTCTGTTCTATGTGCTGTCTGGAGTATGCTTAGCATATCCATGATCTGGTTCAATGCCAGGGCCTGTGAAGACATCTCAAACTCTGTGTGGTGGCCCTGTCTGTCTACTCTCTCTTGCCTAGGAGTTTGTGGCTGTTGTGTGTAAGGTTGAGGAGATATATGCGGTGTGAAAGAAGACTGTTGCTGCTGTTGGTAATGATATGGTTGTGAATGTGTAGTAGGATACTGAAAAGAATGTGGTCTCTGAAATGCATGCTGGTGAGACTGCCGTTGCGTGTAGTGCTGGCGGTGCTGGAAATGTGGACATCAATGCTGCGAATGACTATAATGCTGCTGCTGCTGGTGTATGATCTGAGAAGTAAAATGCGGTGAAGGCTGGACAAGAGTGTCATATCCCATTTATATCAAGAGTGGCACAAGAATCAACATCAACATCTTCAGAGCTAGTGATTTGGCTCAAATCGACATTGGACGGATCCTCATGCTAATCAATCTGCGGAGTCTCGGTAGGCTAAACTGAGTCACTCTGAACATACTATATCTGACTGGTGGGAGGAGTGGGTAAAGATCTCTGAACAGGCTAAGATGTGGAAGAGGGACAGGTCTGCTGGTATTAAAGCTGTAGCTCAGTCACCTTCTCCGTCAAATCACTCAACTGCTGGGGAAGTGATGAGAGTTTCTCCAACTCTTGAAGCGGTTGTAAATCGTAAACTTGATTCTAAATCACATCGACTAATGTCAGGTTCTGACTAATGAATCCCATGTCGGATCATAATTCAGAGTCTGAAACAAGTTCCACCTTCTTGTGCTCTCTATGGTGTGGTTGCTGTGGGCCCTTTTGGAATGCCCAATTGGAATCAATGACACATGAATTCTCCTCCATCCCATCTAAGATGGACCAAACTGACTCGGCATCCCTATTCAGATAACTACCACCACATGAGGTGCTTACTTTGTGTTGGAGATCCGGATGGAGTCCTACAAAGTAATTCTGCACAAGCACCTTCAAAGGTATCTCATGATGTGGGCATCTCTCTGTAAGATCCTTGAATCGATCCCATGCCTCATGGAATGATTCATGCAATAACAATGTAAAATTGGAGATCTAGCTCCTCATCATGTTCATCTGCCCTAGAGGAAAATATTTATGCATGAATGTGGACTTCAGATCGTTCATGTATATATCTCCCTCCCTAAGTGACTCAACCAATAGAGAACCTTATCTGCTAAGGCAAAGGGGAAGGCCTTGAGGCAAACAACCTCTTACGTAACTCATGGATAGCCAGTCGTACCACAAATTATCTCGAATTGCTGCAAAAAGATAAACGACTCCTCTGTAGTGTTCCCATAGTACTTGGGAAGCAAGGAAATGAAGGACAATCTTAGCTCGTATGACCCTTGACTCGGTGGTAATCGAATCCAATGGTGTAACGTCTTGGCTCCTAGGTCATACTCATATCTCAACGTAGAGGGAACCACGACAAGAGGTGATGGGTTCTCGGCTCCTCTCAGTGCATCTATCTCAGCTCTCAACTCGTCATGGACTCTACACAGATCTCTAATATGTAAACTTATATACTGTAATGTGCCAAAATCCCCGTAGTAATATCTGAGGCTAGATCAGGTCTCTCATCTATGTGTCTCTCTCCAGTCGGTCTGTCCTCAACGGCTCTGTCCTCAACTGGTCCCTTCCCTGTAGCCATAGTCTTCAAATCCTCTAGGAAGGAAAATGTCTCATAAGAATTCAGTGAAAAGTGTGTAGGAGAAATAGACAAAAATTCGAGGCTTGAGTCTGCCTCAACAGAAGGGTTGGGAGGTAAGGGAGTCTGGGTCTGACTCTCCTCGTGACTATATGGAATCAACTCGAGAAGAGGGTCATCCCAAGTCTGTGAAGACGTACGACGGATGGTGGATAGTCGAATGCTCACGGAGTCTGAGCGCAAAATCTGTCTGATCATCATCTTCGATGTCAAAAGAATATACGGGAGAGAGCACAAAGTCAAGTCAAAAACACGAGTGTGAAGGCGTATAAGACGTGATATAATGCACACCTCGCATACAAACACAATGCAACTCCAAGTTCACCATCCTCACACAATGATGACCGTAAAATTTCTATATTTTATCTTTTCAATTTTAAAGTTAGGTGATAAATAAATTGTTTAACAAACTCATAGGTGTAGTCTCCTCAGATAGTTCGTGTTTAACCCAGCGGTGCACACCAACTTAAAAAATACTACTTCTACTAACGTCTAAGGTAAGTGCTTGCAACAAGTAAGAAGACCCGAGAGTGAGTCCAAGCACTTAGGGTACAAGTCCAGGGATTTGGGCATTATTCCTTAAGTGTACGTGTCTCGCACTGTCTGGAGAGGACCTGCAAATAATGAGGGGATTGTGCTCCCAATACTAAATTTTGAGTCTAGGTATTTTTTATTTTTGCTTAAGTTTTTCTTGATTTTTGATTTTATTATTTTCACTTTTTTTGGATATTTTCAACAATATATAGCGGAAGGTTGATTCTTTTTAAATTTTCCAGATGTGTCTCATGGAGGGAGAATCATGGAATGAGGCGGAAAACCATGATGCATGCAGAGATAGAGATCATACCTGACGCCATCAACCTACATGCAAGTGATCCACACAGAATTTGTAAAACTAGACTAATGCATGAAAAGCCAAGAAAAAATCGAGCCCTAAACCAACAACTCTAGTGTAAAAATGTATTGTTTTTTCCAAATCTCTAAATTGTGCCTAAGTGTGGATTAGGGTAGTGGGATCTACTTTACTCTAGAATAAAAATGGATTTATTTGTCAAATTTGTAAATTACGCTCAAGAGTTCCTTTCCCAGAAGGAACCTATGGAAAGCACAATCGACATTATCTTCCTTGTTGATTATTCTGAGTTGCCAGCTTATGGATCTTTTGAGCTATTTTATAATGATCAGTCTGAGTCACTTTCAGAGGTACATTTTGATATATTTGGGACACCTTCTGAGATCACTTATGATACTCCTCCTACTGAGATATCTGAGACTTTTGTTGATGAGTTTTATGATATTTTTGAGCATATGATAAGCCATCTCTTTTTGAGAAGAAATCATTCATTGCCGATCTTTTTGAGACATTACTTGTTAAGCCTACATTAGCCATGGTGGACAATTCACAAAGTACATATCATCTACCTTCTACAGTGCAGTTGCAAAGGTTGTTGTAGAGCCGATTCAGACCCTACCCGAGCTCAAAGTTTTACCCTCAACATTGAGGCATGCCTTCATTGTGGGTGCCCCCAAATGTTTCCAGTCATCATCAGTTCGTAGTTGACCAATGATCAAGAATCTCAGTGGTTAGAGGTTCTCGAGAGAAACCGCAAGGCCATTGGCTGGAATATTTCAAATCTCTAGAGGATTAGTCCAACTTTGTACTCACACCATATCTACTTAGAGGAGGACATCAAACCAACCCATGAGTGTCAACACCATCTAAATCCGAATCTCCGAGATGTTGTCATGAAAAATATCAGGAATGGTATGATGCTGGTTTTATTTATCCCATTACGGATTCCAAATGGGTCAGCCCGTTGCATGTGCTCTCAAAGAAATCCAAGATTACTATTATGATGAATGATCGTGGTAAAGATATTCCAAGCCGTATACCCACTTCATGGTGTTCCTGTGTAGATTACCGGTGCCTGAATTCAGCTACGAAGAAAGATCTCTTTCCACTACCTTTTACTTGTCAGGTTATTGAGAGGTTGGTAGGGAAGGAGTTATTTTGTTTCTTGGATGGGTACTCAGGATATAACCAGGTTGCAATCGCTCTAAAGATTAGGATAAAACTACTTTCACTTATCCATTTGGCACCTACTCTTTCAGATGGATGACCTTTGTATTGTGTAATGCCCCCACTAAATTCTAGAGGTGTATGTTGGCTGTTTTGACCGACATTGTAGGTAGTGTCATCGAGGTCTTCATGGACAATTTCTTTATCTACGGGGATAGTTTTGACTTATGTCTTAATCATTTAGACCGAGTACTTCAGCATTTATGCGAGGTAAACTTAGTAATCTCATGGGAGAAGAGTCTCTTTATGGTAACTAATGGAATTATATTGGGCCACATCATCTCCAAACATGGTATGGAGGTTGACCCAAATGAGATTGATGTGATCTCCAAGTTAGAGCCATCGCAAAATTTGAAGAAGTTGAGGTCGTTCCTTGGTCACTTTGAATTTAGTAGGCGATTCATTAAGGACTTCAACAAGATCTTCAGACCTTTGACTAAGCTTATGGCAAGGAGAGTGAGTTTATAGTTGAGAGAAAGTCCTCCATGCATTTCACTAGATGAAAGATGTGGCTACTAGAGATCCTGTCCTTCAACCTCCTGATTGGTTCTCCCCTTTGAGATCATGATGGACACATCAAACTTTGCAGTTGGAGCTGTTTTAGGGCAAAGAAGGGATGGGATACTGTTTGCCATACACTATGCTAGCAAGACTAGTTGAAGCACAATGAAACTATACATAGAAGGAATTATTAGCAGTGGTGTTTGCTTTAGAGAATTTACGTTCATACCTACTTAGGTTACATGTCATTATCTACACGAATCACACTACTGAAGGATATGAAATTATCCTCAAGCGCATCACAGAAGCGTGATCATCGTATCGAATACGACGAAGAACGACTATTCGTACTAGTTGTTCGGTGCAGCGGAATTTAAAAAATTTTATTCGATGAAACCACATGATCCGAGAACCATTCTCAGATCGTTTCATCTATAACCACAACAAGTATAATGCAATACCTCTTGAAGCGTGGTTGATCGAGTCTCTAAGAGAAGAGACCTCCTGTCTCAAGTCCGATCGTCGGTGAGACCGCTTGCGAGCACGGGGATGAACCATGTTGTCCTCGCAATCCAAGAAGTTGATCCAAGCATAGTTGCTCCTGATCTCGTCGCACGAGATCGAACGTCTCCTTCGTGAGTGCAGCACTCCAAGAAGACGGAGAACCGAAGAACGTCGAAGCGACGGCGCGGTGGCGAAGGCGACGACGATTCTCTTCTCTAGGGTTTGGTGGATGGCCACCAAGTAGAGGGAGAAAGAGTTGGCGTGTATGGAGAAGAAGGGAAGAGAGACAGCCTCCAATATTCTATGTACCTTAGAGAGCATGGTATGCCTCTCTATTTATAGAGTTTTGGGATCTATGGATCTCAATCCATGTGACATACAAAATCAATTGATGAGATTGATTTATGTCAATCCAATGGCTAAGATTGTTGTTGATAAAACCAACAAATTTAGATCAAAATAGATTTGACAAAATCAAATACAAATTAATCCAAAATTACACCAAATAAATAAGGAGAGAATATACATGGAGATTACATCTCCATGTACATTCCATATGGATGGCCACCCATTCCTATTTGGAATTGGGTGCCGCCCAAGCTTTCCATGAGGAGAGCAATCTCAAGACATGTCATGAGATTGCATATCTCCATGGAAATATCTTTATTTATTTCCAACAACTTTTGTTGGGTTTTATTCTTCAAAAATAATTCACAATTATATTTGAGAATATTGCAATCTTGCCATTGAAAAATTGTGAATCATATTCACAACCTAAAACAACATATAATTTACATTGTCAATTAATTACATTCAATACACATAATAGTTAATTAACTAATATAAATTACAATTGGTTCTCTCTAATACATTATAAATCACATTTATAATATATTATGAATAATTGGATATTTCTATCCACATTATTCTTATCCACATTAATTAAATCACATTTAATTATATTGGATAATTTCTTCATACATCAAGATGATTAAATCCCATTTAATCATGATTTCTTCATTGCTTAGATCTTATGGAATTATTCTTGAACCCTTCAAGAATAATGCATTCTCTCCGCAGATACTTGGAGATAAGGGCAGGGCGATTGTATTGTTCCACGTATAGTGACATGGATATTGAGATCATATGTCAAATCCAGATCGCGGGCCTCCCATAGATGCTTGATTAAATCAAGACCGTAAATCTAATCTTCTCATTGTATATGAATCACATTCAGATCAATGTCCAACACTTGGACCAAGATCAGATCACTTCTCTACTGAGAGGAGTCACTAAATCCAGACTCGTTTCATCACTCCCTAGGAATGGAAGCGTCATGGTTATACAATCGTTTATGATCACATAACCCTCAGGTATTCCCAATACCTGTACATCTTGCATACTGGAAGACCTAGAATAAACCCGAAGTATTAGATCAACTTTACACTGTCTACTTCATGGTTTTATCATTAAGTTTCTCATTCGATCATTGGGAGTCAGTATCGATCATATACTTTCCAAAAGAATATATCATACCTAGGTCTCGATCATATACTTTCCAAAAGTATATATCAAACCTACAAATTCAATCAAGCTTCCAAAGCGAGACGACTATGCGCATGGAATTTGATTCTTCCCAATATCTCATGAGTGAGCTCATGTCTTCCGGTTCAATAAATGAACCTGTATGATCCCTTTGAGAGATCGTATTACTCATATGCCCTTATATGCACACCAGCGCGCCAGTGTATAGATCTTGGTTAGGTCATCAACCTATTGGTCTGCCAAATGTACATACTCAGACATATAGTAACACATCTGCCTCCGGTCAGAGGATGCGTGCATATATCATGACAACATACGATATAGGACTTTGGTTATCTCGATCTCGTTAAGTCAACTCTTTGACCTAACAAACCTGACACCTCCGAATCTCTATTCCTATGCAGAGGACCTGCATCAAGAGGTCGATCAGATATCAGTCTTTAGAGATAAGGATTGCCATCTCCTACTTAGGCTGGAGATCATCTCTTAATAATCATTTGACGGTTCTTGATGAGTCCTCAATCTAACTCTTTAGATATTCATCCAAGCACCAGCCTCTATGATTCAATAGTTGAATCAACAGCTGTATGATTATTAAGATGGCCATGGTACATAACCCTAATTGTACTATGGGACCTATTATGCAAATTATTCATTCTTCATTTCAGATCAGGGAACGATATATGCAATAACATTTATTGCATAATGGCTCGCCGTGGGCTCGCATTTCCAACAATCTCCCACTAGCCCAAAGAGCCATTAATGGGCTAATCATTTAAACTCACATTCATGTGACAATCATAGGCTATTTAGAAAATAACTAGGTAAGCTAATCAGTCACTCTGTTCCCGCGAGACTACACCAAGTCCTTTTACGCCACTTGCATATCCCCAGTAACAGTGCTCGCATCCAATGCGAATGTTGCATCTTATGCAACTAATACTCAATCTTGTTAGTTATAGTGTCCTTGACACTACAACTTAACAATTATCATAACCAGCATTTTCATAATCCTTATCAGAATACCCTTATTTCTGGAGATCTCTATCTCCTAAGGTATCTATAACTAAGACCTTTTAGATCACTATCTATAAAGTCTTAAACTTTTTAAGATAATACATTTGAGATCACTATCTCAAAAATCTTGTCATCTATGAAGATTTTGTTATTACTGCAACCAAGTGTTTTATTTCCATTGTAGGATTAGTAACAGTTTACTACTCCCACTGCATGGCAGCCATCTGGCTTTTGTACACATCTAGTACACACCTGGCTTCTCAAAACTGATGACCAAGGGCAAGTAGTTCTAGCATTTGCTTCCTCAACTCTTTGAGGTGCTGTCCCTTTAGATAGGTCAGTGCCATATCTTAAGGGATGGAAGCCTTTCTTGGAATTTTCCATAAAATGGAATATCTCCAAGATGTACTATTAATGAAACAGTCCCAATACCCTCTTCTCTTTGCTCCTGAACAACTTCAGAACTAAGATCTAAGAGGTATCCTTGAGATCATATCTCAAGTTATGGAATAACCAGATAATAAAACACTTATTATTATCCTTATATCATTTTAAATGATTAGGATATCATCTACATTTAGCACGATGAACACAAAGGCACTCCCACTAAGCTTCACATGGCTCATCAAGATTCTAACTGAAATCATAACAATTATAATTCCATCAAATCTTATGGTCCAATTTCAAGAAGCTTATTTGAGTCCATAGATGGATTCCTTAGCTTGCACACCTTGCTTTCCTCAACCATGAAGCCCTGGGGCTACTTCATGTGAATATCCTCAAAGAGGTATTCGTAGAGGAATGCAGTATTGACTTACATCTTGAAGATGCAATAGTCAAGTTGTGTAGCTAAGGTTAGCAATATTCTGATGGTTTTAAGCATGGTCACCGAAGAGCAAGTCTCATTGCAAGCAATGTCTTCTCTTCTAGTGTGTAGCTCACGGCTACGAACCGTGCTTTGAAGATCTCTACCTTCTCATCAGGTTCCCTTTCTCTTGAAGATCCATTTACATCTTTACAGGTCTTACCCATCCTCGAGGGTCCATATACAACACTTGTATATGAAGTCTACATTAGAATTTTATTGCTAACATACCGTGCTTTGAAGATCTCTACCTTCTCATCAGGTTTCCTTTCTCTTGAAGATCCATTTACATCTTTACAGGTCTTACCCATCCTCGAGGGTCCATATACAACACTTGTATATGAAGTCTACATTAGAATTTTATTGCTAACATCCATCTATCCATGCTATGATCTTCAGAAGCTTCATCACATGAAGTTCAATCATTGTCAGATTTCTCTGACACATGGAATCCATCCTCAAACTCATTTGAAGAGGTTTTAGTGTTTCATCTTCAATTGTCCTTTTAGTTTCCAGTTTCAGGAGCCTCATTATCTTCTCAAGATTAAATGAGTTCCTACACTTCATTTTCATCTTGATTCTCAAGAGTCTCAACCTCTAAGAATCACATTCTCAGAGATGAGATATTTTAAGAATCTCAAGGTCATAAAGTAGGTATCCAATACCATCCTTTATTTTCCTAATGAAGCAGCACTCTCAAGTGCTCAATTGCAGCTTACTTGCATGGAATTATATGTAGTCTCTACTACATATATACTTGGATACTAAGAGGAATTTATGCTAAAAATTCATCATTGATCGAATCATGTCACACATGATCCAATTGTATCTCCCTACAACTCTATTGAGTTTAGGTTTATTAGGAGGAGTGAGATAGGAATGATATTCCTTTCTCCATAAGGTATATTATGAATTCATCTAACAGGTACTGATTACCTAGATTAGATCAAATTCACTTTATCTTCCTTCAAACTTTGGTTGTAAACCAAAATTATGTGAAATCTTTGAACACTTCAAAGGTCTCTAAGCGAAGAGAAGAAATCTCATATCATACATAATCATCAATAGATATCACATATCCACAATGTTTACTATGATATAGATGATCCGCATACATCAATATGTATGAGATCCCGAATACCTTGACATCTTACACCATTCCCAAAGAAGGGTGTATTGAACATTTTTCCTTTTGAATACAATATTCATAAGTACGTAAGTTTTGAAATTTTAGACATTCTAAAGTTTCATCTCTTACTAGTCTATCGATCAAATCAATAGACAAATGTCCAAGGCTTGATGCTCGATCATTGTCAAATGATCTTCATTCTCCTATTGATCTTGAGGTTTAATTTCAGTATTTAGAAATGTTAATGAACCATTCATTAATTTTATAATTTAGTGGAGTCCACTAGATTTTAGATTACTTTCTGAAATATCTTTATCATAACTCTTTATGATAGGTCCATTCCAGAATTCATGTTCATTTCCAACATTTAGAAACAAATAATGAGTGTATTCTAATGTCTAGGTCATAGAGACATTCTCTAAGACTAAGGGCTCTCCCACTGAAATTATGAAGTCTAGTGCAATGGAAATTGTTGCAACAATTGCATCAATGTCCATCTGGATAACTATAAACCTTAAGATCAAATTTTTCTAGTCTTCTAAAACTTATGCAACCCATTGCAAGTGTTGTTAGAAGATTGGGATACAATTATTAGACTTTATCTTATTCAATAAGTAAGTCAATATCAATGATTTATGTAGATTATTCTGATGCTCCATCCGAGTCCTTCTCTAAGGATTCTAGACAGACTTGATAGTCGTACTATCAACACATCAATTTATTGCAGTGTTGGCATTCATCCAACTCTTTGGATGTCATATGGAAGTCACAGAGGTACAGTCAACACTTTGACTATACTTCTTACTTGGGTCCAACCCATGCTTCCACTACGCTCCCTTTATCTATGAGCAACCATTGCTTAAGACTAAGGATCTCTTACGTTAAATTCAAAAGAATTCAATGTAAGATCATTTCAACATTTATACATGCTTCATTAAATTCATACAATATGAATATTATGAAGCTTCATGAATGACTAGAGTATAGATAGTAGAATGATGACACTCATCATCTACATCCATCTAAACTCTTAAAACATAGGTTCAGGTAGGTACTCAAACAATTTGAATTCTGCATGATGCAGTGAACCATCTCATTCATGATAAATGTCAAGAGCACATATGTATGCCAGAATATCTTCATTAATTTTATAAGGATTATTTGACAATTGCGATCATCATCGACATGTCACTTCTAAAGTACATCCGATGAGAGATCAAGACTATAGAGACATACAAACCCTAGGGTTGTAGTCCTATTATCCATTTAATTTTCATTCCTCATTATTATGAGGAAACTTGCACATTGCAACCACATATATTATGTGTCCAACTGCAAGTGCAATATCTGGATCATGACATCAATCCATGATATTTTATTGGTTATCATTGAGTATAACATTGAGTGGGTTTAATGAAGGATTATCTGAAATAAGAAATTTGCATAAGTGTATATATATATATACATATTTTACTTTGATTTAGGCATTTTTATATCAAAGTTGTCTTGCCTTGTCAACACTGAAAGTTCATTCCCTTAATCACTTTCAATGTAAAAGATATACTTACCATTATATCTCAAGCAAGATCTGGGATCTCCTTCCTTATCTTTGTTGCATCCCAATAATATGAGAACCTACAACTCGGATAAAAAGAAGCGGGAACACATTCCGCCTTGCAAGTCCAACTTACATCTCCCAATTCGGTCTTTAACACCCGGGCCCACCACCCCTAAGGCAATGTTGACCCATCATTAATTGAACCAACCGTCAACATGAATACAACTCGCTATGCGCAATCTAATATCGCCCCAATAATATAAGGACCCAATATTGGGGTCACTACGCATACGTCCTTACTCTTTCGAGAAGCGAAGAGCCCGATCCAGATGCGCTTGCATACAGGAGCTGTCACTTCGGACAGGCATCTCCTACATACAATCCCTGGCGATGGAACCCTCCGCCTTCACGGGAGACCATGGATGTCACTTATGTGATCCTCCATATCATATTCAAATTTTAATTAATCATTATGAATCATATTCATTACGATTAATTCTTCCAAGGGAATTGACAACTCTATTCATAATAGAGTGTCTCAATTGGACATAATCAATTTAATCATATTAAATTAATTATCAATCCAATTCAATCAATCAAACTTGATTATTTTACTTGAATATATATGGTAATATCTCAAAATACATGTTAATTCGAATTTTAATAATTCGAAAATACACCTTGATTTTCTTCGGCATTATACAGTCCCTACCCGCTGTCATGGCCAGTACCGACGAGAGTGGGACGGACCACATACGTTGCAACCCGCAACCCCAATGCTCTCCGACTAGACATCATATCCACCTCAGGAAAGCATAATGCAGATATATCAATTTGTACTTGAGATGATCATCGGTTATTCAAACGAAATTATATCATTTAATAATCAAAACAATTTTTGATTAACATTATAATGAGATTTGCTAAACAAATCCCAAGTCCTATTCAAGCAACATGTTTGTTGGAATGTTGATCATGTAGATCATGTAACCAATTAGTGATCTAGATCACATCTAATCAATTATTGGTTAAGGCAATGCCATTTAAGGGAATAATTATCATCAAATATTTTACAAATATTTATGCACAATTATTCTAGGAAATTAAACAATTTAATTTCACTAATTGATTAAATGACAATCACTATTCAAGCATCAAGTTTGATGATTGTGTTTCCAACTAAGATTTAGATCAAATCTAATCAAATAATTGGTTGAGGCCAAGTCAATTAGGTAAATAATCATCTTCCAATATTTCACAAATATTTTTCAAGATTATTTCACGAAATTAACAATTAATTTCACTAATTGACAATCACTTGGTTGTAGATTAGGACTGTAATTTCAGTAGTGACCCCTACTCACTAAAATTAACATATCTCAATCAATTTAAGTCCAAATTAATCAAACTCTATTTTCAAAGATTGCTAACTTGATTTAGGACAGAAACCAAGTGATGTTTCATGCATTTCGAGGTAGATGATAACAGTAATTAACTCTTTAATAATGTTAAAATCTACTGTTCCCGCAACAGTGCATACATGTTCATTAAAACAACCATATCTAGAGCATACGAAAATCTGATTTACGTAAACTCAGATCCTATGGTTTCCTTATTTAATGGGGAACAAAATCAAAGTAAATAATTCGTGCTTAAACATTTTAAACATGGCCGAAATAATTTACTAAACAGATCTATGAAATCAAATGCGAAAAAAACTTTCACGACCTTAACGAACCCAAGTCATCTTCGGTTTTCGAATCATATTCGAAACTGTCAGCCTGGCTTTGATACCACTTGAAGGATATGAAATTCTCCTCAAGCGCATCACAGAAGCGTGATCGTCATATCGGATACGACGAAGAACGACTAGTCGTACTAGTTGTTCGGTGCAACGGAATTTTAAAAATTTTATTCGATGAAACCACATGATCCGAGAACCACTCTCAGATCGTTTCATCTATAACCACAACAAGTATAATGCAATACCTCTTGAAGCATGGTTGATCGAGTCTCTAAGAGAAGAGACCTCCTGTCTCAAGTCCGATCGTCGGTGAGACCGCTAGCGTGCGCGAGGATGAACCGCGTTGTCCTGGCAATCCAAGAAGTTGATCCAAGCGTAGTTGCTCCTGATCTCGTCACACAAGATCGAACGTCTCCTTCGTGAGTGCAGCACTCCAAGAAGACGGAGAACCGAAGAACGTCGAAGCGGCGGCGTGGTGGCGAAGGCGACGACGATTCTCTTCTCTAGGGTTTGGTGGATGTCCACCAAGTAGAGGGAGAAAGAGTTGGCATGTATGGAGAAGAAGGGAAGAGAGAGAGCCTCCAATATTCTATGTACCTTAGAGAGCATGGTATGCCTCTCTATTTATAGAGTTTTGGGATCCATGGATCTCAATCCATGTGACATACAAAATCAATGGATGAGATTGATTTATGTCAATCCAATGGCTAAGATTGTTGTTGGTAAAACCAACAAATTTAGATCAAAATATATTTGACAAAATCAAATACAAATTAATCCAAAATTACACCAAATAAATAAGGAGAGAATATACATGGAGATTACATCTCCATGTACGTTCCATATGGACGGCCACCCATTCCTATTTGGAATTGGGTGCCGCCCAAGCTTTCCATGAGGAGAGCAATCTCAAGACATGTCATGAGATTGCATATCTCCATGGAAATCTCTTTATTTATTTCCAACAACTTTTGTTGGGTTTTATTCTTCAAAAATAATTCACAATTATATTTGAGAATATTGCAATCTTGCCATTGAAAAATTGTGAATCATATTCACAACCCAAAACAACATATAATTTACATTATCAATTAATTACACAATGTGTATTCAATACGCATAATAATTAAATAACTAATATAAATTACAACTGGCTCTCTCTAATACATTATAAATCACATTTATAATATATTATGAATAATTGGATATTTCTATCCACATTATTCTTATCCACATTAATTAAATCACATTTAATTATATTGGATAATTTCTTCGTACATCAAAATGATTAAATCACATTTAATCATGATTTCTTCATTGCTTAGATCTTATGGAATTATTCTTGAACCCTTCAAGAATAATGCAATCTCTCTGCAGATACTTGGAGATAAGGACGGGGCGATTGTATTGTTCCACGTATAGTGACATGGATATTGAGATCATATCTCAAATCCAGATCGCGGGCCTCCCATAGATGCTTGATTAAATCAAGACCGTAAATCTAATCTTCTCATTGTATCTGAATCACATTCAGATCAGTGTCCAACACTTGGACCAAGATCAGATCACTTCTCTACTGAGATGAGTCACTAAAATCCAGACCCGTTTCATCACTCCCTAGGAATGGAAGCATCATGGTTATACAATCGTTTATGATACTGTACATCCTGCATACTAAAAGACCTAGAATAAACCCGAAGTATTAGATCAACTTTACACTGTCTACTTCATGGTCTTATCAATAAGTTTCTCATTCGATCATTGGGAGTCGGTATCGATCATATACATTCCAAAAGCATATATCATACCTAGGTCTTGATCGTATACTTTTCAAAAGTATATATCAAACCTACAAATGCAGTCAAGCTTCCAAAGCGAGACGACCATGCACATGGAATTTGATTCTTCCCAATATCTTATGAGTGAGCTCATGTCTTCCGGTTCAGTAACTGAACCTGTATGATCCCTTTGAGAGATCGTATTACTCATATGCCCTTATATGCACACCAGCGCGCTGGTGTATAGACCTTGGTTAGGTCATCAACCTATTGGTCTGCCAAATGTACATACTCAAACATATAGTAACACATCTGTCTCCGGTCAGAGGATGCGTGCCTATATCATGACAGCATACGATATAGGACTTTGGTTATCTCGATCTCGTTAAGTCAACTCTTTAACCTAACTGACCTGACACCTCCGAATCTCTATTCCTATGCAGAGGACCTGCATCAAGAGGTCGGTCAGATATCAGCCTTTAGAGATAAGGATTGCCATCTCCTACTCAGGCTGGAGATCATCTCTTAATAATCATTTGACGGTTCTTGATGAGTCCTCAATCTAACTCTTTAGATATTCATCCAAGCACCAGCCTCTATGATTCAATAGTTGAATCAACAGCTGTATGATTATTAAGTTGGCCATGGTACATAACCCTAATTGTACTAAGGGACCTATTACGCAAATTATTCATTCTTCATTTCAGATCAGGGAATGATATATGCAAGAACATTTATTGCATAATGGCTCGCCGTGGGCTCGCATTTCCAACAACTACCATACGGTACTTATATGCAAAGACGGATGCCAAACCATGCCTTATTAGATGGATCCTTCTTCTCCTAGAGTTTGATTTAGAGATTCAAGATAAACCTGGAGTGAAAAGTATTGTGACAGATCACCTTTCCCGGGTCATAGATATAGAGACTTTTGAGTAATCAATACTTCCTATTTTAGAGACCTTTTCAGATGAGACCATTTTGTTTGTGGACTCACTCCCATGGTATGCTGATTTTGTGAGCTATCTTGTTTCTAAGAAGGTTCCACAAGATTGGCCAAAGCACACGGTAGACATATTCCTGTCAGAGATTCTTTTTTACCAACATGTCTATTTTGTGAGGGCGCGGATTGTATCTAGAGGAAGTGCATTCCTCAGGAGGAATACACTAGTGTGCTTGATCATTATCACAAAGTAGAGTCTGGTGGACATCATTCGGGAAAGCACACAACAACTAAGGTTTTACAATGCAGCCTATGGTGGCCAACTCTATTTAAGGATGCTATGGATTATGTTCAAGATTGTACATTTCCTGTCAGTTAGAGATTTCAGTAAATCTTGCTTGTTGTGGATTATGTTAGTTGTTGGGTGGAGGCTATCCCTACCCGAGATGCTGATAGTCGTATGAGTTTTCCCTTTCTAAAGGACAACATTATTGCAGGTTTGGAATCCCCACTCATTTCAGATAAGGGTAACCATTTCATAATAGAAAGATCAGATAGCTTGTGAAGAAGTACGTCATTGAGCATAAAGTTGCATCTCCTTACCACCCACAGACTACCGACTAGGTGGAGATTTCCAATAGGAAGATGAAGATGATACTTTAGAAACTTGTATGCCCAGATAGGAAGAACTAGTCCTAGATGCTTGACTCAGTTCTATGGACTTATCAGATGACGTATAAGTTCCCACCGGGTATGTTTCCCTACAGATTGGTTTATGAAAAGCCTTGCCACTTGTAAGTTGAGTTAATTCATAAATCATTATGGGCACTCCGCGTATGCAATTTGGACTATGAGAAAGTAGGCAAGAGTAGGAAAGCAGTCTTGAACATATTGCTGGTATTTCAAGATTTCGCCTATGGAAATTCACTCATGTATAAGAAGAAAGTCAAGCGTTGGCATGATAGACACATCGGAACAAAAACCTTCTCCCCTGATAAAAAAGTATGATTGTTTGATGCGAAATTGAAGTTGTTCCCTGATAAAGTTAAAAGTAAATGGTTAGGACCATTCATTGTAAGAGCTGTGCGTAACAATGGTAGTATTGTTATATCTAGGTTGTCATCTAGCGTACAACCATTTGTAATGAACGGACAATTGTTGAAGCCATATCTAGATCATGATACATTCCTGTCCGTGGTTGATTCCATCTATGTGGTATCATATGGTGATTCTTTGACATCTTTTGTGTCTGATACATGAGCTGATATTCTTTTGTGTATATATATATCCTTTCTTTTTATTCTTTCTTCTTCTATTTTTAGCATTAACCTCTTTTCCATGTGTGTGCTATACTTAGGATGTACTCTATCCCGAGTATAGAGGAGGTGAATGACTTGAGTTTTTCCATTTTCGATCTGTTTAATCACTCATATTGAGCGATTTCGTTCATTTCGTCATCTTTCACGTTTTATTTCTTTTTACTTCTTCTATTCCCTTGCTTGTTCTTCAACTTGTTGATATTCTTTTACTATACTTAGGGATCTTACCCTAAGTATAGGAGAGGACTAGTCGAGTCATTGAGATTGTTCATTCTTTTCCTTAATTTCCCCATTTGTACAGTCTTCTATACTTAGGATTATTTGATCCTAAGTATGGGGGGATTACCAAATTCTCTTATTTTCATTCTTTGAGTTGTTGTTGTGTAGATTCTTTTCACGTTTCTATACTTAGACCGAGTTATGTCTTCTGTTGTAGGTCTTTGATCACTATAAGGACATAGTTCGAGCTAAGTATAGGGGGGTGTCATATTATTGTATATATATTCTTTGGACATAACTCTTACTTTGTTTATTAATAATATTTCTATTACTCAAAATATTTCTATTACTCAAAAAAGATGTTTTGACAAATGATTTGCAAATTTCCTTTGTAAAATTATTATGAAAAAGTTAAAAAATTATTAATTTTATAATTTTTAATTATTTTTTGTTCTTGTACTTTAACCATGATTTATTTCAGAATTTTTGGAGCATATTTATTATGTTAATTAAATCCAAATCCCTAGAAATTGAATTGCATAACTTATACCTGTATTTATTAATATAATTAAACTAATTTATTAAAATCCACAAAAATTCATAAAGACTTTATTTATTATTCTAATAATTTAAAAAATATAAAATTGATAAGTAATTATTTATTTATTGAATTAAAAATCCAAACCTATTTATTAAGTATTATTTATACCTATTTATTAATATAATATTTATATTTACTATAATATTTATTATTTATTAAAATTAATTATACCATAATTTAGATAATTTAATTATCTATATTTTCATTTTTATAACTATTTAAAATAATGTTATTTATTATTTATTACTTAATTTATATTGTATTTAACATCTGGCCAACCAAGTGCTGATACGTGTCAGCACGTGCATTCTTCAAGAAGTCTCAGATGGAGTTCTGTACTACCAGCCTAACTTCACCAAATTTTCCCCCTAATCTCCCAACCTCTTTGCTCGATCTTACCCCCTCCATTTTCTTCCCCTAACCACCCTAGTACACGCCCGCCATTAGATCTATCTAACAACCACTTCGATTCATCTATAAAAGCTCCTAAAGTTGACGCGAGCCAACTAACTCTCCTAACCAATCCTGAAACCCAGTTCCAGTGGTCGAGTCCCCACCTTCACTGCCGTGCTCCGCCTGAACTGGAGGTGACAGCTCCGCTCAAAGGTGCCCGTCAGGAAGCTGGGAGATCGGGGAGACGTTCCAAGGTCTATCTTTGGCCTTGCATCACGCCACCGTGCGTGTAGAGCTCTGGGAAAGCTGCCTCATCGAGCAATGATCAGAAGGTTCTATACCTTCTATTCACAGGTACTTCCCCCATCTTCTATGATTTCTTTCTCGAACCATGTACCGTGATTAGCATTGTTAAGAACGTCATTAGGAAATTTAATCACCATACTTAGATGCTACATCTTATATTCATCTCAAAACCAAATCAAATCACTCAGAACATTGTGTATCTTCCATTATCATTGTTTGCAATCATTCTGGAAAATTTTTTGTCTCTTCAAATACTTTAATTTTCTTGGCTGATTCTCGCATGAATCGAGCAACAAATCTTCATTTGCAGGTATATCTTTCATCTAGAGCGAAACCTCATGATACAGAGCTTCCAAACTTAAAGCAATTCCCAATCAAAGAGGGTGCAACCCATCTTCCAAGACATCCGAATCGCCACTTTCATCGTCGATTATCCACCACCCTCTGCCATCTTTGGAGAATCTCACCCGCAGTCGAGCTCGGAGGGAGAAGGAGTCTTCCTCCTAGTCTTGCCGGAGGCCCTAGTTCGACCTCAGTTGCCATGGAAAAATTGGAGAAGATGATACAATCGTCACCTGTGCAAGAATAGAAGAACAGATTAAGAACTCCAGAAGCTACAGGCTTCTGCCACGTGTCACCAACTGACAGCTCAGATCAAGCCCCCGCTTCTAATCTCCATCGTTGATTGCGAATCGGTGTGTAATTTACATCTTAAATCCAACTGACTTGTAGAATTTTAGACGCGCTCCAAACATTTCTAGATATTACATTTAGGTCCTCCTGTAGGGACCTAAATGTAATAACTTTAGTTTTCTTTACATTTTGGTCCCTGACCGAGGATTGAACTGTAGAAGTTTTTACATTTTTCTTGCTTTTATACCCTTGGACTGTAGGGTACACTTACTGGATAAATAAAATAGTGTAAGATAAAATAGGAGAGAAGCTTTTTTCTCACTACACTTTTCTCTCCCTCATATTTTATCGATTTCTTTGTTTCACACATACGGATCTTTCTTTCCGGTTTTCTACACCTACACCTTTCTCAACCGCAGTTAGATCCACGCTATCATATCTCATCACGGATGAGTGGTGAGGAGGCAGAATCATTTAGTTTGGGGAAACCCACGAGTGGAAACTTCTGTGGTAACAATAAGTGGCTAGTGTACCTCAATCTAGTCTAGTAGCATTGATGTCTAATGACGAGATGATGCAGGTTGTAATAAAGCTTCAAAAGAGGGATGGTCTAATGGCTCAAGAAGAAAAACTCCTTATGTACACGCTGCAACTTTGTATATATTAAACAAAAAGAGTTTTTTTCTCATATGCAAGGCATATGCCTCAAAGTCTTATATCAAGGAAGCATGCAGCTGGAGATTTGGCTACAATGGTCAAGCTCCAACGATTTATGGCTACACTGGACACAATCCATTCTCTTCTCTACCCTCTCTTCTTGAGCTGGTTGTACTTAAACTTAGAAGGGAATACTACTAAATAGGAATTTTCAAGATTTTTGAATTATAGAATATATGTGTAATATCGTCGCAACCCAAATAATCTATCAACAAAATTTTTTATTTAATTATAAAATTAAATTAATTAAAAAATTTAGGAAGAGAAAATGACCATTTAATTAACCTGTATAGAAACATGATAGAACTCAGGGAGGCTGAAAATCCCGAGGATTATTCTAATAATCGAAAAATCGATTAATAGAAAGAGGGAATTCAAATGCTAATATCTTGTTTTGTTGAGTTTTTTATATTGTTTATTATTTTTTATAATTTTTATAGTTCTGATTTTTATTTTTATTGGTTTTTCGTTTTTAAAATTTTAATCTTAAAAATAATTACTTTTTAAAAGCAAATTTATACACAAAAGAAATGTGATGAATATGTGATTCATCACTCTTAAAGTTGAAAATAGAGCCTTGTTCCCGAGTATTTAGCAGCATATTTCCCTTTATCTTGCATAAATAGCATTCATGCATAAATCCGCAATACATGCATTTTAGCATTCATAATTGCATTAAAATAAGAAGCCAATTCATTTGTAAAATTCACTTGTAAAATACTCCCAATAATTCACCTAATTATATGTATTTTATATCCCCTCTAAAACCGAATAACACCTTCCTTATACTGTGTATATTACTAGTTAATAATAAAAGGAAGAAGGCCAAAAATCCCTATCCTATAAATTGCCCAATAAAGCCCCAAACCCAGTTGAAGAACCTAGACCTTAGAATGCATATATCCCTCTCATACAACCTCCAAATTAGGTTTGCTCACCTTCAGAATAATACATATTCAGAGACCTTTAAAGTGAGACCAATTTCACTCAATTCGGAGCTTGTATGCAAAACATGGGTTTTTGGGCCCCTTTGTATAATACATGTATGTATATTTGTACTCTTGTATTTTGTATCATATTTGACCTCATCACCATTTTTGGTCAACGTGAAACTTGCAGATCTCATCGAGATCTACAACTTTCATGTTTTGAGTTTTTCCAAATTCTGCCTCCTTATCTCTCTAAAATTCATATTCTTTTCCGACCATTCAGAGCTGGCCACGCGCCACGCGACCCGCTCCCTTGCACGCCACATGCCTTCCATCTCCACCGTCCGATCACCATTCCTCTCTCTTGATTCGGACTATCCAATCCGCATCGCTTCCCAACCATTCGATCAGGCCCTGGATTTCATCTGGACCGTTAGCTAGCACCGTGTACTCCTTGCGCTACGTGGCTGCATCCGCACCCTTCGATGCCTGCCTTTCCCTCTTAATCTCGACCGTTCGATCAAACCCATGGGATCATCTCAGCCGCACGTTAGTGCCTCCACCCACGCCCTCCACATGGCTCCATCACGTCCCTTCGATCGCTTCCCTCCGATCTAATCGTAACCTTCCTTTTCTGCCCTTCTCCTAACCATTGGATCAATCGATCCAATGGAAAAGGAGTCGTCGTCTGCCTCCCGATTCACCCGTGCCCCACGACGCCCACCTCGCGCGCATGCTGCCCCCTTCCTATTCTGGGAACCACTACAGCCACCTTCTCTGCTTCTTATCACCGCCACGACATACCCCACTCTTCCCTCATCCTCACCGACTCCCTCGAACACCATGAACTCCCTCCACCTCGCACCTCGATGCCCACCAACTCCACCACTTCACCACCTACGCCGTCACCTTTCACCTATAAATATGCCTCCACCGTCGACCGTCAACCCCATTCGCCATCACGGAGAGAATCCTCAAGCTCCGAACTTCATCTTGGCGACAGTGATTTGAGGAGACGTTGAGCGATGACCAAGATCCACCTGTGGCGAGATCCACATCCATCCCCTGCCGTGCCGCAACCTCCTCCGTGAGCTGCACGAGCTCAGGACCGCCTACCGTACTTCGAGCGACGACCAGGAGCATGCCTTCGAGCTCCTATTCCCAGGTAGATGCCTCCATCTCCCTACCGACCTTCTTCTTCTTCTTCTTCTTCTTGCTGTTTCTCCAATTTTATTCGTCGCCCACGACCCATTTCACACTCTGTTGACCATCCTCCGAGCTTCGCCTTGGAGCTGGCATCCTCGTACACACCTTCGTCTTCTCCGACGACACACTTCATCTCCCACTGACGTAAGCTCCGCCATCTTGGCGGAGCACCATCACTGGACAACTTCATCACCCTTCAGGACTCATACTACAGTCACTATCACCCCACGAGCATTCTGCACGCCTCGGCTATTCAACTAACCTCCTACAGGTATCATATCTTTGAGTGGCCGGAACTTCATCGGAGTTAAGTTCGAGCTTCATCGCTGCACTCCTCCAGACTGCCCCCGTCGCTCCTAAGACCTCCGGTGGATCCCCGACGCCTCCACGATTTATTCCAGCTATTTGGGAACCACCGACGACCTTCACCGAAGACCAGAGGAGGAGGTAGAGCTAGAGTCCCTACACTAGAGAGCAACCACCTCCGCCATAGGAGGCAGCGGATCGGTTGAGGACGAAGATCAGAAACCATCCGATCCTCTTGATTGGACGGTCTGGAGGACACCACGTCGCCTTGGTTCCGCAACCGTAGGATCAGGAGGATCCGACGCACCTGATCGCGCCACGTCGTCACTCGCCTCAAGCTTCAGGGGCCATTGGATCCATCCTAATCCAACGACACTCTATCGTCCATGTGTCCATCTTCATCGAGCTCCAGAGGCCGTTGGATCTTCACTTGATCCAGTGGTCCACAACGCGCCACATCACCTTCTCCGAGCCTCCTCCCCGACGATCAGGCTCGGAGCTCCTGAAGCTGGCCGAGCCTCCATCCGAGCCGAGTCCGAACCTCCAAAGCTCCCGATGCTGGCTGAGCCTCCATCCGAGACGAGTCCAAACCTCCAAAGCCCCTGAGCCTCATCCCGAGCCTCCATCCGAGCCGAGTCCGAACCTCCAAAGCCCCCGAGCCTCATCCCGAGCCTCCGAAGTCACCTGAGCTTGGGACCCGACGTGGTTTTCACGTGCGGCCTGGGTATTTTGAGAAAGGCCCCTGAAGGTTTTGGAAATCGCATTCCAGTCCCTGCCAGGAGCCCCTACGCGAGGCGCAGTATTCATTGGGTATTTTGCATACATACCCCCTCATTATAGGTAATTGCACATTAGTCCTTGTCAGCATGTTTAATTTTTATCAATTTTATTTCCTGTAATTGCAGTTAGTCCCCTATCTTTGCACGCATCTTTAGGCATCCATTTCAAATCATTTTCAAGTTTGAAAATTGCATTGTGTAGCTTAATTTGTCCTCTTTCATATGTGACACTTGTTATATTTTTGTGATATCAGTGGAATTTATGATTAATTAATTGGTGAAATTTTGTTATATTTTACCCATTTAAGACTTTTAATTCGTAATAAATTCGCTGTTGCTCTAAAAATTCCCAAAAATTCACATTAGGCTTAGGATAATTTATTTCACATTGTATCCAAAAGTCATTTCATTTGCACACATCTTGAGGCCTGAATAAATCATTTAGTGGTTTCCTTGATTAATTTTACTAGGTCCATTTCACATAGAAATTTAGGTTTATTAATTTTCCTGGATTCTTCACATTTAGATCTATGTAGGATAATTTCTATATCTGAAAATATTGTGATTTGGTATTTATTAAAATTAATTTAGTCAAAATCACCTTGCGTCTATTTTAAATTCACACTAAGTTCATCAAGTGACAGAAAATTCCAAAAACATTAGACTAGCCTAATTTCAGTGCATTTCACCCTCTAGCCAAATTTCATAAATTTTGGACTTGATTTGATCACTTTTCTAAATTAACTTGTAAATTGGCCCGATTTTACATGTGTCTTGCATAAAATATTGAAAAAGACCAAAAAATTATCATCTGAAAATCGACCATGGAAATTTGCTTAAAGTCTACCTAAGGAGACAGCTGCCTCCCTAAGTTCGACCTTGGGCTTGCCTAAGTAAAATAAATTTACCGCTCGCGATTAACTCATCCTTAATTAAAAGTGGTTTTTGATTAGCTCTTATTATCCGACTGCAACGAACGATACAACAATTAATTTGACCATTAATTGGATTAAATTAACAAGTGTAGTAAGATGCTCTTCAAAATGGCGCCGTTGCCGGGGACGCATGGCTTAGGTGAATTATAGTTAATTTTTGAGAGTATGATTTTCCATCCCCGGGTAGTCTAACCCCCGATTTTCTTGTAAATATTTTTCTATCCTTTAATTTTGTATTTTTTATGTCATTCTCTATCAGAACTCAATTCGTTTTTGTGCGAGGAACACGAGGAGTCGAAGATGCTTCGAGGAACTTGTATCTTTGAACTTTTTGAGGGATTTGTGAGGAATTGTAATTTTTCCTTTTTTATTATTTTTGCATTACTTCCAGCGGTTCCTGTTTGGGTTCTCGCGTGTGTAAAAATAGTCTCGTCTGCTGTGTGGATTGAATTTCTAGATTAGACTTGCACTAACGGCTCCTCGAGCCACTCTAGGATTTGCTTGTGCTCGTAATTTTCTAGGACCACACATCACTTAAAAGACACACCTAGGCCGCAGATCTAGTCAAATTGAACTTGTGCTACACTCGCTAATAGAGCTGCCTCTCTAGGAGCGGATTTTGTCGTCTGCATTTGCATATAGTATAAATTTTCAATTCTGTTCTACATCCTGCATAAAAAGCGAAGGGATCACTGTAAGTATTCTACACTCAGCGTACGCATCATTGCTTTTTCGTGCATCAGCTTTTCTCGATTTCTCTCTCTTGGTTTTTCAAACTTAAGTAAAAGAAAATTGGGACAGACCGATAGACGTGCTGTGTGGATTGGACTAAACTAGTGATAACTTAACTTAAAACCGAGAATGCTAACATTATTGACCAAAAAATTCAATAAAATCGAAAATTCTGCTTGCGGGAAATTTACCCTGACCTTGTTTTCAGGCTGAGTGAGGGTACTTGAGTGTGTGAACACCTTAAGGTAGAGCCCAAATCCCTACCTTCCATATTACATACCAACTGATCCTAGCAAATATCACGAGTTGAATATTTTTAGGTTCATTGACTAGTACCAAGTAACCTCTGCCTGTTCACAGGTTGTCAGGGGTGAACCAGTGATACTTCGAGACAAGTTGCTAGTAGCCCCTTGGGGTGAAGTTCCGGCCTTGTTAGCCTCCGCCTGCTTGCAGATAGATAGGGGCATGGTCTTTGAATCCTTCAACTTGGGATATGAGCGAATAAAGGAAGGACACATGTATCTTAGGCGATAGGTTAAACAGGGAAGACGCATCCGGTTTTGAGCCGACTTCCCTCTAGGCCACGTAACCTTTGCTATTTGCTTGAAATTCACACTTAAAAACAACCAGATTAATTGGACTCAATTTCGGGTCCTTCACCATGTTGAGTGTGAAAATACAGGGTTTGGATTGAATTGCTTGCTTCAGATAGGAGTAAAATCCTATCTTTACTTAGAACTCCCAATTCTTCTCTCCAATCCAAGATGACTAACTGGGGGGATATCGACTCATTATTCGCCAATCTCTCTTTGAGCCCCCCATGAAACTCATCTGCACCGACCCAAGCGCAACTTGGACCACCCAGAGCTCATGACCCTCTTGAGTTCTAGATCCCCCACACCCAGGGTGGTTACTCTCAAACCAACCCTTTCATCTCCTCTGAGCTTACCGAGGAAGACCATTGCCTCGGTAAGAACCCCTTCCTTGATATATCCTCTAACAAAGACCATATTCTTTACCCAGGGCTAGAGGACAAGATGCCACCAAAGTGACCTCTAGATGAGGAAGAACACAGAGATGACCCACTCCAAGCAATCCTTACTTGCCTAGCCACAACCGAACAACAGAATGCTGATCTCACAACAAGGATGGGACAGATCATTGAAGAAGAGAGAATCGACCGACCAATGGTTGATGCTTATAATCCAGCAGAGAACGAGATGCATAACCGGCTAGTACCCGAAGTCCCCCCAGAAGCATTCGAGCTGAAGCCTCACCTCCTGAGCTTGTTGCCAAAGTTCAATGGGAACGCGAACGAAGAGCCATACACTTTCCTCAAAGACTTCAAGATGGTCTGCAACAACCTTAGTTACCCTAGGGTTGGGCAGGATTATATTAGGCTGAAGGCCACCCCATTGGCTTTAGGAGATAAGGCAACACATTGGCTAAAGAACTTAGGGGTGGCATGTACAACCTGGATGCAGTTCAAGGATCTTTTTTTTGAAGAAGTTCTGCCCACTCAGTAGGACTAATCAAATAAGAACAAAGATCACTAGTTTCTCCCAGGGACCCATTGAACCATTCCATAAAGCCTGGGATAGGTTTAATGATCGAATTCAGAAGTGCCCTTGCCATGGCATTTCAAAGGTGATCTTAGTCCAGACCTTGTTCTGTGGCATGACCCCACAGATGCAGGGGTTAGTGAGTCCTGCCTATGGAGGAAGATATCTGAACAATAATGAAGACGCTGTATGGAAGATCTTAGAGCAGATGGTGGAAACAGGCAGGTCATAAGCTACCAGAGCCTATCAGTTGTCCCCTTCGAGCCTCTCCAACGAGACAACCCGGAGGACTGTAACGAATCTGAGGATGACCTTATCCCTAGCATGGGGATAATAACAGATAAATTAACCATGGTTGAGCAGATTCACAAGAGGGTCACTGACCTTGAGTCTCTTTCGAAATTGGAGAAGCAAGTGGAGGAACTTACTGAGAGGGTAGCTAAGATAAAGCTACCTGCCCCTTCTGCACCACCTGTACCTGTACACTGAGCCCATTTGTATAGGATCAGGCACCGAGGCTTCAGAGTAGCTGGGTAGAGGAGCAGACTTACACTCAGTAGGACCAACACATACCCCCACAAGTGGAGACAAGATACGAGGAGCCTCCGTAGGTGTTCGAGATCAACGGACTGTGGTACAACCTTGACCCCGTCAGCAGATAATCGGGGATAGGGAACGGTTAGCCAAACTGAGCTTCCCTAGCTTACTAGGAAAACATCTCCGTCCCCGCACCGTGCTTTGTTCAGTCCATGCCCGAATGAGGGTACCAGCCTCAGCAGCACCAACAGCAGCAGCACATGTTCCACTCGGGCCAGCAGGGCCCGTCACCTTCCCATCAGCAGCAGCAGTATCGACATGGCTAGCAGGGCCAGTATAGGATCTCATCTTCAGGTTAGCATCAACCCGCCCAACCCACCGAATTGAAGTCCCTCACCTTGGCGATCCAGACCCTGACTGATAGGGTCCAACAGATCCAGAATGACTACATGGATATGAGAACCGATCTGAATCGTGTTTCTCGTACCCAGGACCAATATATGGTGCCAAGACCCCAATTCCTGCCTAGGTTCAGGCTGACCTGAACAGCCTAAACCCAGGCCAGAATCGACCACGAGATCAGGTATACAATTCAGATAATTCTTTATCTGAACATGAGATCCTTTCGTATGATAATGTAAACCATATATCCCTCAGGAGCGGAAGGACCATGATTGTACCTGATTGAGCACGGGCACCGGAGGAAGAAGCCACCAAGTCTCTACTTGAGGAGAACTTGGAGGATGAGGAGCAACACCACCACCACCACCATCATCGGCGGAAGAAGAGGACTTCTGAGTCCTCAAAAAAGCAAGGGAACCACACCGGTAGGGAGTCCACAGAAACCGATGAAGAGCCCGAACCTCCATCTGAGGAGGACGTTCCAGCAGTCGCAGAGGATGCATCATCAGTTTCACAACAACATTTTTCTTTTCATCATAGTCCAAGTCAGAGTTAGTTTCAGAGTTCGAGTCTTGTACAGAACTCAGTCCCAACTTTGAATGAAAATATTTCAGTTTCAGAATATGAGTTGGAGTCAATAACCCCTTTCCCCCGAGCTCTTAAGGGTGAAAAGAAGATAACTAAAAAAATCCAAAAAGATGACACTGAGATGGCAGAGTTTTGTAACAAGCATATCAAGGTCACAATTCCTTTTGACAAGTACGTGGAAATGACACATGCGTTTCAGAAATACCTTAAGGTGAGATGCACACCTACTAGGGTTAGCAGGAAGACCAAAAGCCGTGTTGAGAAAGAAGTCTTGTCAGTAACACGACTTATGCAATAAAGAACTCATTTCCAAGGAAACGAAGAGACATGGGTGCACATTATGTGGTGAGTCATGTCGATGACATTGCGTTTGCACGCACTCTAATAGACAACGGATCCTCAATCAACTTAATGCCTACAACCCTCTATGAGCGGCTTAATCTTGGACCTGTTAGGAAATCCAGAGCTCTCCTTTAGTTTGCTGACAAATCAACCAAGAGGTCCCAAGGAGAATTGAGGAATGTTGTCATAAAAGTCGAGGGTCAGGAATACATGGTGGACTTCACCGTCCTTGATATGGAAACCCCTCGCAATTGGAGAGATTCTCAGATCATACTAGGCAGGCCCTTCCTCAGAACAGTAGGGGCCTTGTTAGATTATAAGATTGGGAAAATTCAGTTCCAAACTCAGGAGGAGACGAGGAACTCGAGATGAAGCAAACCAGACGGCAGAGACCGGATTTCAAATCCAGCACATAGTACTCTTCATCCAAAGCAGACTGCATTTACGTAGACACTGTTGGGCCATGGAGACAGAACCCAACTGACACCGATGAGTCCCTTCTCTCCGGAGAAGATCTTGTGCATGTGTCAGTTTGCGAGGTCCTTAGAAACGAGTACAGCTCAGAACCTGCATTCCCCTACATCTTTGATGACTTAGAGGCCCAGTTGGGCCTGTCAGTCCTTCCCTCTTTAGGACAATCAGAAGATGAGGATGACGAGTCGGACGTGGCTTGTGCTGATTGCATGAAAATCTTTGATGATCCGACTCCAAAGCCGAATGACTTGGTGATAGTAATTTCAGAGACAGCTCTAGCCACTTTCAACATTGAACCAGATTCGATTGATCCAGACTTCCTTGATGATCACACATTACCTGAGCTCAAACCTTTACCCACAATACTCAAATATGCCTTCCTTGCGGGTTAAGAGAAGAAATATCCGGTCATCATCAGTTCGCGATTAACTGAGGAGCAGGAATCTCGCTTGCCAGAGATCTTGGAGAAAAATCGCAAGGCGATAGGCTGGAGCATTTCTGATCTCCACGGGATAAATCCCGCTCTACATGAGCAAAGTATTAAATCCTACATAGAAGAATTATACAGTGACTGAAAAGGAAATGCTCATGGTAGTATGGGCCCTCGAGAAGTTCAGATTATATATTTTGGGCTCTATGGTGATAATTTACACAGATCACACAACCATTCGATATTTAATGGAAAAGAAGGACGTGAAGGCACATCTTCTTAGGTGGATTTTACTCCTCCAGGAATTTTATTTGGAGATTAAAGATAAACCTGGAGTGAAGAATGTTGTGGCTGATCTCCTTTCTCGGATTCAACTTAAGGATTCTCCTGATTATGAGCAGATTAGAGAGACCTTCCTAGATGAGTCAATTTGTGTAATTGACTTACTCCCGTGGTATGCCAACATGGTGAACTATCTTGTCTCCAAGCAGGTTCCCCAAGGTTGGACTAGGAGCAACATTGATCGACTGAAGTCGAATTCGAGGAGATACCACTGGGACGATCCTTTCCTTTGCTTCGAAGGATCGGATTGTGTTTGGAGAAGGCGTATTCCTCAGGAGGAATACCAGAGTGTACTCACATATTGTCATTCACTTGAGGCTGGAGGGCACCATTCGGGAAAGGGAACATCTCACAAAGTACTGCAATGTGGATTGTATCGGCCGACCTTATTTAGAGATGCTATTGATTTTGTACGGTCGTGCCCGATAAGTCAAAGAATGGGAGGGATAGTTGGATAGAGAGATGAGATGCCCATGCGTCCGATGATTATTTGTGATGTTTTTGATACATGGGGCATAGATTTTAAGGGTATGTTTCCCAACAGCCAAGTACATGAGTACATATTGTTGACAATTGATTATTTATCCAGGTGGGTGGAGGCTATCCCAACCCAAACCGCAGACAACAAGACTGTCTATAAGTTTGTGAGAGACTATATTATTGCTAGGTTCGAGGTGCTAAAAGTTTTGATATCTGATGGGGGTACCCACTTTGTGAACCGAGATATGAGATCTTTAGCTAAGGACTATGGATTTGAGCATAGAGTTACTTGTCCTTACCACCCACAGTCCAACGGCATGGCCGAGGTTTTGAACAGAGAGGTGAAGAATATTTTGCAGAAATTGGTTCGTCATGATAGGAAGAACTGGTCTCAGCTCTTGGACAAAGTTCTATGGGCCTATAGAACAACCTACAAAACACCATTGGGTACTTCACCATTTAGAATGATCTATGGCAAGCCATTCCATTTGCTCGCAGAATTGATTCATAAATCTTAATGGGCAATTAAGAAGATTAATTGGAGTTGTCACCTAGGGAAGCTTTGTCGAGACTTGAACTTGAACGAGCTCGTGGAAATGCGAAACAGGGCATATGACAACAGTTTGATTTATAAGGACAAAGTAAAGAGATGGCATGATCAACACATTAGGTATGTATGGATCCATGGATCTATGTGTTTATATGGATCCCGTTCATGGATTAACGAAAATGTGCAAAAGCTCTATTTGCCTCTGCCATTTTATGAGTCTCTTCCTTAATTAAAAATTGACTAAAATATATAACTAAAATATATAAAAATAATAAAAATATATATTAAAAATATAATATATATATATATAAATATATAAATTATATATAAGAAAAATTATATAAAATATATTAGAGAAATTCTAAAAATACAACGAAGAAAACAAAAATATATAGAGAGAGAGTAAAATGGGACTGCTACCATCCCCATTTTCTCCCCATTTTTTTATTTTTTAGAAAATAAAAATATGTATATTCATCACTATATCCCTCTAATATTCCATTAAAATTTCGTCAGAAACAAAGACTCCTATGCCCTCCATCCAGAACATGTCGATTACATCAATTCTAAGACCGTTAAAATTACATGTTCTAGATGAAGGGTATAGGAGACTTTGTTTCTGACGAAATTTTAATGGAATGTTATAGGGATATAGTGATGAATATACATATTTTTATTTTTCAAAGGTATGGATGTTCAATGCCAGGTTGATTTATAAGGGAGGGTCCCTCTGTTGTTAAGAAAGTGCACCAGAATAGAAGTGTAGAGATAGCTAATCTCACAGATGGTGCACAATCTCATGTTATAGGGATATAGTGATGAATATACATATTTTTATTTTTCAAAGGTATGGATGTTCAATGCCAGGTTGATTTATAAGGGAGGGTCCCTCTGTTGTTAAGAAAGTGCACCAGAATAGAAGTGTAGAGATAGCTAAATGGACAACTGTTAAAGCATTTTGTTGATTCGAAAGAGCAATTAGTCCAAGTCGAGGTCATTAACTTCATGCAGAGTGATTACAGAGCAGATACATCATATTACTCTTCATGAAGATTGCAGTATCAAGATTCTGCATCTTAGAAGATTCAATCATTCTTGTACATATTCCCCCTTCATTGTATATTCTTCAGATCACATCGGTTCTCACACTTACTCCTGTCCTATACTTAGGCTGACCAGAGCCTAAGTATAGGGGGTGCCGATGCCCACCATGTGTATATACTCATCCATTTCTCCTCTTGTTCTCGTCCACCCCACTTTTACTCCTCTTCTACACTTAGGATGACCAGAGCCTAAGTATAGGGGGACGGATCAACTTCTATATTTATTATTTTAGCCATCCTACGCTTAGCACGAGCTATGTCTTTTTCTCTCTTCTTGTGCTCTGAGGACATAGCACATGCTAAGTATAGGGGGGCGTGTATATATTGCATATATACTTTACCCATAGCTCATACTTTCACGTATTTTTGTATATATTATACAATAATTATGTGGCGGATAAAATATCTTTTTTAAAAAAAACTAAAAAAAACTAATTTACCTTATTTGCTTAAAAAACTTTGAAAAAAAACTCTTAATTTTTTTAAAAAATGTCCTTTCTTATCTACCAATCTTTTTCAAAAAAAATAAACTTTTAAAAAAAGAAGCAAAACTTTTTCTAACAAAAAAAATTTCTTCTTTTCCTTTGTTTTTCAAAAAAAAAACTCTCTAAAAAATCACAAAAAAACACTAACTAATAAGTTGATTTAATCCCCGACACAATTCACTTTCACACAAGACTAGTGATGTTCAAGAACACTTGGTTTATGAGGTCTTGAGATTTTGAGTTAACCAACCTTAGTCATTAGGGTCCTTGACTTAATTATTTACATTTCCCTAGTTTGAAATATTTGTATGCTATATTGTATGCATAGTATCTACCTTAAGAATATGATCATCACCTCACATATACGACTGCAGTTATGATGAGATGAATTGAAATTTCACTTGAGGAACTGGGATGAGGGATTTGAGTTTGGACTTGATTTGATGATGCTCGAGGATGGGATAAAATCAATGAAGGCTTCATGAAACCTGAGTGTCAGCATCTTTAGCCAGTATGAGAATATGGTTCTTGTACTATCTCTTGACATTTACCTATTTGCCGGGGTGTGATATAAAAAATGTTGATCAGTGTGCGCCAACTCTTGGTAAAAGCAGTGGAGCTAGCCAAAAATACTACAAAGCAGTGAAATGTTAAAGAAAATCTCTCATTCCACAAAGTCAATTATCAAAAGAGCTTCCACCAAAGGCAAGCTCTCCCAACCATTTCAAAGTAACCACTTGGACCACCGATATTAGGACCAGGAGTCGGGCTAGCACCAAAAAAGGATTACGCATCGTAAATGCTACAAGTCTGGGTGTAGAAGGTATAATAGATACTCAAAAAGGCATACCCCGGTATACTTCCATGAAAACAAGTGCAAACGACTCCAACTTCTCTTGACGGACGCACTGATCAACACCAAAAATATGCGTTGCGTAATAAGGCACTTGAGAGGATCCTTGTTACAATGAGAGGGAGAGAAGAAATGACATAAGCCTATGCCCTCCATCAATTGGCCTTCCATCTACACTTTTAAGTCTGACAACTAAAGAGAAGGTGATTTGGATGCAAGAAAAGGTTTATTCCCTAGTGTTGAGGATCGAGTTCTTAAGAGAGTCTCTTGGACTGGAACCTTGGGTGACGTTGTGACTCCACTCTTGTAACTGCAGACAACTCTTAAGTCATATCCGTACCATATATGTATACAAAGAGAGTCTGATTATTAGGGAAATTGGATACCTTTTGACGAGAGCTTGGTTAAGCTTAGAATTTTAGGATCTCTAAAACCGAGTTCTTGAACGGATCAAGTCTTGTATTCACATGCATAGTCAGGGGTTAATACAACTTATTCATTCTTTATTTGCTCGAGGACTAGCAAAGTTTAAGTATAGGGGGGTGATGAATCCGCGATTCATCATCTCAATATCTTGATCTAAGCAAAATCCCTGAGTAAAGTCTCAAATAAATGTACATAAAATCATTAAATTAACAAAATGACTCTTTTAAATAAAACACACTAATTATTGTATATTAGATTGTACAAAATAAATTAATAATAAAAAGCCACAAAATCAAAGGAGTTTCTCACATGTAAATAACCCAAAACTTTATGTATTTTTAATAATTTCATTTCAACTCCTTTTTGCCTAATTCTTTCTCGAACTTGTTCATAGACATGTATATAAAAATACAAAAATACAAAACAAATTTCACCTTAAATAAATACTCCTAGATCCCAAAGAGAAAAAGCCGTAAAGTCCAACTTCCAGGACAAATTCCCGCTCCGTATGAACTCTAAATTCACCAAACTCACTTTTAAAGTTCAAGTTAGAAAATTATCTATCCAACGGAAGTGGTTTTATTAAAATTAGGGCTCATTTGCAAAAGTTGGGTTTCGGGATCTAGATGTACATTGTATCTTCATTTTTTATTTTATTTTTTCTAATTACTAAAAATACGAAAAAATCATGGTTGTATTATATTTTGATTGTAGTATTTTATTGCATTTTTCCGTTGTAAATATCTCTTATTAAAAAGATAAAAATATACATATTAGAAAAGCAAACAAAAAAATTTACATGCTATATGTATTCCTTTGTAAATTCTCCTCTATTTTTTCTTGTTTATATTTTTATTGTATTTTAGTAGCCTACTTTATATCACTATTTATTTTATTATTTATTTTACATTCTCTACAATAATCATTATTCAACTCCATTCTACCACCAACCTCCATTCAACCCCACCATTTGTTAAACCTCCCATTCAACTCCATTAATAATATAACCTCCCACCACTTTAATAACCTCTCATTTCATCCTCTTTATATACATCCCATCCTCCTCAATTTGCACTTGATCCATCTTTATGTGAGGAGAGCCTAGTTCCCAGAGTTGAATCGGTGACAACGACGCAACTGCGGTCGAACGACAACAACCCTCTCTCCGGTGAGATCCGTTGGCTTTTTGGCCAACATTGCAGCCGCATTCGCACGTTGCTTGAGCTCATCACTCGCCGACGATTTGAGCGAAGACCGTGCTCTCATGAGCATATCGTAGGCGACCATTTCCACCGTAGGTATTTTTCTTCTCATTTTGTCATTATTGTTATTTTGTTTGCAATTTTTTATCATATCACCATCATTACATCCCCATTTGTTTAGTTCATCATCACCACCACCACCAACCCGTCTTATTATTTTTTATCATATTCCATGTTTAAATAAAATTATAAGAAAATTAAAATCTAAAACAAAACAAAAAATATAACAGCAAAAAAATATTAATAAATAAAAATAAACGGACAAGGGAAGCAGCAGCAGCGCCGCCGCCGCTCCCCCTACAACCTCGCAACCCACCGCCAGCGGCCGGAGGCGCCCCTCCCCGCCCAACCACCGGAGCAACCTGACAGCGCCAGACACCGACTTCCTCCACCGCTCCCAACCACCATCAAGCACCTGGCCACCCCCCACCGCGCGAGACACCCGCCGCGAAGTGCTTCAAGCGCATCGGCGGCCGCTTACCGTTCTCAGCCCCCATCAACCTCCGTGCTCTACCGCGGCTGCGCGCGCGTGGGCGGTGCCACCTCCAGCCCCAGCGACGAGCCGCCATAGTCGCCCTCCTACCCTTCCCCGTTGGGTTCCACTTGCGAAGAAGACGAAAGGTTGATTTTTTTATTGTAAAAATTGCATAAATTTCTTGTAAAGTTTTTGTAATTATAATTTCGTCCTTGTTCATGTTTTCTTTTGTAAGTTGTTTTCTGGAATTTGCACGGACAACCCTCTGTTCATACAGTAATTTGGACTCCTGTTTTGCATCATTTTATTAAATGAAAAATGTCATTATGTTGAGCAACTAGTTGTCTACCATCTGAATATTTCCTTGTATTTTTGTGGTCTTTGAATAATTAACTAAAAATGTTTAACTGAAAATATTGCATATTTTACCCAATCTAGACTCTTAAATTGATATCTAACTCACGGTTGCTCTAAAAATTCTATAAAAATTTGAGATGATGCCTAGAAATGTGCTTTAATTACTTTCCAAATTTCATCCAAAGTGGAGTTGTCTTGTGCCTGAAATAAATCATAGAGTGATTTTCGTATTTGATTTTTAATTAAATCCACATACATCCTTTTTACAAATTTCAGGTCTCCTGGATTCCATTCAAAAATATCCATATGAAATAATTCGCTCTCTGCTTAATTTTCTATTGTGGATTAATTACTCACTGTCGCTCTGTTTTAACTAAAAAATCCATAAGAAAATCATATTTTGTCAAAAAATTACAAAAATATTACCGTGGCTTCCTTTCATCATGTTTATATTCCACTAAAGTTTTCATAAACTATTTGTGTGAAAATTTGTGAAAATACCCATAAAAAGTGTGTATTTCACTTGTTGCATTTTAATTCCTAAAAATACAAAAAATTTGTCTTGCATTCATCACTGGATTAGGATTCTATGTAAAATATAATTTGGCTAAAATGAATTAATTTTGCATTAAATTTAATTTGGCTAAGTTTTGTGCTTTCTTAGTATCTTAATTCGCTCGCATTCGCATTTGGCATTCTTTTTGCATTAAAGAAATCTAAAAAAATACCGCTTGGAAATCAAGATTTAAATTTACGAATTAAACCCGAAGTTGTTCCTTTGCCTCCCTGTGTTTGACCCCGGACTTGCCTGGGATATAAATTAAGCCGAGACAGTCTTCACGGATATCCTTCTCTCAGTTCTGACTGATTTGCTAAGTACCCGTACTACAACGTGCCCAAATTAAATATCATATTTAGCGACTCGTGAGTCCTGCAAGAAAGGTTGAATGGACTCGATTAGCATGGAATCGATCGAGATTTATGAAATATTATTGCACAACACAATGGTTTCCAGAAAGGTTTATAACAGAACAAAATTAGGTGAAATAGTATTAAACTTTGGATATTAAAATTGAAAGGAATCGAGATTAAGATGATCAATTATACTAAGTACTTGATTAGCATGGCTAATTTGGTGACGAAATCAAGGAAATGTGAACGGGAAATGAATGATGACCTGGGGTTGAGGAATGTGACCTCGGATGGTTGCTCAACGAACGGTCTTCTCAGAGTTGCATGTGGCGGAGTAGCCACAATACAAGGCTGACGAAGCTATAGAACATCTCCCCGAAGATCCAACTTCCTCATGGGGAGACCCTATGGTGTTGTCACCACCTTGAATGGATGGAACAGAGGGAATAAGTGGAAGTTTTGGTCAGTCCGTTATGGACTTAGGAGAAGTTATCTTTAACAGACGAGGTTCAAGTGATTATATAGATGAATCTGGCAGAGTTAGGTATAGATCTAATGATAGGTGTGTGTTAGGGTTGTTAAGGTTGTAGTTTGGAGGGAAGAAATCTAAGATTGGGTAGAAGGTGGACATGGAAAAAAGAAGCGATGACGGCTGGTTACAAAAGATTCCAACCAAACTTTTCTTGATTAAGAGGGCCTCAAGTCAACACCGGGTCGGCCAAAATGTAGATTATGTTAATAAAAAGCTAATAAATAATATGTATCTTTATTGTAAATAGGTATAAAAATAGAAATTGTAGATAACTAAATTACCTAAATTTTAGGATATGTATAATTTTAATAAATAATTATATGTATATTTGCTAAATTGATTTTTGATTTCTATTTTAATAAATTAATAAATAACATATCATTTTTATTTTTTAATTATTATAATAATAAATAAAGTATATTTGATATTTTAATAAATTATTTTATGTATATAAATAAATACAAGTATTTAGTCTGTAGTTCAATTTCATCTATAAATTAAGGATTTGATTTATTTATATTACTAAATAATATCTAGAAATTTTGAATTGATTTATACATCATCTACAAGATCAAAAAATAATTAAAAATTATAAAATCACTAAAACTATAAATATCATGTTCTAAATAAAATAAAAATCCTAGAAACCCAGTTGTCATTAGGTCTCAACACTGACTTTTTACAACCAGACTTGGATTTAGTTGAAATACCTTCATTAATTAGAGAAAATAATTTTATGAACTTTAAAGTTCAACAAAATGAAAGTGGAATTCTTGTGAGGAAGTTATGATGTTTGGAATTTGAAATTTAATAATTTGAAGGTTGGATTCCTTAGCATATATACAAGAAAACATTTTTAACTTATTTTTATATTTTTCTTTATATTATTTTTAGAAATAAATAGAAAAAGAGTTTGGTGAAAAATATGAAAAAAATGGATTAATTAAAATTCTATAAAGTTTTTGTAATTATTAGATAAATAATGAATAATGTGTACTATGTATAAATAATTCTTTTTTGATTTTCTTTCTTATCTCTTCCTACTTATTTGTTTGTCATCCAATCCATGCTGACTTGATCTAAGGAGTTAGGTTATATAAATATAACTTTCATCTATATTTATATTTTCTAAGTCATATTGTACAATATATACATGTTTACGATCTCCCTTTCTTTTTATTTTCTTCATTTTTACTTTTTTATTTATTTACATGATTTTAGTGTATAAAAATGTATTTTTATTCATGAATAATCTTTTTTAATAAATGAAATTTAATGAATATTTACATGTATTAATTAAGGGTTTTAAGATAAAATGTATAATGAATGTTAACGAATCATGGATTCATCAAATACTAAAGTGTCCTTACACATTGTCACTCTCTTTAGGCTGCATGACACCATTCAGGAAAAACAACTGCACACAAGTTACTTCAATGTGGACTATTTTGGTCGACCTTGTTTAGCGATGCCAATGATTTTCTATGGTCGTGCCCTGTCTCTCAAAGTATGGGAGGATAGTTGATTCTAGAGATGAGATGCCCATGCAGCCAACGATTTTCAATTATGTTATTGATACGTGAGGCATCATGGGTCCCTGTCCCAATAGGCATGACTTTGAATACATTGTGATAATAGTTGAATACCTTTATAGATGGATGGAGGTTATCCTATCTCAAACCACAGATAGTAGAACTATCTGTAAGTTCATAAAGGATCATATTAATTCAAGGATCGAGGTCCTAAGTGTTTTGATATATGATAAGGTTAGCTATTTTTATAATAGAGAGATGAAATATTTAGCAATGGATTAGAGGTTTGAACATCGAGTAACTAGTCCTTACCACCCTCAATCAAATGGCATGGAAGAGGTTTCTCATAGGGTGGTGAAGAGTATTCTTCAGAAGCAAGTATGTATTTAGAAGAAGAATTGATTCCAACTATTGGAACAAGTTCTATGGGCCTATAGGACAACTTACAGGACCCCTTTGGGCACTTCACCTTTTAAGATGATATACGGAAAGCCATGTCATTTTCCCACTGAATTGATTTACAAGTCTGAGTGGGCAAAAAAGAAGAATAATTGGTGTTATAACTTGGGTAAGATGTGCAGAGACCAGAACCTCAATGAGCTAGTGTAAATCTAAAATCGAGCATACGAAAATAGTATGATTTATTAGGACAAAGTTAAGAAGTGGCATGATTCACAGATTAGATGCATGAACTTTGTACCATGACCAAAGGTATGGTCGTTTTATGCAAAGTTAAAGATTTTCCACAGAAACTAAAGTTTAAATGGATGGCTCCTTATATAGTTAAGGAAGTGCATGGCAGTGGCATTGTAGAGATAACATATGTCACAAATGGTGGACCTTCTGATGAATCCCCATTCATCACTCTTTATTCTTTTATTTTAGCTAAAAATCTTAGCAAAACATCATGGATATAATTGTAAATACAATAAGTTATCAATAAGAATGCATTTGTTAAATAGAAATAATTAGCATGTATTTGTGCAAAAATAAAAGGATAAAGAATAAAAGAAAAAGAGGGAAATATTTAGAATAAATATTTAGTGACCTAATCCTAAGAGAGGTCCCAACATGGGCCTGATTGCTAAATAAAATAAGTAGAGAGAGATTGGTCCACTCAACCTTATACATTTGCCTTCTATATATATTTATTTTATTTTCATAAAAATAAAATAAAAATGCATTTATTTTACCTTGTATATATTTCTAAAAATAAAACAAAAATTAGAAAAATAAAAATAAAAGTAACTTCTCTCTCTCTCCTTGTACATACTACATGACTTGTAAATAAACAATAAAAATTAATTAAAAATTATTTAATACTCCAAATTTTATGTTGTAAATAAATAAAATATAAAATTAGGGTATTTGTACAAAAATAAACAAAATATAATTTAAAATAAAAAAACTAAATATTTTATATATGTACATAATGTATATACCTTTATTTATTTTTCAAAAAATAAATAAATATCACTAAAAATAGTTTGGAAAATAAGTAACATTTGTTATGTTGAACATATTTTTAAATAAAATTATTTTCGATTAAATCATTTTATAAATAATTTTGACCTCAGATTTTTCTGATTGGTCCACAGAGGATTGTTGACCTCGGTCAACTGCCCCCCCCAGACCACGTCTTCCGCGGATCCTAATTTTCACCCCATTTCTCCCCTTTTTCCCTTATCGATCCGACCATCTTTCTCACCGATTCCACCCCTCCCCACTTCCCCTTGGATCCACGACTTCCACGGATCCCTAGGGAAGAGCGGGTCTTCCTTGGTTCGCGTGCCCGTGCCCGATCTTCATCGCCACCTAGAGCATGCTATAAAACCTTCACTCCATTTCCCAGCTCTGTAGCTAACGCCGATACCCTCATTTTGCCCTAGAGAGATTCCCCTTGGTGACAGCTTTCGGAAGCAACCTTTGGTGGCCGGAGAGAGAGGCTGTAGCCGAAGCTCGACGCACGTGGCCGGACCTCCACCGCATTCGAGCCTCCCCGCCTTCCGCAGCGTGGTCGAGGCGAAGAACTCCATTGACGCATCCTCCTGGAGCTCAGGATCGATCTTGGACAATCAGGTATACCTTTCGTCGACCCGAGTTCTATTTTATCTCAACCTTTCATCGGACCTCTGCCGGCTCTGACCCAGTGGACGGAGCTTCATCAACCCTATCCATCCGCTCAGATCTACTCTGCAGTCCATCGTCATCTTTCCCCTGCATTCTGATTATCCCTATCTTGGCTATCTGAGCCAAGATTGGGCTAGGTTGCATCCTCCGCCATCACCGGAACCTCCCCTCACCGTTCCCTCTCGCTTCCCTTAGTTTTTCATCCAATAACCTTGGCCGAAGGCAACCTCCAAGCAGGAGCTGTCACCCTGCAGGTTGCGTTGCGCATGGAGACCCCCTATAACACATCATCCAGCTTCGCCGGAGCCATCCCAGGTCACCACCACCTTCTCAGAGATCTGAGCGGTGGATGTTCCATCCGCCACCGCCACCCAACGCAGAGGAGCGTCACGAGTTGAACCCCTCTTCCTGATCGATCATCAGACGACCGAAGTGCCGCCAGTTCTCCGGCGAACCTCGCCCAACAGGTGTTCATCCATGACCCTCCACCGTCGGATCGACGCCACCCGCCAGATTGCATTTGGGCCTTCCAACGCCTGCTGTTGTCAGGCCGTTAGATCCTATATCTAACGGCCCCATACTCCCCACGTGCACCCTTTCAGCAGAGTTGTTGGATTCGCCAGGTGCCTTCGTGAGGACCACTCGTTTCCGTCCAACCAGCGCCAGCCACCTGCCACCCACGTGAGCCGTACGCCCAGCCTGGGTAATTTGCTCCCCTTTCCTATCATTTAGTTTATGTTCGTATTTAGTGTGTAAAATAAATATAGCACTGTGGACTATTTGCACTATTGCCCCTACTGCTTTTATTATTTGCATTTAGGTCCTTCCTTTAGGGTTGCACGTGTATTATCACATGTCTTTCTGGAACAATTGCATGTATGCCCTCAGGTTTAGTGGATGTTATAAAATGAATCTTTAGTTTCTTTATTTACACTTATACCCTTGTGCATGCTATTTTGGACATGTGTTTGAATTAGTGGAAAAATTGCAGTAGGAACCTCTAGACTTTTGACGCGTGTTAATCTTTGGTCCCTGGAAATTATTTTTTTAACATATAAGACCTTGTGTGCTGCATGGTTTTGATTAGTTGAAATAAACATCAAATGTTATCCAAACTTCATGAAATTTGGAAATGTAGCTCGTGCCATGATGTAAAACTTTTTGTGAATTTTTGGACTTATTTTGTTTTCATTTTCCATTTTTAAAAATTCATAAATCTAAAAATTTGCTTTTGTTTAGTTTTAAAAATAAACTAAAATATTAAAAATCCTCCAAAAAATCCAAAAAATTATTGTATGTTTATTTTATTATATTTTTGATTCAATCCAATTTTTGTTGAATTTGGATTTATAAAAACCCTAAAAATTAAAAGCACTAAAAACGTATAAAAATCATTTAAAATTAACAAAAATTCCAAAAATGCAATTTCTTTTTGTGTAGTTAGGATTTTACTTTAATTTCTCATAAAATTGTTGCTAGGATTTTATAGGCTATTTAATAATTTTCAATAGCCTTTAGATTCTGGCTGCAGAGTAGTTTACATTTTTAGCCTTGTTTTATTTTTATAAAATCCACTAAAAATAAAAAATTCAAGAAAAATATCAAAATATCTTAATATTTCTAAAATCAAAAAATATTTTTATTTGAATTTTTTGAGTGCTTTTAGGTACTTAATAATTGCTTGATTTAGATTCTTGTTAGTGTTTTTAGCCTTTTCCTAATATTAAAAATATCCAAAAAAATTAAGAACATAAAAACCATCGAAAAATAGTTGTTTTTGATTTCCGACTACTTCGTTGGTTTACCATACCGTACTCCTTGAGTACGACCCTAGTAGCAATACCAGGTAAAATAAATAGCTAGATCGCTATTTGACTTGATTTGTTGATTTTTATACTTGATGGTCTTTATTTCCTTGATTGAGTCCGATCCGAGAGGTTGAGGTCGCAACGACCATTGACACATTTTACCCTTAGTCACTCGGGTATTCGGGTTCATCAGAATGGCGCCGTTGCTGGGGAGCACGACTTAGTAGCCGGTTTCTCATCTTTTTTCGCCCTTTTGTCTTTACTTGCATTTATCAGCATTCATATCCATTTCATTTTATCATATTTTATAATAATTGTGGTTTGACACATTTCTGTTGTTGATTTTCTTATGAGGGTCTGACGATCGAGGGCGGCTTTCCTCGGAGAGCCGAAGCTCCTGCGGGATTCGGAGGCGGCTTCGTTTTTGCATCGAGCCACAGGAGGAGGATGTAGGAAGACCGGTGCAGGAGTGTAGAGAGTTGTAGTTTAGCCGTAGTTTAGTTTTATTTTCCGCACATTATTGTTGTAATAATACAGGACAGGACAAGATTTCATACTTGGTTGTTATCTCAGGGTCTGTTTCGCTGAGCACCGGTGTGCTCGGGGGACCTCACCGCTAATTTTCGTCGGATTTGTTTTCACTGCTTTTACTTACTGCTTATTTGATTTTCAAGGATTTAGCCTTAGCCTTGGGATTTTCTCTTATTGTGACGTAATTAAGGCCAAACCCTAATTATCTGCTTGTGGCTATAGATCGATAATTGGACTTATTTATTTAAATCACCAAGAAAAAGTCAGATTAATTAGGCTCGAGTCCACGTGCCTTGAGGAGTCACATACAACACGTGCAGGATCCATTGTGGCGGACACCGAGTGGCTCCCAAGATCGGACTCAGGACTTAGCTTGATTACCTGACTATTGTGCTTATCGTGTATAAACTGCTTTGTCTAAAGTCGTTTTCCTCGTGCATCATATAGTTAGTTTAATTTCAGTTTTTATTTTATGCGTGGATCACCCTGCATGTAGAGAGCCAGAGTCAGGTACGCATTTCTTACTCTGCATGCATCATCGTGTTTGATCGTGCATCAGGTTTTTCACCTTCTCCCGCAGTTTTTGGACTTAAAATAACCTGGAGAACCAAAAATTTCGTTAGGCATTGTTTGATTGAAAAATATCAAAAAAACAAAAACTATAAAATTGGGACTGCTAAACACACTTGACCCTAAAAGACACTTCACCTAAAAATTTATCTTGGGAGAGTAATCCCCTCATTGTCTGGTCTGGATGAGCGAGAGAGTGACCCGTACACTAGGCTAGAGTCACATCCGATTTCTTGACAGACTACCGGCCTTTTATATGGGACAGTCTGTTAGGAGTATTGGATTCCCATCAGCTTGTTTAATCGCTCTGAAAGACTGTCTGATCACCTAATAAAAATTGACAATATAATTGACCGAGCCTTTAGGTCTTCAGCTCCGCGTTGAGTAGGTGAATCGGGGGTTTGCTTTCTCATCTTGTGTGCTTTCCAGATCTCATCCGCATTCACTCGCCAGATCGAGATGATGGGCAGGAGGTCTCTTAGTCAGTCCTTGGATGCACTGCTTTACAACACTCCAGCCCGCTCATGTAGGTTGTTTCTGAAAGAATACATGGAATCCTCATGTGCTTCACAGAAGCGTGCTGATCGCATCTTATGCGATCGGGGCGACTAGTCCTAGTAGTTGCAAGATGCAGCAGAATTTAAAAATTTTAAATCAAGCAATGAAACCACATGATCACAAGAACATTTCTTGGATCGTTTCATCAAACTTTAAAGTATTAGAAATTCCTCTTGAAGAGTGGTTGCTATCACGAGATCTCTGAAGCAAGAGATCCTCCTGACTCAAGTCCGATCTACGAAGATGGCACTTGCAGACACGATGATGAGATGCGTTCCTCCCGCAATCCTCGATGAAGATCCAAGCCTTGAATCTCCTGATTTCATCCAATAAAATCCATCGATGGAAATCCACAAGCAATGGAAGCGACAGCACAACGGCGTGGAGACGATTGCTTGTTCCCTCAGAGCACAAGGTGGACGGCCACCTTAGAGAGAGAAGAGAGAGGACGAGAATGAGAGAGAGAGAGTAGGCGTGTACTCTTGATGTTGTCTTTAGAAGAGGCTAGGGTTGCCCTCCTTTTATATTAGTTTGGAAGTCCATGGATCACAATCCAAGGCATATACAAAAACAATGGTTAGATTGATATGTATATTAAATCAATGGCCATGATAATTGTTGTTCAAAAACAACAACATATTAATTTATATTAAATTAAATATATGTTGAATTATCATCAACATAATTTAATTCAATAAAATTAATTATCACAAGATAATATGATAATTATTAAAAATGGATAATTGCCCACCTAAAATCATGGGGCGTCACCCATGACTAATTCATGGATGATGCTACCTCATTTGGTGGCCAATTATCCCATTTTTTATTTTATCTTATTACCTTTATTTATTTGCAATATTATCCACTAAATTAATTCCCAATTAATTAGTGTATATTTATTGCAAAATTATCCACTAAATTAATTCCCAATTAATTAGTGAATATTTCAATCATGCAATAGAAAATATGTGAATCATATTCATATCCCAAACTAAACTGTAAATTAAATTTCCAATTAATTGATTAATGTGAATCCAATTCACGTTAACAATTAACAACTGCTATTTACAAAGGTGCTCTCTCTGTAATATATTATAAATCACATTTATACTATATATACATAGATATCATGGATAACACTATCCACAATCTGTAATCCTTGATAATCAAATCCCATTTAATTAACTTGGATAATCATTCTCATAATATGAATCCCATTCATATTATTCTTGATAATTAAATCTCATTTAATTATCAACATCTTGTTGCTTGGATACATAATTCATGAAATGAATTATTCTTGAACTCCTTCAAGAATAATGTGCTTTCTCTGCAGATACTTGGAGATAAGGACATGGCGATTGTATTGTTCCACCTATAGTGACTTGGATGTTGAGATCTTATCTCAAATCCCGATCTTACTTACCTCCCACAGATGCTTGATTAAATCAAGACCGCAAATCTATTCTTCTCATTGCATCTGAATCTCATTCAAACCAATGTCCAACACTTGGACCAAGATCAGATTGCTTCTCCACTGAGAGAGTTACTAAAACCAAACCTGTTTCATCACTCCCTCGGAATGGAAGCATCATGGTTATACAATCGTTTATGATTACATCACCCTCAAGTATTCCCAATACCTGTACTTCCTGCATACTGGAAAACCTATGATCAACCTGAAGATTAAGATCAATTTTATACTGTCTTCTTCAGGGTTTAACCACCAAGTTTCTCAATCTTGGTCATTGGGAATCGGTATCGATCATATGCTTTCTCAAAGCATATATCATACCTTCATAATCTTGTCATGCTTCCAAAGCAAAACGACCATGCATTGAATTTGATCGGTCCCAACACCTCATGAGTGAGCTCATGTCTTCCGGTTCATAAGTGAACCTATATGATCACTTTGAGAGATCGTATTACTCATATGTCCTTACATGCAAACCAGCACGCCAATGTATTGACCTTGGTTAGGTCATCAACCTATTGGTCTGCCAAATGTACACACCCAGACATATAGTAACACATCCGTCTCTGGTCAGAGGATGTGTGCCTATGCTGTGATAGCATTTAACATAGGACTTAGGTTATCTCGATCTCGTTAAGTCAACCCATTGACCTAACTAATCTGACACCTACGAATCACTATTCCCATGCAGAGGGCCTGCATCAAGAGGCTGGTCAGATATCAGCTTATGTAAGAAAGGATTGCCATCTCCTACACAAGTTGGAGATCATCTCTTAATAATCATTTGCCATCTAACTCTTTAGATATTCACCCAAACACCAGCCTCTATGATTCATTTAATGAATCAACAGCTATATGATCATCAAGATGGCCATGGTACATAACCCTAATTGTACAGAGGGACCTTATAGTGCATTCATTCATTTAATTATAGAAAGGGAGTGAAACATCAATAACTTTTATAGATTAACAAATATATATTACAATAGCATTTAGTGTAAGAATGGTTCGCCCGGGGCTCACATGTCCAATAATCTCCCACTAGCCCTCAAAACCATTCAGGTACAATCCGTAAACCCATACTCATTACATGCTGGTCAAATACCTTCTGTGTCAGAGGTTTGGTAAGAGGATCGACAATATTGTCGACAGAGGCCACCTTGGTGATGATGATATCACCACCTTTTTGAATCTCCCGAATGATGTGGTATTTCCTTTCCACGTGCTTGCTCTTTTGATGCCATCTAGGTTCCTTCGCCTGGGAAATGGCTCCCGTGTTATCGTAGAGTAACGGCTGGGAGTATCAAAGAAACTATGCCAAGCTCGAAGATGAACTTGCGCAACCACACCACCTCCTTTGTAGCATCAGATGCGGCAATGTATTCGGCTTCTGTTGTTGAATCTGTCGTAGTGTCCTTCTTCTTTCTTCTCCAGCTCAAAGCACCACCGTTCAACAGGAATACAAACCCTGATGTCGACTTTCGATCATCAATATCCGATTGGAAGTCTGAATCTGTATATCCCAAGACTTGGAGATCACCATCTCCATAGACCAAGATGTAATCTTGTGTCTGTCTTAGATATTTGAATACGTTCTTTAATGCATTCCAGTGTTTCTCTCCATAGCAGGACTGGTAACGACTTACCACTCTTACTGCATGGCAGATGTCTGGCCTGGTACACATCATGGCATACATTAAGCTTCCTATAGCTGATGCATAGGGGCATCCAGCCATGGCCTTCTTTTCCTCAACACTTTGAGGAGCCATCCCTTTAGACAGATGCATACCATGTCTTAAGGTGAGTAATCCTTTCTTAGAACTATCCATACGGAATCGTTCAAGAATATTCTTAATGTATCCATGTTGTGATAATCCCACTACCCTCTTTTCTCAGTTTCTGAACAACTTCAGGCCTAAGATGTAAGAGGCTTCTCCAAGATCTTTCTTCTCGACGGTATGGGATAGCCAAATTTTCATACTGGTCATCATTCCTGTATCATTCCCAATGATAAGGATATCATCTACGTAAAGTACGATGAACACAATGGTGCTCTCACTTAGCTTCTTGTACACACAAGGTTCATCAGGATTTTTCAAAAAACCATAACTTTTTATGGTTTCGTCAAATCTGATGTTCCAGCTACGAGAAACTTGTTTGAGCCCATAGATGGATTCTTTAGCTTGCATACTTTTCCATCCTCAACTATGAAGCCCTAGATCTTCTCCATATAGATATCCTCCTCGAGGTATCCATTGAGGAAAGTTGTCTTGACGTCCATCTGCCAGATGTCGCAGTCAAGAGATGCAGCTATAGCTAGCAGTGTCCTGATGAACTTAAGCATAGCCACAGGAGAGAATGTCTCATCATAGTCGATGCCTTCTCTCTGTGTGTAGCCCTTGGCTATGAGCCGTGCCTTGAAAGTATCTACTTTCCCATCAGGTCCCCTTTTTCTCTTGAAGATCCATTTACACCCAATGGGTTTTACCCCTTTAGGTGGATCCTCTAAGGTCCATACACCATTCTTATGCATGGAGTCAATTTCTGACTTCATTGCTAGCATCCATCTATCCATGTCATGATTCATGAGTGCTTCATTGAATGAAGAAGGATCATTGTCAGTCTCACCTGACACATGGAATCCATACCTTTCAGGTGGTGTAACCACCCTCGAACTCCTTCGAAGAGGTATGGGTGTTTCATCTTTATTTATCTCTTCAGTTTCTGGTTCAGGAATCTCAGAATCCTCAGGTGATTCCATGAATTCATCTACTTCATTTCTATCTTGACCTTTAAGGAAATAATCCTCCAGAAATTTCACATCTCTAGAGACAAAGACCTTTTGGGTCTCAGGGTCATAAAGCTGATATCCAATACCATCTTTAACATATCCAATGAAGTAACACTCAGAAGTGCGAGATTCTAGCTTACTTGCGTCCACATTCTTCGGATGGACCAAGCATCCCCAAACCCTCAATTGATTAACAATAGGTTTGATTCCATACCATAGCTCGTGAGGAGTCATGGGTACAAATTTGCTAGGAATCATGTTCAGGATATATATTGCAGTCTCTACCGCATATCCCCAGAAACTAAGAGGTAAATGTGCTTTTCTCATCATTGAACAGACCATGTCCATGATGGTCCTGTTGTGTCTTTCAGCAACACCATTAAGTTGGGGAGTTCTTGGGGGAGTGAGATTGGAGACAATTCCATTCTCTTCAAGATATTCCTTGAATTCATCTGATAGATACTCACCACCTCGATCAGATCGAATCCGTTTAATCTGAAGGATATGGTTGATAACCCGCCCGTACCCTTAATTAATTCGAGCAAATTAATGTCCAAATTAATGTTAATCGTTCGTTGCAGTCGGATACGAGAGGCTAGTCAAAAACCACTTTAATTAGATTCGAGTTAATTTCAAGCGGCAAAATTTTTTTACTTGGTGAAGTCCAAGGTCGAACTCAGGGAGGCAAGTGTGAGATTTTCAGGGAAAATATTTTTGGTCTTTTTTTCTATTTTCTATACAGACACATGCAATCCGCAGGCCAATATAACAATTAATTCAATTAAGATATCAAATGAAGTCCAAAAATTCTAAAAATTGGCCAGATGATTAATTATGACGAAAATGAGGTACCCTAATTTTTTTTGGATTTTTCAGACACTAAATGGATTTACTGGGAATTAAATATGCAGACAGGGTGATTTTCAATATTTAATTTTTAATAAATACCAAACCACAATTTTTTCAAGAACTAAAATTATCCTAGATAACACAAATGATAAGGGATCCAGGAAAATTGAAAGATCTGAATTTCAATGTGAAATGGATTAATTAAAATTTAAATAAGAAAATCACTCAACAATTTATTTAGGCCTCTATATGTGTGCAAATGACATGAAATTTTTATGGTATGTTAAGAATACTGTCCTTAAGCTACTGTGAATTTTTGATGATTTTTGGAAGCACAGAGAATTAACTACAAATTAAAAGGTGTCATTGGGCAAAATATGTCAAAAATGCACCAATTAATTCATTAATAATTCTACTGAAATTACAAAAATGTGACACGTTGACCAATAGACAGAGGACAAGTTTCTCAACAAAATGCAATTTTTAGAATTGACAAATGATGTAATATGCAACCTAGGGATGCGTGCAAACACAAGGGTATAAATGCAATACAGGAAAATAAAAATACAAGAAGCAAATATGCGAACAGGGACTAAAATGCAATTACCTATAATGCTGGGGACTCAAATGCAATTTCTCCAACAAGCACGTGCTCCTCACGTGGGCTCAGCTTTACAGAGACCTTTTTGCAAATATGGAAAGTCCCGAGGGCCTCGGTGCAAAATTCCCAGGTCGCACGTGCTCCTCACGTGGGCGACCTAGGCTCGGATGGCTGCGGAGGCTCGGGCTAGGCTCGGGCGACTCTGGAGGTCTGGAGTTAGGCTCGGACGACCCGAACCTAAGCTCGGAGAGGAGGCTCGGGCCGAGGCTACGTGGCAGGCTGAGGACCCTTGGATCGAGCTTGATCCAACGGTGATCTGGGCGTCGATGAAGATGGCGACGTAGCTCGCTGAGGGCCCTTGGATCAAGATTGATCCAAGGGGTGTCGGTGCTGACGCGTGGCTCGATCAAAGATCGTCAGATCTACATTGATCTGACGGCTCCTGGCTGCTCCAGATGTCGATGACGTGGAGGGCTAAGCGCCGTTGGATCCGGAAGGATCCAACGATACTGGTGAAGCGCGGCTGAGGTGCGACGTGGCACGAAGTCTACCGTTCAACGGGCCTCCGCCGCCTGCGGAGGAGATGGCTGGGCTCTAACGAGGTGGCGTGAGCTCCGCCCGTTCCTCCAGATGCCGATGAAGCTCTCCGAGGTGTCGGAGATATCCTAGTAGGAGCGTGGCGATGCGGCGAAGGCGCTGATGGTCTCAGGAGCGGGAGAGGGCCGTCGGAGGTTGCTGGCGACGAAGGTCAAAGACGACTCCGGCGAGCTTCCGTTCAATGCAAAGCGGGGCACCTGCAAGTGTTAAGGATCGAGCCGGAGCTCGTGCGTGCGTTTGTGGAGAAGTGGAGGTAGTCGTCGAGGCCTAAAGCATGATGGAGATGGGTAGGCGATGGTGCTCCGGCCAAGTGGCGGAGCTGGAGCTGATGGAGGTTGAAGTGCGTCGTCGGCGGCCGTAATGGTGATCGCGAAGATGAGAGCTTCGACGTGAAGCTCGGCGAGAGGGAATGGAAGCGAGAGGATGACCGGTGGCGACGAATAAAAATCGAGAAAAACGAAGAAGAAAAGAATCGAATATCAGAGATGGATGGAGGGATTTACCTGGGGATTGGAGCTCGGTCTCGAGTTCCAGGGTCGTCGCTCTAGGGATCGGTAGGGTCCCGAGCTCAAGCAGCTACTCGGAGGAGCAGCTGCTACACGGCGGTAGGCCGAGGATCTCGCCGGAGAAGATAACCGGTCTTCGCTCAAGGAATAGATCGCCTGCTGTCACCAAACGGTTGCTCCGAGCTCGGGGTATCTCTCAGAGGTGGCGGATAGATGTGAAATCGGCCGGAGGGCGAGTATTTATAGGTTTGAAGTAGCCAGCCGGGCTGGTGATGAAGTGGGGTTCATGGAGTTCATGGAGCGTCGCTGGCGGTCGACGTGGGTAGCGAGGTGGCTGGCGGGGATAAGTAATGAGTGGGGAAGGAGGTGGAGGTGATGGTGGTCGTCGACGGTGGAGGGAGCGCTACTGAAATAGAAAGGGGCAACCCCTCCCGCAAGGCGGAGATCGTGGGAGAGAGGGCTGCCAGAGGTAGGAGACGAGGTCGTGGCCATTGGATCTTGTGATCCAACATCCCAGATCTAATCACTAAGGAACGAGCGAGATCGGATCGAGGCGAGGCTATCTGAGGGTCGTGGAGCGACCACGTGGCGCGATGTGAGCGAAGCGCACGCGGGCGGATGTGATGAGATTAGGGCTTAGATCGGAGGGTTCGAATGCAAGGCGGGATGAGAGGTTGCGATGGAGAGTGGCGTGCATCATCCAAAGGCGTAGCGTGCGACGCGTGGCGCACTGTGGGCGAGGCGCTAATGAGCGGGTCAGATGAAGTCCTGGGGATGATCCGATAGTGGACATTTGAGGCGTACGTGGAGGCGGCTCCACCATTGGATCTGGATGAAGATCAACGGCTAAGAGCGCAGGCGGATGAGTGACGGGGAGCGGGCCGCGTGGCGCAACCAGAGGGCGCCACGTGGCCTGCTGTGAATGGCTGGACAAAAATGAATGTGTAGAGAGAAGGGGGGGGGGCGAATTTGGAAAAACTCAAAACATGAAAGTTGTAGATCTCGATGACATCTACAAGTTTCATGTTGACCAAAGACGGAGATGAGGTCAAATATGATACATAAATACAAAAATACAAATATACATATATGTAGTATACAAGGTGGCCCAAAAACCCAACTTTCTCATACAAGCTCCAAATTGGATGAAATTAGTCTCATTTTAAAGGTCTTTTAATGTGTAGTATTCTAAGAGTAAGTAGACTTAGTTCGGAGTTTGTATGAGGGATTTATGTGCATTTTAGTGTACAGGGGTTCTAGGGCTTTATTGGATAAATTACAAGGGAAATTTTTGGCCTTCTTCCCTATATTATTAACTAAGGAGTACATATTATAAGGAAGAGGTTATTTTAGTGAGTGGATATTTTACAAGGGATTTTGGCTTCTTATTTGAATGCAAATGGACTGCTAAAATGAATGTATTATGTATGTATGAATGAATGCTATTTATGCATTATAAAGGGAAATATGCCTCTATTTACTCGGGAACAAGGCTCTATTTTTGACTTTTGAAGTGATGAATCACCGATTCATCAATGGTTAGATCCTCAAGCGCATCACGGAAGCGTGAGCATCATATCCAATACGACGAAGAACGACTAGTCGGACTAGTTGTTCTATGCAGCGGAAATTAAAAATTTTTATGCGACGAAACCACATGATCCAAGAATACTTCTCGGCTTGTTTCGTCTAAACCACAAACAAGTAATAGAATTACCTCTTGAAGCATGGTTGCGATCGAGTCTCTAAACGAAGAGACCTCCTGTCTCAAGTCCGATCCGATGGAGGAGACGCTTGCGAGCGCGATGATGAACCGCGTGCTTCTCGCAATCCATGTTGATGATCCAAGCGGTTGATCTCCTGATCTCAACATACGAGATCCGACGTCTTCTTCACGAGCGTGGTGCACCGAAGGAGACGGAGTTCCACGAGCAAGCCATCGGGCATCATAACGACGACGCTGCGGCGATGGAGAACCTCTCTAGGGCATCCATGGTGGACGACCATGAGAGGGAGAGAGAGGAGCGTGTAGAGAGAAAGAGAGAGAGAGAGAGAGAGACTTATGTTCTCTTATGTGTCAAGAAGAGCAAAGGGGTGCCTCTCCTTTTATAACATTTTGGGATCCATGGATCTCAATCCATGGGACAACACAAATCCAATGGCTCTCATTGATTGTGTTTCTTTTAATGGCTAAGATTTGTGTTGGTAAAACCAACAACAATTAATTTAGTTTAGATTAAATATATGCTGATAAATCAACACAATTTAATCACAAAATTAAATCAACAAATATGGAGATAATGGGAAAGAGAGAGTGCCTCCTTCCATGTACATGGAGTGGACGACCTCCCTTTCCTAATAGGAATAGGTGTCCGTCCCTCCTATGGAAGGGGCATCTCCAAATGTAATCTCCCTTGATTACATATTCCATATATCTCCAATTTATTACAACAACAATTGTTGTAAATTGTTCTACAAAAATAATTCATAATTATTTTGTGAATATTGCAATCTTACCATTGGAAATTTGTGAATCACACTCACAACCCAAAATAAAATGTAAATTACATTTTCAATTTAATGTCCAATGTGAATCCAATTCACATTAACATTTAATTAACAAATGTAAATTACAAATAGCTCTCTCTTATAAATTATAAATCACATTTATAATATATATGACTAATATGGATATTGCTATCCACATTATTCATATCCATGATAATTAAATCACATTTATTCATCTTGGATCTCTATTCTCTTGTGCCCAAATAATATGAATCACATTCACATTATTTACGTCTTTGATATTAAATCACATTCAAATATCTAATATAAATCTCCTTATAATATGAATCAAATTCATATTATTCATGACAATTAAATCACATTTAATTATCTATTTTCTCGATGCTTGGATATATAATATCAACAATGAAATTATCCTGAACCCTTTCAAGGATATTGCGCTTTCTCCGCGAATGCTTGGAGATAAGGACAGGGCGATTGTATTATTCCACGTATAATGACTTGGATATTGAGATCATATCTCAAATCCAGATCGCGGGCCTCCCATAGATGCTTGATTAAAACAAGACCGCAAATTTAATCTTCTTATTGTATCTGAATCACATTCAGATCAATGTCCAATATTTGGACCAAGATCAGATTATTTCTCTACCGAGAGGAGTCACTAAAATCCAGACCCGTTTCATTACTCCCTAGGAATGGAAGCGTCATGGTTATACAATTGTTTATGATCGCATCACCCTTAGGTATTCTGAATACCTGTACATCCTGCATACTGGAAGACTCAGAATAAACCCGAAGTATTAGATCAACTTTACACTGTCTACTTCAGGGTTTTTATCAGTAAGTTTCTCATTCAATCATTGGGAGTTGGTATCGATCATATACTTTCCAAAAGCATATATCATACCTAGGTCTTGATCATATAATTTCCAAAAGTATATATCAAACCAATAAATTCAATCAAACTTCTAAGTCGAGCCGACCGTGCGCACGGAATTTGATTCTTCCCAATATATCATGAGTGAGCTCATGTCTTCCGATTCAGTAACTGAACCTGTATGATCCCTTTGAGAGATCGTATTACTCATTTGCCCTTATATGTACACCAGCGCGCCGGTGTATAGACCTTGGTTAGGTCATCAACCTATTGGTCTGCCAAATGTACATACTCAGACACATAGTAACACATCTGTCTCCGGTCAGAGGATGCGTGCCTGTATCGTGATAGCATACGATATAGGACTTTGGTTATCTCGATATCGTTAAGTCAACTCCTTGACCTAACTAATCTGACACCTCCGAGTCTCTATTCCTATGCAGAGGACCTACATCAAGAGGTCGGTCAGATATCAGCCTTTAGAAATAAGGATTACCATCTCCTACTCAGGCTGGAGATCATCTCTTAACAATCATTTGACGGTGCTTGATGAGTCCTCAATCTAACTCTTTAGATATCCATCCAAGCACCAGCCTCTATGATTCAACAGTTGAATCAACAGCTGCATGATCATCAAGATGGCCATGGTACATAACCCTAATTGCACTAAGGGACCTATTATGCAAATTATTTATTCTTCATTTCAGATCAGGGAATGATATTTGCAATAACATTTATTGCATAATGGCTCGCCGTGGGCTCGCCTGTCCAACAATCTCCCACTAGCCCAAAGAGCCATTAATAGGCTAATCATTTAAACCCACACTCATGTGACAATCATAGGCTATTTAGAAAATAGCTAGGTAAGCTGATCAATCACTCTGTTCCTGCGCGACTATGCCAAGTCCTTTTACGACACTTTCATATCCCTAGTAACAGCGCTCGCATCCAATGCGAATGTTGCATCTTATGCAACAATACTCAATCTTGTCAATTACAGTGTCCTTGGCACTACAGCTTAATAATTATCATAACAAGTATTTCCATAATCCTTGTCAGAATACCCTTATTCCTGGAGATATCTATCTCCAAAGGTATCCACAGTTAAGACCTTTTAGATCACTATCTATAAAGTCTTATGTTTTTGAAGATAAGACTTTGAGATCACTATCTCAAAAAACTTGTCATCTATGAAGATTTTGTTATTACTGAATCAAGTGTTTTCTCTCCATAGTAGGATTAGCAACACTTTACTACTCCCACTGCATGGCAGATATCTGGCTTTTTTACACATCTAGCATACACTCAGCTTCTCATAACTGATGCACAAGTGCAAGCAATTCTAGCATTCACTTCCTCAACTCTTTGAGGTGCTATCCCTTTAGATAGGTCAGTACCATATCTTAAGGGATGGAAGCCTTTCTTGGAATTTTCCATAAAATGGAATATGTCCAAGGTGTACTACCAATGTGACAGTCCCAATACCCTCTTCTCCTTGCTTCTGAACACCTTCATAACTAAGATCCAGGGGGTATCCTTGAGATCATATCTCAAGTTATGGAACAACCAAATAATAAAACACTCATTATTATCCTTATATCATTTTAAATGATTAGGATATCATCTACATTTAGTACGATGAACACAAAGGCAATCCTACTAAGCTTCACATGGCTCATCAAGATTCTATCTGAAATCATAACATTTATAATTTCATCAAATCTTATGGTCCAACTTCAAGAAGCTTATTTGAGTCCATACATGGATTCCCTAGCTTGCAAACCTTTCTTTCCTTAACCATGAAGCCCTGGGGCTACTTCATGTGAATATCCTCAGAGAGGTATTCATAGAGGAATGCAATATTGACATACATCTTGAAGATGCAATAGTTAAGTTGTGTAGATAAGGTTAGCAATACTCTGATGGTTTTAAGCATGGTCACCGAAGAGCAAGTCTCATCGCAAGCAATGTCTTCTCTTCTGTGTGTAGCTCATGGCTTCGAACCGTGCTTTGAAGGTCTCTACCTTCTCATCAGGTTATCTTTCTCTTAAAGATCCATTTACACCTTTACAGGTCTTACCCATATAGGTGGATCCTCGAGGGTCCATATACAACACTTGTATATGAAGTCTACATTAGACTTTTTAGTGCTAACATCAATCTATCCATGCCATGATCTTCAGTAGCTTCATCACATGAAGTTCGATCATTGTCATATTTCTCTGACATATGGAATCCATCCTCAAACTTATTTGAAGGGGTATTAGTGTTTCATCTTTAACTGTCCTTTTAGTTTCCAATTTTAGGAGCCTCATTATCTTCTAAAGATTAAATGAGTTCCTACACTTCATTTTCTTCTTGATTCTCAAGAGTCTCAACCTCTAAGAATCACATTCTCAGAGATGAGATATTTTAAGAATCTCATGGTCATAAAGTAGGTATCCAATACCATCCTTTATTTTCCAAATGAAGCAGCACTCTATAGTGCTCAATTCCATCTTACTTGCATGGAATCTTATTAAGGATATATAATGTAGTCTCTACTACAAATATATACCTGGAAACTAAGGGATAATTATGCTAAAATTCATCGTTGATAAGATCATGTCACACATGATCCAATTGTATCTCCTTATAACTCTATTGAGTTAAGGTCTGTTAGGAGGATTGAGATAGAAATGATATTTATATCTCCATAAGGTATCCATTGAATTCATCTAACAGGTACAAGCTACCTAGATTAGATCAAATTCATTTTATCTTCCTTCAAGCTTTGGTTGTAAACCAAAAATAATGAAATCTTTGAACATTTCAAGGGTTTCTTTAGGTGAAGAGCAGAAATCTCATATCATACATAATCATCAATAGATATCACATATCCATAATGTTTACTATGATATAGATGATCCGCATACATCAATATGTATGAGATCCTGAATACCTTGACATCTTACACCATTCCCAAAGAAGGGTGTATTGGACACTTTACTTAGAATACACTATTCATAAGTATGTAAGTTTTGAAATTTTGGACATTCTAAAGTTTCATTTCTTACTATTTTGTTGATCAAATCAATAGTCAAATGTCCAAGGCTTGATGCTAGATCATTATCAAATGATCTTCATCCTCCTATTGATCTTAAGGTTTAATTTTAGTATTTAGAAATGTTAATGAATCATTCATCAATTTTCTAATTTAGTGGAGTCCACTAGATTTTAGATTACTATCTGAAATATCTCCATCATAATTCTTTATGATAGGTCCATTCCAGAAGTCATGTTTATTTCCAACATTTAGAAACAAACAATGAGTGTATTCTAATGTCTAGGTCATAGAGACACTCTAAGACTAAGGACTCTCCCACTGAAATTATGAAGTCTAGTGATCAAATGGAAATTGTTGCAACAATTGCATCAACATCTATGTGGATGACTATAAGCCTTAAGATCAAATTTTCTAGTCTTCTAAAAACATATGAAACCCATTGCAAGTGTTGTAGAAGATTGAGATACAATTACAAGACTTTATTTTATTCAATAAGCAAGTCAATATCAATGATTTATGTAGATTATTCTGATGCTCTATCCGAATCCTTCTCTAAGGATTCTAGACAGACTTGATAGTCATACTATCAACACATCAACTTATTGCAGTATTGGCATTCATCCAACTCTTTGGATTTCATATGGAAGTCACTGAAGTACAATCAACTCTTTGACTATACTTCTTACTTGGGTCCAACCCATGCTTCCACTGCGCTCCCTTTATCTATAAGCAACCATTGCTCGGGACAGAGGATCTCTTATTTTAAATTCAAAAGAATTCAATGTAAGAGCATTTCACCATTTATACATGCTTCAATAAATTCATATAATATGAATATTATGAAGCATCATGAATGATCAAAGTATAGACAGTAGAATGATGGCACTCATCGTATCTACATCCATCTAAACTCTTAAAACATTGGTTCAGGTAGGTACTCAAACAATTTGAATACATCATCTCTTATAGAGCCACCATTCGGCATAATGCAGTGAACCATCTTATTCATGATAAATGTCGAGCACATATGTATGCCAGAATATCTTCATTGATTTTATAAGGATTATTTGACAATTGCGATTATCATCGACATGTCACTTCCAAAGTACATCCGATGAGATCAAGACTATAGAGACATACAAACCCTAGGGTTGTAGTCCTGTTATCTATTTAATTGTTATTCCTCAATATTATGAGGAAACTTGCATATTGCAACCACATACATTATGTGTCTAATGCAAGTACAATATCTGGATCATGAGTCCAATCCATGATATTTCACTGGTTATCATTAAGTATAACATTGAGTGGGTTTAATGAAGGATTATCTGAAAGAAGAAATTTACATAAATATATAAATATAAATATATATATATATTTTACTTTGATTTAGGAATTTTTATATCAAAGTTGTCTTGCCTTGTCAACACTGAAAGTTCATTCCCTTAATCACTTTCAATGTAAGAGATACACTTACCATCATATCTCAGCAAGATCTGGGATCTCCTTCCTTATCTTTGTTACATCCCAATAATACGAGAATCTGCAACTCCGATAAAAAGAATCGGGAACACATTCCGCCTTGCAAGTTCAACTTGCATTTCCCAATTCGGTCTTTAACACCGGGGCCCACCACCCTTAAGGTGATGTTGACCTGTCATTAATTGAACCAACCGTCAACAGGAATAGTACTCTCTATACGCAATCCAATATTGCCCCAATAATATGAGGACCCGATATTGGGGTCACTACATATACGACCTTACTCTTTCGAGAAGCAAAGAGTCCGATCCAGATGCACTTGCATACAAGAGCTGTCACTTCGGACAGGCGTCTCATACATACAATCCCTGGCGACGGAACCCTTCGCCTTGACGGGAGACCATGGATGTCACTTATGTGATCCTCCATATGATATTCAAATTCTAATTAATCATTATGAATCACATTCATTATGATCAATTCTTCCAAGGGAAATAACATCTCTATTTATAATAGAGTGTTTTAATTTTAATTGGATTCCAATTAATCTAATCATATTAAATTAATGATCCAATTAATATCCAACAAACATTTTAAATTGTTACTTAAATTATGGTATTATCTCAAATGCGTATTATTTCGAATTTTAATAATTAGAAATACATCTTGATTTCTTAAGCATTATACTAACCCTACCCGCTGTCATGGACAGTACCGACGAGAGTGGGACGGACCACATACGTTGCAACCCGCTACCCCAATGCTCTCCGACTAGACACCATATCCACCTCGGGAAAGGATAATGCAAAATAGATCACTTTGTACTTGAGATGATCATCGGTTCTTCAACCGAAATTATACCATATAATAATAATCAAAATAATTTTGATTAACATTATAATGAGATTTGCTAAATAAATCCCAAATCCTATTCAAACAACATATTTGTTGGAATGTAGATCATGTAGATCATGTAACCAATTAGTGATCTAGATCACATCTAATCAAATATTGGTAAGGCAATGTCATTTAAGGAAATAATTATCATCAAATATTTCACAAATATTTATGCACAATTATTCCAGGAAATTAAACAATTTAATTTCATTAATTGGTAAAATGACAATCACTAGGTTCTTGATTAGGAAAGTATTTCCAGCAGTGACCCTCACTTACTAAAAATACCATATCTCAATCAATTTAAATCCAAATTAAGCAAAATAAATTCCTAAACTTTGTTAATTTGATTTACAACAGAACCTAAGTGAGTTGCACGCATTTCAAGGTGTATAAAATCCGCAATTAACTCTTTAATTACGTTGAGATTCGCAGTCTCCGAAACTGTGGATACATTTTCACTAAAATGAGCATAACTTGAGCAACGGAATCGAAATCACGTAAACTCAGATCCTAAGGTTTCCTTATTTAATAGGGAACAAAATCTAATAATTATTTTTGTGTTTAAAAAATTTAAACAGTGCCGAAAATAATCTCAAAACATAGATGCGAAAATGAAATGGAAGAAAACTTTTGCAAACCCCAATGAACCCAAGTCGTCCTCGGTTAATGGATCGTATCCAAAAACACCGACCTAAGGCTCTGAGACCACTTGAGGGATATGGTTAGATCCTCAAGCGCATCATTGAAGCGTGAGCATCATATCGAATACGACGAAGAACGACTAGTCGGACTAGTTGTTCTATGCAGCGGAAATTAAAAATTTTTATGTGACGAAACCACATGATCCAAGAACACTTTTCGGATTGTTTCGTCTAAATCACAAACAAGTAATATAATTACCTCTTGAAGCGTGGTTGCGATCGAGTCTCTAAACGAAGAGACCTCCTGTCTCAAGTCCGATCCGACGGAGGAGACGCTTGCGAGCGCGGGGATGAACCGTATGCTTCTCGCAATCCATGTTGATGATCCAAGCGGTGGATCTCCTGATCTCGACACACGAGATCCTACGTCTTCTTCATGAGCGAGGTGCACCGAAGGCGATGGAGTTCCACGAGCAAATCATCGGGCAGCATAACGGCGACGTTGCGGCAATGGAGAACCTCTCTAGGGCATCCATGGTAAACGACCATGAAAGGGAGAGAGAGGAGGCATGTAGAGAGAAAGAGAGAGAGAGACTTATGTTCTCTTATGTGTCAAGAAGAGCAAAGGGGTTCCTCTCCTTTTATAACATTTTGGGATCCATGGATCTCAATCCATGGGACAATACAAATCCAATGGCTCTCATTGATTGTGTTTCTTTTAATGGCTAAGATTTGTGTTGGTAAAACCAACAACAATTAATTTAATTTAGATTAAATATATGTTGATAAGTAAACACAATTTAATCACAAAACTAAATCAACAACTATGGAGATAATGGGAAAGAGAGAATGCCTCCTTCCACATGGAGTGGACGGCCTCCCTTTCCTAATAGGAATAGGTGACCGTCCCTCCTATGGAAGGGGAATCTCCAAATGTAATCTACCTTGATTACATATTCCATATATCTCCAATTTATTACAACAACAATTGTTGTAGATTATTCTACAAAAATAATTCATAATTATTTTGTGAATATTGCAATCTTGCCATTGGAAATTTGTGAATCACATTCACAACCCAAAATAAAATGTAAATTACATTTTCAATTTAATGTCCAATGTGAATCCAATTCACATTAACATTTAATTAACAAATGTAAATTACAAATAGCTCTCTCTTATAAATTATAAATCACATTTATAATATATATGACTAATATGGATATTGCTATCCACATTATTCATATCCATGATAATTAAATCACATTTATTCATCTTGGATCTCTCTTGTGCCCAAATAATATGAATCACATTCACATTATTTAATCTTTGATAATTAAATCATATTCAATTATCTAAGAGAAATCTCCTTATAATATGAATCAAATTAATATTATTCATGATAATTAAATTACATTTAATTTTCCATTTTCTCAATGCTTGGATACATAATATCAACAATGAAATTATCCTGAACCCTTTCAAGGATAATGCGCTTTCTCCGCGAATGTTTGGAGATAAGGACAGGGCGATTGTATAGTTCCACATATAGTGACTTGGATATTGAGATAATATCTCAAATCCAGATCGCGGGCCTCCCATAGATGCTTGATTAAATCAAGACCGCAAATCTAATCTTATTATTGTATCTGAATCACATTCATATCAATGTCCAATATTTGGACCAAGATCAGACTACTTCTCTACCGAGAGGAGTCACTAAAATCCAGACCCGTTTCATCACTCCCTAGGAATGGAAGCGTCATGGTTATACAATCGTTTATGATCACATCACTCTCAGGTATTCCTAATACCTGTACATACTGCATACAGGAAGACTCAGAATAAACCCAAGGTATTAGATCAACTTTACACTGTCTACATCAGGGCTTTTATCAATAAGTTTCTCATTCGATCATATACTTATCAAAAGCATATATCATACCTAGGTCTTGATCAAATACTTTCCAAAAGTATATATCAAACCAACAAATTCAGTCAAGCTTCTAAGGCGAGACGACCATGCGCACGGAATTTGATTCTTCCCAATATCTCATGAGTGAGCTCATGTCTTCCGGTTCAGTAACTGAACCTGTATGATCCCTTTGAGAGATCGTATTACTCATATGCCATTATATGTACACCAACGTGCCGGTGTATAGACCTTGGTTAGGTCATCAACCTATTGGTCTGCCAAATGTACATACTCAGACACATAGTAACACATCTGCCTCCGGTCAGAGGATGCGTGCCTGCATCGTGATAGCATACGATATAGGACTTTGGTTATCTCGATCTCGTTAAGTCAACTCCTTTACCTAACTAATCTGACACCTCCGAATCTCTATTCCTATGCAGAGGACCTGCATCAAGAGGTCGTTCAGATATCAACCATTAGAAATAAGGATTGCCATCTCCTACTCAAGCTGGAGATCATCTCTTAACAATCATTTGACGGTGCTTGATGAGTCCTCAATCTAACTCTTTAGATATTCATCTAAGCACCAGCCTCTATGATTCAAAAGTTTAATCAATAGCTGTATGATCATCAAGATGGCCATGGTACATTACCCTAATTGCACTATGGGACCTATTATGCAAATTATTTATTCTTCATTTCAGATCGGGGAATGATATTTGCAATAACATTTATTGCATAATGGCTCGCCGTGGGCCCGCATGTCCAACATAATTTTCCCATCGGTTTGGTTCTCAACCAAAGCCTTAAACTCTTTGAACTTTTCAAAGGTTTCAGATTTATGACGTAGTAGGATGATAAACCCGTATCGCAAATGGTCATCAATACACGTCAAATAATATCGATATCCATTTCAAGTCGCGGTACTGAAGGGACCACATACATCAGTATTTATTAGGTCGAGAATACCTTCGCATCTCGTAACCTTGTTACGGAAAGGCATCCTCGTCATTTTACCTCGAATGCAATGTTCACAGGTAGGTAAAAATTGAGCCTGTAGAAAATATAAAGGTCCATCCTTTATCAATCTATCGATCCTATCAACAGATAAATGACCAATCCTTTGATGCCAAATCATATTCGAATGATTTCCATTCTCCCTGGATCTTTTAGGGTTTTTACTATCAATGGCAGTGACATTCATGACACATTCATCAATGCACAATTCATAGAGTCCACGAGAAGTCAGAACACCATCTGCAATAAATTTATCATATTGATTAATGACTAACTTATTATAGAAAAGGAAGGAATATCCATGTCTAACAAGCTTAGATACAGATATCAAATTCCTCCTGACTTCAAGTACATAAAAACACACTTTAAGTACTAAGAATCGACCACTAGATAATGATAGACAACAGGTCTCGATGGCGACTGCTGCAGCACTTGCATCAGATCCTATATGGATGACTATCTCCGCTTGCTCTAGATTCCTAGTTTCCTTAAACAAATGCAACGAATTGCATACATGAACAGAAGCACCCGAATCTTCAACCCAACTTCCTTCTCGTCCAACGAGAAAGCTAATTTCAATGATGAAAAGCTATCATACCTGTTGGGGCTTTACCTTTGTTTGCAGACTTTAGGTATTCTGGGCAGTTATGCCTCCAGTGCCCTGGCTTCTTGTAGTGGAGATAGAGATCGGTCTTCTTTGATGTCATTAACATTGAAGCACTAGGAGATGAACCAACTCCTTGATTCTTCTTCTTTCTCTTCTGGGGGGGGGCTTCCGAGAACCTTGCTTCCGACCGCATTTTCCTCTTACTTGTGCAACCATTGCACTAGCAACGGGGACGTCCTTCCTTATTACATCTTCTGCAGACTTCAATGCAGCTAACAGCCCAACATTAGTGAAATCGCCTTTACTCATGTGATAAGACACGATAAAGTTGTTGAAAGAGCTAGGGAGCGACAGGAGAATGAAATCAACCTGCATATCAGAATCCATGTAGGCTCCCAGGGTTTCCAATTCAGAGAGGTACCCAAACACTTTGAGTACGTGTTCTCTGACAGAGATCCCTTCCTGCATCTTGCATCAAATAAGCTCTTTTAACACATTATAGCGCTGTGTGTGGTTTATATCACTGAACATTTCCTTTAGATTCATCATGATCTCTTGGCAATAGTTTATTTCCACATGTTGCTTTTGAAGCACATTGGACAATGACCCATGAATATTGAACCTTGCCAAGTTATGATCTTCATCATATTTCTCATTAAAAGATTTATCTTCTGCAATCTTTGGGTTTGCTATCTTGTCGTTGGATAGCACATACGAGACGTGCTCCACAGATAGGACAAAATCCAAATTTCAGATCCAATCCGAATAATTTGGTCTGGTCAACTAATTGACCTCTAGGAGCCGGCTAAGTGGGTTCATGGAATTCATTTTCTAAAATTAAGAATGCACTATATTAGAACATATAAATAATTATATATTCATTTTAAAAATTATTTGATCAAGGCATTTTAAATCAAATTCATCTTGTTATGTCAACTTTGAAAGATTATTCCCTTATTGTCTTTCAAAGTAAGAGATATACTTACCGCTATATCTCAAGCAAGATCTGGGATCTCCTCTCTATCCTTATCACATCCCAATAATATGAGAACCTGTGACTCGAGTAAAGACAAGATGGAACACATTCCGCCTTACAAGTCCAACTTGCATTTCCCAATTCGGTCTTTAACACCCGGCCCACTACCCCTAAGATGATGTTGACCCGTTGTTAATTGAACCAACCGTCAATAGGCTTAATACTCGCTATACGCAATCCAATATCACCCCAATAATATGAGGACCCGATATTGGGGTAACTACATATATGGCCTTACTCTGTCGAGAAGTAAAGAACCCGATCCCAAATAAATCATATACATGATCTGTCACTTCGGACAGGCATCTCCTATATACAACATCTGGCGATAGAATCCTTTGCCTTGACGGGAGATCATGGATGTCACTTATGTTATCCTCCACCTCATATTCAAATTGTAATAATTAATTATCGTGAATCATATCCACATAGTTAATTCTTCCAAGGGAAATACACATCTATTCATAATAGAGTGCTTTTAATTGGATATAATCAATTTAATCACATTAAATTTACTATCAATCCAATTATCAATCAACAAACTTGATTATTACTTGAATAATAGGTATAATCTCAAAGTACATATTATTCGAATTTTAATAATTAGAAAAATACACTTTGACTTCACATGCATTATCGAGTCCCGACCCGCTGTTATGGCCAGTACCGACGGGAGTGGGACGGACCACATCCGGTGCAACCTGCTACCCCAATGCTCCCCGACTAGACACCATATCCACCTCAGGAAAAGATAATGCCAGATAGATCATTATGTGCTTTGAGATGCTCATCGTTTTTTCAACCAAAATTATACCATATAATATTCATCAAAACCATTTTGATAATATTATAAGGAGATTTCCTAAATAAATCCCCAATCCTATTCAAGCAAGAGGGTTTTGCATGTAAAAGTTGTCCTACTACTATTGTAGGATAAACTAAGGTTTTTCATGAAAACAATGTTTGTTGATGATTTCATATCAACCAATTAATGATCAAGATCAACTATCTTATCATCTTGTCTAGTGAAATGTCATTCAATGAAATAATTATCTCTTTAAATATTTCATAAATATTTATCACTAATTATTTCATAAAATTAACAATTAATTCTCATCAACTTATTTGAATGACTATCACATGGTTCATGATCAAATTCGTCAATTTTCAGCAGTGACCCCTACTCACTAAAATCAACATATCTTGATCAATTTAAATCCAAATTATGCAAAATCAGTTCTCTAAGATTGCTAATTTGATTTATGACAGAATCCAAGTGATATTTTATGCATTTCGTGGTGCATCAAAAAAGTAATTAACTCATTAGTCATGTTTAGATTCGCAGTTCCCGCAACAGTGAATACATGTTTATTCAAAGGGCCATATCTTGAGCAAATGAAATCCAAATTACATAAACTCAGATCCTATGGTTTCCTTATTTAATGGAGAACAAAATCCAATTGAAAATTTCGTGTTTAAACAATTTAAACAGTGCCGAAAAATCCAATTAAACATAGGTGCGAAAATTGAAATGCAGCAAAAAATTTCGCAACCATTTCAAACCCAATTCGTCCTAGATTTATGGATCGTATCAAAAACCTTTTCCAACCCAAGGCTCTGATATCACTTGAAGGATACGAGGAATCCTCAAGCGCATCACGGAAGCGTGTTGATCGCATCTCATACGATCGGGGCGGCTAGTCGTACTAGTCGCAAGATGCAACAGAATATAAAAATTTTAAATCAAGCGATGAACTCACATGATCACAAGAACATTTCTTGGATCGTTTCATCAGACCATAAAGTATAAGATATACCTCTTGAAGCACGGTTGCGATCACGAGATCTCTAAAGCAAGAAATCCTCCTGACCCAAGTCCGATCTACGAGGATGACACTTACGGGCACGATGATGAGACACGTTGCTCTCGCAATCGTAGATGAAGATCCAAGACTTGAATCTCCTGATTTCGTCCAACAAAATCCGTCGATGGAGATCCACGAGGAATCGAAGCAACAGCACAACGACCTGGAGACGATTGCTTGTTCCCTCAGAGCAAAAGGTGGACGACCACCTTAGAGAGAGAAAGAGAGAGGACGAGAATGAGAGAGAGAGAGAGAGAGTAGGGTTGCCCTCTTGATGTTGTCTTTTGAAGAGGCTAGGGTTGCCCTCCTTTTATATAAGTATGGAAGTGCATGGATCACAATCCATGGCATATACAAAATCAATGGTTAGATTGATATGTATATTAAATCAAAGGCCACGATAATTGTTGTTAAAAACAACAACATATATAATTTATATTAAATTAAATATATGTTGGATTATCATCAACATGATTTATTTAAATAAAATTAATTATCACAATAATATGATAATTATTAAAAAATGTATAATTGCCCACCTAAAATTATGGGGCGTCACCCATGACAAAATCATGGGTGACGCCGCCTCATTTGGTGGCCAGTTATCCCATTTTTTATTTTATCTTATTATCTCTTATTTATTTGCAATATTATACACTAAATTAATTCCCTATTACTTAGTGTATATTTATTGCAAAATTATCCACTAAATTAATTCCCAATTAAGTAGTAAATATTTCAATCATGCCATTGAAAATATGTGAATCATATTCACAGCCCAAACTAAATTGTAAATTACATTTCCAGTTAATTGATTAATGTGAATCCAATTCACATTAATACTTAACAAATACTATTTACAAAGTTGCTCTCTCTCTAATATATTATAAATCACATTTATAATATATATACACAGACATCATGAATGGTACTATCCACAATCTCTAATCCTTGATAATCAATTCCCCATTTAATTATGTCATTCTCATAATATGGATCCCATTCATATTATTCTTGATAATTAAATCTCATTTAATTATCAACGTCTTGTTGCATGGATACATAATTCATGAAATGAATTATTCTTGAACTCCTTCAAGAATAATGTGCTTTCTCCGCAGATACTTGGAGATAAGGATAGGGCAATTGTATTATTCCATGTATAGTGACTTGGATGTTAAGATCTTATCTTAAATCCAGATCTTACATATCTCCCATAGATGCTTGATTAAATCAAGACCGCAAATCTAATCTTCTCATTGCATCTGAATCTCATTCAAACCAATGTCCAACACTTGGACCAAGATCAAATTGCTTCTCCACTGAGAGGAGTCACTAAAACCAGACCTGTTTCATCACTCCCTCGGAATGGAAGCGTCATGGTTATACAATCGTTTATGATCACATCACCCTCAAGTATTCCCAATACCTGTACATTCTGCATACTGGAAAACCTATGATCAACCTGATGATTAAGATCAATTTTACATTATCTTCTTCAGGGTTTGATCACCAAGTTTCTCAATCTTAGTCATTGGGAATCGGATCGATCATATGCTTTCCCAAAGCATATATCATACCTTCAAATTCTTGTCATGCTTCCAAAGCACGACGACCATGCATGGAATTTGATCGGTCCCAATACCTCATGAGTGAGCTCATATCTTCCAGTTCATAAGTGAACCTGTATGATCCCTTTTAGAGATCGTATTACCCATATGCCCTTACATGCACACCAGCACACCCGTGTATAGACCTTGGTTAGGTCATCAACCAAGTGGTCTGCCAAATGTACACACTTAGACATATAGTAACACATCCGTCTCTGGTCAGAGGATGTGTGCCTATGTTGTGATAGCATTCAACATAGGACTTAGGTTATCTTGATCTCGTTAAGTCAACCCATTGATCTAAAAAATCTGACACCTCCGAATCACTATTCCCATGAAATGGACCTGCATCAAGAGGTCGGTCAGATATCAATCTCCTACTCAGGCTGGAGATCATCTCTTAATAATCATTTGATGGTGCTTGATGAATCCTCTATCTAACTCTTTAGATATTCATCCAAACACCGACCTCTATTATTCATTTAATGAATCAACAACTATATGATCATCAAGATGGCCATGGTACATAACCCTAATTGTATAGAGGAACCTTATAGTGCATTCATTCGTTTAATTATAGAAAGGGAGTGAAAAATCAATAACTTTTATTTATAAACAAATATATATTACAATAGCATTTATTGTAAGAATGGTTCACCCAAGGCTCACATGTCCAACAGGTTCGTGAGAATCGAGACCCGCTCTCCGAACCTGAGTTTGATTCCGCCCTGTTCCCCCATTACCACCCTTCTACCAGCCCTGAGGTGCCCGAGCAGAGACCGCATAAGATATCAGATGATTTATCAGTACCTGAGTTTGGGTCCTTTGCCTTTGTAGAGACCATGGCCAACAGCGAGGAGCACACTGATGGACCCCGTGTTACAGAGACACTCGTGTTGGATCAGGGTGCCATCAGCACCACCATGTTAGCCTCTCTAGATACCATGCGGTGTCAGATCAGAGACCATGGGGCTTTCATGGTGGATATGTGCCGTGAAATGGAGCAGTTGTAAGCTGACAGAGATCACTGTAGAGCCACAGGGGGAGGAGGAGGAGGAGATATTCTAGAGGACGGAGACCCTGAGGAGCCAGTCCAGCCAGCAAAACCAGCGTGACTGATGAGGGCGTTGCACAACCCCGGGTCGACTCTCACACACAGATGGATAGTGCTGCCAGCGATTGTGGGGGACTTCATGTTCCCTCTTCAGATGATTCAACTTCTTCCCCGCTTCCATGGGCTCGCCACTGAGGAGACACACCTCCATCTCCAGGAGTTCGAGATGATCTGCAGTACTGTGCACGATCGGCATGTGGACGAAGACACCATTCGGATGATTGCCTTTCCGTTCTCCCTCATAGACAGAGCAACCAACTGGCTGAAGCATCTAGGGAGATTTGTTACCACTTGGGAGCAGCTACGAACCAAGTACTTGAATAAGTACTATCCACCTGGTCAGACCAATGCAACTAGGGCCTTGATCAACAATTTCTCCATGCTCCCCAACAAGCAATTTCATGAGGCATGGGAGAGGTTCAGAGAGCTCACAGACAGGTGCCCACACCACGATATATCTAATCCCAACCTTGTCTAGAGTTTTTTCTGCGGGCTTACAACGGAGTTGCAGTCGTCAATGCTTCTTGTAGGGGCTCCTATTTCGCCAAGGATGAGGATCAGGTCTGGGCCATCTACGAGGAGTGACGAGCCCGGATACGCTGTGTTAAGAAGTTGGTTTTTAATGTTCGTACGTTAAAATATGTATGTATCGTTCGTTGTAGGCGGCGTTCGGAAACAGTCAAGAAAATAACCACAAATAATTATTCAATTTCAATCTCGTGGGTTTATGTTTATTTTACTTGTGCAAGTCCCAAGGTCGATCACAAGGAGGCAAAGGAACAACCTAGAGTTGTGTCTATCCAATTTTGAGTTCGGTTTTCAAGGCGGTCTTTTTTTTAGAATTTTTCGATGCAATAAGGGATGCACAATGCAAATTCGACCTATTTTAGGGACTAAAATGTCAAATACGTTCAAATGATGTCCGAAAAATACGAAACTTGGCCGAGATGATGATTATGGAAAAATTAGTGCACTTTAATTTTTTTGGAATTTTCTGATGCCATATGAATTTTTTTATGAATTTTTAAATGCAAACAGAATGACTTTCAATATTTAATTATAATAAATATTAAACCTACTTATTTTCAAGATATAAAATTATCTAAGTTCTATCACTAGATGATGGATCTCAGAAAAATCCTAAACCTCGAAAATGTGGGGTTTAATACCTATTAAAAATTAAATAGTGAATTATGCAAAATGATTTTTACAGAGCAAATTATGCATGAAAATGCAAAGATTCTAGGGCACAATGTTAACCACAATAAACTCTACACTATGTGATTTTTCGGAGATTTTTAAAGCAACAGTTAATTTACTATGAATTTCAGAGCACAGATTGGGCAAAATATTCCAATTTCCACAAAACAATTAATTAACCGTAAATCACAAAAACATCCACGACATGTCAAAATGTAGAGAATTAAAAGATGAATAAAATGCTATTTTTAAATAAACGAAATGATGGAAAACAGAGGTCTAAACTGAACGATGAATGCAGGGGTACAGATGTAAATAAAATAAACAAAATATAAAAAAGAATGAACTGGGGGGGTCCTAATTGCAATTACCTATACTTCTGGGGTGATTTCTGTAAAATGTCCAGAGGGGCACGTGCACGGCACGTGCCCTCTGGAAATGGACTAATATGTAAATAGGCGGAAGTCCGGGGGCGTCTTTGCACTTTGCCCGTTGACGTCAGCGCTGACGTTCTCTCAACACGTGTGCCTCATGTGGGAGGGCCTCGGGCTCGGAGCCCGGCGGCGAGGTGGCTGAGGCGAGGCGGAACTGGCGGAGGCCCGGACCGAGCCCAGTGGCGAGGCGGCTGAGCAGAGGCTGGTCGAAGGCGTGGCGGAGACTGTCGTAGGCGGTGGCTGACGACGTCTTTGGCGAAGGAGCAGCGGAGTCGGTTGCTGGCGGCGAGGCGGAGTCGAAGCAACTCCTGGCGATGGCGCTGCTTGATGAAGGCGATGTGGTGGTCGGTGGAGCGTGTTGCGTAGGAGGTCGATGGAGGTGTTGATCGTTGGCGGAGAAGATGACGTTGTTGAAGGCGGTCGGAGCGAGTCGGAGATGGTTGTCGTAGCTCGACGGCGATGGGAGGTGGCCGGAGTCGGGACGGAGGGGCGAAGGACTGGCGAGCGGAAGGTGATGGTGGAGCGAGGACTCGAGGTGGAGGAGAATGGTAGAGAGAAAGAGAGAGAGAGAGAGAGAGATAGAGAGAGAGTACCTGGACGGGTGGCTCGACGACGAGTGGCCGGAGCGGAGCAGCGGCTTCAAGGCGGTGCTGCGACGAGGATCTCGGCCTCGGATCACGCCGGCGTTGGGCTGTCACCACCTGATGAGAGCACGACGGATGCTGACGTCCCTCCCCGGGACGCACGTGCCTCGCACGTGTGTGGGGAGGTCTCGGGCGTCACACCCGGTGGCTTCAGCGGCGGAGGGGGCGAGGCAGGGCCGGCCAAGGCGGTGGCGTAGCTGGAGAACCACCGCCTCCTACGGTGGTTGGGCGTGGCGTGGGTGGAGTAGCGGTGAAGCTTGATGAAGTCGGAGCAGGTGGCTGGTGGAGCAAAGGCCGATGACGTCGAAGGCGGTGGAAGCGTAGCTGATGGAGTCGGGCGAAGTAGCGGAGGCGGCTGGCAAAGCGGAGACGAAGCTGCTGGAGGCGAAGTAGCGCAGACGAAGTTGTAGAAGGTGGCGTTCCGGCCAAAGGTGGAAGGGAGGCCGGAGAGCTCCTGGAGGCTGAAGTCGATGAAGGGGGGCGTCGGTGGAGCTTGTCGATGACGGTGGTTGAAGATCTGCTGGAGATGGCCGGTGAAACGTTGGCCCGCGGTGGTTGTCGAAGTCGAAGATGAAAGATGGTCGGTGGCTCGACGCCGAGGGGCGGAGCGGGGCAGAAGCGACGGTGATGCGCCTTGGGCTGCAACGACGTCGGGAGGACGTTGGATCTCGCTGATGATGGAGGGCGGGCTGTCACCACCGCCCTCTTGAAGCTTCAATCGGCGGATAAATGGCGTCGAGGGCGGCTAAGCTCTTAAATAGGCCACGAGAGGGGGGTCGGCGATGCCTGCGACAGTTGCAGAGACGACGTCAAGGTGGCGGCCGTTGCGACTGGCGAGGGGTGAGGGGATAACGGAGAGGCAGTTGCGGGATAAAGGCGGCGCGGCGGAGAAGTCGGGGAGAACTGTTGGGAGGTAGACGAAAGTCCTCGACCGTTCGATCGGCCGAGATCGAATGGTCGAGGATGCGACACGTGGCGGGACTGAGGAGAAGGCAGAGGCGCGTGCGTTGCGCGTGCCTGGGATGGCACGTGCGACGCACGTGCGGGTATATATATATATATTTATTTATTTAATTTTTTTTAATTTTTTTAATAATTTTTTTTTATAAAAACTAATATAAAAAGGCCAAAAATCAATGACACGTGGCGGCCTCTGGGGCGGCCACGTGTCACCTCCAGAAAAATCCGAAAATAAAACCTCTTGTAAAATAGATAAAAAATAGCAAATGACATCGGATCGAAAAAATTCCTTCACAAAAAATGCTCGTCTCGACGCGATCTACAACTTTCATGAAGACATCAAAGCCAAATTCGGTCAAATGTAAAAAGTGAATTTTTGGGGTATCCCATGTACATAGAATACCTTGATTTTTGGGTTTTCTAATTTTTTTTGTCATTTTTAAAACAAGATAAAAAACCGGATAAATATGGAAAACTCAAAGATAAATAAAAGTGACCTTAATCTAATTTTTCGAATTTTTATTAATGAAGAAAATAAGTACATAAAATATAGGTCAGAAAACCGCGAAAAAATACAATGTACAAAAGAGGCCCAAAACCCAACTTTCACATACGAGCTCTGATTCACTTGAACTTGGTCTTGTTTTGAAGATAATTGAATGTATATTAGTTCAAAAGTGAGTAGGATCAAATCGGACACTAGATGGGGAAGATATGGGGCTTTTAGTCCGAAAATCCTAAAACTAGGGTTTGGGTTTTTGGTCCACTTATCAGGGTTAGTATTTTTTTTGTATTTTTCATTTATTCTTGTTAGTGATGTATACACAATGGAAGTAGGTTTGTGGTATTCGGAGTTAGCATGAAGGAGTTAAAAATAGGGGAAGTTAGGCTATTTACTGGTCAACTGTGGCTTGGATTTTTGGCTTCTTATTTTATGCAGAAATTAATGCTAAAATGCAATTCTTATGAAATCATGCATGAATGCCAATTATGCAGAATAAATGCCAAAATGCAGTTGATTTTGAGGGACTTGAGCTTAATTAATGAGACTTAGAGTGGTGAATCCGAGATTCATCAAGGAGATGGCCGAGAACTATATTGTGATGTCCTAGACAAGATTATACAATCAAGGGAAGCCCCACCCACCAGTCGTGTCCTATCAGAGGATAGCACGAGTTGAGGCCGATCCTTCTACATCCGCAGCAGCCGTAGCACAGGCGGAGTCTACAGCCGCTGATATGGGGATTATCAACGATAAGTTGGATCGGATAGAGCTGATCGAGAAGAAGCAGCACCAGGATATGTCACAGATTGATCAGATGGCATAGACGCTGAGTGACCTGAAGACCCAGATCATGTGTCTCCAGGAGGCACAGACAACTTCTCAGCCCCATCTCAGGTCACGGGCAGATCCGAGCAGCAGTGGCAGTTCATCCCAGCACTCCAGCCAATCCAGACAGGTCCACCATGTTTAGGCGGAGTCGTACTAGCAGCCGCAACAGTTCTACCAACCACCACCATCTCAGGACACTTAGATGGTGGTCTACCAACTGGATCAGCCATTGGCGATTATTCCCCCACCCGCATACGAGCAGGAGCCATTGATGGATATCAACGGGATCTGGTATGACCGACCTCAGCTTGTGATCCGACGAGACCATCCCGGATTCTGTTGGTCGATCGGAGGTACCAGCTCCCAGCAGCAGCCTCTAGTTCAGGGTGGTCATTACGACCAGCAGAGAGAGCAACCCCAGTTCCCACCACAACGGCAGCAGGCACATCTATCCTAGCAGCATGATCCTCATCCCTATCAGTAGGGACAGTCTTGGAGGCAGCAGCAGCCACCACAGTATCACTCACAGTACCTCTCTCACCCTCCTCCACAGCAGCAGCCTCAGTTTCAGAGAGGCCACCCGTCAGGTTCTCATGGGTCCACCTATGAGAACCCCACTTTGGATAATTTAGCCCGCCTCATGTCCGAGCAGCAAGCCACCTTCCGACGGGAGATGGATGAGTTTGGACAGGAGATGAGGGAGATTGTGAGAAGGAAGGCCGCCATTCTGCCCAGATTGAGCCGAACCCGAACAACTTGAAGAGGAAGTCTGAGCAGGTAGAGTTTACAGAGATTACCACTCCTAGTGATTCACTTGGTGATGTTTCTGCATATCATTTTGATGCTGACTTTGTTAGGAGCGGTAGGATCCCAGCAGGCGGCGCCTCATTTGAGCGATGACCACTCGCAGCTTCAGGAGCGCCAGATGAGGAGGAGAGAGGTGCTGATGCCGCTCGAGATGATGATGATGAAGGTGGTGCTGACGCCACCAAGGACGTTGATCCAGCCGGCGGTACTGAGGTCGTCGTTTCACCAGATCCAAGAGGAGGTGGTGCTGATGCCACCCGATGTGATGCTGAGCCAGAGCGCGGTACTGACGCCGTGAACCAGGATGCCGTAGGTGGTACTGAGGCCACCATTTCTGTTCCTATTGTTCTTCCACATGTTTCTGTATCTCAGAACTATTTTGTGAATAAAGGAAAGGGTTCTTTTTCTTCTACGAGTCCGTCTGTGATTATTGGTGATGTTTGCATGGATTCGTCGATGCCACAACAGTAGGGACCCGTTCCTAACCCTCCATATGAGGAGGATGCAACCATCCCCTTCCCCCAAGCACTTGTCTTGGTTAAGGGGAATAAAAAAGAAAATTCAAAAAAATCTCATCAGTTAGAGTTCAGCCAGTAGATGATAGACAGATTCCAGATACAACTGACTCTACAGGAGGCCTTGGAGCACATCCCCCTCTTCCAGAGGAACCTTAGAGAGAGGACCACCATTCGCAGGAAGAGGAGGAACCACCAGTCAGAGATCCATGTGGTCACTCATGCCACTTGCTTCGCCGTCCACAATCGTCTGCCAGCCTAGAGGCCATATGCAGGAGCTCCCTATGTCAGATGCCATATACAAGAGCAGAGGTTCGATCAGACTCTATTAGACTGCGCTTCTTTGATTAACCTACTTCTTGCAGCCTTACTCGACCGCTTCAAGTTTGGCCCTCTTAGACAGAGCAGGACGGTCCTTCAGTTTGCTGATCGATCTGTCAAGAGGCTGAAGGGGTTACTGAAGGATGTGGTCGTCACAATTCAGGTCCTACAATTCCCTATGGACTTCGTAGTGTTGGACATGGAGATCCCTGAGTCTGTGACCGATACCCCATCATTTTAGGACGTTCGTTCTTGGCCACAACCAAGGCAGTGTCCGACAATGATAGCAGGAAGGTATACTTTCGCATTGGAGGACGAGAGTATACAAATAGAGACGATCAATAAGACTAGAGCGCGAGATTCAGCTTGCTTAGAGCCGCTCATAGATCCAGAGTAGATGATAGAGGCAGAGCGAGATGCCCACCAAGAGTGTGATATTGTGATCACAAATGATGAGGCAGTTTGGGCAGACCCTGTTTCACGAGCCTTACTCTCAGATTCAGACCCCTCTAATGCACAAATTCCAGTAGAGGAGAGCTTGGAGAGCGCATTCCTGGCAGAGGACACCTTCAAGGCAGCAGACCAGGTTCCTGATTACGAGGTAGTTGATTTGTTTGATTCAAATTCAAATCCCTCAAAGTCAGACATTGATTGGGTATAGTTTGATGATATGATTCCGTGTTTGATTTTCACAGAGCCAGCAGCTAGGGTGGAGACTAGTCCCATGCAGAGCACAGAGACATCAGTAGAGCAGTCTTCACAAGATTCTGATTTTCAGCGAGAGTTATCATTTTCCCATGCAGATTTGGTCGCATTCACTCAGACATTTCAGAGGTCAGATCTGCCAGCTCCCAGTTGCCCAAAGCGGAAGACCTTGCCACAGTCGCTGAACTATAGGTTCCTTGCGGGCGAGCATGAGATGCACCCAATCATTATCTCAGCAGATTTGACGGGAGAGCAAGAATCTCGTTTGATGGAGGTTCTTGAAAAGAACCACAAGGTGATAGGATGGAGCGTAGCTGATCTCCAGGGGATAAATCCGGCCTTGTGCTCCCACCATATCTATCTCGAGGAGGACGCGAAACCATCACATGAGTTCCAGCGGCGGATGAACCCGAATCTTAGAGAGATTGTCATGAAGGAAATTTCAAAATGGTGGAGCACCGATTTTATCTACCCCATCTTAGACTCCAAGTGGGTCAGTCCATTACATGTGATGCCCAAGAAGACAGGCATCACTACAGTTGTGAGTGAGTCTGGAGAGGAGATCGCTACCCGGGTACCCACTTCTTGGAGGGTCTGTGTGGACTACAGACGATTGAACCAGTCCTCCAAGAAGGATCATTTCCCGCTGCCTTTTATTGATCATATTATAGAGAGGCTAGCAGAGAAGAGTCACTATTGTTTTCTTGACTAGTACTCCGGATACAATCAGGTGGCCATTGCGCCAGAGGACCAGGACAAGACTACATTCACCTGTCCCTTTGGGACGCATGCTTTCAGACACATGCCCTTTGGTCTATACAACGCTCCGGTGACATTCCAAAGGTGTATGTTGTCCATCTTTTCAGACATGGCGGGTGAGTGATTAGAGGTCTTCATGGATGAATTTTCGGTCTACGGCAATGGGTTTGATGCTTGTCTTGAGTGCCTAGACCGCGTCCTACAGCGATGCATTGAGGTCGACCTTGTATTATCTTGTGAGAAGAGTCACTTCATGGTAACTCAAGGGATGGTGCTTGGACATATCATCTCCAATAGGGGCATGGAGGTTGATCTGGAAAACTCAATCCACCGTCCAACTTACGCAGTTACAGTCTTTTCTGGGGCACGTCGGTTTCTACCGATGATTCATTCATGATTTCAACAGGATTTCCCGACCGTTGACTGATTTGTTGACAAAGACACCAAGTTCATGGTTCATGATAAGTGTCTTGCGTCATTTGAGACTCTCAAGAGTCTAGTTGTTGAGGCTCCTGTCCTCCAGCCGCCTGATTGGTCTCTCCCATTCGAGATCATGACAGATGCCTCCAATTTTGCCGTGGGGGCTGTGCTAGGACAGAGGAGGGATGGATTGCCTTTTTCCATTCACTACGCTAGCCGTACATTGGATGTCGTGCAGCGGAACTACACAGTCACAGAGAAAGAGATGCTAGCCGTAGTCTTTGCCCTAGATAAGTTCAGATCATACATCATTGGATCTAGAGTGACTATTTACACTGATCATACCGCCATCAGGTACCTCATGGCAAAGAAGGATGCCAAAGTGAGATTGACTAGATGGATCCTTCTACTGCAGGAGTTTGACATTGAGATTAAGGATAATCCTGGAGTTAAGAATGTGGTGGCGGATCATCTCTCCCGATTAGAGCATCTTGAGGATTCTGAGCAGATTGATCCTATATCTGAGACCTTCACAAATGAGGCGATCCTTGCGATCGCCTCACTCCCGTGGTATGCTGACATTGTGAACTATCTTGTTGCCAAGAAAGTTCCACATGGTTGGCCCAGGTAGAGACTTGAGACCTTCCTAGCGAAGGCCAAGTCTTACCATCGGGAGGATCCCATCCTTTACCATGAGGAAGGGGATAGTGTCCGGCGATGGTGCATTCCTTAGGAGGAGCATCATAGCGTCCTCACCTCCTGCCAGAAGCTGGAGGCAGGAGGACATCACTCTGGGAGGAGAATGGTACAGAAAGTGCTCCAATCCAGCCTATGGTGGCCTACTCTCTTCAAGGATTCTGATGAATTCGTGAAGAGATGTACTGACTGTCAGAGGATGGACACTTGTGGACAGCATGATATGAGCTGATGCAGCCCATTCACTTCTTTGAGGTTTTTGACGTATGGGGCATCGATTTCATGGGTCCATTCCCTAAGAGTCAAGGATTCGAGTACATTCTGTTGGCCGTTGATTATGTGAGTCGTTGGGTTTAGGCCATCCCCGCCCGAACCGCATATGGTAGGATCGTATGCAGATTTTTAAGGAAGAACATCATTTCACGGTTCGGGGTACCTCGAGTGTTGATATCTGATGGGGGGTCTCATTTCGTCAACAACAAGGTAAAGGCCCTTGCTCGCGAGTTCAACGTAGACCATCGAGTAGCCACTCCATACCACCCTCAGACCAATGGTCTTGCTGAAGTGTCGAATAGGGAGATCAAGACTATAATGCACAAGGTCGTCCGGCCTGATCGAAAGGATTGGTCACAGCTTTTGGATTCGATCTTGTGGGCATATAGGACGTCCTCCAAGACTCCTTTGGGTACATCTCCCTTTCATCTTGTTTATGGCAAGCCCTGCCATTTACCTGTTGAGTTGAGACATAAACCACTTTGGGTTGTTACAGATATACTTTTGGATCCAGTGAGTGTAGGAGACCAAAGGAGGGCAGAATTGGCAACCGTGGAGGAGCTTAGAGACGATGCCTTTTCAAGCAGCCTACATTATAAGGAGAGAGTGAAAGAGTGCATGATTCTCATATTAGCCACAAGCAGTTTGAGCCAGATCAGAGAGTATGGTTGTTCGATGCTAGTCTTAGATAATTTCCAGGGAAATTGCAGAGCAAGTGGAAAGGACCATACTTGGTCCAAAAGGTACATGACAATGAAAGCATTGACATATCTGAGTTGTCTTCTGAATCTACCTTTCGTGTTAACGGGCAGCGGCTCAAACCATATCTAGATCATGAGCCGCTGGTTGTTGATGTCGCCCCTATCCATTTTGCGTGAGATGTGGTCCTTGACTCACATCTATTGCATCTCACGCCTGATTATCACTATCTTCCGCCTTGTATAGATCCAGTTGTCCATATCATTTCATTCTTTAGTTCCACACCCCATCCTCATCCTATGATTATGCCATACTTAGGGTGTACTTTACCCTAAGTATAGGGGGTATAGGACTCTTGGGTATTCTTTTGATTCTTTCTACCTCTGTTTTGCTGCCTATACTTAGGGATATTTTACCCTAAGTATAAGGGAGGTAGACCCTGTACATTCCTCCACTCAGACTTCCCGTTATGTACAACTTGCTATACTTAGGATTTCTTGATCCTAAGTATAGGGGGAAACACCGAGTCCTCTTCATTCTAATCTTTGAATCGTCGTTGTAGTATATTGTTTCTTTTCACTTCCCTATACTAAGCACGAGTTATGTCTTCTTCATCGCTCTTGATCTACTCTAAGGACATCGGTCGAGCTAAGTATAGGGGGTGTCGTATATATTTCATATATACTTTAGCTATAACTCGTACTTTGTGTGAGTGCGTTAATCAATAATATGGCTAAAATTCTTTTACCCAAAAACCATACAAATTTAAATTTTTTTCTTGTATATAAAAATTCTTTATTGCATACACATCTCTATTTATAAAAATTATTTTTGTACAAATGTTTGTAAAAATGATTTGTGTAAAGAGTTTGTAAATATTTTGATACCGAAATTATGTATATAGTACAAACTTTTTGTAAAATGTTTGAAAAACAAAAGTTCGCAAAAACCCTTGTGTAATTGTTTGTAAATATTTTGCAAAACTTATGCTTTCATGCACGCATCCATTTGTTCAAACATTTTTCAAAAAAATTTTCACACTTTCAAAAATTTGCATCAAAACATTTTTGTATATATGTGTACAGTTTTTCTGAATCATGATTGACATTTAAACTGGCCTGGAATTAAATTCGAAAATGGAGCTTGGTTAAGACCTTAATCAACCTAATTCTAAGAGGAACCTTATAGGGCTTAGGGGTAAGACTTTTCAGGTCCATTTTGGACTTAATTCTTTGATTCCACTAGGCTATGATCATATGTCATCTTGATGAGCCTAAGTAGAACACTTAATAACTCATACATGACTCTCAGAGACAATGGCTTTACTTGCACCAGCACATTACACCTAGCTCTCCACGGATGAGGTGGTGAGGAGGCAGTTTCCTTTGGCTTGGGGTAGCATATGAGGGTAGTACTTCTAGGCGGAACCTCTCTTCTTCTTATAGTGAATGAAGTGTGTCTCAACTTGGTCTGGTGGTGTGAAGTCTAAAGACAGGAGTTGTGGATTGCAATAAAGCTTCAAAAGAGGGATAGTCTACTCGCTCAAGAGGAAAAACTCCTTATGTATATATGTTGCACCATGTAGATATGTTGTACGTGTGCACATAAAAAATGTGCAAAGAAAGAAAAACTCCAAAAAAGTGGTGGGTTTGATTGAAAATAAAATACCCACCGGGGTGTATATAGCCATATAAAGCAAAAGCTATGTTACCCATTCCCATCTCATGAAGCTTGCAGTAGGGAGACCTAGCTACAATGGTTGGGCTTCCAAGGATTCATGGCTACACTGGTCATTGTCCATTCTCTTCTTCCTCCTCTTCTTGAGCCGGTTGTACTTGAACTTAGAAGGGAATACCCCGCTCCTCGAGGAAAGAGCTGCCAGACTGAGGCATTAGAGTTACCTTATTAAGGGGGTTTGTCACTTTGTCATTTCTGAGGTGGGGAGCTACATCTCACTTACACAGTACAAGGAAAGATTCATGGTCATTAGAGTTTGTGTATATAGACTTGTTCTGATCTGGATTGTTGAGGAGTCTTGACCATCGATTGGTGGAACTTAGCGACTGTTGAGTTTTAAGCTTAAGTCCAAATAAGGTTCCAATAAATTAATAATCCAAAGGTCGGACTGAGCTCCATACACCAATTTAATGAAGGAAAGTTTAATAATCAACCTTGATTTCCCTTCTTTTCTTTTTCTTTCTCTTTTTCACTTCATTTTCAAATAAGTGTTTGCTAAGGGACTAGAAAAAGTAAAGTATAGGGGGGTGATGAATCCCCATTCATCACTCTTTATTCTTTTATTTTAGCTAAAAATCTTAGCAAAACATCATGGATATAATTGTAAATACAATAAGCTATCAATAAGCATGCATTCATTAAATAGTAATTAGCATGTATTTGTGCAAAAATAAAAGAATAAAGAATAAAAGAAAAAGAGGAAAATATTTTGAATAAATATTGAGTGACCTAATCCCAAGAGAGGGCCCAACATGGGCCTGATCGCTAAATCAAATTAGTAGAGAAAGATAGGTCCACTCAACCTTGTACATATGCCTTCTATATATATTTATTTTATTTTCATAAAAACAAAATAAAAATGTATTTATATTACCTTGTATGTATTTCTAAAAATAAAACAAAAATTAGAAAAATAAAAACAAAAGTAACTTCTTTCTCTCTCACCTTGTACATACTACATGTATATTTGTAACATATACATATTTATTTAACACTTGTAAATAAACAATAAAACTAAATAAAAATTATTTAATACCCAAAATTTTATATTATAAATAAATAAAATATAAAATTAGGATATTTGTAAAAAAATAAACAAAAGAAAAATCAAAATAAAAACAAGTAAATATTTTATATATGTACATAATGTATATACCTTTTTTCAAAAAAATAAATAAAAATCACTAAAAAATAGTTTGGAAAATAAGGAACATTTTTGATGTTGAACATATTTTTAAATAAAATCATTTTAGATTTTTAAGTCATTTTAGAAATAATTTTGACCTCGTATTTTTCTGATTGGTCCACGGGGGATTGTTCACCTCGGTCAACTACTCCCCCTGGACCACCTCTTCCACGGATCCGAATTTTCGCTCGATTTCTCCCCTTTTTCCCTCATCGATCCGACCATCTTTTGCCCTGATTCCACTCCTCCCCTCTTCCCCTTGAATCCACGACTCCCGCGGATCCCTAGGGAAGAGCGGATCTTCCTTGGTTCGCGTGCCCGTGCCTAATCTTCATCACCGCCTGGAGCATGCTATAAAACCTTCACTCCATTTTCCGACTCTGTAGCTCACACTGCATACCCTCCATTTACCCTAGAGAGCTTACCCTTGGTGACAGCTTTCGGAAGCAACCTTTGGTGGCTGGAGAGAGAGGTTATAGCCGACGCTCGACGCACATAGTCGGACTTCCGCCGCGTTCGAGCCTCCCCGCCTGCCGCAGCATGGTCAAGGCGAAGACCTCCATCGATGCATCCTCCTGGAGCTCAGGATAGATCTTGGACCACCAGGTATACCTTTCGTCGACTCTAGTTATATTTTATCTCAAATCTTTTATCAAACCTCCGCCGGCTCCGAACCAGTGGTTGGAGCTTCATCAGCCCTATCCATCCGTTCAGATCTACTCCACAGTCCATCGTCATCTTTCCCCCGCATTCAGATCATCCCAATCTTGGAAATCCGAGCCAAGACTGGGTTAGGTTCCATCCTCCGGCATCGTCGGAACCTCCCCTCGCCGTTCCTCGTCGCTTCCCTTAGTTTTTCATCCAATAATCTTAGTCGGAGCCCCGCAGGTCACGTTGAGCATGAAGACCCCCCAGAGCACATTATCCAGCTTCGCCGGAGCCATCCCATGACACCACCACCTTCCCGGAGATCTGGCCAGTGGTGCTCCATCTGCCACCGCCACCTGACGCGGAGGAGCGTCATGATTCGAATCCCTTTTCCTGATCGATCATCAGATGACCGGAGTGCCGCCAGTTCTCCGGCAAACCTTGCCCATCAAGTATTCATCCAGGACCCTCCTCTATCTTCGGATCAACGCCACCCTCCAGATTGCATATGGGCCGTCCAACGCCTACTCTTGTCTGGCCATTAGATCCGACATCTAATGGCCACGTACTCCCGCATGTGCCCTTTCAGCAGAGACGTTGGATTCGCCAGGTGCCTTCGTAAAGACCGTTCATTTCCAGCTAACCAGCAGCAACCACCTGTAACCCACGTGAGCCGCACACCCGCCTGGGTAATTTGCTCCCTTTTCCCTGCATTTATTTTATGTTCGTATTTAGTCTGTAAAATAAATATAGCACTGTGGACTATTTGCACTATTACCCCTACTATTTTTATTATTTGCATTTAGGTCATTCCTTTATGGTTGCACGTGCATCGTCACGTGTCTTTCTGGAACAATTGTGTATGCCCTCGGGTTTAGTGGATGTTATAAAATGAATCTTTAGTTTCTTTATTTACACTTATACCCCTGTGCATGCTATTTTGGACATGTGCTTTAATTAATGGAAAAATTACAGTAGGAACCCCTGGACTTTTGATGCGTGTTAATCTTAGGTCCTTAGAAATTATTTTTCTTGCATATAGGTCCATGTGTGCAGTATGGTTTTGATTGGTTGAAATAAATATCGAACGTTATCCAAACTTCATGAAATTTGGAAACATGGCTCCTGCCATGATGTAAAAATTTCTATGTATTTTTGGACTCGTTTTGTTTTCATTTTCCATTTTTAATAATTCAAAACATAAAAAATTGCTTCTGTTTAGTTTTAAAAATCAACTAAAAATATTAAAACCCTCTAAAAAATCCAAAATTTTTTGTTTGTTTTGTGTATTTTGATTCAGTCCAATTTTCGTTGAATTTGGATTTATAAAAACCCTAAAAATTGAAAAACACTAAAAACATATAAAAATCATTAAAAACTAACAAAAATTCAAAAAATGCAATATCTTTTATGTAGTTAGGATTTTATTTTTAGTTTCTCATAAAATTGTTGATAGGATTTTATAGGCTATTTAGATTTTTTGAAATAGCCTTTAGATTCTGGCTGCACTGCAGTTTGCATTTTAGCCTTGTTTTATTTTTTATAAAATCCATCAAAAATCAGAAAAATCCAAGAAAAATACCAAAAAACATCTGAATATTTCTAAAATCTAAAAATATTTTTATTTGAATTTCTGAGTGTTTTGGAGGTACTTAATAATTACTTGATTGAGATTCTGTTATTGTTTTTAGCCTTCTTCCTAATATTAAAAAAATCCAAAAAAATAGAAACATAAAAACCACCAAAAAATAGTTGTTTTTGATTTTCGACTACTTCGTAGATTTACCATACCATGCTCCTTGAGTTCGACCCTGGTAACTATACCAGGTAAAATAATTAGCTAGACCGCTATTTAACCTGATTTGTTGATTTTTATACTTGGTGTTCTTTGTTTTCTTGATTGAGTTTGATCCGAGAGGTTGAGGTCGCAGCAACAATTGACACATTTTACCCTTAGTCACTTGGGTATTCGGGTTCATCACCTTCCTTCTTGTTCAATGAACAACTGTCGAAAGACATTGTTGAATCCAAAGAACAATTGATCTAGTTTAAGTGTTTGACTTCATGCCAATTGAGTCATTTGCATATATTTCAGATACAAGTTGAAACCACAACATAAAGGTTTAGATTAGATATATTTATTATCTTTAAAATTCATCTATTCTTTTTCTTTATAATGATTTTATTATTTTATGGATGAGAATTCTTCTCCTTTTACTTTATTACTCCTAACTTGGGATTGTTAGAGCCTATGTATAGGGGGGAATTCCATTCATTTTCCTATATATTCTCCCCAGTACCTTTATCTTTTATTCAAATATTTATACTTATCTTGTTTTCAGTATGAGGGGACTGAGCCCCTAATATTCTTTATAATCTTTTCGTTTCGTATCCTCATTTGATGTATTTCTGCACTAAACTTATGCTATTCAAAAGCCTAAGTATAGGGGGCATCTGACATGTTGGCTTATCCATGTTCTTGTCTTTTTATTCTTAGTACGAGCTATGTCTTTCATTCCACTTTTTGCCATGATGATATATCACATGCTAAGTATAGGGGATGTTTATATCTTGTTTATATAACTCGTACTTTCAAATATTTTATTTTTTATGCTATGAATATGAGGATTTTAATTTTTTTGTATAAACGGTACATAAAATTTTTGTAAAATTATATGTTTTACGTGGTTTACAAAATGTTTTACAAATTATTTTCAAAATGGTACAAATTTTGTTTTGACTATATACTCATTATTTTTTGTATATAATTGTATATATTTATAAACATTCTATCTTTAAAAATTTTAATTTTATAAATTAAAAATTCATTCATAACTTAAGTTTTTCAATAGATGTTGTATTTTCTGAAAGGGTGTCGTAGGTGTAAGGGCTAGATTTTGGACCGTTGGATTCTTAGACTATAAAAGGCTACCTATATCTAGTTATCTATAGAGTTAAGCATGGAAGAAAGTCCGGAATTAAATTCTATATTATGGAATATCAAGTCGATTATGAGTTCTTTGAAGAGATTGATGCCGCTTGATGAAGATTATATTTCGTTAGAAAAGATAGATACGAAGGAACCTACACCTTTTCTAGAGGATATTCAGTTATTTGATTATTGACTTACTTGTAAGTTAGGTTTCCATCTTTTGTCTAGTTTATATCGTTTAAGGAATGCCCAAACATCTGTTGCGGGAACCAAGGGTAGGATATGTATTCCTTCTAATTTAGATAATTCTTGATCTTCCCATTTGGAAATGGATTTTACCTTTGAGTAAGAATGGCATCACTCTGGATGATTCATTTTCAAAATTGGTGAAGATCTTTCTTATTCCAATTCTGAGGAGTACTCTTTGAGGAGAAAATAGGTTAAGCATAAGGTAGCATGTGATTTTAAAGCCTGACGGTTCAAACCCAATCTTTGAGAAACTAAAGTTTTTAGCATTTTCTAGGTATCCTTGTAGTGTATTTGTAAGTATATGATGTATCATTCAATGTTGTGTCATGTGTTTATTCCTTAAGGGTATTTATTCACTAATTCTTTTTAATAAAACTTCTTCATAATTTTTTGTAAATAATTAACTTGTTAATTTTGCGTGTCTTCCCAGACAATTTCACTTTGCACTCATGGCTTGTTGAGGTTTATGACACTAGATGATGGTATAAGTATAATGAAGGCTTCATGAAACTTGAGTGTCATCATCTTAGTCAGTATGGGACATGATTCTCATACTAATATCTTGATAAAATCATATGTGCCAGGGTTTGATAACATTAAATTAAATTATTGATCAATGTGCGCCAATCCTTGGAAAATAGAGTGGAGCTATCCAAAAAGAAAAAAAAAGATGAAAAGAAAAGATCAAAGCATTACAAAGCTACACTCATATGAGCTTACACCAATGTCAAGCACTCATAACCTTTTAAGTGTCCACTTATGCCAAAGTATTGGGCTTTTATGAGTCGGTCTAGTACCTCAAAAAAGGGCTCTGCATCGCAAGCAATACAAATCTGGATGTAGAAGATATATTATATATACAAAAGAGACATAACCCGGTGCATTCCTAAGAGAACAAGTACATATGACTCAACTTATTTTGACAGACACACTTATATCAACAAAAATATACTGTGTTGAGCTAATAACGCACTTGAGAGATACCTTGTTCTAGTGAGAGAGAGAGAAAAAAGAAATGATGCCATCCAATTTCCTCCATTATCTAGCTTGTCATTCACACTTTTATATATGACAAACTAAATATATATTGGATTGAAGTAAGACTAGATCTAATCCCTACTGTTGATGATTAAGTTTTAAGGAGAATCTCTTGAATTGGAACTTTAGGTGACGTCTTGACTCAACTCTTGTGAATGCAGACAACACGTTAATGTCATACTTCTTACTACACATGTGTACATTAAGAGTCTGATAATTAGAGGAGTTGAATTCCTTTTGATTAGGAACTCGCTCAACTTAGAGACTTTGGATTTCTAAAACTATGTGTTCTGCTTTTCTTAAGCATTGTCTATTCAAATGCACATTTCATGGAATTTACTAAACTCGCTGACTCGTTAATTGATTCTTTATTTATTAGCTTGAGGACAATCTTAGATTAAATATAGGTGAGTGATGAATCCAAAATTCATCAATTATATTTGACTATGTTAACTCTCTAGGTTAAGAAACAAAAAAACCACTAATAACTAACAGCAATTAACTAACCATGTGTTGTAAATAGTTAAGACTTTTTATTGTATTAATATTCCTATTATTGTGCTATTATTTTATGTATTTTCTATTTATTAAAAATCCCATAAATTTTACATAACTGTTTTAATTTTAATATGTACATTATCGATTATTCAATATAAAAAATAAGATAATCATTGAAATAACTATTTTTATACCATTAAAATGCTTACAGATATATTTTAGTTATATAGTTCACTTATTTTGCTTTCAAGCTCAGATCTACAACTTATTTATTAAAGATTTTTTCTATTTCTTTCTCTAGCTATTTATTTCTTATTTTACATTCTTTTTGTGTATTTGGAATTTTCTTATTGGGACATGTGGACCAGTCATAGAATTACATGTGACGGTCTATTTCATTGCATCAATTATCTAGACTATCTAATTATCCACTTTCATTAAATCAACCCCGCTCCATTCATAATCACATGATAACCTTTTATAAGACTCATCCACTCCATGGGCCTTCATCCAAATCTTCACAAACTGATCAAGATTAGATGATGCTCCTTCTGTCTCCTACCTTGCGACCCTTTAACCATCAGCCTAATCGATTGGAAAACCAACTCTCTTATCCACCTTTTGGAAACCACCTCATGTGCCCAAACCACCAACCTCTGATGCCATTCCTTTCCCATTCATTATTATTCTTCATCCAACCTCCACTTATTTTCTTCCTCCTCACTCTTCATCGATCAACGGTTCAAACTTCCACTCCAACCTCCTGGAACCACACTTATCCTACAATCAAATCCCAAGATGCAACCTCCTTCTCACCATACGCCCTTGTGCAAACTTCCTCTCAGCCATTCCTCTCTCTTGAGTGACAACAAGCAAGAGATTGATAGAGTAGATATCAAAATTTTGTTCCAACAAGATCTAAAGGCACTCTCCTTCATTGCATACCATTCCCAAGTGATGATAGAGATCAATCTTCAGCCAAGATTTTGAGCAATGATCCATGAGTCTCTTGAAGCTCCTATTCCTAGGCACATCATTCCATCTTCGATCCATCCTCCGTACGTACAGGTTTTATCACAGTTCCATCAATTTGTGTTTCTCAATAGTTTTTTTCAATTTTTCCCACTCATTCACTTGTTATTATTCTTATTTAATCATATTTAAATCTTCAGATTTCAACCCTCATTTACATTCACATCATCTTTGTATCAATCAACTTCTCGATGTTTGTTATCACCTCGCCCCTTTCTTTTCATCATAACGAAGAAGAACCCATCAGGGTTTCCTTCACCACTTTTAGAACCCTCGTTATCGCCTCACATCATCACCAAAGATTCTCCTTGACTTGTATTCTGTGTTATTTACATCATAGGAGTCCAACAAGATTCATTGATCAAAGCTTCGTCGGAGCAATCTTCAGTTGCTCAACCTCTGAAGAACCTTCATCTTTACAACAATCCAGATAGTGCTTCAAACTCCTCGAACAACCTTCTTACTAGTGAAGTCATCAAGAAAGTCACTAGATATTCAGATAGTGTAGTATTACATGGAGGATGGAGAAGGTGGTCATTAGAGCTCCGCGAGGGAGCTGCTCGCTATGGCAGAAGGTGTGGAACACAAGATACAATTATCGTAGAATAGGATCAGGTAGTTCCAATCCAATGGATAAGATTTTCATCAACCCTTTCTCCGAGGCAACGCTTCAAAGAGGTGGTTTAAGCATCCAGACCAACTATAGAAGCATGAGAACGTGACACATGGCCCGAGTTGACGACTTTCTCAGTAACCTCGATTACGTGTCTAATGCACGTACTCAAAGTTAAATTGAAAGTCACCCCCAATCATTTTAAATTTTATAGGAGCCATGTGGCTGTAAATTTTATATTTATACCCTAGGAGCTTTTTGTAATTTCTTTTTAGTTCAATTTGGACTTATTTGTCTTTTAATAATTTATGTTTTAGTGCATGTATGACCATGGGTTGTTTCCTTGATATCTTGTGAACATCATATCCAAATTTAATGAAATTGGTTTAGTCTGAAAGCAATATTTTTGCTCTTTAATTTAATGCTACAATTTCATTGATTTGACCTATAATGCATGCATTAAACTCTAGAGAGGTTAATTTTGTCTATTTATCTGAGGTTGAATTTCTTTTACTATAACATTAATTGATCATTAATTGATTAATTATTTTTATAAATAATTAATTTATCAAATAACGATCTATATTGTGGAATGTACATCTACTATGGGATTGCATTGCATCATTATTCACAATATAAATTAAATGCATTGAAAGTTTTAAAAAAACTTGCATGCATTGTGTTTGTTGCATTTGCTTGACCTGGATAGACTAAAAATTCTCGAGGTAGATAAGTAACTCCTTAATTAAATTAGTAAATTTCTCATACGTGTGTGTTCTACCTTGGACTTGCCTAAGTATAAATTTAAGTCAAGAACTCTACGCAGAGATATTTTCTCGGTTCTGAGTGACTGTTGATTGGCTCATGCTACAACGAGTGCACGTAACTTAACCAATTAATGATTCCTCATTTATCTTAGATGAATAATCTCATGAGCCCATATGGTATGAATCATATTCAAATTATTCATGACAATTAAATCATATTTAATTATCATTGTACCAATGCTCAAATTCTTTATCAGCAATAGAATTATTCTTTCACTATTCCAAGAACAATGTGCCTTCTTTGTGGATACATGGAGATAAGGATAGGGCGATTCAACATTCCTTATATAGGGACTTGGATACTGATATCATATCTCAAATACGTATCCTGAGGACATCTCAAAGATGTTTGATTAAATCAAGCTGTAAATACAATCATCTCATAGCATATGAATCACATTCATATCAATGTCCAACACTTGAACAAAGATCAGATTACTAATATAATCTACTGAGGAGAGTCACTAAAATCCAAATCAATTTCATCACTCCCTTGGAATGGACGTGTCATGATTTTACAATCATTCATGATCACATCACCCTTGAGTATTCCTAATGCTCGTAAATTCTTCATACTCAAAGACTTAGAGTAAATATGATTTTAGATCATATTTAAATTGTTTTTTTCAAACTTTTATCATTAAGATTGTCATTCATTCATTAGGAGATGCGATTTCAAAATGCATATATCATACTTCTACAAATCCTTGCCATGCTTCCACGCCAAAACGACCATGCATGTAATTTGTCTGGTCCAAGGCCCTAAATGTCGGTTTCGGTCACCATTTCGGTATCGACCAAAACAGAATTTCGATGGAATTTCGGTAGAATTTCGTCCGGAATTTCGATCATTTCGGTCATTTTTTGTACTAGGACCCCCATATTTCGATCATTTCGGTCATTTCGGTCGAATTTCGATTTCGACTGGATATCGATATTCGACAGAAATTAGATCGAATTTCGCTGAAATTTGAGGCCATGACTTTGGTCCAAGTGAGCTCATGTCTTCCAGTTCAGTAGTGAACTTGTATGATCCCATTAAGAGATTGAATTATGCATATGCCCTTGTACGCACACCAGCTCGCCAGTGTATAGAGCTTGATTAGTCCATCAACCTAATGGTCTGTGTAATGTACATACTTAGACATATAGTAGCACATATGTCTCCTGTTAGAGGATGCATGCATGTGTCTTCACAACATACGACATAGGGTTTGGTTATCTTGATCTCGTTATGTTAACTACTTGATATAATGTATTTGACACCTCCAAATATCTATTCTTATTCAGAGGGCCTGTATCAAGAGGTCAACCAATATAAGCCTTTAGAGAAGATACGACATCTCCTTATCGGGATAGAGATCATCTCTTAACAATCATTTGATGGTGCTTAATAAATACTTAGTCTAACTCATTAGATATCATCCAAACATAAGTATCTATGATTAATTCATTTAATCTAACAAGGAGCAAAATAAATCAATAACCTTTATTAATATATCAAATGATTACAATAACTTTTATTATAGAATGGGTCACCTGAGGCTCACAAATTTAACATAATATTAATCTCCATTAACTCAAAATCCAATTATAGATCTTATGTTTACCTTCATCTTCCTTCACTCAAACTCCCAAGATCAAACTAATTTGCACCTTCGTATTCCTTCCTCGATGGCTTCTCATCATGCCCTACATATCTCATAACCTTCAGTCGAATTACGTGGATGATGTTTGGTTCCTAATTCCCGGTGACATGCTTTTGGCTAGGGTCTAAAAATATCCTCATTAGAAGAATGACGAAGAAAAAATTTTCGCTAAGACAACCACTCACGAAAAGAAAACCGGACAGTAATTAACCCACTATTGAATAAAGTAATGTAAAGCCAAAATTTGGAGTTAAAATTTATTATAATGCTAAAAAATATGTATAGTATTTAAGCATGTATAGAGGGCGAACACAAGGAGCAAACAATAAATTGTGCAAGTAAATATAAAATTTGTCATTTTATTTTCTCTATCTATTTTTTTATGGATTTTAATTTTTTATTATTTTCAGGATTTGAATTTTATAATTTTTTTCTTTTTATAGTTTCTGATTTTTAGATTTATTTTTTATTCATTATATAAGAATATATAAGGTTATATATATAACATCGGATAATAGAATTTTAAATACTAATACAAGAAATTAAAATAGTGGAAATAAAATGTTTTTGGTTTTTGTATAATTTTCTACTATTCTTGTGTTTTTTCCAATTTGTTTACTAATTTTTATGATTTTTAAAGTAAAAAAATATCCTAAATAAGGGACTAAATAAATAGACTGAATAAATTGACTATTAAAATATCAAATAAAGTCCAAATTTTTTCAAATAAATTTAAATAAATAAATAATAATATAAAGAAAATTCATAAATAAAAAACAATATTTTTAGGATTTTTGATGATTTTTCATATTTTTACTAGATTTTTATATTAAACATTTTTCTTTTTCCATTTTAGGGTTTTTTGTATGGAGGGAAAAAATATTAAAATACACAAAACATAATCTTTTTCGAAATGTCTCAAAACAATTTTATTTTTTTTGGAATTTTTAAGTAAAATAGAGGGGAAGTGTCTTTTTATTTTTATTAAATAGACATAATGACTAAATGAAAAAAATAAAAATATGGCATGACTGTACATGTAAGAAGGCATCTAACCCAATTTTTGCATACTTTTTAGAGCACGGATGCTATATTCAATAAATGAATACAAACACAAAAATACATGTACCAACGAGGGAATATTTGTAATTAAAAATAAAGTCAGGGATGAATATGTAAATTTACCAAAAATATAATCTAATATTTAAAATTTATGGGACATTTTACAATTCATAAAACTGTTAGGACATACGTACAATTTACCTGGCTCACATGGGACAACTCATGAGTTGAGCTAGACTGGACCCGTATGCAATATTAACAGGCATCAGGGGTCTCTACGTAAAATTTACATATTATTTATACTACAAAATTTATTCACAAGACTAAAGGAAAAGAAAATAGAAATGTAGGGCATAATATGTAAATTATCCCATTAGCATTGATGAATGCTTGTAATCATCTCACTTAAACATGTGTCATCATTTATGCGATCGATACCCCTTTGAATTTGGATATCCAAGATTAGATCATGTGCAATGATCCTGTAGCTATGGCTTAAAAGATCGGACGTCTCTTGTAGAATCTGGGAGCGTCCTTTTGATCGGACGATAGGCAAGGATGGTGGAAGAATGACGAAGAAATCACCCCAGGCGAGCTTGGATCTAATACTGTGTACGTCTCCATGTACCTTGCGTGCCTTTGAGTGGCTCTACATGATCTTGCAACTGATGTGCTTCTTCCAAGTGCTTCAATTAGGTTCTGGGGTCACCAGTAGACCCTTGGATCTCTTCGATTCTTTATCCCAACTTGGGAGGTGTTCTTGTCTCAAGAAGCCCTCAGATGGCCTCTTCCAGGTTCACAACCTTCATTAAATCAAAGAAGAAGTATGTGAGAGGCTATCTGGGCCTTTAATGGTGAGGTAGAGATGGAGATGGATGTGGTGGTGACGAGGTCCAATGAAGGGATGATGGGGAATATCAATGGCTCGATCCTAGGGGAATTGAGGTGATATGTATGGCTCAGAGGGTAAAGAACATAGGGAAGAGAAGATGTGGTGGCTACGGTGGTTGGGAACCAGCATGAACAGTGAAGTGGTCGGAGCTCTAGAGCTCCGACGAGATCTAAATATAATCCTAGTCTAAAATGATAATTGAAACACAAAAAAACATACAATGAAATCTAACAACTAAATCTACATAGAAATGATGAAAGCATAACTCAAACCTGGATAGGAAGACCAAGGAGCACGAAGGGTTAGAGCTCCGTTGTGGGTCGCCTCTCCTCCTCCGTCAACAACACTAACACCTCAAGGGACCTCCCTCAGTCACTGGGACACACTCTTGGTCTAGGGCAACATATTTCAGGAATCAAAATAGGTCCAAATTAGCTAAGGAGGATGTGGTGTTTTATTTATGAACATGGGTTTTGTCCCTTATTAACCTAGGGTTTGAGTGATCAGGGTTATGTACAACGAATCCAAGGAGTGGGTGAGAATGAGGGATGATCAATGAGAAAAAATGGTAAATGTTTAGAGGGCTAAGTAGCTTCAGAGCGGTGAGGAAAAATTACGAATGTTGGGATGTTCGAGATATCGGACACAGTCAGAAGAGAGGAAGTACATTTGACTTGGGTCAACAATCCTCACCTCCTAATTGGTCCACATGGGACACTATAGGCCAAAAGAGAAGCCTTGTTCAAAAATAAATGGATTAAAAATAGTAAATGTTTTCAATAAATTTTGGTTATAAAATAAAAACTATTTATTATTTTATGTTTTTTAATATGATTTTATTTATTTGTATTAGTTAATTTATTACAAATTACTTTTTACAAGTGTATTTATAGGTATATTGACTTATGTTTTATACATTTTAGTTTTATTTTGTATTTTTCATTTTATGATTTAATTTTCAGATTTTATGTATTTATAAATTATTTCATATACACATATATATATATATTTCTATTATGTTTTTATAATGTACCTAGTACACTTAAACAAATAAAGGTATTAATTATATAAGTATTGCATATACATCTTTGTATTTATATAGGCTATTTTATTTTTGTGTTTTCTTCATTGTTTTATTCTATTCTAGTTATGTATATATACTATAAATAATATTTAAAAAATTATAAAATAATAAAATTGTAAAAGTAATAAAGAATAAATAAAATGAATATTTTATTCAGGTATATTATACAATAGTGGTTCAAAAGCTAACTTTTGCATTTTAACTCCCAATTAAGTGAAACTATCTTCATTAAATTGCTTATTCAAAGTTAAATACAATTAAAGGTGATTATGATGCATTTTGAGTTTTTCTTGAGAAGATATGGGTCTGGGAAGTTCGGATTTTGGCTTTTCATTCTGAACATAAAATATACATTGTGTATTATTTTGTGTGAAGTAAATTTTGTATTTTTCTATGCATTTTTATCGACAACATTCATGTATAAAGTTTCTGTATGTGAATCTAAATAATGAATAATAAAATGGATTCTGAAAAATAAATTATTAATGAATAAAAGAATATGATTTTTAATGTGTTTTTGACCCTTATTCCCCCAACAATATTCCTTGTTAACCAAATGAATTGTAGACTTGGTCTTGGAGTTTAGGGTCATAAAATACCTTTGGAATTTTATTCTTTTATTCTTTATTTATTCTTTTATTTTGACTTTAAATAATGTAATTTACATAATAATTATCTAATAAACAACGAATGTTAATACGTACAAAATAATGATATTTACAAACATTTTGCTAGGGTTTAAAGGGAAAAATGAAAGAATAAAGGTGATGAAATGGAGATTCATCATCCCCCTATACTTGCCATTGCTAGTCCCTAGCAAACGCTTATGCAATGAGTGTAGAAAGTAACACAAAAAATTCAACTCCCTATACTTTCCGTTGTTAGTCCATAGCAAACACTTGTATTGATTTTAATTCTTAAAGTTGTTTTCACAAAATCAAAGTTTGAAGCTTAAGTCAGACCTTTGGATTTCAGGTGTGGTCGAAACCTTATTGGGAAACGGAATTGGGACACAACAACCTTCGAGAATCACAAGACTTTGCTCAAATCTCCTCAATAGCCAGGTCAAAATATATCAACTCATACACAAACCCTTGTGACTGTGAATCTACCTTGGATTGTGTGTGTGATATATATATCTCTCCCCGTCTCAAGCGGTAAAAGTTAGTCTTCTCCGACATGGTGACTCTAATTCCCCAATCTAACATTTCTTTTCTTGAGAAGCGGGGTTTTCCTTCTAAGTTCAAGTACAAACAGCTATGTGGAGAGATGAATGGATGGTATCCGATGTAGCTACCTATCCTATGATTCTAGACCAGTGTAGCCAAGTCATCCGGTTGTAGTCTTACATGCATATGACTTTGAAGTTCAAGATTTCTTATTGACTATACAAATTTGTACACTCAAGCAGGCATTTTATTTTCAATCAGTCATGTCCACTTTTTGGAATTTTTATTTTTATTAATACTATATACAACAACATTTACATATGGACTTTTTTCTTCTTGAGCCAGTAGACTATCCCTCTTTTGAAGCTTTATTGCCAACAACTTCTTTCTTTAGACCTCATCGCCATTAGATCGGGTTGTCATACAATTGCAACAAATGTGTGACTTCCAATGTTTCCGTTGGCTTGTGTCTCATGCCGACAAATCTAGCTCTCTACAAGTTCAACTGAGGTGATCAAAGTGAAAGGTGCATGTGTACAAGATAGTTCATAATAAAAAGAGTCATGCATGTGCTCTAAAATACTCTACTTATGTAGTTCAGACAACATTGAACTTAGCCTCATGATCTCGATGAATTAAGTTAACTAGACATGAAGTACCTCAATTACAGTTCCTATAAGGTTCTTGTGATTAAATATAGTTTTAGGTCCAAGCAACCTCTAATGTTCAGATTTTATTTAGATTTTTTCAATTATCAAAATTAATCCGAAAAATGTAAATGCTATGTATAATGCAGAAAGAAAATTATTATGCAATTTTCTAAATTTGAACTCTTTATCTATTTTTTAAAAGTTTAGCTCATTTTATGCAATTTTTCAAAAGATTTTGCAAATGTTTTGGGATTTTTCAAAACAAAAAGACTTTGGAACAAAAGGGGGTATGTGCATATATTTACACAAGCGTGCATCTATTATTTACAAGAATTGAGGTTTAAAGGATTTGCAAGAGATGTATTAGTTGTTTTTATAGATAAATATATATACAGTTGAAAAAATGGTTATTTATTTGGATGACATATACTCCTCAGAGTTATTTGAAATTAGTTTTACAACTAATTTTGAAAACAACAGTTCAAAATAATTTTTGCAAATAATTTTAAACACATTTACAGACACTTGAAAACCATTTTACAAAGATTTTTCAAACAATATATAGAGATTATTCAAATATTTTTGTACCAATTTTCCAAATCATTTGCAAATAGGTTTTCAAAATAATTTTATTTCACATAAAGAAAAGTAATTTTTTACAAATCAAAACATTTAAAAAATATTTTCCTAACAATTTTCAAGATTTTTTAATTAGAATTCCAAACTAGTTTTCAAAATATTTGCAAAATAATCTTTCCTCATTTATTAGGAACTATATACAAAAAGAATTTGAGGAGTAATATATATCTTTCTATAAATTTATTTAATGAAATATATATATATATATGTATATATATAGTATTTTATCCATACTTATTAAAAATACGAAAGTATGAGTTATGGCTAAAGTATATATGAAGTATATTTGACTCCCTTATACTTATCTTGAGCTATGTCCTCATAGATCACAGAGAAAAAGAGAAGAAATAACTTGTACTAAGTATAAAAGAGCCTATACTACAACCACCAAATAATAAAGAATGAATAAATGAAGGAATATGAAGTCAACTGCCCCCCATACTTGGGATAAAATAATCTTAAGTATAGAAAATTGTATCTACATGCATGGTGGGTCGAGGGTGGGAATGAACAGACTGTGACTATAGCAGAGAAATTTGACGAGAGAGTAGACAAGCAATAGGATAAAAAGAAATTGATAAAAAGATGTCGGGTGAATGTACGCATCACTCTCCCTATACTTATGGTAAAAGATCCCTAAGTATAGGCAACAACATAAGTAAGAAACATAACGGAGAAAGAACAACATAATAGATGAACCGTCTATAATTATGAGGAAGTATGTCCTAAGTATTGACAGAAAGATATGGTGAAAGATCTGGGGTACACATGACATACATGATAAAGGAGGAATGGAAAGACAAAACATATATATATACACACACACACACACACATACACAAACACACAAGCAGTAAAGACTGGTGAAGTACAAGATGATATCTGATAGTTGAATACCGTACATTCGTCATCGTCTCCCTATGAGAACAATGGCATAATTAGAAAGAGGAATATACCCTAATATGCACTTAAGTAGGTGTCAACTACAAGGAACAACAGATCAAACACTAAGCCAAGATGTAGTAGTAAGAGGTAGAATATCATCTTATAAGAACAGAGTGAGATTAAAGCTTGTATCGTACGACATGGAAAAGGAAGTATCAATAAAGATTCATCCATGTCACTCATAAACTCATGAAGATACGAAAAGTGAAGAATAGAAGACTCCCTATGCAGCTTGATATCCGGTAGATATCGGGTCGAAAGATCAAGAACACACCCAATATCACAAGACAGGTCTCAACCTTATGAGGGTCGTCAAGGTTAGTGGACTCGGATGGGTATGAGGTCATAGAAAAATCAGAAGACTCGATCTCATGATCCACTAAATAGGATATACAACCAGAGATGAGATCGAGTATACAAATCAGAAGACTCAACTTGTGCTCCACCAGATTGAGACACTAGAAGTGGAACCAAGTACCCACAAAATGATGTATACTGTCGCAGATAACCCTCAGAGAGTGATGCATACTAAGTAATAAATAATCATAAGATTAATCATCCATGTTAGGATCATCAAGGAGAGCAGACTAAAAGGTGTCAAATCCATCAGGTTCATCAACAGAAGTGGCATCGATAGTCGACAGATCGGCTACCCAGTAGAAGAGACAGAAAGACCTCGAAGATGACATAGTTTCCCGCAAATAACCCATGTAGAGCATTGTAAACTAGGAGTGGAATAATCATAAGAATGTAACTCATACTTGTGAGTACCATTAAGGAGAGAAGTCTCGAAGGAGTCTAAATAACTAGGAAAAGTAGTCTCGTAGTTCAATAGATCGGTCACACACTCAGACATTAAGACCAACAACTCATACCGGACGACTAGGTTTCGTGCACTACCAAGATAGATACACAAGAAGTGAGTGAGATCAGTCGTAAAGAAAATGTTTCATTCTCTCGCAGACAGTCCCTGGGGAGTAATGCAAACTAATTCAATGAAATAATGTGGGCATCAAATATTAGATCTTCATAAATAATCGATCAATCACCAGTAGGAAGGAAAAAGGATATGAGAGCGATAAGATCATCAGGGCAATCATAATTTAGTCCCTCAAATCAACTAAATCTGTTGAGATGGATGAAGATGTCAGATGAAGATCCTCTAAGTACAAGATGGGGATAGGAGAGTCAGGAGATGGAGGATAGGTCAGTTAAAAAGACGAGTGAAATCATGTGGGTTCCGAGCACCATCGCTTTGAATCACATACAAAGATAGTACATCAAACGTCTGATTGAAGACGGGCGGAACCGGTTAGAAGTCACATTGTCAAATAATCAGAAATGGATCACATCCCCAATCTGGTGTGCGATATAAAAATTCTCAATAAAGAATCACAACTATAATCGTTCCAAAATCAGATCCTCAATAATATCTATCCACATATCAAATTCAGATCCACTAAAGATAGCAAAGCAATCTCAACATCCTCAAATCTTCCCATCTTATTCAAATAATTCCTGCAATTAGAACCTCTATGGGTGCCTCATCTTAATAGCGTCAGATTCCTGGGTGAATGAAATGATGGCATAAAATGGAACGAGGAGGATGGACGAGAATGAAGAAATGAAGACAAAAATGTGGTCCAAGAAGAGAGTCTTCTTGAACCGGACCATAGATAAGGTAATATGGGCAATAAGATAGACACAAAATTCATCTACAAAAGTAAAGATCCAGATCTGATATCACGACTCAGTAAAAAACAATAATATAGACAAATAAAGGGAGATGGACTCAATAAAAAGTAGAACTCAGGAACTCATTGATCTATCAACTCAAAGAATGATGAATGTGAATGGACCAGCAATCACAATCAATGTACAAAGCAACCCCCATGTTCACCTATTGAACACAGTTAAGGGCAAAGATGTTGGTCATTTATCTTTTCCATTTTAGAGTTAGATAAGTTTCAAAATAGTTATGTAAACACATCGTTAGTTCTGGGATTAGGGCACTAATCATTAGTGTATATGTATCACATATAAAGTACATAATACAATGAGGGGGTAGCTTTCCCCAAGACAAAGAATCCACTACGTTTATTTTCGAAATCATATTAAGTTAGCAGCCCCAATTTTGTTCTTCGTTATGACTTTTTTTGGTATTTTTAAATGCAATCGCCTATCAAGTTTCCAATCCCATTAACATCTTAAATGATCAAAATCTGAGAGAGACGGTCGAAAAAGCAATGTAAGTCGAGAATCGATGATGCATACAAAGTCAGAAGACTTACATTGTTTCCTATATCTCTCCATGTGAGATGCATAGTAGAATGAAAATCTACCCAATATGAGATGCAAGCCGATGAAATCACGCAAAATAATAATTGCTATTAACGTGAAGGACTATATGCTAGTTATTTAGATATGAATCCTAAGGCATGATATTGGAGACTCCTCCATGCTCACCACAATGGGTCCTACAAGCATTGTGTGGAGCCTCTTGCAGCATACGGTTTCATGTCTAAGTAATCAACAATTAGATTTTAACTTCATCCAAGCACGAATCTATTGGTACATGCAAATATAATTAGGGATTAGGATCGTAATCTATCGTCAAGCATTTCCTAAGCTAGGGCTCAATCACACAGAACAAGTAAAAATAAAGTCGAAAAACAAAGAAAAGAAAGCGACGAAAACCCGAAAAAACCGATGAGGCCCCAAGGTGAACAATCACTCGGGTTATGGACCTCATGAAGTAGGAGTGTCCATGAGAGTCCATTACAAATATAGTGTCACTCTCTCACATTAATTGCAGAATAAATAAAATGAAATAAAAGGAAAATGAGCATAGTATTATCTACAAAAGTCCTCCAAGTTCTCCTTTGCTGCTCTCTCCTATAAGCTGGGGTTGAAAAGCTGACTCTGCCTCTCGGTTGTGCATAGGTCTCCTAAGAAAGCCCCCCTCGATCAGTGGTCCCTCACAACAAAATCAAACAAGGAAGAGGGTTAGAAAAGTCAAAAATAATATCAAGTACAATAGAAAATTAAATAAAGGGGTAAAAAAAGTATAAAGAATAAATAAATACAATTTATGCAGTGTTGCTCTCCAACAATGGTGCCATTTATTCACATGCTTTTGGGGAGGGTATAAAAAATATCATCACTAGAATAATGGCAAAAACAAAAGTTTCACTGAGATAACCGCTCACGAAAAACGAATCAGACCAAAATTAACCCACAATTGAATAAAGAAATGTAAAGCAAAAACATGGAGTTAAATTTTATTATAACTCTACAAAATGTGCATAGTGTTTAAGCATGTATAGAGGTAAAACACAAGCAGAAAAAGGTAGATTGTGCTAATAATGTAAATTTTGTCCTTTTATCTTGTCTATTTATTATTTTTTTCGTGGGTTTAAGTTTATATTAGTTTTTGGATTTTGTTTTATAATTTTAATTTTATTTTTATATTTCTTCATTTCATATGCTTTTTCTTTTTAATATTAATTATAAAATAATATATAAGGCTATATAAAATAGAATCTAATAGAATTATAACTACTACTACAAATAATCAAAATACATGAAATAAATGTTTTAGGGTTTTATATAATTTTATTCTATTTTTTTGATTTTTCCAAAATTTTTCTATTTTTTATGTATTTTAAAGTCGAAAGAATCTCAAATCAGGGAATAAATAAATTGGCCCAATGAATTTGAAGATTAAATAGAAAATAAAGTCCAAAATTCTTTAAATCAATTTTAAAAATAAATAATGATATATAGAAAATAAAAAACAAAAAAATTATTTTTGTTTTTTTGTTGATTTTACATATTTCTCTAGATTTTAGATCTTTTTTTATTTTTTATGTTTTCTTTTTTCATTTTTTGCACTTTGAATGTGCAGGGACAAAATATTGAAATATAAAAATTACTTTTTTGGATTTTTGAAAATTATTTTATATTTTTTTGGAATTTTTAAGTTAAATAGGGATAAAATGAATTTTTTTATTTTAAATAAATAGTTAAAGTAAATAAAATGCAAAAAATTCGACATGAATGTACATGTTATCAGAGATCTAACCTATTTTTGCAACATTTTAGAGGAAGTATGCTATTTTTAATAAATCAAATACAAATACAAAAATACACGTGCTTGCAAGGGAATATTTGCAATTAAATATAAAGTTAGGGTTGAATGTACAAATTTTCCAAAAATATAAAATGAATATGTAAAGTTTATAGAACATTTTACAATTCACAAAACAACTAAGACATGTGCAATTTTCTCTACTCACATGGGATGACACGTGAGCAGAGCTGGATTGGACCCATATGCAATATGAACAAACGTCTGGTCTCTATACAAAATTTACACATTAATTTATACTACAAATTTTATAGGACTAAAAGAAAAGTAGACAAATTTGAGGGGGGGAATATGCATTTTACCCCCATTAGTGTGATGGTGGAAGGTTGTGATCATCTCACTTAAACACGTGTCATCATTTGAACAACCTATACCCCTTCAAATTTTGACGTCCAAGATTAGATCGTGTGCAACGATCATACGGCTGTGGCTCAAAAGATAAGATGTCTGCTGTAGAATCTGGCAGCTTCATCTTGATTGGGTTATGGGAGAGGATGGTTGAAGAACGTGAAGAACCATGTGAGCTCGGATCTGTTACTGTGTTCATCACTAACCACCCTGTGCACCTTTGAGTGTCTCTACATGCTCCTGCAACTATCATGCTTCTCCCGGGTACTTTAATTACATTTTATGGTCACTAGTAGTTAAAGAATTGTGGAAAAAGAACGACATATAGAATTAATTTGTTGTCCTAAACCAATTCATGAGAACAAACAAGGGACAAAGCTTGGTCTGGTGTAAAACAAGCATTTTATCGGAGCCTTAACTAGGATTAGGATTTTAATCTCAACATCCCTCTAGTAACACAAATCCTTATTTAGGTTCACCTCAACAACCATCTCATATCCACTCATCCATATCGCTAACTCTATCAACTTTGATTTCAATTTATACTGTGTGTGAAATGTTTTAGCTCTTCCTGCTTAAAGAAGCGAAGAAACCTCCCATCCCGATAATACACTCTCATTGGTTCCTTATCCAGCTACTCTTTCCTCGAGGAGGGGGGTATTCCCTTCTAAGGTCAGTTCGTGTTGTGTCTACAATCTAATAGAGAGAAATTAGAAGAGTAAGAAGAGAAATGGAGTGCGACCAGTGTAGACGCATCTCCTTGTGAAGCCCGACAAGTATAGCTAAGTCTCCGCTAAGATGTGTAGGCTTTTTGGTTGAAGCTTGGAACATTGTGGTCATATTTGTATTTGGTGGCTTCTTCTTTGAATTGTATTTGTAATGTTTCTTGTACCGCATCAATCTTTTTTTGCCTTGATAGATATAACATTTTTTTCCGTCCATTTTTTGAGGTCTTGAAAAAAATTGTGCCAACAGATCCTTCTTTCATCTGAAGCATTATTTCAACCACAATCTCTCCTGTATTTAGACGTCCATGCCACTAGACAAGGATAGAAATGCATCACCAAGATGGATTGCCCTTCGCAGCACCATGTAAGTTGAGCTAAGTGCAAAGTGCATGTGTCCAAGATTGGTTCACTTATGAAGAGTTAAAAAGGTTACACTAAGTGTTCTGCTTAGGCACTTTCAAGCTGACTTCCCAAACACGGTCTTATGGAACCCAAAGAATTAAGTTAAAGACCTGAAGAGTCTAAATTCCAGTACCTAACTAGATTGCTTACAATGAATGAGAAAGACCATAATAAAGCTCCATCCTTTTCACTATTCCATAGTTCTAGAAATCAAACTTATTCTGAAAAAAGCTAATGCAATGCAACCATGTTTTTGTGAAGTACATTTTATGAATTTTTACTTTTTTTTCGATTTTAAGAATTTAGTAATTTTTATGTATTTTAGGACTTCGCATTTTTATGGATTTGTTTTTAAATTTTTATAAATAATAATATGTACAAGAGTTTACAAAATAAATTAACCTTATTTTATGTAGATTATATAACTAATGTATATTACAAATTTTATATACAAAGAATTTTACAAGGATTAAATGAATTTTACACATATTTTAATAGGTAGAATTGTAAACAAGTATTATACATATTAAATACATATTTTAAATACATAATTTAAATAAATAATATTAAATAAGGATTTTAGACATATTTACAATGATTTTATAAATACTAAATAAATAAGTAAATGGATTTTCAATTAACCCTTACCCACTTTTTAAGGATTTTATAGATACAGAAAATAAATAAAAGTACGAGTTATGGACGCAATTATCTATACAATATATATGCACCCCCTATACTTAGCTTGTGCTATGTCCTCATAGCGTCAAAAGAGAAAAAGGAGGACATAACTCATGCTAAGTCAAAGTGGGTTAAAAAGAATAAAAGAATAGAAGTTAGTCGACCCCCTATACTTATGATCAGCTCATCAAGGTAAAGTTGAAGAAAAAAATGAGGTGACTGAGGGAAAAGGAATATACAACAAAGGAATAAAAGGAAGAAAGAAAAACATAATCAATGAAATCACTCGATCCCCCCAATACTTAGGATAAGGCATCCTAAGTATAGAAAAGAATGGGTCAAAAATTGGGGATCAATGATAAGTGTAAAGGAAAGGATATACAAAAGAAAAGTAAAAAGAATAAAAATCGAAAGTAGCAAATCAACGAGCAATCGGTCCCCTCTATGCATAGGATCTGGTATCATAAGCATATAAGATGAGAAAAAATGGGGACGATTGTGGTCTAAGAATAATATACGGGTGGTGTACTACATAAAACCGAAAGGCTCACAGGTCTCTATACAGGACGAAATGTAGTGGAAGAGTAGTCATGCATCCTATACAAAGTAGATCACCTCAACCTGGGTCGTACTGAATCATTTGTTGTACATGTGCGTACTGAGTCCTGGTTAAACAAGCAGAGCTCCCTCTATAAGTGAACTATGGGCACAACATAGGTCTCTATACAGAAATATGCATCTCTAGAGTCAGACTACAAAATGTGTATATATGTGTAACCATGACACCATCTGACTCTCTATGCCAAATAGACTGTATGATCTAAGAAATATAATCAACTGACTCTCGTGCTAGAATATGTGTACTCTTAATCTGCAGCATTGAGATTTCTACTACAACTGATTGCTCATTTGGATGTGATGTAAACTCTATCTCTGCATGTGAACAGACGTCTTAATAAGTAGGTATTGTGTCATCTACCCTATCATAGTGTAGAATATTGTAGGTATCAAAATAAATGCTCTCAAGATCAAGAGACTGTGTCTCATCTATGTGTTGGCAATCCTCTACAAGACCGGTGTCCTATGATGTGAATGACAATACTGATCTGGAACTGCTACATCCTCTCGCCATCTCAATGTGTATCTCTCCTTTGTCCATGCAGAATGATTCTCTACCAACATCATAATCAAATATTGTTCTCACTATCTGCAAGAAGGTTCTCCCGAGAATGATTGGAGCAAGGTATAACTACGTAGGGCACGGCATACCTAGGACAATAATGTGTACTGGAAGCTACAAGCCCCAAACGGTCATGATAATGTTCCTCAGCACGCCTCTAGGTCTCTTCACAGATAGATCTACAAAATGAAGTATCGCTCATGATTTGTAACGAGGACGTAGCTTGAGCATATCAAGCAAAGAAGAAGGAATTAAATTAACCGAGGAACCATTTTCTAAGAGAGTACGATGGAATGAGGCATCTGCAATCTGGCATGTGACATAATGAGCTCTAGAATTTCTCTTCTTTTTAGATACCTTATTTTGAATAGCACATGAAATTTCCTTGGTCAATACATGTTTCTGAACTTGTGATCTCTTTTTCGTATGTGTTATGCATATGTTCCTCAATTGATTATTGAGCATAGGAAAGTGATCCTGGGCATCGTGAAATGGAATCTTCAGGAAAATTTGATCTTTCTATAATCATGTGGTTTCTAGAGTCACCAAATTCTTTTTATCCTTTTGTCTTTCCTTTTCCATACAAAGCATCGAGAAAAGAAACAATCCCAGAAACAACAAAATTCATTTTATTTTCATCTAGGGTTGATTCCGCATGTACATCGAGAGTCTCATAGGTATGTACAAAACTCTCTTAAATGGGATAAGAAAACTCACATTGGGGGTGTTTGCATGGTCTAGCAATGTATCATCGTTTGACTCGTCTACGTCCATGTCTACTATCTCGGCATCGCTTCCCTCTATCTCATCATCAAGATGGATATCACGTTTATCCTCATCATCATGGTGGTCCTCCTCCTCAACATCAGTATGTGTGTCATCATAGATTGGTTCTCTCTATTCATGTTCCTCTCATCTACTCTATCTGGTGCTTGTAGTGATATACCGCTCCTGAGACGAATGAAGTTAGATACAAAAGTCAGGAAAAGAGATCGTACCTGTGGTGGTCTACCTGATCTGTGTGACTCTTCTTGTTACTTGGATTCATTTGAGGCTGGGCCGGGAGCGTAGTCTTGGGTGTGGTTAACTCATCCAGGCGATGGTTAACCCGCTCCATCTCTGTTCTATGTGATGTATGGAGTGTTCTCAGCATATCCATGATCTGGCTCAGTGCCAGGGCCTGTGAAGACATCTCAGACACAATGTAGTGGCCTTGGCTATCTACTCTCTCCTGCATAGGAGTGTGTTGTTGTGGTGTACATGGCTGAGGATATCTCTATGATGTGTAAGAAGATTGTTGTTGTTGCTGGTAATGATGTGGTTGTGAGTGTGTAGCAGGATACTAAAAAGAATGTGGTTTATGATATGCATGTTGGTGAGACTTTTGCTGCATGTAGTACTGGCAGTTCTAGAAATGTGGGCATCCATGTTGTGGACGACTATAGTGCTGCTACTGCTACTTGTGTATTCTCTGAGGAGTAAAATGTGGTAAAGGCTGAACAGGAGCATACCATGTCCCGTTGATCCCAAGAGTGGCATGAGAATCAACATCGACATCTCCAAGGCTAGTGATCCAACTCGGGTCTACAGTTGATGGATACTCATGCCAATCAATCTGCAGAGTCTAAGTATGATGAACTAGCTCACTCTGAACATACTATATCTGATGGGTGGGAGGAGTGGTTAAAGATCTCCGAACAGGCTGAGAAGTCGAAGAAAGATGAGCCTACAGGTACTAAACCTACAACTTTGTCACCTTATTCGTCAGATCACTCAACTGCTGGAGAAGTGATGAGAGTTTCTACAGCTCTCGCAACAGCTGTAAATCTTGAACTTGCTTTTGAATCATGTCGACTAATGCAAGAAACTCACTAATGAACTCCATGTCGGACCATGACTCAGACTCTGAAACATGTGCCACCTTTCGATGCTCTCTGTGGTGTGGTGGCTGTAAGCCCTTCTGGAATGCATGATCATAAACAATAACACATGAATTCTCAGCCATTCCCTCAAAGATGGATCAAACTAGCTCGACATCCCTATTCAAAGAACTGTCGCCACATGCGGCGCTCACTAGGCCATGTTCATCGAGCTGAAGTCCTCCGAAGTAATTCTGCAAAACTACCTTCAAAGGTATCTCATGATGTGGGCATCTCTCTATAAGATCCTTTAATCTATCTCATGCCTCATGGAATGATTCATGCCGTAGCTGTGTAAAGTTGGAGACCTGGCTCCCCATCATATTCGTCCATCCAAGAGGAAAATACATACGCAGGAATGTGGACTTCAAATTTTCCCATGTATAGATCTCCTGCCTAAATAAATAAACCAGTAAAGCACCTTATCTGCTAGGGCGAATGAGAATGCCTTGAGGTGTAGGTCCTCCTGCATAACTTCTAGATAACTAATTGTACCACAAATCATCTTGAACTATGCAAAACGTAAACAGCTCCTCTGTAGTGTTTACATAGTACTTGGGAAGCAAAGAAATAAAGAACAGTCGCAACTCATATGATCCTTAATTCGGTAATAACCGAATCCAATGGTGTAATGTCCTGGCTCCTGGGTCATACTCATCTCTCAACATTGCGGGAACTACGGCAAGTGGTGGCGGCTCCTGCACTCAATGCAGCTATCTCAGCTCTCAGCTCATCCTAGACTCTACACTGATCTCTAATTTGAAAACTCATCTGCTGCAACGTGTCCAGAATACCTGTAATAATATATGAGACTGTATTAGGTCTCTGATTTGTGTGTCTCTCCCTAATCACTCTATCCGCAAAGGCTTTGTCATCAACTAGTCCTTTCTCTCTAGTCATAGTCTTTGAATACTATTAGAAGTAAAAAGTCTCATAAGAACTTAGTGAAAAGTGTGTAGTACAAATAGATAAAAATTTGAGGTGTGGGTCTGCCTCAATAGAAGTGATGGGAGGCGAGGAAGTCGGGGTCTGACTCTCCTCGTGACTGGAAGGGATCAACTCGGGAAGAGGGTCATTTTGAGTCTGTGAAGACATACGACGAACGATAGATCGTTGAATGCTCATGAAGTCTGAGCGCAAAATCCATCTTGTCCTCGTCTTCGATATAAAGAGTATAAACTAGAGAGAGCATGAAGTCAAGTTAAAAACATGAGTGTAAAGGCGTATAAGACATGGTATAACACACACCTTGCATACAAACATAATACAACCTCAAGTTCACCAACTTCACATAATGATGACCATAAAGTTTGCTCTTTGATCTTTTCAATTTTAAAGTTAGGTGATAAAGCAAATTTTAACAAGCTCACAGGTGTAGTCTCCTCAGGTAGTTCATGTTTAAGCTGGTGGTGCACACCGACTTAAACAATACTACTTCTACTAACGTCTGAGGCAAGTGCTTTCAGCAAGTAATAAGACCCTAGAGTGAGTCCAAGCACTTACGGCACAAGTCCAACGATTTGGGCTCTGTTCCTTAAGTGTATGTGCCTCGCTCTGTCTGGAGTGTACTTGCAAACAGTGAGGGGATTTCTCTCCCAATACAATTACTTAGTCCAAGTATTTTTTTACCTTTTTCAAGTTTTTTCTTTATTTTTTTAATTTTATGATTTTAATTTTTTGGATATTTTCAATAATATCTTACAAGAGATCGACTCTTTTTGAATTTTCAAAATGTGTCTCACGGAGGGACAATCATGGAATGTAGCAGAAAACCGTGATGCATGCAGAGATAGAGATTATACCTAATGCCAGCAGTCTACATGCAAGTGATCTGTACAGAATTTAAAACCCTTGGCTAATGCATGAAAAGTCAAGAAAAAACCGAGCCCTAAACCAATACCTCCAGTGTAAGAATGGATATAATTTTTCAAATATGTAAATTACGCCTAAGTGCGGACTAGGGTAGTGGTATATACTTTACTCATACATGTAAGCTCAATGAAATTGCGTGAAACAAATAAAAATCAGTAAAAACCAAAAACCAACGGTAAGGTCTCCCAAATGCACCAGCATCTGGCTAAATAGACCCTGAAGAATATGTTCAAGTTCAGGTATAATTTGGGATATCCTTAGTGGAACTCTTTTAGAAAATGTTAAAATGGGTAAGTGCCCCTTCCTCTCTCACAAAATACAAAAAAATTGATACTGGAAAATCGACCAACTCACTATGCCCTTTGCAATTGACTCGTGCAAAAGGATCGATCTCTACTCTCTCTTAATTTAGCTTCTGAAGAAACCAACTGATCCTACAGTCCCTACAAAACTCATTAGCAAACACACACACAAAATGTAAACATTGAGAATATCTAAGGAAATCCAAGAAAGCTTTAAAAAATAGGAAAAAGCTGTAAAAAGTGTAAAACGACTAAAAAGAAAACATGAGAAAACCCGTAAAAGCCCAAAGAAAGAAAAGTCACAAAAGAAAACGATCAAAAACCAAATTATGGCTAACGCCTCCCCGGCAACAGGGCCATTTTATAATCGGATTTCGCACTCAGTTAATAGAGATCACAATATGTATAGAGAGAAAACCGTGAAGACAAAATCTGATTTATCAAACAAAAGATCAAAAAAATAGGAGAGAGAGAAAAATGAAGTGAAAAAGAATCTTCTCTCTCCTATTTTATCTTAAATGATTTATTTATTCAGGTATGTTTCCCTATGTCGAATACAAGGAGGCATAATAACAACACTCAGGTTTTTGAGAGAAAGAATAGTCTTGTGAATTTTATTTCTTCTCGGAGAAAGCAAGCAAAATATCCAAAACAATTCGACTTAAAAAATTCAAAACAAGAAATATATGTAATAAAAAATCATAAGAAAAATAAAAAAGCCCGCTAGGGTAATGTCTATCTATCCTATAAAAATCGATGAAAATGGAGATAAAAAAGATGTCCAAAATGTCTACACTATTCAAGGGTAGAAATGTAAAGAAAATCAAAGAAATTGTCCACAGTTTGGTCCTTGGTAAGTGATGATTACATATTATATGCTAGTATAATACCATACAAATTACATGAAGAATCCCATTAATATCTGACACATACACCTCAATACCACTTAATCCACATATTATATATTTTAAAAATACAATGGTAAAACCACCTCTAAAATGCATAATTGATTTAAATGAACAAATTCCCTCCTCTAAATTAATTATATTATACCAACTTCCAATCATTCAATTATGTATCCAAACAAAAAATTGTATGGTCATTATATAAAACATTACATTCAACCACACACATCTATACATCCAATTTGGCTCTACACATATTTTATTGGAAAGAAATTGAGAGCGGTTTGAGGGTAATATAACATTTCTTTATTGATTGCACATGGGGCACCACATCCCATGCACATTGAGCCTCCCACGTAATATGCAATGCATGAATGCCCTCTTTATTCTTCTCTCTCTCTTGACCATGCATTATTTATTCCCCATGCATTATTTATTCCCTATGCATATGTCTCCCATGCATGGATGTAATTATTTCTTTTGTCTTTATGTGCATGAGATGAAGATCCTTTAAAGGTCAAAGGATGCATATAACATCTGTAAAAGGAGGAGTCTCCCAAGGAACTAGGGGCTCGGGATCTCTTTCCCAACGCACCCTCTCTATCCCACTCGTTGCTCTCTCTATTGCAAGGCAGCTCTCTTCCACACCTTCTTCCTCACGTAGTCAGCAACTCCAGCTCGTGACCTCCTCTTTCTCGACACCGCCACCAACTCCAGCCAATGTGTGATCATCCCACGCATCTTCACCGCGCAACCTGCGTGTGCGATCAGACCACATGCCTTCGTCTTCACACTCTTTCGTCGCCACTACCTCCTCGCGCACATATCTAGCAAGTTGTGCATCTGTCTCCTCCATCGTCGTCATTGTCTTCATTCCGGATCTAAATGGAGAAGCATTTCTTTTTCTTCCTTACGCGACTTGCATTTTATTACATTGGTTAGTTTTGTTTAAGTCGAATTTGAAAGAAACAACTCTCATTTTGTAAGCTGTCTTGCATTTGATTTTGTTTAAGTTGAACTTGAAAGTATTTTTTATTTTGTAAGATCTCTCTTTTCAAGTCTAAATTTTCTTTAAATATATGCATCGCAAGTCTTATATCTCATTATTCTTCTTGAAACATTGCAAGTATCATCTCATTTCCTCCATCTTAATTTACGATTCAACTCCTGTTTTCTTATTTAGCTGCACTCATATCCTCTTTAGTTTATTTCAAGTTCTAACAAATATTTTCACCGTAGATTACATTTTACCGTCAAAATCTCTTTAACATAATTTTTCTTTCATCACAATAGATTAGAATTTTAATAAATTTGAAAGAAGAATAAAAATTGTGAGTTTTCTTAGTCCTTGCGATATGAACCTCTACTTGCACTATATATCTCATATATTTTCATAATTCTTGTAGTTGTAATCTTATTTGTTTGATTGTGGTTTTTCGTGGATCAACAACAACGTGGTAAAACTAACTTTTAAACCGCGTAAAATCGCATAAACATTTTGACGCCGTTGCCGGGGTCTAGGCAACATTTGCAATTTTTTCTTCACTTACAACTTGTTTTCAATATTCTAATCCGTGTAATTTTTTATTTCAGGTACTTGAATCCCGAAAAAGAAAAAAATGAAGAATCCATAAATTTTTTGCAAACTTGTAACTTGTTCTAAGTAAAAAAATTGTTTCTCCCCCTTCTCGGAAAAGCCCGCCATCAACAGGACAAAACATTACAGATTAAGCGCCAGAAGTGCAGGCACTGTGAGCTTCCTTTTTCACTCACGCTATTAAGCCACGGTAAATTTACCGACTCTAAAGAGTATTAGCCACAACACTTTACTGTGTCCAATTTATGTTGGCCACAATAATTACCGTGGCTTTTAATTTTAGGCCACGGTAATATTATCATAGTTAACAGGGATAAGACCTGGTAACTTTACCGTCATTTAAAGGTAATAACCAATGAAAACCTACCTTGATTGTCCCATTTGTGAAACAAAAAATCCATGTACTCCCGCCCAATTTTCGCTCCCCATTTTTCATCCTTCATCCGAAACACATTACCCCTACAATTCCAAATCCATATCCCAAAACCCTATTCCCTCTTTCCATCCTATTCTCCCCTCACCGCCATGGCCTCTCCCTTCCTCCTCCTTTGTTTTCCACCGCACCCCTTCCTGTTTATCCTTGTTAGTAAATTCCCAATATTGTTGCATTCACTCCCTCCCAATCTCTAACGGATTCAGTCTTCCTTCTTCAAGTCGACGATATCAGTCACCTCACCTTACATTTTCCAGGTCACCACGGACATTTTCCTCTCCTTCGGTTCGTGGACGCTGCTGCACCTCCTCCGTCGTCCTAATGTTGAGAAATTTAGGTTTGTTTTCTTATTATCTTTCTTCTTCCTTATTCATATTTTTTCATTATTTTATTTTGTTATTTAATCATGTAAGTATATATGAATTTCTTTTGTGATATGGTGTTGTCACTTATTTAGTACATCCATCAGAAATTGTGAGATCTCTGTAGTATGAAGTCTTTGAGATACCCAATTTTGCAGTTATGCATGACTGTAATTTAACATTTAGTTTTATCTTTTTTATCATCGATACTTTTATAATGAATTTTTTGGAAAGAAATACCATATACTAAGTTTTAGATTTTATGGCATGTGTGGATCTTGGATCGTTACTCTGTTCTCTTTTAGTTTTTCCTACCGTTAATGGTTTTCAAAATTCTATAGTTTGGATTGTCCAACTATCGATCTCATCTTGTGTAGGTACATGAAGGTTTCTATGGTCATACTTGACGGCACAATTCTATTTATTTGGTACTCCCTTCCAGGTCCTCATATTCCAGACTTTGATTTGATTGTTGCTTTGTTGCTAAAGGCTAGATCAATTGAATTCTCATAAATTTCTTTTGATTTTCTTAATTCACTGTTGGGCTGCAGGTTTTGTCAATTTTTGGAAGTTATTGCATCATTTTGGCCTTATTCTACATAGGTAACCTTCTTGCATTTTTCATCTTTTCTTTTGTCCCTAATATTTATAACTTTTAGACTAGTGGTCAGGTAAACACGTACAACTCTAAGTGATGTATTTGGTGTTGGTTGGAAGGTAGATAACAACTAGGAATAGACGTAATAGAACTACTTCACTTATTTTTTTCTTACACCACTTTCATTATGGACACGAATAGAAAGACTACTCTTCTATTGGGTTTACGTCGAAAATCTAGTGAATAAGTTATTTGTATTTCATATTTATGAAGACATGGTGGTAAATGTCGACATTAGTAAATCATTTAAACAACTAATGTATGAGCCATATCTTATGTTTTGCACAGTTGTATATAATTTCACTCTTAAGTGGATCATAGAAAACACATTTGGCATGAGAAAGGAGGCCGCTATAGATATAATATCACTTCAAAAATAAATGTAATTTTCCTAAAAAATGACAATTAAAGATATATTACCATATTATACATCCTCTGAAAAAAAGAATAAGTAATGTGGAATAATGGACTGTTTATTATCTATTAGTTACTGAGTATATTTTTGGTGTTGCTTATTGATCATTTTCAAGAGACTTCAACTGTTAAGAGTCCTAGCCAACATGCTACCCTACCTCTACCACTCCCTAACAAGTCCATCTTCAACGTATGCAACCTATTTCATACATGAGCACTATGAGATGAAGCACAATAGGAAGCATTAACATTGATGCTTTAGAAGTAGAATAGTTGTGAATTCAAGATGAAAAAATAATACTAATACTCTTGGACCTGCCTAATATACTAAAATCACATATTCCTTGTCATCTCCTGAACACTATAATGTCAAAAACAGAGGCAAAAATTTTGCATTGGAAGTCTCAAGTAACCTCAAGCATGTTACGGTTTCCATTTAAAATTTTTAAGATGTTTAGAGTTTACTCTTTCTAATAATGTTTTTAGATTTCTTGTGCTCGTTGGCTTCTTGTATTAAGGATAAGTCCACATATGAGATGGCATTAATATCTAAACTTCTCCGTTCACTCTTGGAGGTATTGGCTATAGGCTTTTGCAACAAGAGAAATCCTTGTACTCAAAGGTCAAGAAAACGGACCCTTCAATATTTTTCGTTGTATAGTCTCTCAAGTGTTTAATATTTTCTTCTATCGACAGCGACTTACTAAAAGAAGATATAGACCTTATGAAGGTGCGATAAGAAAATATTACATTATAAATTTTCCTTTTTATGATGTAAATATCATCCCTGCTTGTATTTTTGCAGGGTGATATGTAATAAGAAAAAAATGATTCTATAGCTTCAATCAACCTTTATTGTACAATCTATATTTCCACTTGAATGAACATTTTAGGTTCAAGTTTCAACTGTCGGAAGTTACTGCGATTGTTGTGATCATCCGGAGACAAGTAATTTGTGTTTTTGTCTCATTTGTGTATATGTTCTCGTTTATAGTCAATTTCCATCTTTACTCCACTTGATCTTCTTGTTTTCTTAATTATTTGTGTATCACATGTATCTATCTACTTTTGATATAAGATAAATGGAATTCCACTGGTTTGTACCTATTTTTCTTACATAGAAAACATTGCATATTTCATTTTTTCATGCTCTTACATCTATATGTGTTATGTTCTTTAAACCAATGGAAGAAAATCATGCGTGAAACTTGATGTACAAATTATAAATTGACTTAAACAATGCTATTAAACACGTGTATGATCCATAACACAAAAACTAATGTAAACGATAAGATATCTTATGCCTTTATCAACCATTATGTCACTACAAAAGTTCTTTGATTCACCATGAATATTGTGAATCCACCAAAGGGATCCACTAATTTATCTTCAGTTTGGGAGTTGTCGGTTTTCTTTTGACTTTGAAGTAAATGTTTTAAAAATAAATATCTTAGCTATGATGTTGTGAAGATATCCGATTATTAATTTCTTTTATATTTGATGTCTAATATGATCTTTGACATGTAGGTTTGTGAAGGACAAAGTTAGAAGTACATCAAAGATCATAGGAGTCAATTCAAACCTACCAGATTAGATACATGTACATTAACAGCTTAATGGTTCCTTATTCAAATATATCTACGGATTTTGAATACACATAATGAATTGATCTCCATATATAAATTAATACAGATGGCAAAAAAAAGTGGAGGTCATGGACATAGAGACCACGGAGCATCCTCATCTGGAACTAGTGTACATCGCACAGAGTGTTCGTCATATGGAAGGAATAGATATAGAAGCAAAAGAAGAGATAGAGCTGAAAGTTTATGAGCTGATGATCCCAATTTTGATGATTTTGCTCTGGAGTAGTGATTGTTCCCTTTTTGAGAATAGTTAGTCGGCATCTACTTAGAGATGTCTGTACATTTCATTAACTAATGAAACCTTAGTTATCTCATTTTTTATTAAATGTTTATCATTTTCTGTATCATGTGTACTTATATGTGTATGCAAGTTTAGCACCTTTCGTATACTAAGTATATTCTTTTCTTACAGGTTTATTTTTATTATTTGTGTCATATGGTATGATTGTGAATCGAATGGTTTATCACTATTTGTCTATGGTATATGATTGTGTTGCAACAAATGTAGAAATGAACTAAAGTCCACTGAGATTTGTTAAAAAAAGCATATACCTTTTTACTATGCCCAAAGGTTTTCACCACGGTTTTGTATCATGGTTAATGCATATAGACCACATAATACTGTCGCTAATGCATATATGCTATGACATCTGCACCATGGCTTATTCGTTAGGCCATGGTAATCTTATTGTGGCCAAAGATTTAAACCATGCTAAGATTATCATGGCTACCAGGTTTAGTCCATGGTACTACAACCGTGGTTTAAAACTATTGGCCACAGTAATTGTATTGTGGCCTGAATGTTTTAGTTGCAGTAATTTTATCGTGGCAAAAACCCAAGAGATTTGGCCACGGTAAATTTTTTAGCACGGTGGCTTTAACCACGGTAATTTTACCGCGACCAATAATTTTACACCACAGTAAAAACACCTTAAGTGACAGTATAAGACCGTGGCATGTTCTTATACTTTTACTAGTGTTAGGCATTCTAAGATTTACATTTCTCGCATTTGTTTGCGCATCGAATTAAACCGAAAAAAATAAAAAAGTTCTTGATTGCATCATCAATGTGGTCTTCTCCCTCTGATAATGTAATTCAAATACCACCAAAATCGTGCTTGATCGCATTAAAAAAATAAGCTTGAAAGATCACCACAGTGATCCGAGCAAAAGCGGACAAAAATTTGAATGCTTGTTAGATGCACATGGTGAATGACACAAAACTCACAAGCACATAGAACCCCAGGATAGAGATAAAAATCCCTGGTGCTATGTGAGATTGCAGAAAGAAATCGTAACCTCGATGATTTGGGCACAGGTTCTTGTGGGAAGAACGTATCATTGATCCGAGTACCACACCCTGGATTCCCCATAGGACATCGATTTCTCACAAAATTCTACACCCACCTCTTCATTAAGGACTCTTAATTCTCTGATAACATTTATTGAATCACTAAATTAAAATCGAAAAGATAACTGCTTCCGCGGTAAATTTTGAGTGAGTTGGTGAATCAAAAACTTGTCTGTTGTTTGTGTTGTGTATGCTATGTCGTAGATGTTGGACATGTGAGCCCACGGCGAGCCATTATGCAATAAATGTTATTGCAAATATCATTCCCTGATCTGAAATGAAGAATAAATAATTTGCATAATAGGTCCCTCTGTACAATTAGGGTTATGTACCATGGCTGTCTTAATGATCATACAGTTGTTGATTCAATTATTGAATCATAGAGGCTGGTGTTTGGATGAATATCTAAAGGGTTAGATTGAGGACTCATCAAGCACCGTCAAATGATTATTAAGATGTGATCTCCAGCCTGAGTAGGAGATGGCAATCCTTTCTCACATAGGCTGATATCTGACCGACCTCTTGATGCAGGTCCTCTGCATTGGAATAGAGATTCGGAGGTGTCAGATTAGTTAGGTCAAAGAGTTGACTTAACGAGATCGAGATAACCGAAGTCCTATGTTGAATGCTGTCACAGCATAGGCACGCATCCTCTGACCGGAGACAGATGTATTGCTATATGTCTGAGTATGTACATTTGACAGACCAATAGGTTGATGACCTAACCAAGGTCTATACACCGGCGCGTTGGTGTGCATATAAGGGCATATGAGTAATACGATCTCTCAAAGGGATCATACAGGTTCACTACTGAACCGGAAGACATGAGCTCACTCATGAGATATTGGGAGGAATCAAATTCCGTGCACGGTCGTCTCGCTTTGGAAGCTTGACTGAATTTGTAGGTTTGATATATACTTTTGGAAAGTATATGATCAAGACCTAGGTATGATATATGCTTTTGGAAAGTATATGATCGATACCAAATCCCAATGATCAAATGAGAAACTTGGTGATCAAACCCTGAAGAAGACAGTGTAAAATAGATCTTGATCTTCGGGTTGACCATGGGTCTTCCAGTATGCAGGATGTACAGGTATTGGGAATACCTGAAGGGTGATGTGATCATAAACGATTGTATATCCATGACGCTTCCATTCCGAGGGAGTGATGAAACAGGTCTGGATTTTGGTGACTCCTTTCAGTAGAGAAGCGATCCGATCTTAGTCCAAGTGTTGGACATTGGTCTGAATGAGATTCAGATTCAATGAGAAGATTGGATTTGCGGTCTTGATTTAATCAAGCATCTGTGGGAGGTTCGTAAGATCTGGATTTGAGATAATATCTCAATATCCAAGTCACTATACGTGGAACAATACAATCGCCCTGTCCTTATCTCCAAGTATCTGCGGAGAAAGCACATTATTCTTGAAGGAGTTCAAGAATAATTCATTTGATGAATTCCATATCCAAGCAAGAAGAACTTGATGATTAAATGAGATTTAATTATCAAGCTTAATATGAATATGATTCATATTGTGAGAATTATTATCCAAGATAATTAAATGGGATTTAATTATCAAGGATTAGAGAATGTGGATAATACTATCTATGATATATGTGTGTTATAAATATGATTTATAATATACATATATAAGAGAGAGAATCTATGTAAATAGCATTTGTTAATTAATTGTGTGGATTGGATTCACATTAATTAATTAATTGGAAATGTAATTTACAAATTAGTTTGGGTTGTGAATATGATTCACATAATAATCAATGGCATGATTGAAATATTCACAAATTAATTTGGAATTAATTTGGTGGATATTATTGCAATAATAGTTATTGCAATTTATTAAGAAATAATAAGATAAAATAAAAGGAGACAAAATAACACCCCAATTTTAGGGGAGGTTGGTTGACTCCATTTTATTTATCACATTATCTCTTAATTAGTTAATGTTAAATTAAATTATGTTGATAATGTTGCAACATTTTTTAATTTAAATTAATGTTGTTGGTTTTAATCAACAACAATCATAGCCATTGATTTACATGGACCAAGCATAGCCCTTGGATCCATGTGTCCCATGGATTGAGATCCAATGGATCCTAAACTAATATAAATAGAGGGCTAGGGTAGCCTTCCATGGTACATGATTAAGAGTTGTACAAGGTGACAACTCTCTCTCTCTCTCTCTTTCTCATTCTCGCCCTCTCTCTCTCTTTCTCTTCTCCATTAAGTGGCCGTCCACTTTGTGTTGAGAAAAGAGAGACTCTCGGCTTCTTCTTCGACGACTCGTGGATCTCCATCTTCTTTGGAGTTTCTTACTCTAAAGGAAGACGACGGATTTCGTTTGACGAAATCGGGGGAGCCATCGCTTGGATCTTCATCGAGGATTGCGGGAAGGAACGTGACTCATCATCGCGCCCGCAAGTGCGTTCTTCGTGGATCGGACTTAAGATAGGAGGATCTCTACTTTGGGATCTCGCGATCACAACCACGCTTCAAGAGGTATTCCTTGTACTTTGTGGTTTGATGAAACGATCCGAGAAGTGTTCTCATGATCATGTGGTTTCATCTTTAAAGTTAAAAATTTTAATTTCCGCTGCATCTAGCGACTAGTGCGACTAGTTGCTCCGATTGCATACGATGCGATCGACACGCTTCCGTGATGCGCTTGAGGATTCTCAATATCCTTCAAGTGGTATCAGAGCCATAGGTCGAATAAGGTTTGGATATGATCCATAGACCTTAGACGATTTGGTTCTTGAAAGGGTTGCGAAATTTTACTGCATTTCAATTTTTCGCACCTCTGTAAAATTGAATTTTTTGGCTCTGTTTAAAATGTTTAAACACGAAATTTTCAATTGGATTTTGTTCCCCATTAAACAAGGAAACCATAGGACTTGAGTTTACTAAATTTGGACTTCATTTGCTCAAGATATGGCTTTTTGAATATGACTATATTCACTGTTGCGGGAACTGCGGATTTAAACGTGATTTATGAGATAATTACGGTTTTAATCCGCCTTTAAATGCGTGAATTATCACTTGGGTTCTTTAATAAATCAAATAGGCAATCTTTGGAAACTGAGTTTGCATTTTTTGGATTTAAATTGATCAAGATAAGTTAATTTTAGTGATTGGGGGTCACTGCTGGAAATTAACAATTTTGATCTTGAACCTTGTGATATGTCATTCAATTATCATGATGAAAATTAATTGTTAATTTTCTGGAATAATTAGTGATAAATATTTGTGAAATATTTAAAGAAATAATTATTTCATTGAATGACACTTGCCTAAACCACAATGATGAGATATTAGATCTTGATCATTGGTTCATCAACAAACATTGCCTTCATGAAAACTATAGTTTATCCTACAATTGTTGTAGGACAACTTTTACATGAAAAACCCTTTTTGCTTGAATAGGATTGGGGATTTGTCTAGCAAATCTCCTTATAATCAAAAATGTTTTGATTTATATTATATGGTATAATTTTGGTTGAAAAACCGATGAGCATCTCAAAGTACATGATGGTCTATCTGGTATTATCCTTTCCCGAGGCGGATATGGTGCCTAGTCGGAGAGCATTGGGGTAGCGGGTTGCAACGTATGTGGTCCGTCCCACTCTCGTCGGTACTGGCCATGACAGCGGGTAGGGACTGTATAATACTGGAGACAGACAATGTGTATTTTTCTAATTATTAAAATTCGAATAATACGTACTTTGAGTATATACCTACTATTCAAGTAAAAGACATGTTTGTTGATTGATGATTGGATTGATGATTAATTTAATGTGATTAAATTAATTATATCCAATAAACACTCTATTTTGAATAGATGTGTATTTCCCTTAGAAGAATTAATTATGTGAATATGATTCACAATAATTAATTACAATTTGAATATGAGGTGGAGGATCACATAAGTGACATCCATGGTCTCCCGTCAAGGCAAAGGATTTCGTCGCCAGTTGTTGTGTATAGGAGACGCCTGTCCGAAGTGACAGATCCTATATACGATTTAATTGGATCGAGTTCTTTGCTTCTCGAAAGAGTAAGGCCGTATACGTAGTGACCCCAATATCGGGTCCTCATATTATTGGGGCGATATTGGATTGCGTATAGCGAGTATTAAGCCTGTTGACGGTTGGTTCAATTAATGACGGGTCAACATCATCTTAGGGGTGGTGGGCCCGGGTGTTAAAGACCGAATTGGGAGATGCAAGTTGGACTTGCAAGGCGGAATGTGTTCCCGCTTCTTTTTATCCGAGTTGTAGGTTCTCATATTATTGGGATGCAACAAAGATAGGGAAGGAGATCCCAGATCTTGCTAGAGATATAATGGTAAGAATATCTCTTACATTGAAAGTGATTAAGGGAATGAACTTTCAGTGTTGACAAGGCAAGACAACTTTGATATAAAAATTCCTAAATCAAAGTAAAACATGTATATATAATATATATACCCTTATGCAAATTTCTTATTTCAGATAATCCTTCATTAAACCCACTCAATGTTAGACTCAATGATAACCAGTAAAAATATCTTGGATTGGACTCATGATCCAGATATTGTATTTGCAATTGGACACATAATGTATGAGGTTGCAGTGTGCAAGTCCCCTCAACATAATGAGGAAGGGCAATTAAATAAGACAATAAGGCATCACCTTAGGGTTTGTATGTCTCTATAGTCTTGATCTTTCATCGAGTGTACTTTGGAAGTGACATGTCGATGGTGATCGTAATTGTCGAATAATCCTTATAAAATAAAAGAAGATATTTTGGCATATATGCTCTAGACATTTAATCATGAATGACATGGTTCTCTGCATTATGCAGAATGGTGGCTCAAAAGAGATGATGTATTCAAAATGTTTGAATACCTACCTGAACCTAAGTCTCCAAGAGTTAAGATGAATGTAGATATGATGAGTGTCATCATTCTACTATCTATACTCAAGTCATTCATGAAGCTTTATGATATTCATATTGTATGAATTTAATGAAGCATGTATAAATGTTGAAATGCTCTTACATTGATTTCTTTTGAATTTAACATAAGAGATCCTTAGTCTTAAGCAATGGTTGTTTATAGATTAAGAGAGTGCAGTGGAAGCATGGGTCGGACCCGAGTAAGAAGGAAAGTCAAAGAGTTGACCTACTTCTGTGACTTCCATATGACATCCAAAGAGTTGGATGAATGCCAATACTGCAATATGTTGATGTGTTGATAGTATGACTATCAAGTCTGTCTAAAATCCTTAGTGAAGGACTCAGATAGAGCATCAGAATAATCTACATATAATCATTGACTCTGACTTTATTATTTCATAAGATAAAGTCTGACAATTGTATCCCAATCTTCTAATGACATTTGCAATTGGTTGCATATATATATTAGAAGATTAGAAATTTGATCTTAAGGTTTTATAGTCATCTACATGGATATTGGTGTAATTGTTGCAGCAATCTCTGTTGGATAGATAGACTCTATATTCTCAGTGGGAGAGCCCTTAGTCTTAGAGGATGTCTCTATGACCTAGATATTAGAATACCCTCATTGTTTGTTTCTAAATGTTGGAAATAAACATGAATTCTGAGATAGAACTATCATAAAGAGTTATGATGGAAATATTTCAGATAGTAATCTAACATCTAGTGGACTCCACGAAATTAGAAAAATTAATGAATGGTTCATTAAGATTTCTAACACTGAAAATCAAACCTTATAAGATCAATAGGAGGATGAAAGATCATTTGACAATGATCTGGCATCAAGCCTTGGACATTTGTTTGTTGATTTGATCAATAGACTAGTAAGATATAAAACTTTAGAATGTCTAAAATTTCAAATCTTACATACTTGTGAATATTGTATTCAAAGTAAAATGTCCAATACACCCTTCTCTGGGAATGGTGTTAGATGTCAAGGTATTCAGGATCTCATACATATTGATGTATGTGGATCATCTATATCATAGTGAACATTATGGATATGTGATATCTATTGATGATTACGTATGATATGAGATTTCTTCTCTTCACCTGAGAAACCTTTGAAATGTTCAAAGATTTCACAATTTTGGTTTAGAACCAAAGTTTGGAGAAAGATGAAATGAATTTGATCTAACCTAGGTAGCTTGTACCTATTAGATAAAATTCAAAGAATACCTTATGGAGATATGAATATCATTTCTATCTCACTCCTCCTAATACACCTAAACTCAATGGAGTTGTAGGGAGATACAATTGGATCATGTGTGACATGATTTGATCAATGATTAATTTTAGCATAATTTCCTCTTAGTTTCCAGGTATATATGTGTAGTAGAGACTACAATATATATCCTTAATAAGGTTCCATGCATGTAAGCTGGAATCTAGCACTTAAGAGTGCTACTTCATTAGGAAAATAAAGGATGGTATTGGATACCTACTTTATGACCTTGAGATTCTTAAAAGATCTCATTTCTGAGAATGTGATTCTGGGAGGATTGAGACTCTTAAGAATCAAGATGAAAATGAAGTGAAGGAACTCATTTAATCTTGAGAAGATAATGAGGCTCCTGAAATCGGAAACTAAAAGGACAATTAAAGATGAAACATTAATACCTCTTCAAATGAGTTTGAGGATGTATTCCATGTGTCAGTTAAGTCTGAGAGTGATCGGACTTCATGTGATGAAGCTCCTAAGGATCATGACATGGAAAGATGGATATTAGCAATAAAGTCTAAAGTAGACTTCATATACAAGTGTTGTATATGGACCCTAGAGGATCCACCTATAAGGGTTTGACCCATTAAGGTGTAAATGGATCTTCAAGAGAAAGGGAACCTGATGAGAAGGTAGAGACCTTCAAAGCTCGGTTCGTAGCCATAAGCTACACACCGGAAGAGAAGACATTGCTTGCAATGAGACTTGCTCTTCGGTAACCATTCTTAAAATCATCAGAATATTGCTAACCTTAGCTACACAACTTGATTATTGCATCTTCAAGATGTAATTCAAGATTGCATTCCTATAAAGAATACCTCTCTGAGGATATTCACATGAAGTAGCCCCAGGGCTTCATGATTGGGGAAAGTAAGGTGTGAAAGCTAAAGAAATCCATCTGTGGACTCAAATAAGCTTCTTGTTATTGGAACATAAGATTTGATGAAATTATAATTGTTATGATTTCAAATAGAATCTTGATGTACCATGTGAAGCTTAGTGGGAGTGCCATTGTGTTCATCGTGCTAAATGTAGATAATATCCTAATCATTTGGAATGATATAAGGATGATAATAAGTGTTTTATAGACTGGCTATTCCATACCTTGAGATATGATCTCAAGAATACCTCTTAGATCTTAGTTCTGAAGTTGTTCAGAATCAAAGAAAAGAGGGTATTGGGACTGTCACATTTGTAGTACACCTTGGACATGTTCCATTCTTGGAAATTCCTAGAAAGGCTTCCTTCCCTTGAGATTTGGTACTGACCTATCAAAAGGGATAACACCTCAAAGAGTTGAGGAAGTGAATGCTAGAACTGCTTGCACCTGTGCATCAGTTACGAGAAGCTAAATGTATACTAAATGTGTATAAAAGCCAGATATCTGCCATGCAGTGGGAGGAGTAAACTGTTACTAATCCCATTATGGAGATAAAACACTTGATTGCAGAAATAACAATATCTTCAAAGATGAGAAGGCTATAGAGATAGTGATCTCTAAGTCTTATCTTCAAGAGCTTAAGACTTTATAGATAGAGATCTAAAAGGTCTTAACTGTGGATACCTTGAGAGATAGTGATCTCCCAGAATAAGGGTATTCTGATAAGGATTATGGAAATACTGGTTATAATAGTCATTGAGCAATAGTGTCGAGGACACTGTAACTGCTTTGACTAGATTGAGTATTGGTTGCATTAGATGCAACATTCGCATTGGATGCGAGCACTGTTACCTAGGGATATGCAAGTGCCGTAAAAGGATTTGGCATAGTCTTTTGGGAACAGAGTGACTGATCAGCTTACCTAGCTATTTCTAAATAGCCTATGATTGTCACATGAGTAAGGGTTTAAATGATTAGCCCATTAATGGCTCTTTGGGCTAGTGGGAGATTGTTGGACATGTGAGCCCACGGCGAGCCATTATGCAATAAATGTTATTGCAAATATCATTCCCTGATCTGAAATGAAGAATAAATAATTTGCATAATAGGTCCCTCTGTACAATTAGGGTTATGTACCATGGCTGTCTTAATGATCATACAGTTGTTGATTCAATTATTGAATCATAGAGGCTGGTGTTTGGATGAATATCTAAAGGGTTAGATTGAGGACTCATCAAGCACCGTCAAATGATTATTAAGATGTGATCTCCAGCCTGAGTAGGAGATGGCAATCCTTTCTCACATAGGCTGATATCTGACCGACCTCTTGATGCAGGTCCTCTGCATTGGAATAGAGATTCGGAGGTGTCAGATTAGTTAGGTCAAAGAGTTGACTTAACGAGATCGAGATAACCGAAGTCCTATGTTGAATGCTGTCACAGCATAGGCACACATCCTCTGACCGGAGACAGATGTATTGCTATATGTCTGAGTATGTACATTTGACAGACCAATAGGTTGATGACCTAACCAAGGTCTATACACCGGCGCGTTGGTGTGCATATAAGGGCATATGAGTAATACGATCTCTCAAAGGGATCATACAGGTTCACTACTGAACCGGAAGACATGAGCTCACTCATGAGATATTGGGAGGAATCAAATTCCGTGCACGGTCGTCTCGCTTTGGAAGCTTGACTGAATTTGTAGGTTTGATATATACTTTTGGAAAGTATATGATCAAGACCTAGGTATGATATATGCTTTTGGAAAGTATATGATCGATACCAAATCCCAATGATCAAATGAGAAACTTGGTGATCAAACCCTGAAGAAGACAGTGTAAAATAGATCTTGATCTTCGGGTTGACCATGGGTCTTCCAGTATGCAGGATGTACAGGTATTGGGAATACCTGAAGGGTGATGTGATCATAAACGATTGTATATCCATGACGCTTCCATTCCGAGGGAGTGATGAAACAGGTCTGGATTTTGGTGACTCCTTTCAGTAGAGAAGCGATCCGATCTTAGTCCAAGTGTTGGACATTGGTCTGAATGAGATTCAGATTCAATGAGAAGATTGGATTTGCGGTCTTGATTTAATCAAGCATCTGTGGGAGGTTCGTAAGATCTGGATTTGAGATAATATCTCAATATCCAAGTCACTATACGTGGAACAATACAATCACCCTGTCCTTATCTCCAAGTATCTGCGGAGAAAGCACATTATTCTTGAAGGAGTTCAAGAATAATTCATTTGATGAATTCCATATCCAAGCAAGAAGAACTTGATGATTAAATGAGATTTAATTATCAAGCTTAATATGAATATGATTCATATTGTGAGAATTATTATCCAAGATAATTAAATGGGATTTAATTATCAAGGATTAGAGAATGTGGATAATACTATCTATGATATATGTGTGTTATAAATATGATTTATAATATACATATATAAGAGAGAGAATCTATGTAAATAGCATTTGTTAATTAATTGTGTGGATTGGATTCACATTAATTAATTAATTGGAAATGTAATTTACAAATTAGTTTGGGTTGTGAATATGATTCACATAATAATCAATGGCATGATTGAAATATTCACAAATTAATTTGGAATTAATTTGGTGGATATTATTGCAATAATAGTTATTGCAATTTATTAAGAAATAATAAGATAAAATAAAAGGAGACAAAATAACACCCCAATTTTAGGGGAGGTTGGTTGACTCCATTTTATTTATCACATTATCTCTTAATTAGTTAATGTTAAATTAAATTATGTTGATAATGTTGCAACATTTTTTAATTTAAATTAATGTTGTTGGTTTTAATCAACAACAATCATAGCCATTGATTTACATGGACCAAGCATAGCCCTTGGATCCATGTGTCCCATGGATTGAGATCCAATGGATCCTAAACTAATATAAATAGAGGGCTAGGGTAGCCTTCCATGGTACATGATTAAGAGTTGTACAAGGTGACAACTCTCTCTCTCTCTCTCTTTCTCATTCTCGCCCTCTCTCTCTCTTTCTCTTCTCCATTAAGTGGTCGTCCACTTTGTGTTGAGAAAAGAGAGACTCTCGGCTTCTTCTTCGACGACTCGTGGATCTCCATCTTCTTTGGAGTTTCTTACTCTAAAGGAAGACGACGGATTTCGTTTGACGAAATCGGGGGAGCCATCGCTTGGATCTTCATCGAGGATTGCGGGAAGGAACGTGACTCATCATCGCGCCCGCAAGTGCGTTCTTCGTGGATCGGACTTAAGATAGGAGGATCTCTACTTTGGGATCTCGCGATCACAACCACGCTTCAAGAGGTATTCCTTGTACTTTGTGGTTTGATGAAACGATCCGAGAAGTGTTCTCATGATCATGTGGTTTCATCTTTAAAGTTAAAAATTTTAATTTCCGCTGCATCTAGCGACTAGTGCGACTAGTTGCTCCGATTGCATACGATGCGATCGACACGCTTCCGTGATGCGCTTGAGGATTCTCAATATCCTTCAGTAGATCTTTAAAAAAATAATTGCAACAATCACTAGATTACAACCCAATCTATAAAAGAAAACCCCACCCATATTGTTCAAGTGAGAAGTCTGAGGATTCACCAGATTTAGTAGACATGGGAGAAGAGAACCAACATAATCCCGTGGACCTCATTCTGCAACAATTACAATTACTGAGAGAAGAAAATGCCACAATCCGCCACACCATCGCACCTCTCATCCGGACACCACCCATTAGTACACATTATAATCCTACGGTAGAAGACTTAGTCCATTGGTTCCAGATTCCACCTGAGGTCGGAGACTTTGAAATAAAGCCAACGTCTCTCTCCCTGATACCAAAGTACTATGGAAATGAGAGTGAAGACCCTTTCTTACACATACAAGACTTTCGGTCTGCCTGTGACACAATGAGCATCCCCGGGATAGCAAAGGAATAAATTTTTATGAAAGCCTTCACTCACTCTCTGAAGGAACAAGCACTCCAATGGCTCCGAAATTATAGAACCCCACTCACCTCCTGGGACGCCTTAAGAGAGGCATTCATCAAGAAATACTTCCCAATAGGGAAGACAAATGCCCTAAGATAAGGCATATCATCATTCACTTAGAGAACAAAGAACCCATTCACGAAGCCTGGGAGCGTTTTAAGGAATTACAATGGAACTACCCTCATCATGCAATCCCCAAAAGGAAATTGGATCAGATATTTTATGAGGGCATAGACACATCATTCAAGACAGTTATCGACAGCTCATGTGACGGAAATTATATTAGCCACGACGAACACTTCGTGTGGACTTTATTTGAAATCATGGTTGATAATTTGGTGAATAGCTCCTCCATTGAACAATATAGTAGGCATGTGAGACCGGTTAATTTAGCTGATCAAGAGAGATCCACTAGTGACTCATCCAACCCAAATCACGATAAATGGGAAATCCTCTCCAAACAAATGGATCTCATGACCTAGGCAATTGGTAAATTGGCTCTGAATAAAGTCTCGAATAACATATGTAGGATTACTTCTAACCCCAACATTTCAAGACTTTGGCCACGTACCATTCACCTATAATCAAGAAATGACTCCTAAGATAGTAAATTGGATATAAAGAAATCAAGGTGGATCATTCTCAAACACCCAGAATTCAGGATGGAGAGAACAATCAAATACTGGGTGGAATGGACAACACAATTACCATTTTCAAAATCACAACCAACCTAAACAACAGATGAAACCTCCCATGACTCAACCTCCATCAGCTGTGAATTTTAATGCTCTTACCCAGGCTATTCAGCAGCTTGCCACAACACAACAACAAGCCAACCAAGCTCAACAACAAGGAAATGCTGAAAATGCTCGACAATTTACCGAGATCAGGTCTTACATCCTAGCATTGTCACCTGAACCCTTACCCAATCCTAACTCCAATAGAGCTACCTCATATGGATCTTTTCACACCCCTCCGCCACCTGTCGGATCCTTCACCTCACCTCCTGGATTTCAACATCAAAATCAAGGATTTTCCACACCTCATAACACCAACAATTCAACCCAGGGAAACACACAACAACCGCCTAGAAATCAAGTGAGTTTCAAAACACCAACCCATTCCGACCAATCCGCCAATGTTGTAACTCTTCGAAACATGAAAACCACATCTACTCACACCGCATCACAAACTATTGAGAATGGAAGCGAAGAGGAAGAGGACATCGATAATGAGGAGGAATCAATTAAGATCTCCACCCCTCCCACTTCCTCCCCGACCATAACCATTCCCTTTCCCAAATCTCTTCGCAGGAAAAACACGAGATCATCCACCATCAATCCAGAGCTAGAAGAACTATTCTCAGACATTGTCATCAAAATCCCCCTCTTGAAAGCCCTCAAACAAGTCCCAGCCTTCTCCCGCTTCTTAAAGGAAAAATGCACACCAAAGCAAAAATCAAAGGGAAAGAATAAGAATGATCACGAAGAGATTGAAAAGTATGTGCTTCCATGAGCCACATCAAATGCCATTTCCCAATTCCTGCCAACCAAGAAGAAAGATCCAGGGGCACATTGGTTAAATGCACAATCGGTGACTTGACTTTCAGCGTACTTTGTTGGATAATGGTGCCTCAATTAATCTCCTCCCTACTTCTATCGTAGAACACTTTGACTTAGGGAGACTAAAACCTATCTCGATGATTTTACAAATGGTTGATCGTTTGATGAAGAGACCATTAGGACTTCTTGAGGATGTCATAGTCACAGTTCATGGACATCAATTTCCTATGGACTTCATTGTGATGGAAATGGATCCCGCTAATACACTGAGTGAAACTCCCATCATTCTGGGAAGACCATTCTTGGCCACTGCCAAGGCACACTTTGATTATGAGGATGGGAGAGTAGAGTTTAAAGATAACGTTAAGGTCATTCATGTAGATATTATCATCCCCACTTCTATTGACTCTGAGACTGAAGATTGTGGTTGGATAGAAAATTACGCTGTACTTGATATACAAAATGATTTTACCCCTATCCATCTCTCCAAAGACCCTCTAGAGGTTAGTCTGAACACCTTTCGATCCACTTACAAGGACATGTCTCATCAAGTTGCCACATATAATCTGAACTCTGCACTCGAAGCTCCACCATGCCCTCTCACTGGTAAGGAAATTTTTGAGTTAGATGAAGCCTAGGACACACTAAGCACTGAACTTGCATTGACTTCATCTATGATAATGTCCATGATGGAGCCACCATTTGAGACTATTTCATTGATAAATACAGAAGACATTGCCCCTCTGACCCCACCAACTCCCATTGTCGAACTGAAACCCTTACCACAAGACCTGAAATATGATTTCCTCGATGATTAACACACTCTGCCAGTCATCATTAATGCCAACTTAGATAGCACTCAAGAAAGCCAACATATGGAAGTGTTGAAAAGGAATTCTAAAGATATTGTATGGAGAATAACAGACTTGAAAGGAATAATCCCAACATTTTGCACACATCACATATACTTGGAAAATGAAAGTAAACCCTCTCGAGAAATGCAAAGACGGTTGAATCCTAATCTACAAGAGGTTGTGAAGAATGAAATATACAAGTGGTTGAGGGTGGGCGTCATTTATCCTATTGCTGATAGTCCTTGGATCAGTCCTCTCCAGGTTGTCCCCCAAGAAAGCTGGATTGACAATTTTCAAAAATGAAAAAGGAATGTGTCGATTATAGGAAACTCAACAAGGCTACCAGAAAAGATCATTTTCCATTACCATTTATTGACCAAATCATCGAGAAGCTAGCCAGAAAAGAATTCTTTTGTTTTCTGTATGGATATTCCGGTTATAACCAAGTGGCCATAGCACCAGAAGATCAAGACAAAACCGCTTTCACTTTTCCCTTTGGGACTTACCTTTCGCCGCATGCCTTTCGGATTATGTAATTCCCTAGCAACCTTTCAAAGATGCATGATGGGAATTTTCACCGATATGATCAGCGATTTCATGGAAGTATTTATGTATGATTTCTCTATTTTTGGGGACTCCTTTGAGGAAACACTCGGATTTTTGGATAGAGTCCTACAAAAATGCATTGAAGTAAATCTAATATTATCTTGGGAGAAATCACACTTCATGGTGAAGCAAGGGATTGTTGAGACATATTATGTCAAAGAAAGGGATGGAAGTAGATCCATCAAAAATTGAAGCCATCACTCACTTAGGTCCACCTGTGAATGTAAAAGGAGTTTGATTCCTCCTAGGGCACGTCGGTTTTTACCACCGATTTATCAAGTATCTCTCGAAAATTGACCGTCCGTTCACCAAGCTACTTGAGAAAGACCAAGATTTTATGTTCACAGAGGAAGCATTCTAGTCCTTCACTCTTATGAGAAAAATCATCACTAAAGCACCCATATTATAGCCCCCTGATTGGACTCTTGAATTTGAAATCATGTGTAATGCTTCTGATTATGTTGTTGGGGCAGTTTTGGGACAAAGAAAGGATAGTAAACCATATGCTATCCACTATGCTAGCAAGACACTTGATGATGCACAAAAGAATTACACTGTAACTGAGAAAGAGTTGCTAGTTGTGGTGTTCTCACTAGAAAATTTTCGGTCTTACATCTTGGGATCCCATATCATAATATACACAGACCACTCTGCTCTAAAATACCTATTCACAAAAAAGATGCCAAATCTAGACTCATTAGGTGGGTTCTATTGCTCCAAGAATTTGACTTAGAAATTCGAGATAAGGCCGGAGCAAAGAACGTCGCTGTCGATCACTTATCAAGACTCCATTCACCTCTTCCATCCGATGGCTCGATCGACAATATGATCCCCATCTCTTACACTTTTTCAGATGAAAATATAATGGTTATCTCTCAACTTACTTGGTATGCGTACATCGTCAATTACCTCGTTACTCCCAAGTTACCTGACGATTGGCCAAAACATAATAAGGATAAAACCAAAGCCCAAGATCGATATTATTACTGGGATCACCCTTTACTCTTCAAAGAGGGCACTGGTTTAATTTGGAGACGTTGTATCCCTGAATCTGAAGTCTCTAATGTCCTATCTCACTGCCACACTTCTGGGTGTGGAGGACACCATTCAGGGAAGTGCACATTCGCTAAGTTCTTACAATGTGGTTTCTACTATCCTACACTCTTTAAGGATGCCCATAATTTTGCTCAATCTTGTCCTACCTGTCAGACCAATAGAACATTGACTCGACGCAACATGATGCGCCTCCAACCCGTACATATAGTCGAAATCTTTGATACTTGGGGAATAGACTTCATGGGACCCTTCACCACATCACAAGGCTATCAACACATCCTACTCTCCATTGACTACGTATCCCGTTGGGTTGAATTTGGGTTGAATCCATTCCCACTCGCGCTGTTGATAGCGTCGATGTTGTCAAATTCCTGACCAATCTTTTCTCTTGATTTGGATTGTCAAAGGTGGTCATTAGTGATGGTGGAACCCACTTTCCGGATGCTTCAATAAAGAATTTACCTAAAATAATGGATTCGAACACCGTGTCTCAACCGTCTATCACTCACGGACAAATGGAATGGTTGAGCTGTCAAACCGAGAAACCAAGACCGTACTCCAGAAAATTATTCGCTCTGGTCGTAAAGACTGGTCTCAGTACTTTCCTTCTGCTCTCTGGGCCTACAGTACAACCTTCTGCACACCCTTATGAATGATCCCATACCGATTGATCTATGGAAAGCCTTGCCATTTACCCGTTAAGATTCACCATAAATCACTCTGGACAATCAAGAAATGTCATTTCGATTATGATGAGGCTGGAAAAAGAAGATCATTGGATGTATCTGAATTAGAGGAATTAAGATCACAAGCCTATGACAGCAACTTGTTGTACAAAGAGAAAATCAAAATATGGCATGATGCGAACATTTCAAGGAAAACATTTCAGGATAATCAAAAAATATGACTTTTCAATGCAGATTTAAAACTATTCCCAGGAAATCTGAGATCGAAGTGGAAAGGACCATACATTGTAACCCGTCTTTGATAACGGTTCAATAGAAATCTGTGACCCAAACACCAAAGCCACTTTTAGAGTCAATGGTCAAAGATTTAAAACACGTTGTTGAACCCTGTGGTCCCATGCATGTTTGTGCAACATACCTTCTACAAGAACAATAAGCAGTATACATGTCGAGCTGAGACGTTAAATCATGCATTCTTGTGAGACTCTCCTCACAGGTATCTTTTCTTCTTATTTTTCACATGTTTATTTTCACTGCATTGCATTACATAAGTATGGGGGTACACCTCTTTACTAAAAAAACCAACAAAACATAAAAATACATTTTCACATCACTCGCCCAAATCTGTTGGTCCTCTAAGTCATGCGGACTTGGCTTCTGATAAGCATGGGAGAATGTTTGCATATTTTTCAAAAATTGCATATGTTTTACAAAAAAACCACCAAAAGAATGCTTCATTCCCTATTTTTATCCTACTTTTGAGAAATCAGCTCTTCATTGCATAGAGCATAGACTGAAGCTGAGTTGACACTAATCCACTTAATTCCATCAGAATTTCACTAGGCATGAGTTTTTAAGTTTTCTTCAGGTCCATATGGACTTTATTCTCTCAATTCCACATACTCTAGTATTGAATGAACTTTTGTATCTATCTAGATCACCTAAGCAACTAGTAGCACTCTTAAACTCTTCAATGTATATTAAGCAACTACACATTCCACATAGCTTGATTGAGTTTATTTTCCTAGATAGCCTGATTGAGTTTATTTTACTAGATACAATTACAAACTAGTTGAGGTGAGGGGTTGTCCTCTTGGTTGTGTCAATGCCAGAACCTTGTCTATAGTCAATGAAGGAACCTGACTCAAGAGCAACATGATCTCTCTACTCTAAGTGTGTCAGCAAATAAGCCAGTATCGTGCCTCCAAAGTCAATATTAAACTGATACTACCTTTGATACCAAACCCATAATACAAAAGAATGCCAAAAACCACCAATCATGCAAAGATGTGTGAAGCAAAAGCAACAAAAGAAGACCACCAAATAACCCTTCTCCATCAACAAGACATGGTAGCAGCCCAATGATGCTACCTAATTTCTTAAAAGAGGCCCAAAGAGGCCCAGGATTGTGCTCTGCAAAAGGAAAAAAAATGAGATCAACGGACCAAAGTGGTCTACGGAAAACCCCAAAAATTAAGTCTCATTCTCCAATAAACTATGACCTATTTTTCTATGCTGACATACTTGGGTGAAAAGAGAATATGCTTGAATTCAGGTGAGGACTGAGGCTGTATGTTTAGGGAATCATTCGGTACCTTGATAGATTGTGTTGTTAGCTCGTTCTCTTGACTCACGAAAGCTACAACTACACTAACAATATTTATATCCATTCATGGTCAGAGAGAATACTTGTTGCTTAGGGATAAGCTGACTTGATCGACCTTCTGAAATCATGTCTGATTTTGTTAGAACTGAAAAAGTGTTGAAAGCTAAAACAACATAAGTCAAGACGATAATTCGAACAAATCTTTAATCCCTGGGTCGACTCTACTGAAGTTCGTGTATATGTGTGGTTGGAGTCTGAAAACTCAAGACTTTGTGGGAGTGTCTGCTGCAAACCCTCACCTAGCCCATCTTGATTATTTCCCTCGTACTTTGTTATATTTATCTTATTCTTGCTCGAGACTAGCAAGATTTAAGCATGGGGATGTGATGATTACATATTATGTTGGTATAATACCATACAAATTACATGAAAAATCCCATTAATATTTGACACATACACCTCAATACCACTTAATCCAGATATTATTTATTTTACAAATACAATGGGAAAACCACCTCTAAAATGCACATTTGATTTAAATGAACAAATTCTCTCCTCTACATTAATTATATAATACCACCTTCCAATCATTCAATTATGTATCCAAACAAAAATTGCATGGTCATTAAATAAAACATCACATTCAACCACATACATTTATACATCCAATTTGGCTCTACACATATTTTGTTGGAAAGAAATGGAGGGGGTTTGAGGGTAATATAAACTTTCTTTATTGACTGTGGGGCACCACATCCCATGCACATTGAGACTCCCATGTAAATATGCATGAATGCCCTCTTTATTCTTCTCTCTCTCTCTTGACCATGCAGTATTTATTCCCCATGCATTATTTATTCCCTATGCATATGTCTCCCATGCATGGATGTATTTATTTCTTTTGTCTTTATGTGCATGAGACGAAGATCCTTTAAAGGTCAAAGGATGCAAATAACATCTATAAAAGGAGGAGTCTCCCAAGGAACCAGGGGCTCGGGATCTCTTTCCCGATGCACCCTCTCTATCCCACTCGTTGCTCCCTCTATTGCAAGGCAGCTCTCTTCCACATCTTTTTCCTCACGTAGTCAGCAACTCCAGCTCGTGGCCTCCTCTTTCTCGACACCGCCACCAACTCCAACCAACGTGTGATCATCCCACGCATCTTCACCGCGCAAGACCACATGCCTTCGTCTTCAAACTCTTTCGTCGCCACTACCTCCTCGCGCACATATCTAGCAAGCCGTACATCTCTCTCCTCCATCGTCATCATCGTCTTCATTCTGGATCTAAATAGAGAAGCATTTCTTTTTCTTCCTTATGCTTACATTTTATTACATTGGTTAGTTTTGTTTAAGTCGAATTTGAAAGAAACAACTCTCATTTTGTATGATGTCTTGCATTTGATTTTGTTTAAGTTGAACTTGAAAGTATTTTTTATTTTGTAAGATCTCTCTTTTCAAGTCTAAATTTCTTTAAATATATGAATTGCAAGTCTTATATCTCATTATTCTTCTTGAAACATTGCAAGTGTCATCTCATTTCCTCCATCTTAATTTGCGATTCAACTCCTGTTTTCTTATTTAGTTGCACTCATACCCTCTTTCGTTTATTTCAAGTTCTAACAAATATTTTCACCGTAGATTACATTTTACCGTCAAAATCTCTTTAACACAATTTTTCTTTCATCGCAATAGATTAGAATTTTAATAAATTTGAAAGAAGAACAGAAATTGTGAGTTTGCTTAGTCCCTGCGGATATGAACCTCTACTTGCACTATACATCTCATACATTTTCATTGTGCTTTTAGTTGTAATCTTATTTGTTTGATTGTGGTTTTTTGTGGAACAACAACGACGTGGTAAAACTATCTTTTTAAACTGTGTAAAATCACATCAACAACAGGGACTGAAATGAAAGAAAATAAGTTGTATTACACTTAGGTCCTTGTGTAGGGACCTAAATGCAAAATCTGGAAGTTCTGGCGGCGGCCTCTGATTTGGAAACTGTGGGGAATTATAATGCAAATGTTATACAACGAATGGTCAGGATTATATTTGCTTGCACGATTTGGAGCGTTGACGGATGACACACATCGCTAAGTTGTAGCGTTTGTGTTCTTCAACTGTTCTTCCCCAAATATGGATGCTGGTGGTGATGGCGACTTCTGTGTCTGCTCTCCAATGATGGAATGCTTGGCTCTATCTTCTGCAAGGCTAGAGTGGTCACTCCTTCACCCTTGAGCTCCCTACGGTGGAGAAGGCGTCGAAGATGGAAGAAATGCTCTTGAGAAGTCCGACTAGGGTTGGTTCCTAGTCATGAAGACCGCCTATGAATTAGAAATCTAGAATGAGAATTCAACTCAATTGCAGGCGAATAAGGTGATTTAGATGATTGTGGTGATGCTCCAATAACTCCTCAATACTAGCAATATAGATTTTGATGATCGATTCGTGTAAGAATCGACCTAAGAAGTTTGGTTTTGTAGTTCAAATGCTTTTAGACAGTGTGATCTGGGAACAAAATTGGATTGTGATGTGAATGATTTTAAAATGGAATTGAGTCTAAAGTTAAAGATGGGTAAGTAGCCAATTTGATGATGTAACTAACAACACTAATTAGGGCTCATGAATCGATGAAATTGAATGGGAAAAGAGTGAACGAAGTCACCAGGGGATAGAAGGTATAGGACCTTGTGGGTTTAGGCATGACGGGGTGAAGTTCCCGGAGTTGTGCATCGCATACGACGGTGATGCAAGGTGGACGAGCATCTTGGAACTCTCCTCCTTAGACCATTCTTCCACGCAGAGAAAACCTCAAATGTTGTCACCACCGGGTTGAGGCAGAGCAAGGCTAAGAAAGTAGGTTGTCAGCCACTAGATATGAAGTTAGGGAGAAGTTAGTTCGTAAATGGTTAACTTTAGGTCGATTTATAGGATGATTAGGTGGAGTTAGGTAGTAATTTAATGGTGTGTGTGTAATGGTAGTTAGGAGATTAAAATGGAGGGATGAGATTGGGTTTTGGATGGAGAAGATGGCGAAAATAAATGTGTGAAGTGGATTGGTTAGAACAGAAGCTCCAATAGACTGTTCTTGAAAAACATGAACTAGGTGCTGAAACGTGTGAGCAACTGGTTGGCAAGATGAAATAAATGTAGTATAAATTATGTAATAAATAATAAATATGATATTTTAAATAGGTATAAAAACAAAAATTATAATTAATTAATTTATCTAATAGAAATAATTAGTTTTTATAAAAAAAATAAATATTTTAAGAAATATAGATATTATATTAATAAATAGGTATAAATAATATTTGGTACATATTTATTTGATTTTTAAATTAATTAATTAAAAGGAAGAAACTTATTTTTTATATTTTCTTAATTATTAGAATAATAAACAGAGTTTTTGTAATTTTTTGTGGATTTTAAAAAATTAATTTAAATATATAAATATGGGTATAAGTTACACAGTTCAATTTCATCTATAAATTAGAGTTTTTTATTTATTTAAAATAATAAATAATGCATGAAAATTCTGAAATAAATCATGCTTAGAACACACGATCAAGAAACTAATTAAGAATTATAAAATCATCAAACCTATAAATAATGCGTTCTTGATAAAACTAATAGCACGGAAACCCAGTTGCCATTAGGACCCAAAACCAACTTCTTGCTAATAGACTCTGATTTTTGTGAAATCACCTCTAATAATTAGAGAATATTATATTATGAACTTTAAAGGTGAGGAGAGTGAAATTGGAGTTTGTATGAGAAAGTTATCATGTTCGGAAGTTGAGAATTTGATAATCTAAAAGTTGGATTTCTTGGCATATGTACAAGATATTATTTTTACTTATTTTTATATTTTTCTATAAATTTTTAGAAATATTTACGAAAAGAGATCTGAAAAATATGTTCATATGAATTAATAAAAAATAATGAAGATTTGATAATTATTTGATAAATAATGAAGAGTGTATAGAGTAAGTAATTAATTATTTTTTTATTATTTTCTTTCCTTAGCTGCCCCTACTTATTTGTTTGTCGACCAATCCCTGCTTAATTGGTCTCAGGGGTTAGTTTAAAAATATATCTTGCAGCTATATTTATTTTATAAGTCATATTGTACATATATAAATATCTACATTTTGCCTTCTTTTTGTTTTCTTTATTTTTATTCATTTATTTATTACATACAAGTGTATTTTTATTCATGAATATCATTTTAAAAAAGGAAATTAATGAATATTTATATGCATTTGTTAAGGGTCTTAAGATAAAATGCAGAAAGAATGTTAATGAATCATGGATTCATCAGTAGACCCTTGAAGCTCTTTGGTTATTTGGCCCAACCTGGGAGGTGTTCTTGACTTAAGAAGCTCTGATATGGGCTATTCTAAAGGAGCAACCTGCACGAAATCAAAGAAGAAGTCCAGACGAGGCTCTCTAGGATTTTTTGGAGAGATGGATGTGGTGATGACGAGGTCCAGAGAAGTGATGATGGGAAACATCGATGGCTCGATCCTAAGGGAATCAAGGTGATATGAGTGGTTTGGAGGGTGAGGAAGTGTAGGCAAAAGAAGATGGGGTGGTTGCGGTGGCCGGGAACATGGCAGAACAATGAGACACAATGGTCGGAGCCTTATAGCTCTGGCAAGATCCAAATTCAATCCTAGTGTAAAAAAGTGATTGAAAACAAAAAAGGCATACAATAAAATCTAACATCTAAATCTGCATAGAAATAATAAGAGAGCAGCTCGAACCTATATAGAAAGATCAGGGAGTAGGACAGGCTAGCACACCGTCGTGGGTCCCCTCTTCTCCTCTATTAATAATGCCAACACCTCAGGGGACCTCCCCGATCACCGGAATGCGCCCTTGGCCAAGGGCAGCAAGCTTTAGAATCCAAAAAGGGACCAAGTTTGCTAAGGAGGACAAGTGCTTTTATTTATGAACATGGGTTTCGACCCTTATTATCCTAGGGTTATGATGAATCTGCATTTCATCATATTTATTCATTTATTTTAGCTGAAAATCCATTATAAAACACCTGTATATATTGATAAATCCATATTCTTACTAACATGTATCCACGTGTAAATATTGTATATTTATTATTATTTTAACACAAAATAAATAAATAAATAAAAGAAAAAATAAAGAAAATAAAGGAAATTGAGAAAATAAAAGATTGTATATATGTAATAGATACAGGCTGAATTAATCCTCGAGAGAAGGTCAAGACTTGAAATGATCAACTAGGAATAAAGTAGGGAGATAGGTTCTTTAATTAGAAAATCCAAAAAATACGTTGTAAATACTTTTGAATTTATTCTATGAATTTTTGTATAAATCTTATACTATTTTGTTTTTACATGAATTGACCTCAAGTTAAATAATTTTCAAAAAATATTTTGTAACAAAAAATGCCTTCTAAATAACAAAAGTAATTGCAAAATAAAATCATGTATAGAATACAAATAACTACACTTAGAAAAAGTTATAAGTGATTATTGAAAGACCAATTCTCGCTCCTTATGTACTCAAATTGAATCAAACTCACTTCCATCATATTGATTGATCTGTGAATCACCCTATCTAAATATGTCTATTTTGTTGTAGTCGGGAAATCAGGATCTATCAAAAATTAACCGCACTAATTATTGAATCAACAAATTAGTTAATGTGCAGCTTTATGTATTTTTAACCTGGGCAAGCCCCATTGTCGACTTAAGGAGGAAAAGGAACAACGTCGGATCAAGTTAGACAAATTAGCTCATAGTTTTCAAGAGGATTTTTTTGGTAACTTTTTTATGCGATAAAAATGCGAATGCACAAATGCGATTGAACTAGGTTATTATGAAAATAAAAAACTTAGACAAATTTAAATTTAATGTGGAATTAATCCAAATTAGCCAACTTATATTTTTCCTGGAAACCATATCCAACAATGAATGCAACATGTATTTTTTAGAATTTTTCGGTGTTAAAAGGCAACAACTAAAAATGCAAACTTTTAGGCGTTTTACGCCACTATTCATGGAAATATAATGCAAAAATTATAAAATTTTACGGGAAGTTAAATGTAACAAAATTAATCTATAATAGTTTTTGGGGCTTTTTTGACAAATTATGATGTTTTAAGTTTTCTTTATTGAAGACTGAGTGAATGTGAGTATTTAATTTCTACTAAATCCACTAAATAAACTTTATACGAAGAGTGATTTATCTCAAATAGATATTTTAATTAGAAATCCAAGAGATTTGAAATTTCACAAAAATTATATTTGTAGATGTAATTAAAAATCAATTGGATAAATTACTCAATAATTTATTTAATGCACGAGACAACTCCAATTTAGATGAAATTTGGTTAGCAATTAAAAAGAATTAAGAAGTATCATCTCTAATTTTTGTAGAATTTTCATAGAAATATTTATTTAAATATGAATTATACACCACAAAATGGGTAAAATATCTAATGTTTCACCAAAATAATTTAGTTAATTACCTAATGCTCAGACCATTATAATTAAATTGCTAAAAGATAGAGAATTATTTACTCCACAATTTGCATTTTTTGTGTTAAAAAAATAATGCAAAATTAACATCTAGAAAAAAAACATAAGTGTAGGGGTCTCTTTACAATACACAAAATAAAAGTGAATGAACTGAAATGCATAGGGGCACGTTTACAATAAAATAAATATAATGGACATAAAATGCAAATTTTCCAAAAAAAATAAAAAAAATAAAAGGGACCTTTGGATAACGTGGGTTCCAAGAATGGAACCCACTAGGGCACGATAAGGATTAGGTCGCGGAGCCACGCGGAGCCACGCGGAGCCACGCGAAGCGGATGTGGCAGCTGGAGGCGGCGCTAACTAGTCGTGGAGCAGGAGGAAGGACTGATGTAGGGGGCAGGTGCTACTAGGACAATGGCTAGCATCACATGCAACATACACGTTCTGGAGTGCGGTGGAGGCACGCACTGCTGGTCGACGGTGCATGGCGGTGAACAGGAGCTTGGAGGCTGTTGGAGATGGATGCGCGCAGGCGACACGAGGAGCTCGGTGGGTGCACGACTAGGGACTTTAGTCACATGATGTCATCACGCGCTGGAGGCACGGGTGCGTTTGTTGGCTCGTGCAGCACAAGAGGGCGCACAACGATAGAGGCGTGCAACGGTAACGCGATGCGTACACTGCAGGTGGAGGAAGGGGCAGCGGGGGGTAGTGGCTTTTCTACTGCCCTTATTTTTTATTTTTGTTTGTATTTTTTAAAATTTTTAACAGGAAATTAAGATATATAAATGAAATGAAGATGTGGTATTTGTGATGTATGATCATGATAATGATGTAAGATTAATTATAAAGAAAATATGATTATGAGGTGGTGGTGATGTGATGGTGATTGTGATTGTGATTTCGACGTGATATTTATGAAAATGTTTTGGTGATGAACAACAAGGGAAAATTTTTTGTTAGATAAAAAAATGGAAAGGAAAAGGAGAGGGATACTTACCTGTGATTCGTCAGATATCGGAGGAGGTGAACCTTAACTCCTATCGCTGCTTCAAGGAGATGGCGGTTGCTCCGAAGCTCAATGAGCATTGTGAATCTCGTGACGATAGTGCATAACACCGGATTATGCCTTGAGGTTTCCATCTCTCAACTCGTCTCCCACAACTGTCACCTAAAGGTTAACGGGGCTCGACCTCTTTTCTCTCGAAACAACGGATGAAGATGAAAGGAGTTGAGGGGAATAAAAAGAGGAGGAGGAGAAAGTAAGGAGAGGTGTAGAAGATGGAGGAGTGGTGGAGAAAGTATCTTGGGTGGTGACATCGAGTGAGAACAAATGGAGGGAGATGAGAAAAATAAATAAAGAAAAAATAGGTAAAATAAGTTGGATACTATAAATAATAAAGAGAAAAGAAACAAAAGTAGAAGAAAATATTAAAAATGTAAATAAATAATTAATAAAAATAAATTAAACTAGTTTAATTTACGAAACTAAAAATATAAAAATAATAAAAAATGGGGTGACACGTGGGAGCTCCAAGAACTGCCATGTGTCGCTCCCAGAAAAATCAAAAATCAAATGTAAATAAAAAATAAATAACAAAATAGGTTCAATAAAAAAGTGGCCAACATGAAAGTTGCTCACCTCGATGAGATCTACAATTTTCTTAAAGGTCTACTTATCAAAATAAGTCATATGTACAAAGTGTATGTTTGGATGGTATCTTAAAGGTTTAAAATGTCATATTTTGTATTTTGTGGATTTTTTGTCATTTTTAAACAAGATAAAAATAAAAATTAAATTAGAGAAAAATATAAAATGGATATTTACAACATAATCTATTTTTTAGTTTTTTAATAATTAAGAAGATGAAAAGATAAAATAAAGGGTATTATGGTTAATTTGTACAATATACAATAGGGGCCAAAAACCCATGTTTCAGATACAAACTCTGATTTTTATGAATTTGGTCTTATTTTGAAAGTCTTTGAACGTATATTTACATCTAAAGCAGACATTATATGAGAGGGATATTTACATTTGAATGTTCTTGGTCTCAAACTTGGATTTGGATTTTATTGGTCAATTTTCAAGTTGATATTTTTTATATTTTTCCTTTATTAGTGCTAGTTATCCTGACATCTTAAAGAGAAGGCAAAGATGAGGAGGAGTGACCAGGGAGGTATGGTGTGGGGACCAATATCCTGACATCTTAAGAGAAGTGGATGAATGTAAGCAGATAGAGGTAAAAAATGTGCAAGTACACAGAACAACACACATAGACAAACACATAACAAAGCAAGTGCAAACCCAAAATTCACTAACTCTACACATGAGGGTCGTAAAGTTTGGCTGAATTATCTTATCAGTTTTAGTTGGTGATAAATGTAAGTCTTGAAAGATCAACGAGCTGTTAGGTGAATGTACTTCCCTATAGACTATCTCGATTCTTATGAATAGTTGCACCCACTTTCAGCCAATATAGGATTAAGTGTGGACCGTATAAATATGGCTACCCGTTTCTTGAGGACAAAGCCTTATAAGGCATCCTCTAAGCCTCCCACTCTACTAAGGAAATCTGGATCGTTTACCGACTACCTGTATATCCTCACTGAAAAGTGGCTAAAATTTTTTTTTGAACTAGTAGTCTACATGAAAATCCTGGCTTTGGCTATATCCTAGGGCCGTCTCTCTCTTACTTAAAAATAAATCAAACAATGGTGGGGTTTCTCTCCAAGAAACAAGGGTTAATTTTAGTAAAAAAAATTAGTCCAATTCAATTAGCAGTCTTGATTTTAGAGACTAGTTTTCGTTGTAATTAATCCACACAAGCAATCATGTCTACCGTCCAGTCCCAAATCCTTTATCCTAGGTTGGAAAACCGATAGAGAGAATCGGAAAAAGCCGATGCAATCGAGAAAACGATGATGAATTCTTGAGTAAGAAGACTTGCAGTGCCTCCAGCTCTCTACAATGCAAGATGCACACTAAATTGAAATTTTACACTATATGAAATGCACACGAGAAAACTGTTCCTAGAAAGTCAGTTCTATTAGTGAGTGATGAAAAATTAATATTTACTAATAGCTCTGCAGTCTAAGTGCATCTCATTAAGTGTGATATGTGCCCTATAGAGTATGAGAATAAGAAGAAAAATTCTATGAGAGCCGTGAGTGAAGGTCCCAGTCTATATCAAGAAAACCACACAACCACAAAGAGTCCAATATCAAGGGTCCAGCTACAAATGTGAAACAGTCCAATATCAAGGGTCCAGCTACAAATGTGAGATTTCAAACAGAATCGATTGTAAATATGGAATAATTACAATATAATTAAAATTAAAATATTTCTTCAAAAATCTTCTTGATGTCTCAACAGCCGACTCGATCCACAAATCATCGGCCTCCCATGTAGTTCGAGATGCATCAACTTCAAGAAAGCCGCTCCAAGTCCACCGAGCCCTCGCACAAAATGATAAAATTCTATGTTAGAGAGAGACAGACAGAGAAACAAATAAGCAGAGAAATAATGAGAAAATGGAATAATTAAAAGTGGGTTCGGGTGTAAAACTATCCGAATGAATGGAAAACCTAAATCTAATTTTCTAAAATGATCCTAAGTCATGTGCCTCCCCGCCAACGACACCATTTGATTAATCTTAGAATCAGCCTATCTATATGTGTCTATTTTGTTGTAAGGTAAATCAGGATCGGTCAAAAATTAACCACATGAATTGATGAACCATTGAATTAGTTAATGTGTGGTTTTATGTATTTTTAACTTGGACAAGCCCCAGGGTCGATTCAAGGATGGCAAAGGAACAACGTCGGATCAAGATAGACGAATTAGCTTCAAGTTTTCCAAGCAGAATTTGTTTATGCGATAAAATTGCAAATGCACAAATGCAACTGAACTAGGTTATTTCGAAAATAAGAAACTTTTCCAAATTTAAATTTAATGTTAAATTCATACAAACTATCTAATTTATAATTTTCGTAAAAATGTAATCCAACAACGAATGCAAAATGTATTTTTTTAGGATTTTTCTAACAACGAAAAATGCAAACTTTATAAAGGTTTTTATGCAATTTTTCATGCAATTAGAATGCAAAAATTATAAAAAAATATTATTAGAAGTTCAATACGATGGAATAATATTACAATAATGTTTTTGGAATTTTTGACAATTTATGATTTGTTTAAGATTTCTTTACTGAAGACAGTGTGACTACGCGTATTTAATTTGTAATAAATCCATTAAATAACTTTATATAGAGAGTGATTTATCACCAATAAATATTTTAATTAGAAATCTAGGAGACTTAAAATTTCGTGAAAATTTTATTCATAGATTTAATTAAAAATCAACTACATAAATCACTCCACAATTTATTTATAAACAATACAACTCCAATTTAAATGAAATTTGGATAGTAATTAAAATGCATTGAGAAGTATCGTCATCACAATTTTCATAGCAATATTTAATTAAACGTGAAGTAAAAACCATAAAATGGGTAAAATATCCAATGATTCACCAACAAAAATAGTTAACTACCCAATGCTCATAAAATTATAATTAAATAGAAAAAAGATAGAGAATTAATTACTATACAATATGTTTTCTTTGTATAAAAAATAATGCAAAATTAATGTCCAAATCAGAACATAAGTGTGGGGGGTATCTTTGCAATACATGAAATAAAAGTGAATGACCTGAAATGCACTGGGGCATGTTCGTAATTAAAGAAAAATAACGGACCTAAAAGTCAAATTTTCCAAAAAAAGGGACCTTTGGATAGTGTGGGTTCCTAGAATAGAATCCATTAGGGAACGATGAGGATGAGGACATGGAGGCGTGTGGTGCGGATGTGGCGGCTGGAGGTGAAGCTGGTTGGGCACCAAGCAGGCAGAAGGAGCCGATGTAGGGGGGTAGGTGCCGCTGGGATAGGGGCTGGCTCGCTCGTAACAGACACGTTATGGGGTGGATATGGCGCATGGTTGTAGTCACACTGGAGAGGCATGCCCCCATAGCGAGATAACGGGTGGCCGCGGCAGGGTCGAAGGCGGTAGGGGTGCGGTCCAGGTGCGTGCGGCTGGTCGACGGTACACGATAGTGGATAAAATCTTGGAGGGCGGTGTAGATGGATGCGCGCAGACAACGTAAGAGTTCGGTGGGCATGTAACTAGGGGGCTACAGTCGCGTGATGGCGTCGTGCACTGTAGGCATGGGTGTGCTCAATAGCATAGGAGGGCACACAACGATGGAGGCATGCAGTGCGGACGCGACAACTGAAGGAAGAGGCAGCACGAGGGCAGGGGCCTTTCTCCTACCCTTGTTTTTTTTAATTTTTTATTTTTTCTAAATTTTTTAAATAGGAAATTAAGATAAATAAATGAAATAATGAGGTGGTATTTGTGATGTATGATGATGATAATGATGTAAGAAAAAAAATATGATTACGAGGTTGTGTTGATGTGATGGTGATTGTGATTTGGATGTGGTGTTTATGAAAATATTTTGGTCATGAACAACAAGGGAAAATATTTTGTTAGATAAAAAGACAAGGAAAAGGTGAGGGATACTCTCCTGTGATTCATCGCATCGGAGGAGGTGGACCTCAACTCCTGTCATCTCTTCGAGTAGATCGTGGATGTTCCGAAGCTCAACAAGCATTGTGAAACTCATGATGATAGTGCATACCATAGGATCTTACCTTGTAGTTGTCATCACTCAACTTGCCTGCTACTGCTATCACCTGAAGATTAAAGGGGTTTGATCTCTCTTCTCTTGAAACGACGGATGAAGATGAATGAAGGGGAAGAGGGGAATAAAAAGAGGTGGAGAAGATGGAGTGGTGGAGAAAGTGGGTTGGGTGGTTACTTGGAGTAGAAAACAAGTAAAGGGAGAAGAGAAAAATAAATAAATAAATAATAAGTAAAATAAGTAGGCTACTAAAAATAATGAAGACAAAAGAAATACAAGTAAAAGAAAAATATTTAAAAAATGAAAATAAATAAATGTAAATAAATGATTAATTAAAATAAATAAATAATAAATAAAATAAAGTTATGTAAATAAGAAAAATAATAAAATTTGGGTGACATGTGGCAGCTATAGGAGCTGCCATGTGTCGCTCACAAAAAATCAAAAATAAATGTACTAAAATAAACAAGAAATTACAAAAGAGGTCAAATCAAAAATTGGTAAACATGAAAGTTGCTCGTGTCGACGAGATCTACAACTTTTGTAGAGGATCGAAAATAAAAATAATCCATAAGTACAAAGTGTATTGTTGAGTGGTATCTTATAGTTCTAAAATATCGTATTTGATGTTTTGTAGATTTTTTTGTCATTTTGAAATAATATAAAAATCTAAATTACATTAGAGAAAATATAAAAGAGGTACTTACAACTTAATCTAATTTTTTGTATTTTTAATAATTAAGAAAATAAAAAGATAAAATAAAATGTATTATGGTCAATATGTACAATATACAATAGGGGCTCAAAACCCAAGTTTCACATACGAACTCCGATTTTATGAAATTGGTCTTTTTTAAGATCTTTGAATAAATATTACTTTAAAAGTGAGTAGACCTAAATCAGACACTGTAAGAGAGAGATATTTAAATTTTAAGGTTCTTGGTCTCAAATATGGATTTGGATTTTATTGGTCAAATTTACAAATTAATATTTTTTGGATATTTTTCCTTTATTAAGGTTAGTAATATATACACTATAGAGTTAATTTTATTAGATTCGGATTTGCAAATATGAATGCTAAAATGCATATATTATTTCTGAATGCGTGAATGCAAATAATGCATGATAAAAGAAAATATGCAGCTAATTGCTTAGGAACAAAGCTCTATTTTCGACTTTTCAAGTGATGAATCACATAATCATAATGTATTCTAAATTAAATTATCTTTAAAATGATAGTGGTTTCATAATTTTTGGAATTACGGTTCGAAAGACGTTTTCTAGGGTGGATTTTGTAATTTTCCTTTTATTTATTGTATATACTTATAAATATTTATTTTTATACATATTTAATTTATAAAAAATTGTAAATATTTTTCTAATAATTTTTTAAAATAAAAATTTAAACATAAAAAAATATTTTCCTTATTTAACTATGTATATAATATACAATATGTATATAGTATATGTATATAGTTGATTTCCTTAAATAACCACCATAAAAATTTTAAATAATTAACATTTATTACTTAATTTAATAAAGTGGTGAAATTAATTAATTAAATATGTAAATAATGTAAATAGTTTTGTCCTCCATTAACCTCCTCCCTTCTTTTCCTCTCTATTCAATTTTTGAAAATTCAAATTCAATTTTTCCTCTATTTATTTGGCTCATCCTCCCTCATTCCAGCTTGATCAATCTTTTGGTGAGAGAAGCATGTTCTCCAAGAGCCATCTTGTTGTAGATAGGTGCTCAACTTCCGAGCCATATGGTGACAACGAGTCAGTCCTCATGGAGGCCATCACGACATTATCCGCTCCCATTCGGTGAAATCCATTTTATTTATCATTTTAATTCTAGGTTAATTGTAGTTTAATTTTTGCATTTTTATTTTTGTTGTTATTTTTCAATTTGAGATCGTAGTTTTTATTTGTAGTTTATTATTTTTGTCGCCTGATCCGATCCAATTTTTCATCTTTTTTTCCCGACCTATCCACGTTCACATTCTACCTCACGTGACCCTTCACCTCCGGCCATGCACAATGACCGAAGATCTGGATCCATCCGTCCACCTCCCCTGATCCATTTGTCCATCCGTATTTCAATCAATAATGTTTGGAACAAGCTATCGTGCTCGAGTAGATTTATATTTATTTATTTGCAAGATCATAGGAATTAAAAAATAAAAAAATCAATTTCTATTTTAAAAAAATTGTAGTTAATGTTTTAAAATAGAAAAAATGCAGTTGTTGTTAAAAAATTTTTTAAAAAAATACAAAAAAAATAAAAAATAAAATATGTAGGCATCACCCTCCCATCCCACAGACGAGCTCGCCACTCTTCAACCGTCGATCGTTCTCGCCTGACCGTCGAACATCATCGGGCCTTTTTGCCTCGAAGGGCCACCGCACCTTCGCATGATTCCCTTTTGTCTGAAGTTGATGTCGTGCCTGTTCATCCTTCCTGCAAGCACCCTTCCACCAACACTGTCGCAACCTGACCTCCGTCGCGTGAGGCAAACTCCACCAGGAGCACGTTCGTGCAACTCCACTAGACCCGTCAATCATCTGCAGGAGCTCCCCTATCTCTGATGCTCCTTTGCCGGCATGGAGGAGAAGCCAACCTCCATCCTACCTTCATCGAAGCACTTTCATCGCATGGAATCATCCTCGACCACCATGTGCTCCAATAGAGGAACCCCCTCTCCATCGATCTTGCTAATGGTCTGAACGTTGCCCATGCCAAGATCCACTGATACTGCTTTCACCTAGAACTCGACGATCATTGTCGCCCTACTTGTCTCCATAACCACCTCTTACTACCCTAGCTTGGTGCAAAAGGTAAGGCAGCACTTCCCTTTCCCATGCAAGGAATAAGAACACACCAGGGTGCCCTAATTCCCTAAATTTTAGGTTAAATTGCAATAAAAGCCCCGATGTTTTATCAAATTACGCAAAAGCCTCAACCATAACCTCAAGCACATGTTGTACACGTTCAATTTTGGTAATTTTTATTTTTAACTCGATATTATTTCAAGTTGACATTTTATGAAAAAACTTTGAATATTTAAATTTCAGTCCACGCATTCCAAACATCTATTTTTTGTTTTTCATTGAAATAATTACTTTTATCGCTCAACAAATTCTGAAATTTTCATGTTATACTCTTGTTGCTTATCTCTTCATAATTTAAAATTTTCGTTGCATTTTATTGTCATTTTCTATTATTAAAAAAATCAAAAATTTCGTATTTTTCCTTATTTCAATTTTAAAAATCGTAAAAAAATGAATATTACGTCAAAAATTCTAGAAATTTGATTAGAATCATTTTTGTACATTTTATTTTCTATAAAAATTTCATGCATTAAATATTTTTAGAAATCATAAAAATTGAAAAACATTAAAAATATTAAAAAATCATATAAATTTCCCAAAAAAATCAAAAATTGTGATTTCACTTCCTGATTTTAGATAATTTCTTCTAGTTTTTAGGAAAAATAGTTGCAACAAATTTTGATTTCATTTTATATTTTTAGATCACAAAATAATCCTGTGTGATTCACAGCTTACTTTGTTCCGTGTTTTTATTCATTTTGAAAATCCTTAAAAAAAATTGAAAATTTATTCAAAAAATTACAAAAATAGTAAAAAATTCATCAAAAACACAAAAAAAATCTTTATCATTTTTCTTATATTCGAAAGATCCAAAAAAATAGCCATTCTCTATTTTTAAACTAGCTTGTTAGAAAATTATTTTCTTGAAAATTAAAAATTTACAAAACTAAGATCATTACAAATTTGATAATCACAAAATAAAAAAATATAAAATTAAAAAGACAAAATCAAAACAAAAATCCAAGCATAGTGTACATTGAGATTTCCTTCTTTCTTTTAATTGATTTTTTTCAATTATTTGAATAACCCTCGGGATTTGTAGCTTCCCTGACTTGAATCCGGTTAGCTATACAGGAATTAAATAACAAATTCTCTCGCTACATTTTCTGTAATATTGGCTTGAGAACTAAGTTTTTTTTATGCTTGATTAGTTTGCAATGACGTCGCATTTTTTTCACATAAATAATTTAAACCCAAGAAAAGCATTAGAACAAAATGGCACCATTGCTGGGGAGGCATGGCGAGGGTAATTAGGTTTCTCTTTTGACCTACTATCCTTCGTTGTAATTTTTTGTCTATATTTTACCACATTTAAATCATTATCTATATTCATTGTATCTATTTCATTCATTTGTTCTTATATTTTTATATTTATGTTTATTACATATTTTTCATTTCCACTTTCTTGCGAGGGCCCGACAAGCTGGAGCGGCTTTTCTAAGAGCATCGGTGCACTCTAATGAAGCAGATATGGATTAATTCTTCACCAAGCTATAGGAGAGCGTGAGAGGAGGAGAAGAATATTTGAAGGAGACCACGCATTAAAAAATGCATAGACTTTCAATTATTTATTTTCACCATTGGAACTCTTGTAAAAAGGACATTCATTTGTTGCGAGGTCTGTTTTTCCAAGTGCCGGTGCACTTGGGGGACCTCACCAGTTTTGTTTTCCATCACCTTATTTTTCCTTTGTTTCAAGCAGATTTTCTGAGCTACTTATTGATTGCTTTAATTATTTGGTTGAGCTCGGTAAAACTAAGGTCCAAACACCCTAATAGAATATTTGTTCCTATAGATCACGTTAGAACTTAATCAAATAAAAAGTTAACTCCATTGGATTAAACCACGCACAATGAAAAGTTGCATAGAACATTAGCAGGACCCGTTGGGGCAGGCACCGAGAGACTTCCAAGACCAGACTCGGGTCTATATTATGATTAGTGAACACGAGTTCTTCCCTTAATAGAAGCTATCATCTTAGGATGGATCACTTGCATCATATAGGTTTTATTTTTTTCTGTATTTAAATTCTGTGTGGATCATTTTGCATGTAGAGTGCTGGTGAAAAGTTATGCATCTCTTAATCCGTGTGTGTGTGTCATTGTATTTAATCGCGCATTATCATTTCTGATCTCGTTCCTTGTTTTTACTCACATATAAAAAGGAAATCATATACTCGGTAGGTGATTCATTGAAAATATTCAAACCAAGTGACAACCACCTAAAATTTGGTACTGTTAAAGAAAACTCGACCCTAAAATAAACGTAAGGAAAATAATTATTTTGGGGGAGACTAACCCTCTCATTGTTTGATTTATTTGCAAAGTGAGAGAGGGATGACACTGGGATAGAGCCACAACCAGAATTTTGGATAGACTATTGATTCTCCAAAAATGATTAGCCACTTTTTAGTAAGGAACTGTGGGTAGCTAGTAAACAGTCCGAATTTCCTTAGCAGAGTGGGAGGTTTAGAGGACTCTATGTAAGTCTTTATCCTCAAGAAACATGGGAAGCTGTATTTTTACGGTCCGTACTTACTCCTATATTGGCTGAAAGTAGGTGCAACTAGTCATATGAATCAGGCTAGTCTAGGTAATTTCCAGTTAACTAGAGAGGAAGGTGCATTCTCTAAAAGCTCTGAAATCTCTATACTACCATTCTCATGCACTTCCTTAACAACAAAAGGACCCATCCATTTTGACTTATGTTTCCTGTAAAAAATCTTTAACTTCATATTAAACAACGATATCTTTTGTCCAGGGACAAAGTCCTTGTATCTAATATGTACATCATCCTGCTTCTTAACTTTCTCCTTATAAATCGTGTTGTTGTCATATACTCGGTTGCATATTTCCACTAGTTCATTTAAACTGAGGTCTCTGCACAACTTCCCTAAGTGACAACTTCTTTATTTCCCATTCAGATTTATGTATTAACTCAGCAAGAAAATGACATGGCTTGCCATAAATCATCTTGAAAGGTGAAGTGCTAAGAGGTGTCTTGTAGGCCATTCTGTAAGCCCACAGAAGTTGGTACAATAACTGAGACCAACTCTTCCTATTTGGATGGAATAACTTCTGATGAATGCTCTTCACAACCCTATTTGAAACTCCTGCCATGTTGTTTGATTGAAGGTGGTAAGGACTAGTTATTCAATGCTCAAATCCATAGGCCCTTTGATAAGGATTTCATCATTCCATTCACAAATGGCTACCCCCATCAGATATCAAAACATTGGGCACCCCAAACCGTGAAATACTATGATCCTTAATAAATTTGCAGATAATCCTGCCATCTTCAATTCAGGTTTGGATAACCTCCACCCATCTGGACAAGTAATCAATTGATAACAAGATGTACTCGAAACCTTGGCTATTAGGAAAGTGACACATCAAATATATGAACCATGCATCATAAACATCACAAAAGATCACAGTATGTATGGACATCTCATCTCTAGAACCAACAATCCCTCCCATTCTCTAGCAAACAGGGCACGATCGTACAAAGTCAGAGGCATCTCTAGACAAAGTCGGTCAAAATAAAGCACATTGTAACACCTTGTGAGTGGTCCTCTTTCAAGAATGGTTTCCTCCTACCTCAAGTGAACGACAATACAAGAGAAGACTCTAGTATTCCTCTTGAGGAATAAACCTTCTCTATATACTATCTGGTCCTTAAAAGAAAAGGAATAGATCCTCTCAAAGGTATTTCCTCTTTTCTGACTTGAGTCGGTCTATATTGCTCCTAGTCCAACTATGGGGAACTAGCTTGGAGACAAGAATGTTCACCATGTTGGCATACCAAGTAAGTGAGTCGATAATACAAATAGACTCATTTGGGAGGGTCTCTCGAATAGGCTCAATATCAGGGGAATCCTTTGTTTCAATCCTTGAAAGATGATTAGCCACTATATTTTAGACTCCGAATTTATCCTTTGTTTCCAAATTAAACTCCTGGAGTAATAATATAGTCCAAAGAAGATGCGCCTTTGCATCCTTCTTTTCCATATGATACCTAATGGTTGAAAGACCAGTATAAACCATCACTTTTGAGACAAGAATCACAGACCTGAACTTCTCTAAAGCCCAGACTACGACAAGAATTTATTTTTTGGTCATTGTATAATTACTCTGTGTTGAATCCAAAACTTTGCTTGTGTAGTGAATAACAAAAAGAATCTGATCTCGCCTTTGTCCCAAAACAGCTCCTAAAGCAAAATCCGAAGCATCAGTCATGATCTCAAAGGGAAGATACCAATTAAGATCCTACAAAATAGGCAAGTCATAAATCTTTTTATTCAAAAGATCAAAGGCCTCAAGACACTTGTAATCTACAAAGAACACGGTGTCTTTTCCTAAGACTTACAAACAATGTCAATCTGAATTTTCACATACCATGTAAAATATTAGAAAACCATGTCAAATATGTATATAATTATTAAAAATCATTTTCAAAGTATTTTATACAAAACTGAGTTCAAAAAAATGTAATATGACACCCATAACTCCAAAAGTTTGAAAAATGTAAAATTATGAGCTATGGCTAGTATATATGTAATATATATGGTAGATCCCCCTATACTTAGCTTTCACTATGTCCTCATAGAACAAAGTGATATGAAGCCATAACTCAACTAAGCATAAAATAATCTATGAGAACTGAGTCTAGAATATGACAAGTGTAATGAGTGCAAAAAAATGAGTCATGATAAATATGTCAAGAAAGTCCCCTTATACTTAGGTTTTCGAAAACCTAAGTTATGATGTAGAGATAAATACAAAAGATAAACCTGAGCAAAGGAGAAGATAAGAATAAATCCCCCTATACTTCTGTTGAGAATTGCCTATGTGTAGGTAGGATAATGAATAACTGGCGAATGGAATTTAAAAGAGTAAAATTAGTATGAATCTTTTAGAAATGAATCCACTGATGTGAATATGTCATGTTGATCATGCCCTGCCTAAGAAATCTGCCACTGAACCAATATGCATGAACTCATTCAACTCTATGGGAGTTAACCTTTCCTTGGATTTTACAAAATGCTTACGTAATTTCTAGTTAACTAGAGAGGAAGGTGCATTCTCTAAAAGCTCTGAAATCTCTATACTACCATTCTCATGCACTTCCTTAACAACAAAAGGACCCATCCACTTTAACTTAAGTTTCCTATAAAAAAATCTTTAACTTCACATTAAACAACCATATCTTTTGTCCAGGGACAAATTCCTTGTATCTAATATATACATCATCCTACTTCTTAACTTTCTCCTTATAAATCGTGTTGTTCTCATATACTTGGTTGCATATTTCCACTAGTTCATTTAAACTGAGGTCTCTGCACAACTTCCGTAAGTGACAACTTCTTTATTTCCCATTTAGATTTTTGTATTAACTCAGCAGGAAAATGACATGGCTTGCCATAAATCATTTTGAAAGGTAAAGTGCTAAGAGATGTCTTGTAGGCCATTCTGTAAGCCCACAGAAGTTGGTCCAATAACTGAGACTAGCTCTTCCTATTTGTATGGAATAACTTCTGATGAATGATCTTCACCACCCTATTTGAAACTCCTGCCATGTTGTTTGATTGAAGGTGGCAAGCACTAGTTATTCATTGCTCAAATCCATAGGCCCTTTGATAAAGATTTCATCATTCCATTAACAAAGTGGCTACCCCCATCGGATATCAAAACTTTGGGAACCCCAAACCATGAAATACTATGATCCTTAATAAAGTTGCAGATGATCATGCCATCTTCAATTCAGGTTGGGATAACCTCCACCCATCTGGACAAGTAATCAATTGATAACAAGATGTACTGGAAACGTTGGCTATTGGGAAAGGGACACGTGAAATCTATGCCCCATGCATCATAAACATCACAAAAGATCACAGTCTGTTAGGACATCTCATCTCTAGAACCAACAATCCCTCCCATTCTCTAGCAAACAGGACACGCCCGTACAAAGTCAGAGGCATCTCTAGATAAATTCGGCCAAAATAAAGCACATTGTAACACCTTGTGAGTGGTCCTATTTCAAGAATGGTTTCCTCCTACCTCAAATGAATGACAATACAAGAGGAGACTCTAGTATTCCTCTTGAGGAATACACCTTCTCCAGATACAATCTGATCCTTAAAAGAAAAGGAACAGATCCTCCCAAAGGTATTTCTTCTTTTCTGACTTGAGTTGGTCTATATTGATCCTAGTCCAACTATGAGGAACTAGCTTGGAGACAAGAATGTTCACCATGTTGGCATACCATGTAAGTGAGTCGACAATACAAATAGACTCATTTGGGAGGGTCTCTCTAATAGGCTCAATATCAGGGGAATCCTTTGTCTCAATCCTTGAAAGATGATTACCCACTACATTTTAGACTCCGGATTTATCCTTTGTTTCCAAATTTAAAAATTGGAGTAATAATATCCACCTAAGAAGATGCACCTTTGCTCCCTTCTTTTCCATATGATACCTAATGGTTGAAAGACCAGGATAAACCATCACTTTTGTGCCAAGAATCACAGACCTGAACTTCTCTAAAGCCCAGACTATGACAAGAATTTATTTTTTGGTCATTGTATAATTCCTCTGTGTTGAATCTAAAACTTTTCTTGTGTAGTGAATAACAAAAGGAATCTGATCTCGCCTTTGTCCCAAAACAGCTCCTAAAGAAAAATCCGAAGCATCAGTGATGATCTCAAAGGGAATATACCAATTAAGATCCTGCAAAATAGGCAAGTCATAAATCTTTTTATTCAAAAGATCAAAGACCTCAAGACACTTGTAATCTACTAAGAACTCGGTGTCCTTTCCTAAGAGCTTAGCCGGTATATCTTAGTCGGTGGTCAAGAAATCTTAGAAAAATCTTGAATGAATCGTCTGTAAAATCCCACATGCCCCAAAAATGACCTTACTGGCTTGATGTTGGTTGGTGGATCGAGTTTCTTTATCACATCCACCTTGGCAGGGTCAACCTTCATTCTCTTCTTGGAGATGACATGCATAAACACGATACCCTCCTTATCCATAAAAATTAATTTGCTCCCAGGAGAGTACCAGATTCTCCTCTCTACATATTTGGAGGACTCGGTCCAAGTGCACTAAACATGAATAAAATGAATCATCATGGAACGAGAATCATTCATTAATACTTCTAGGAAATCTCCAGCCATCTCAGCGAATACACCAATCATGTACTGCTGAAGAGTTCCTGGGGCATTGCATAGCCCAAAACGAATGCACTTGAATGCGTATGTGCTGAAAGGGCACATAAAAGTGATATTTTCCTGGTCCTCAAGGGCGGTGGCTACTAGATTGTAGCCAGAGTACCCACCAAGAAAATAGAGGAACTCCTTCAATGCAAACCTATCCAAAATTTGATCAATAAAAGGAAGGGGAAAGTGATCTTTCTTGGATGCAACATTCATGCGTATGTAATCAACAAAAACACACCACGACGTAGGTACTTGTGTCCCAATCTCATCTCCATCCTCATTGGTGACCATTTGATTTCCCTACTTCTTCGAGACAACATGTAACCCATTTGGAGTCAGAGGGTAAATAAAGCATGCTTCACACCATTTTTCTATCTCCTTCTTAACTACTTCCAATATATTTGAATCAAGTCTTCTCTAGAATCATGGGAAGTGTTGAGTGGAATTTTTGGGGTTTTTATTTTATTGAAATAAAAGTGTTCAAGTATCATTGCAACCCAAATATCCCTCAACAAAAAAAATATTTTTTTTCTTCTCAAGCTAAAATTATTACTAGAAAATGTAGCTAGAGAATTTTTTCTATTTAATTGACCCTTATAGTAAAAGGATAGAACACAGGGAGGCTACAATTCCTAAGGGTTATTCAAATAATTGAAAAAAATTAATTAAAAGAAAGAAAGAAATGTCAATGTACACTACGATTGGTTTTGTAGAATTTTTATATTTTTAGTTTTTTATATTTTTTTCATTTTGCAAATTTTTAATTTTAAAAAATAACTAACTTTTAAAGCAAATGTATACATGAAAAAATGATTTTTTTATTTTTCAAATACGACAAAAATGCCTAAAATGTCCAAAGAAAATCTTTTTTGTGTTTTTATGATTTTATTTACCATTTTATAATTCATAGTTTTTTTGTATTTTTAAAATGAATAAAAATAGTGGAATATGTAAACAATGAGCAAACAAGATTATTTTTCAATTTAAAGATACCAAATTAAATGAAAAACAATTATTTTTCCTATAAAGTAGAAGACATTATCTAGAACCAGAAAGTGAAATCACTATTTTTTCTAAAATTATGTGTAATTTTTTAAAATTTTTTAGTATTTTCCAATTTTGTGTTTTTAAAAGTATTGATGTGTGAAATTTGCCAAGAAATTAAAAGACAATAAAATAGAACGAATCGATATTTTGGAATTTTTACGTAATATTTATTTTTTTACGAAACAATGGAAAATAGAAGGGTTTTGATTTTTTAATAAAAATAAACGGTAATAAAATGCAATGAAATTTTTACACTAGAAAGAGACACACATTAGGAGCATAGCATGATTTTTGCAAAATTTATTGATCACAAATGCTATTTAATTCAATGAAAAGAACATGTAAGTTTAAAGTCTGGAAATGAAGAACTGAAACATAATTATTTATTGGTTTTTCATAAAATATTAAGAGGAAGTAAAAATAGGGAAAAATCGTAGTTTACGAAAACAAAACGTGCAAAGCACGTGCTGCTCCCTAGAGAGGTTTTTATGCAAATTCTGAAATCTCCAAGGGCAAAGTTATAAATTTCCCCAAAAATAGCCAATTTAGGGTTACTCGGGTTTTGTGTTCCTTTATTTTGCACAAACAAGGATGAAAGGGACACTCCCCTTCCTTCCTTCTCACGCAATTAGAAAGGGTGGCAGCAGACTTCAGGCAGCTGGAGTCGGGGAAGCTACAACGGATACAGAAGGTGGAGAGGCCTCATTGTTGGACGACTTGTAGTTGCAGTGGATGCGCATCCCCTTTTTTATTTTTTTAATTTTTAACAACATCTTATATTTTTTTTCTTTTTTTGTAAAAAATGGCTGATTTTTTTGTAAATTTTTTGGGATTCTGTGTACCTACAATAAAGCAAATACAAATATCGATTGGAGCACGACTGCTTGGTTAAAGAAAGAAAAAAAATAAAAGAAAAATAAGAATGTGAATGACTTTGAATCCGATAAAATGGACGGATGGATCTGAATCTCCGACCACTGTGTGTGGTCGAAGGTGAGTGGTTGCATGAGGTAGAATGTGAGCGAGGATAGATCAAGAGTGCAGTGATGGTCGGTGTCGGATTCAGAATCAAATTTGATAATAATTAAGGACTACGGTTAATAAAAATTACGATCTAGAATTGAAAAATTACGATTAAATTAAAAACGTAAATAAATCATAAGATTATCCAATGAAAAGATTGGAATAAAATTTAACAACGGATCTCACCACGAAGTGGACAAATGTCGTAATTGCATCGATGAGTGTCTCCTCACTATCATAGGACGGCTCAGAGGCTAGGCACCCTTTTTCAACAAGATCGCTACCGGAAAAATAAGCTCCTCTCCAAAAGATTGATCAAAGAGAAATAAGGGAGGAGGAGCTAATTAAATAGAAAAAATAATTGAATTTGAATTTGAATTTGAATTTGAATTTAAAATTTTGAAAAAAGAGGATAAGGAGGGAGGAGGTTAATGGTGGATAAAATTACATTATCTACATAAATAAATAATTAAATAATTAATTTTTTACTTTATTTAATTAAGTAATAAATGTCAATTATTTATTTTTTTGTGGTGGGTATTAAGAATATCAACTATATACATATAGTACACTATATACATAGTTATATAAGGAAATTAGTTTTTTAGCTTTAATTTTTTATTTTTATATTAAACAATTATTAAAAATATTTACAATTATTTACAAATAAAATATGTACATGGTAAATATATACAATAAATAAATGGTAAAAGTCTGAAATCCTCCTAGAAAACCCATTTTCAAACCATAACTCCAAAAATTATGAAACCACTACAATTTTTTAAAGATAATTTAATTTTGAATACAATGGATGTGTGCTAATTTAATATGCATTCATGTGGAGCTAGAATTGGTCTTCCAATTATTGCTTTATGATTTTTTTCTGGATGTGTTACTTGTATTATGTACATGATTTTATTTTGCAATTATTTTTACTAATTAGAAAGCATTTTTATCTACAACTTTGGTTCCGAACATTATTTAATTTGAATCAATTTACGTACAAAAAAAAAGTGTTATTTATACAAATATACACAGAATGAATTCAAAAGTATTTTGTAGAGTATTTTTTGGACTTTCTAATTAAAGACCCTATCTCCCCGTACTTCGTCGATCAGGTCAAGTCTTGACCTTCTTTTGGGGTTCGGGTCAGCCTATATATATGACATATTTACATTCTTCTTTTTTATTTATATTTTTGTTTTTCCTTTATTTCTTTATTTATTTATTTTAAATTATAGTAATAAAATATGTACATTATTTACACATAAATGCAGGTTAGCAAGAATATGGATTTATCAATATATACAATTGTTTTATAAGGGATTTTAAGCTAAAATAAATAGATAAAAATGATGGAATGTGGATTCATCTGGAAGGTCTAGCATTATCCTAAAAAAATGTGGTGTAAACAGAGTATAAGGTTATACCCACAAGATCTAACACAGTCCAACCTATAGTTATACGGTTCGTCTCTGATACCTCTAACAACCTAGTATCCTTTTCTACAATCAACTTAGAAGTAATGATGATAGGAAACGTATTCCTTGGTCCTGTAAGGAAGGGATACTTGAGTGTAGGAGGTAATGGCTTCAACTTTGGCAAAGATGAATCATCAGGTACATCATGCCGAATTACCATTGAATCTGAATCTGTGTTGCGTAGTAAAGATGAATCATTCGTAATGTTGTCCACCAATTGAATTATAGAAAAGGGAGTCAGATCGCCAAAGAATGATGGTAACTCGGCTAAAGCCGTCTATCTCATGATCTATTCCCCTGATTTCTCCAAAGGGAGAGGAACAAACAAGTCCAAAGGGACTTCTAAGTCATCAAGGGAGTAGGTGGAGGCATAACTCAAGAACTCTAGCAATATATCAATCACTACTCTGTGTACACTATCTCTCCAGATGAGAGGGTCTCGCTCTATGTTGTCAGGTTTTGTGCCCAAATCACAACTATGCTAACTATATCGCAGTCAAACTCTGAGAAGGAAGAGAAATTTGTGCTAGACTTCGAATCATGCCGCTGCCATTTTGTTTGCTTCATCTGTAGTTCCACATCTCTACTTGGAGAATGGAAGTTCAACATCCCAGTTTGATAATCAAATGAAGCTCCAACGGTCCTAATGAAGGGTTTCCCAAGGATAATTTGTGAATCTCTCTAATGACTACATATATCCATATCAAGGACAGTAAAGTCCACTCTATAGTCATGCCCCTCAATCGACATAATGACATTCTTGACCTCACTCCTAGCCTCTTCATTGATTTATACACAAACTAAAGTAGCACTCTAGATTTACGTAAAGGTCCCAACTTCAATTTCTTATATTTGGATAAAGGTAATAAGTTGATCAAAGAACCATTATCCTAGAGAGTTCGTGCAAATGTTATGTCACCAATATGACCCACAACATAAAGTGCACTAAATCTCTCTTCTTCGGTGTCAATCTATGGTCCTTAAGACATAATTTAGTGGCAACTGATAAAACATGGTTCTTGACGTGGCTATTTGGTATCTTTCTGCTAACTCTACTAGGTATGCATCTCACCTTCAAGTACTTTTGGAATGCAGGATGACTGGCCACATATTCTCAAATGGAACTTTAATCATGATATTATTTCTATAAAATTGTGCCATTTCAGGATCATATTTTTTAATCTTATTAATGATTCACTTTTCTACCATAAGAACATGAGGGAAGGGGATAGAAAAAGATTGATGTGAAGACTCAGACTCATAAACAGAAACATGCTCTTTAGTACTAAGAGAAATTGAGTTTTTCACACTTGAATCTTTTATAACCGAAATAGCAATTGAACTATCTACTATAGGATGGGGAATGCATGTGGAATATGCATTCTCCTCATTCTAAGGTATAAGGTCCTTCATAGATTCTAAATTTGAAACGTGCTGCTCCACTCTTGTACTTCTCCTTGCTTTCTTCCTTGAAGTCCTCATTTTCTAATAATCTCTCTGAAGATGCCTAGACTCATCCTCCTCTGAAGTCTCCTCAGGTTGACCTTAAGAGTCTGCTCCTGAGGGACATATGATTGACATATTCAAATAGAAAGATCTCATGCCTCGATTGGTGAGAATATGAGTAGTATACCTGATCTAATTGTTGTTGCTGAGATCTATTCAAGCTATTGAGATTAGCCTGGACCTGGGCTGAAATGGATGTAGTAGGGGTGGTGCGTTCATCATGTAAGTGGGATAAATGGTTTAGATCAACCCTTAAATCATGTACTTCATTCTCGTAGGAATGTAACTCCTCTAAGATCTATCATTGAAAATCTACTAGACTTGAAGATGATTGTTATGGGTGTGAAGATGAAGAAGGAAAAGATGAACGTGAAAAATGGCTTTGATGGCCATAAGAATGCTACTACTTGGTATGTTGTTGATCGTACAACCCTGCTGGCCCGACTAGTACGCCTTATGTTGCACGTACTGCTGTTGTTGTCTTTATGCTAGGTAAGGAACAGATCTAGAGATATGTGGTACTAGAAGAGGTCTTGGAGTAAATGATGTGTTATATAAAGTTCGGGGATGATGGTATGAGAAGAGATCCCCTTAATTCTCATGTCTAGTAGGGTCATGTGTGTATCACACACCATTTACTTCCCACACATAGGAAGCTTCCTCGATGATTGTTTCTATATACGGTGTTTGTTGCTGACAAGAATGGGCTAAAGGTTGGTCCTGTACCCATGGGTGGGGTGGCCCTGACATTTGTTTCTCTTGAATACGATGAACATGGTAAATTGGAGTAGCAGATGCAGTCACGACAGCTACCCTCACCTTGGACTCCCTTTTAGTAAGCTCCACCATCTGTTTTGGTAATTTGGATAAGTTGTTGTCCAACGCATACATTCATCTATCAATCCTTTCAACTAATTGTATTTTATATTCTATTTTACCCATGTCAAAAGGATCTATTGAAGCCTTTACTCACCCGCTAGATGTGAATGGAATGGGGGTCTCTAGCTGAGCTTTGATCACGGTCTGTGCTCTACTTGTCTCAACCATTCTCTCGAACACCATCCAAATAGTTGATGAATATGCATTTCATCATTTTTATTCATTTATTTTAGCTTAAAATAACTTATAAAACACCTATATATTTTAATAAATATGTATTCTAACTAACTTGCACATGTGTATAAATATTGTAGGTATATTGTTATTTTAACCAAAAACAAATAAATAAGGAAATAAAGGGAAAATAAAGAAAATAAAAGTCTATATGTATATATATATATGTAATAGATATAGGCCGACCTGAACCCCAAGAAAAGGTCATGTCTTGACCTGATCGACCGGGAACAAAATTGGGGGAGACAGGGTCTTTAATCAGAAAATCAAAAAAATGTAAATACTTTTTCATTTATTCTATATATTTGTACAAAATGTACACTATTTTGTTTGTCCATAAACTTACCTAAAATTCAAAAAAAATCAAAATAAAAGGTGTAAATAAAATGTTTTCTAAATAATAAAAATAATTACAAAATAAAAAATGTACAAAATAAAGTAACCTCATTCAGAAAAAGCCATAAAGCGATAATTGAAAGACCATTCCGGCTCCATATGAACTCAAATTGAATCAAACTCACTTCCATAATATTCTAAATTAAATCATCTTTCAAATGGTGGTGATTTCATAATTTTTGGAGTTACAGATTGTAAGACAATTTTTTGGGGCGGTCTTCGCAAATTTACCATTTATTTGTTATATATATATTTATCCATATTTAAGTTTTATATATATTTCATTTGTAAATACTTTTAATAATTATTTTAATTTTAAATTGAAATTATTTTTAAAAAAACATAAAATAAACAAATTTCCTTATTTAACTATGTGCATAATGTACCATATGCATATGTATGTAGTTGATTTTCTTAAATAACCACACTAAAAAATTAAATAATTAACATTTATTATTTAATATAATAATGTAATGAAAATAATTTAATTAATTAATTAATTAATTTTATAAATATTTCCACCATTTAGCTCTTTCCTTATGTTTCTCTCCATTCAAATTTTGAATTTCAAATTCATATTTTTTTATATTTAGTTGGCTCCTCCTCCATCATTCTCACTTAATCATTCTTTTGGTGAGAGAAGCCTACTCTTCGAGAGAATTCTTGTTATAGAGAGGTGCTCAGCTTCTGAGTCATCTGGTGACAGCGAGTTGGTCATTGTCAAGGCCATCACGACATTATCCGCTACCATTCGATGAGATCCATTTTCATTTCTCATTTTTCATGTAATATAATCTTAATTTAATTTTTGTGTTTTCAATTTCATTGTCATTTTTAATTCTAGATCTTAGAATTCATCATCACGATTCGACCCTCTCTCGAGTCTGATCTTTCATCTCATTTTCTCAGTTTCATCGCTTCACGTTCTACCTCACACAACCACACACCTCCGACCACGCACGGTGGTTGGAGATCCGGATCTATCCATCCACCTCGTCGGATCTACTTTTCCGCTCACATATTCTATCCAATAATTTTTTACCTTGCTATCGTGCTTGAGTTGGTCGTTTGTATTTTTATTCTATTGCAGGTACATAGGATTTTTAAAAAATAAAAAACATTTGTTTTTTTAAAAAAAATAAAAATAAATGAAAAAGGAGGACAGTGGTAGAGCTACCATCTCACCAGCCCATCCACAACAGGGTCGCCACCGCCCATCCTCCGCCTCGTTGTTAGCCCCTATGTATGGACCACCGCACTCATCACCTAATCCACCTACAAGTCAGCCTCCATCGCTCCTCTACCTGGGAGGAGCACCCCTTGATGCTAGCACACTCCATCGTCTGGATGGAAGCACCACACTACTAAATGCAACATCGCCTTGCCGCCCTGAGGAGCGCACCTTCGCCACCTCTACTAGCCCTTTCGCTGCCGACATCCTCTCCCACGCCATCTCATGACCACAGACGCAACACTCGACGCTGCTAAGTCCTTCTACTTAGCCTCGATGTCCCAAATCTACCTCCACTTCTACGCCACTGACACCATCCTGAAGCTCACCGTCCATCACCGATGAAGCTTTTTATTATCGCCGCCAAGCTGGGGAACAAAAGAAAAGGGCAGCACCCCCTTTCTAGTTGGCTTGGAGAGAACACAAGAACGAAAAGAGAAAACCCTAGTTTGGTAAATTGCAATCCGACCCCCAATATTTTTAACAATTGCAAGACACCCTAGAGAGAGTCTAAGCATATACAACGCACACCCTTTTCAGGGTAATATGCGACTTTTTCCCTTTATTTTATTTTTGTTATATTTTTGGTGCAAAAACATTAAATAATTGTAATTTAATCACTATATTCCAGACTTTCAAATTGCATGCTTTTATTATGGAAATAAATAACATTTGTGAAGGATATGGGAAAATCCTTAAGCGCATCACAGAAGCGTGATGATCGCATCCATTGCGATCGGAGCGGCTAGTAGCACTAGTTGCTCGGTGCAGCAGAATTTAAAATTTTTTAAATCATATGATGAAACCACATGATCCCAAGAACATTTCTTGGATCGCTTCATATAACGACAAAGTATTAGAAATACATCTTGAAGCATGGTTGTGATCACTTGATCTCTAAAGCAAGAGATCCTCCTGACTCAAGTTTGATCCACGATGATGGCACTTGCAGGAGCGATGATGAGATGTGTGCTTCCCACAATCCACGATGAAGATCCGAGCCTTGAATCTCCTGATTTTGTCCAATGAAATCCGACATAACGACGACTGTAGTTCTCTCAAGAACTAAGAGTGGATGGCCACTCTTCGAGAGGGATGTAGTGTAAGAATTGAGAGAATGAGAGAGAGTAACTTAATGTGTGCCATGAAAGGGCTAGGGTCTCCCTCTCTTATATAGTAGTTTGGGAGTCTATGGATCACAATCCATGGGATATATAAAATCAATGGTTAGATTGATTTGTGTTTTTAATCAATGACCATGTTCATTGTTGTTCAATAAAGCAACAATTTATTAATTTATATTAAATTAAATATATGTTGCATTATCTGAAGGATATGGTATAATCCTCAAGCGCATCACGGAAGCGTGAGCGTCATATCGAATACGACGAGGAATGACTAGTCGTACTAGTTGTTCTATGCAGCGGAAATTAAAATTTTTTCATGCGACGAAACCACATGATCCAAGAACACTTCTCGGATCGTTTCGTCTAAACCACAAAAAAGTAATAGGATTACCTCTTGAAGCATGGTTACGATCGAGTCTCTAAACGAAGAGACCTCCTGTCTCAAGTCTGATCCGAAGGAGGAGACACTTGCGAGCGCGGGGATGAACCGTGTGCTTCTCGCAATCCATGTTAATAATCCAAGCGGTGGATCTCCTGATCTCGACATACGAAATCTGATGTCTTCTTCACGAGCGAGGTGCACCGAAGGAGTCGGAGATCCACGAGCAAATAATCGGGCAGCATAACGATGATGCAACGACGATGAAGAACCTCTCTAGGGCATCCATGGTGGACGGCCATGAGAGGGAGAGAGAGAGGGTTGTCGTGTAGAGAGAAAGAGAGAGAGAGAGAGAGTTTGCTCCAATATTGCATAGCCCTAGAGAGCATGTATGCCTCTCTATTTATAGGGTTTTGGGATCCATGGATCTCAATCCATGGGACATATAAAATCAATGGATGAGATTGATTTATGTCCAATCCAATGGTCAAGATTGTTCTTGATAAAAACCAACAAATAATAATCTAATTTAAACCAAATATATTTGAGATCTCAAATATATTTCAATCCTAAATTTCATAAGCAATAATGGAGAGATTTGCATGGAGATCTCCACATTAGGAGTGGTGGGGACGGCGACCAATTTCCTTGTGGAATTGGTGGCCGTCCACCATCTCTCCATGGTGGAGGCAAATCCATGTAATCTCGCAATATTACATATCTCCATGAATTTCTCCCATAATTTCCAGCAACTTATTATTGTAAAATATTCTACAAATAATTCATAATTAGTTTGTGAATATTGCAATCTTGCCATTGGAAATTTGTGAATCATATTCACAACCCAAAATAAAATGTAAATTACATTTTCAATTTAATGTTCAATGTAAATCCAATTCACATCAACATTTAACTAACAAATGTAAATTACAAATTGCTCTCTCATATATATTATAAATCACATTTATAATCTATATGATTAATATGGATAGGGTTATCCACATTATTCATATCCACGATAATTAAATCACAGTTAATCATCTTGGGTCCACAATATGAATCACATTCACATTATTCACATCTTTGATAATTAAATCACATTCAATTATCTTAGATAAATCTCTTTATAATATGAATCAAATTCATATTACTCATGATAATTAAATCACATTTAGTTATCTATTTTCTCAATGCTTGGATACATAATATCAACAATGAAATTATCCTGAACCCTTTCAAGGATAATGCGCTTTCTCCGCGAATACTTGGAGATAAGGACATGGCGATTGTATTGTTCCACATATAGTGACTTGGATATTGAGACCGTATCTCAAATCCAGATCGTGGGCCTCCCACAGATGCTTGATTAAATCAAGACCGCAAATCTAATCTTCTCATTGCATCTGAATCACATTCAGATCAATGTCCAACATTTAGACCAAGATCATATTACTTCTCTACTGAGAGGAGTCACTAAAATCCAGACCCGTTTCATCACTCCCTAGGAATGGAAGCGTCATGGTTATACAATCGTTTATGAGCACATCACTCTCAGGTATTCCCAATACCTGTACATCCTGCATACTGGAAGACTCAAAATAAACCCGAAGTATTAGATCAACTTTATACTCTCTACTTCATGGTTTTATCAGTAAGTTTATCATTCGATCATTGCGAGTCGGTATTGATCATATACTTTCCAAAAAAGTGTATATATGATGAAACCCGATTTCATCATCACAATTCTTCATTATTAACCCCCTTGCTTAAATATGTGTCAATAAAAGCCAGATAAAGTCCTGTAATTATTAGAGTCTTGAATAAATTAAAAATCACAAAAAAATGGCAAAAGCAAAATTCGTGGTATTTTTAACCTTAAAAATACCTTCAAAAATATTTTGTATTCACATATGATCTCATCTCCATTTTTGCTCAACATAAAACTTGTAGATCTCATCGATATCTACAACTTTCATGTTTTGAGTTTTCTCAAATTCGGCCATTTAACCCTTCAAAAATCATAATTTCGTTTGGAATAATCTGATTGGGCCACGTGGCCCGTTCTGGGTGAGCCACGTGGCCCGCTCCCCTTTGCATCATCCGCCCGTGCCCTCGGCCATTGGATCTCCTTCTGATCCAACGACTCTGCCTTCTCCACGCACGCCTCTCTTCATAGCCATCGGATCAACTCCCATTTCTGATCTGGTCTGCCCATTTGCGCCTTAACCACAAACTGCCACGTGGCGCCTCTTGCGCCATAGGATCGAGCCTTCATCCATCCATCACTGCTGTTCATTCCCGTTGCGTCCTCTACCGTTCGATCAACTCTAGCTTCTCATCACAGTCGCACGCCAGTGCTTGCACCTTAGCGAGCCACGTGGCGTCATCTGAACCACCCAATCTTCGCCATCTTAGCCGTTCCCTACACATAGATCCGTTACCGTCCGATCACAGTCCTTCTCTCATCTCTGCCACTCGTTCTCGCTTTGCTCTGCTTGCGCCATGTGTCAGGACCCCCTCCATCAGATCATCGTTTGGAGCTGAAATCTCGACCTCACATTCCCCCTGTGTTTTCAGCCATTCGATCTGCACCTCCATTACATCGCGACCGTCCGCTCGCTCTTCGCCTTAGAGCGACACGTGGCATCATCTGCGACCCTTCGATCACTTCACCTCAGATTACATCCCGGCCGCTCTTAGGCGCATCGATCCAAGCCATTGGATCATGTAATCCAACGGCTACGGACCCGTCGTCTACCTCGAAACCCCCCTCTCTCACACGTTCTCCATCTTGCAAACCCACTTTGCCCTTCCTATTATACCGCCATCTCCAGCCATCACCTCCACTACCTGAAGACCCCACAACCAACCCCCATCATCCGTTGTCCTCACCGGTGTCTCCACTAATCATGACCCCCTCTCATCTGCTCCACGTTCTTCAGACAAACCACGACCTCACTTCACAGAACCGCCGACTCCCATCTTCAAATACTCCGTCCCCTCCTCCGTAATCCCTCATCCACCTTTACGTGGGAGGAGGCCCAGCCCTCCTCCTCCTCCCTATGATAGGGGGAGGAGCGAGGATAGAGCGAAGACGACCTGTCTTCCCCGGTGTTGACCCACCGTCGATCACGGCGGTGCTGCGGAGCTCCAAGCCCGCTCGAGCTGTCCCGAGTAGCTGTCGAGGTCCAGCGAAGACCCAGGGCTCGAATCGAGCCCCAGCCCAAGCTTCCTATCACCATCTCCGACCAGGTAAGTACCCTCTTCCTCCTTCGCATTTTCTTTGATTTTTATCCAATTAAATAGGCTTTTTCCCTTGATTTTGATCTTCATTAACCCCCCTCTGAGCTTTCTCGCACATCCCTCTTTCACACCGGTCCCTTCGCTCACACTTTCCCTCTTCTTCGCCTCTGACCACCCCCGACCCACCTCCTCCGCCCTCCACGGCGGAGGTGCTCAAGGCTGCCACCTTCTCCGTGCATAAGAGCCCTCCCATTTCGCCTCACTTCGCACGAGCACTTCGAACCACGCTTAGGCTATTAGAATAACGCTGCAGGTCGACACATCCTTCAATGGCCGGAGACTTCACCGGTGTATTTTGGCCAAGCCTTACTTCTGTCATCAGAACGTCGATGGCTTAATCGCGGAGGTTCAACATCTTCCCCGAGCTACCAGCCTCCTCGACATACTTCACAGTAGCTCAGGGGAGGCCCACCGCATCAGAGAACCATCAGCGGAGCTCCCGCCACTTCGCCGGAGTCCGAACGTCGCCGCCAGCGACAGACGATGGAGAAGAAGCAGTTACCATTGGATGAACCTCTCCAGGGGATCATCTAACGGTCTAGATGAATCCACGTCGGCCATTAGCATCTTCTTCAGATACCATTGGGTCTCCGACATCCAATGAACTACGATGGGCCACGTGTCATAACCAGAGCACCTTTGAGCCTCAGCGTCCGAACCATTAGGCTTGGAGCTCCCGAGCCTAGCCGAAGCTGCACTCCGAAGCTACATCGAGCCCGAGCCAGCACCCAAAGCTAGCCGAAGCAGTCCGAGCCTCTGCCGCGCTCGAGCCTTCTTCCGAACCTGGATGGCACGTGCATAGCACGTGCCATTCTGGGCAATTTGCACAGAGGCCCTCCGAAGTTTCCAAAATTGCAGACATGTCCTAATATCACTTGCAGCGCCTGCGCGCCTGGGGTTATTTGCATCCAAACCCTCGCGGGTTTCAATAATTGCAAATATGCCCCCGCGCGTATTGGACATTTACAGGGAAGGCCTCGTTCTTAACTTCTATTGCATTTTAGTCCTTTCCAGGGACCTGTTTGTAGTTATCTTTTCATGTTTTCTTTCAGTTATGCCCTTGCTTTCCTTCATGCATATCTTGAGCACCGTAATTCCAATTGAGTTGATTTCAGTTTCATTTTAAAGCTTGTTTGATGAACTTTCTAGTGGCATGATCATTTCTTATGATGGACGCATTAATTTTGATGTATTATTTTGATAGCTATGTGTCTCTTGTTACTTAATCTATGCCTTGTTCAGATTAAGTTTATCATTGACGAGCCGCAGACCTGCCCTTGTTAATGTGGTCCGATTGACTATTTCGTTGCAGTCGGATAGATCCGCGTCGATCAAAAATTAACCGCACGCATCGATGATTCGTCGAATGAAATTAACGTGTCGTTTTATGTTTATTTAGCCTGGGCACCCTAGGGTCGACTCAAGGAGGCAAAGGAACAACTCGGGATCAAGTTAGAGTGATTAGATTGCGGTTTTCCAAGTGATTTTTATGTATTTTTTATGCAATAAAAATGCTGAATGCCAAATACGACTTCGATTAGGCTAATAAGAAAAGAACAGACTTAGCCCAATTTAATTTTAATGTGAAATTAATTCAAATCATCCAAGTTATATTTTTTCTAAGAACCTAATCAAATGATGAATGCAAAATGTATTTTTTTGGAATTTTTGGATTTAAAATGCACAAATGAAAAATACAAACTTTTTTGGGGTTTTTATGCAATTGTTCGTGCAAATGATATGGAAAAATTATGAAAAATTTGCTGGAAGTTACATATGATGAAATTAAGCTACAATAATTTTTTTAGAATTTTCTGACACTTTTTGATTTTTTTATGAATATTTTACTGAAAACAGAGTGATTGCGGGTATTTAATTCTTAATAAATCCATGAAGTTAAATTATCCAGAGAATTATTTATCTATAATAGATATTTCAATTAGGAATTCAAGAGAATTGAAATTTCTTAAAAATATTATTCGTGGATTTAATTAAAAACCAATTATCTAAATCACCCTAGAATTTATTTTATGCACAAGACAACTCCTAATTGGACGAAATTTGGACAGTAATTAAAGCATACTTAGAGGCATCATCTACAATTTTTTACAATTTTTGGAGTAATAAATGACTATATGCGAATTTCAGAGCATAAATGGGCAAATTATCACTGATTTTTAATCTCTGAATTTTAATAAATTGTCAGATGCTCACAAAAATACAATTAAATATCTAAGAGATAAAGAATTTGTTGCTCTACAATATGCTATTTTTATTAAATAAAAGGGATTTTATCACTTGTGCCCCTCCGAGATGTTGCAATATCAGTTATGCCCCTATCTTTTTGGTAATATCAGTTGTGCCCCTCAAAACTTGCTATTTTATCACTTGTGCCCCTCGGGTTAGTGACCGTCCATGTACAGTGCAAACGGACGTTAATTTTGAGGACATAAGTAGAATTATTTTTTTTAAAAGGTTATATGGTCATTTGTTCCTCTTCTTCCCCAACCTCTTCTTCTTCCTCCTCTTCCCATCTTCTTCCTCCTCCTCCGACCTCCTCCTCCTCCCTCTCCACCCCGAGCTCCTCGCAGCCCCTCCCCTCCCCGGCGCCGCACCTCCTCCCCCCCGCACCTCCTCCCAGCCCGCCGCCCCCTCCCCTCCCCGGCGCCGCCCCCTCCCCGGTCCCGCATCTCCTCCCCTTGCCGGCGCCGCCCCCTGCTCCCCCTCTCCCTGGGCTGCACCCCCCTCCCAGCCCCGCACCCCCTGCCCCGCACTGCCACCTCCCCTCCCCGGCGCCGCCCCCACCCCCGCACCTTCCCCTCCGCCCAGAGCTGCTCCCTCCGCCCCGAGCACCCAACCCCCCCGCCCCTGTCCCGCAAGCCCCACCCCCCGCTCCCTGGGCCTCCCCTTGCCCCGCGCCGCCCCGAGCACCCAACCCCCCCGCCCCTGCCCCGCGTCTCCCCCTCCGCCAGCACCACCCTCCTCCAAAGCTTCCACGCCACCACGCGAGCGTGACCGCGCCGCCCGGCTCGCGCGCGCACCGTCCAGAACCACCACGCCCTCCTGCGTGTCCCCGCGCTGCTCCAGCGAGCCCCGAGCACCCAACCTCCCCGCCGTACACGACCATCAGCGACCTGCCTTCTGCGGTGGCACCCCCGTTCCGCCCCTCCAGATCTCGCCGCAGCCCCGCGCTCGACAGCGCCGACCCACCAGCGCTCGGCGCAGCCGTCGCGGCCCCGGCGGTCTTCCCCATGCTCTCATCCCCGTGCCTCCACAGCGCGCGGCCGTTCCCCATTCTGCCTCTCCAGATCCCGTCCACGCCCTCACCATCCTCCGCTTTGATAAATTTTTGACAATTTGATTCATAAAAAATCATCAAAAAATTCAATAAAATTTGCCGTTTGATCCGTCATGAATGATATATCCGTGAAAATGCAAAAATTTTAGAGATTTCATGGATGTATGAAGGTGTCACTAAGAGAGAGAAATTATCAAGAAAAAGAAAGAAGAACAAATGGAGGAAGAAGATGAAGAAGAGGACTGGACAATAATACCCCTCTTAACCGCACCAAGGTTTGAAAAAACCATGGTTAAGTCAACTCATAGACGGTCAATCTGACGGAAGGGCACAACTGATGACGGAGCAAGTTTTGAGGGGCACAACTGATATTACCAAAAAGATAGGGGCATAACTGATATTGCAACATCTCGGAGGGGCACAAGTGATAAAATCCCTAAATAAAATGATGCTACTGTCCAAATTACCGCATGAACTCAGGGGTGTTTTTGCAATTACAGAAAATGAAAGAAACAAACTATAATTGTGCCTAAGGGCACTTTTGCAAATATATAAAAAGGTAGGAAAAAGATGTAATTTTTCCAAAAATAAAAAAAACGAAATAACCTCAACCGTAGGTTCCAAAAAAGGAACCCACCCTCTTTTCACGTTAGGGCACAGGAGCTTGGTGAGGGCGGCGGGCGGAGCTCGAGGCGTGCGCGCCTGGGCGGCGCTCGACGGTTGGCGACGAGCGGAGGATACTGGGCTGCCGCGTGGGGGCGACGGGAGCTGCGGCCGCTGGCGGCCGGTGGTGATCGACGGCTTGCGCGGGAGGAGCACGGCCGCGCGGGGGCTGGGCGGCGCAGTGGAGGGCGACCTGCGGGGGGTGCAAGGAAGCTTTGGTGCTCATGGGAGGCGTACGACTAGAGCACCGTGCGGTGAGGCCGACGGTGTGCGCTGGAGGCAGAGCAGGATGTTGCGTGGCGAGGGGCCGCAGGGGGACTGGTGTCGCGGGGGCGCGCAAGGCGGTGTGCGGCGCCTGGGGAGGCGCGCAAGGGGCGACGGCCGACTGGGGGGCTGGCGGCATGGAGCTGCGGCGGAGGCGCAGTCTGAAGTGGGGGCGGCTGGGCTGGTCGCGTGTCTGGAGGAGCAGCCACGCACACGGCGACGCTGCTGGGTTGGGGCGTACGGCCGGGAGCGCGGAGCTGCGCGGCCAAGGGGCAACTAGGACGGCGCACTTGTGCGGAGGGCCACGCGCGACGTGGGACGCGGCACTGGCTGTGCGTGGCCGCTGGAGCTGTGGCTTGCGAGGAGGGTGGCGCCCCTGGCGGGGGCTGCAGGGCTGCAACTTTTTTTTTGTTTTTTTGTAATTTTTTGTTGTAATTTTTTTTGCTAAACAGTAATGAAGATGTAGGGGAAAAATGCAATAATATGCGATGAAGTTGTGTATGATGTAAGATAATGATGATGTGCTGAAGCGGTGAATGTAGATGATAGATAAAAATAACGAATGTGTATGATGATAGTGGTGTGGATGATGAAAATGATTTTTTGGTTATAATGGCGATTTGATGAAGATACGATGATAAACAAGATAAACAAAATTGTTAGATAAAAATAAAATGACAAGGAAAGGAGAGGGATGCTTACTTGTGATTCGTCGAAAGTGAGCTGTGGTGTGCGGCTTCCGTCGTGGCCTCCAGAAGGATGGCGGAGTCCTTTGAAGCTGAGCAAGTCCAATCGGATCTCGCGACGCGGCAATGGTGATGCCGCAGATCTCGCCTTGAGGTTGTCGTCGCTCGACTCGTCTCCTGCAGCTGTCACCTGAAGGTTAAAGGGGCTCGACCTCACTTCTCTCGAAAACGACGGATGATAATGAATGGAGGAGTGGAAGAGAATATAAAGAGGAAGAGGAGGAGGTTGGAGAAGGATGGAGAGAGTGGGGGTACAAAAATAAAAAAGAAATAACAAAAGGGATTAAATCAAAAAGTGGTCAACATGAAACTTGCTCGTCTTGACGAGATCTACAACTTTTGTGAAGGGTCGAAAATCAAATGAGATAATCTGTACAAAATATATTTTTGGGTGGTACCTTATAGGTATAAAATACCGCATTTTATCTTTTGTAATTTTTTATCATTTTTAAATAAGAGAAAAATTAAAATAAAAATAGAGAAAATATGAAAGGAATATTTACAATTTAATTTAATTTTTTAGATTTTTAATAATGAAGAAAATAAAACGATAAAATACTGGGGTAAAACGGTCAATATGTACAATATACAAAAGGGGCCCAAAATCCAAGTTTTGCATACGAGCTCCGATTTTATTGAAATTGGTCTTGTTTCGAAGGTCTCTGCATGTATATTACTTTAAAAGTGAGTATACCTAATTCGGAGGTCGTATGAGAGAGATATGTGCATTTTAAGATTTACAGCTTCAAACTTGGATTGGGGTTTTATTGGTCAATTTTATAAGTAAGTATTTTTTTGATATTTTTCCTTAATTAGTGTTAGTCATATATACACTATAGAGTTGGTTTTATTGGATTTGGAGTTAGTATAAAATATATACAAATAGGGTATTTTAGCTAATATAGAGGTGAATATTTACAAGTGAAATGGGCTTCTTATTTAATGCAATATGAATGCTAAAATGCGGATATTATCAATGCATGCATGAATGCTAATTATGCAATATAAGTAGAAATATGCCTCTAATTACTCGGGAACAAAGATCTATTTTCAACTTTTAGAGTGACGAATCGCAGATTCATCAACCCCCTATACTTAAACCTTGCTCGTCCCCGAGCAACTAAAATGAAATACAAGAGTGAAATGATTTTGGGTTCCATACCAAGGTCATGAACAAAAGTTGAAAATGGAGCTTAACTCGACCTTTGGATTAATTGTGCGGCAGAACCTCATTGGGACCTGAACTTAAGACCTAACAGACTTTAAGTTCCACAAGCCTTCTATTCAAGACGCCTCAACAGTCAGGTCAGAACAAATCCTCAAACGTAAATTTCTGATGACTATGATTCTTACTTGTACTGTGTAAGTGAAATGTAATTCTCCACATCAGAAATGGCTCAGAATCAGCCTCCTTTAATAAGGTAACTCAATAACCCGATCCAGTAACTCTTTCCTCGAGGAGCGGGGCATTCTCTTCTAAGTTCAAGTGCGACCAGCTCAAGAGGAGGGGGTGGAGAAAAGAATGGACGGTAGCCAGTGTAGCTACCTATCTCGGGATGCCTGACCATTGTAGCCAAGTCATCCAGATGCAAACTTCTTGCTAATATACATTCTCCGACATGCAATTTTTTTTGTGACCTGTCTATTTTTTTGGGTGGAGTTCTTGCATTTTTTTCTCTTTTTTCTTTTTTCTTTGAAACTATATACAAGGTGCAGCATGTACATCAGGAGTTTTTCCTCTTGAGCTAGTAGACTATCCCTCTTTTGAAGCATTATTGCAACCCACAACGTTCTGTCCTCGGACTTCAACACCACCAGATTAAGTTGAGATGCACTACCCTCCCTAGAGGAGGACGGATGTTTCCACCCCCGTGTGCTACTCCAAGCTAAAGGATTCTACCTCCTCACCACCTCATCAATGAAGAGCTACGTGCATTGTGCTTGTCCAAGTTAGGTCACTGTCTAAAAGAATCATTCGTGTGCATGAGATATTCTACTTAGACTAATCAAGATGACATGTAAACATAGACTTGTGGACTCAAAGAATTAAGTCACTTGACCTGAGAAATCTTAACTCCAGTTCCTATAAGGTTCCTCTGAAATTAGGTGGATTAAGGTCAAATCAAGCCCATCCTCAACATCTACTCATAACTTGGTTCAAAATCCATTAGCTTTTCACTTTGCATATGCATGATATGCAGATGATGTGTAGATGACATGCTATGAAGATGAATGAAATGCAAGACCCTTTTTTTAGATGTAGATGATGTGCAAGAGTAAATAAGAAGCCTTTATTTTGAACATGTTCATTTTATTTTCTATTATACAACACTTTTTACAACAATTTTTAGTTTGTAATAATATACATAGTATACAAATTTTTTTATACATCCTATTTTACAACAAATTTTACAAAAGTATGTTTTACAACTTTTTGTACAAGTATTATACATATAGTACAATTTGTTGTTGATATACCTCGTATGATACAAGTGTTTTATGAGCATTATACAATTTATACATGTGTATTTTACAAAAAAATTCTCAAATTTTTACCCACCTGTAATTATTGCATAATATATACAAAAATACGCGAAAATACGTGAAAGTACGAGCTATGGGTAAAGTATATATGTAATATATACATGCCCCTCTATACTTAACGTGTGCTATGTCCTCAGAGCACGATAAGCGACGAAAAAGACATAGCTCAGGATAAGCGTAGGAGAGCTAAAATTACAAAAAGTATAGAAATCGCTCCGCCCCCTATACTTAGGCTCTGACAGCCTAAGTGTAGAAGAAGATAAAAATTGGGGCGGACGAGGGCAAGAAGGGAAATGGATGAGTATATACATGGTGGACATCGGTCCCCGCTATACTTAGGCTCTGGTCAGCCTAAGTATAGGACATGAATGAGTATGAGAACCGATGTGATCTGGAGGATGTACAATGAATAGTGAATAGACTCGGGTCACTCTCCCCCCTATACTTAGGATCTGGTTATCCTAAGTATAGTCATAAAATGAAATTATATGGAGCTGGGGTCGAGTGATCGAATCCCTGGGAAGGGAGGGAGAGAAAGTATATACAAGAAAGAGTGAGAATTTACAAGTATTAAGAAGGTTTGTGATGAACCTTCCTGCGGACGCGAGGAGGTGGATAATATACATATGTGTAGCTGTCGGAATCCTCCTTAGATGAATAATAGTGAGGTATAGGAATCGTCCAACGAGGGTTGACACACAACTTCTTGCTTAGATATGGCTTGAGAACAGCCGAACTAAGCTCACTCATATAAATCACCTTATCCGGACCAGATGAGGACTCCTCAGAAAATTCCTTCTTCGGTGTGTTGAAGGAAACTTCCTTAGTCTGTTTTCTAGAAACTGAATCATTGAGAGGGAAATGAGAGTGACGTGCCTTGAGATGTTTAGGGGAACACCTCGAGGAATCAATTCTCGACTTCCTCTCACTAGATAGCCGACTAGCAGAGGGAACAACCGTGATTTTATGTGGAGTAATTTTATCTTGGTTGTTTCCTTTGAAGGTCTGGAATGTGATGTGGTGCTGACTATAGGTTCCTCATCAGACGAGTCACCATATAGATTGTAATATTCCTGAAGGGTCAGCACATGTCTCAGGAAGGTGCTAGTGGTCTCCGCTAGCTTGGCATTATTGGGCTCTTGTATCGGATCATCAAAATGGTCAAGGAAATCAATAAAGTTCATGTCCAACTTAATGTTAGCTTCTGATCTTGAGTCCTCCTTAGAAGCTGTCATGGTGGTGGTGCAAGCAGTTGATGAAGTGAAGATGTGGGGAGTCTCAGAACCAATGGTCGTCTGGGCAGTCGGTCTCTCAGGTGTAGCAGAGAGGTGGGACTCATTTACCTCTTGATGGTCACGACTGTCAATGGATGTGCGGCTCACCTTAGAGTAAAGTATATCAAAGAATGGGTGAGGTCGGAGTGCTCCCAATGCTGAAAAATCGATCTCCCGAGTCTTGTAATCTTTAGTCGCCTTAACTGAGGCTAAGAACGGCTTCCCGAGAATAATCGGAGACTGCGTGAACTCTCCTCGGTGCTCGATGTCAATGATCGTGAAGTCCACCTGGAGTAGAGCACCTTGGAAAGTAATGATGACTGAAATATTTCCTCTGGACCATTTGATGGATCGATCAACCAGCTGAACGATCTCTCTCGACTTCCTGATTGGCTTGAGTTTGAGTTTGTCGAACACAGAGGTCGGGAGGATATTTATCGGAGAGTCATCATCGATTCTTGCATGGGTAAAGATAGTGTCTTTGATTTCACATTCAACCCTAGGCAATCGCTTCACTCTGCGGCTCTTGGTCTTTCTCCCCATCACCAAGGAGGTGGCCATAGACACTATGTGTCTTTTAGTCCTGGTTATCTTAGTACCCGACCTCTTGGGCATTAATTTACTCTTTACAAATCTCTTGAGGTCGGGGAAGTGATCTATGGCCTTTATTAAGGGAAGTTTAAAGATCAATCCCTCATCAAGTGCTTCCCTTAGGGTGGAATCCAATTTTTTTAAATCATTTTCAGTTTTTATGTGATTTTTTGGTTTTTCATTTTTTTGGTATTTTTGGTGGATGAATGATCAGACCCTGGATTGGAGGGTAAGTGGCTAGTAGAAGAGAGAGATAGAATGGACTCCATCTGTACAAACGGTGTCGGTTCCATGATGCTCGCTCGGTTTTCAACATCAAAGCTACTTACTTCCTTCTCCATTTTCATGCCCAGGCTGGCAGAAATTGAGTGCAACATGTCCATGACATCTCTCAACTTGTTACCAAATGATTCATTTTTCTTAATAAGTCTAAAGATGTCATCCTCCACAAAATTTCCATGACAAATCATGGGAGAGTTCTTCTCAAGTGGAGGATATTGCTGAGATATTGAGGTCTCATACTCAACATACCTAGACTCTGGCATGTAATGCTGGGTCGAGTATGGACCATCTAGATGACAAATATTGGTCAGAGCCTCATATGATGAAACAAGGACTGATAAGTCTAGCTCATGAGTCCAATCTTGTGAATGTATAGGCTCTCCGAATGAAGGCTGGTTAATGGAAGCTTGATCACTAAAGTCAATCAAGTCAGGGAAATCATGATGTGCAGGCCTCTCCATTCGGGTTGTTCGATCGACCAAGTTATGCCCTAAGGCCAAGTCAGGATGTGTATATGTAAATTATTGTATGGTCCCTACTTGAGGTGAGAATGAAGTATGCAGGGGCATATAATTTTGCCAGTCATCTGTCTCAGCAGTGGCTTGCTCTTCATTCGGTTCTTTGATTCCTGCAAGCTCTCGAGAGTAAGGACAGTCAGTCCAAGGTGGAGGTGTATCCGGAGTGTTAGAATATGGAGTAGATGAGAAATGCGAAGAAGTGGAGAAGTCAATCGAAGTTCTAACTTCATAATCGGGTTGAGGTGGAGCTGACCACGGGTAAGGGTCTCCCGTGGATGGCAGAGGATATATGGAAGAAGGAAAAGGTGAAGATGAATGGTATATAGTCGAGGAGGAATGACCAGAGGTCTTAGGGTATGGGGACCAATATCCCGACATCTTTAAGAGAAGAGGATGATTGTAAGTAGTTTGAGGTAGAAAATGTGCGATTACGCAGGATAACACACACTGACAGACACGAAGACAAACACAAGAGAAAACCCTGAATTCACACTCAACACGGTGAATGACCCGAAACCGAGTCCGATTAGTCTGGTTGATTTTAAGTGTGATTTTCAGACAAGTAGCAAAGGTTACGCGGCCTATAGGGGAGTCGGCTAAAAAGTCGGATGCGTCTCCCCTATTTAACATTCGCCTTAGATACCAACGGTCCTTCCTTTCTTCGCTCCTATCTCAAGTTGATGGACTCAAAGACCATGCCCCTATCTACCTGCAAGCAGGTGGAGGCAGACAAGGCTGGAACTTCACCCCGAAGGGTAACGAGCAACTTGTCGCGAAGTACCGCTGGTTCACCCTTGACTACCCGCGAACAGGCAGAGGCTACTTGGTACTAGTCAGTGAATCTAAAAATATTCAACTCGTGATATTTGCTAGGATCAGTTGGCCCGTGATATGGAAGGCGGGGATTTGGGCTCTGCCTTAAGGTGTTCACACACACTCAAGTACCCTCACTCAGCCTGAAAACAAGGTCGGGGTTACTCTCCCGCAAACAAGGGTTAATTTTAGTCAATTTTTTGGTCAAATTCAATTAGCAGTCTCGATTTTAGAGATTAGTTATCATTGATATTAATCCACACAAGAAATCACGTCTACCGTCCAGTCCCAATTCCTTTATCCTAGGTTAGAAAACCAAGAGAGAGAGAGAATCGGAAAAAGCCGATGCAATTGAGAAAATGATGATGAATGCTTGAGTAAGAAGACTTACAGTGCCTACAACTCTCTACAATGCGGGATGCTGTACTGAATTGAAATTTTACACTAAATGTAATGCAATCGATGAAAAGCTGCTCCTAGACAGGCAGTTCTATTAACGAGTGAAGCATAGGTTGATTTGACTAGATCTGCGGTCTAAGTGCATCTCTTAAGTGATGTGTGGTCCTAAAAGATTACGAGCACAAGCAAATCCTAGAGTGGCTCGAGGAGCCGCTAGTGCAAGCCAAATCTAAAAATTCAAGCCACACAGCAGACAGGGACACGGTTCCACTATGTTTACAAGCGTGAGAACCCAAACGGGAACCGCTGTAAATGCAGACACCTTTTTTAATTTACAAAAATCTTTTTGACGTCCAACAACCGACTTGATCCAAGAATCGTCAGCCTCCAACAGCCATCGGGACCTCGCACAAAAAGATGCAAAAATGTAAGAGAGAAATATATACATAAATGGTTAGAAAAATAATTAAATAAAAAATGAATAATTATAATGCGGCTCGAGGGTCAGACTACCCGAGTGAATGGAAAACGTGAATCAAATTTTTCTAAATTGATCCTAAGTCCTTTGCCTCCTCGGCAATGGTGCCATTTGACGGGCCGCAGACCTGTCCTTGTGAATGTGGTCTGATTGACTATTTCGTTGCAGTCGGATAGATCCGCGTCGATCAAAAATTAATCGCGCACATCGATGATTCGTCGAATGAAATTAACGTGCAATTTTATGTTTATTTAGCATGGGCAAGCCTTAGGGTCGACTCAAGGAGGCAAAGGAACAACTTGGGATCAAATTAGAATGATTAGATTGCGTTTTTCCAAGTGATTTTTTTGTATTTTTTATGCAATAAAAATGCTGAATGCCAAATACGACTTCGATTAGGTTAATAAGAAAAGAACAGATTTAGCCAAATTTAATTTTAATGTGAAATTAATACAAATCAGCCAAGTTATATTTTTTCTAAAAATCTTATCAAATGATGAATGCAAAATGTATTTTTTTGGAATTTTTGGATTTAAAATGCACAAATGAAAAATGCAAACTTTTTTGGGGTTTTTATGCAATTTTTCGTGCAAATGATATGAAAAAATTATGAAAACTTTATTGGAAGTTACATATGATGAAATTAAGCTACACTAATATTTTTAGAATTTTTTGACATTTTTTTATTTTTTTATGAATATTTCACTGAAAACAGAGCGATTACGGGTATTTAATTCCTAATAAATCCACGAAGTTAAATTATCCAGAGATTGATTTATCTATAATAGATATTTCAATTAGGAATTCAAGAGAATTGAAATTTCTCAAAAATATTATTCGTGGATTTAATTAAAAATCAATTACCTAAATCACCCTAGAATTTATTTTATGCACAAGACAACTCTTAATTGGATAAAATTTGGACAGTAGTTAAAGCACACATAGAGGCATCATCTACAATTTTTCACAATTTTTGGAGTAATAAATGACTATGTCCGAATTTCAGAGCATAAACGGGCAAATTATCACTGATTTTTAATCTCTGAATTTTAATAAATTGTCAGATGATCACAAAAATACAATTAATATCCAAGAGATAAAGAATTTGTTGCTCTACAATATGCTATTTTTCATTAAATAAAATGATACTATTTGACTGTCCAAATTACCGCATGAACTCGAAGTATTTTTGCAATTACAGAAAATGAAAGTAACAAACTGTAATTGTGCCTAAGGGCACTTTTGCAAATATATAAAAAGGTAGGAAAAAGATGTAATTTTGCCAAAAATAAAAAAACGAAATAACCTCAACCGTGGGTTCCAAGAAAAAGGAACCCACCCTCTTTTCACGTTAGGGCACGGGAGCTTGGTGAGGGCGGCGGGCGGAGCTCGAGGCGTGCTCGCCTGGGCGGCGCTCGACGGTTGGCGACGAGCGAAGGATGCTGGGCTGCCGCGTGGGGGCGACGGGAGTTGCGGCCGCTAGCGCTTGGTGGTGATCGACGGCTTGCGCGGGAGGAGCACGACCGCGCGGGGGCTGGGCTGCCGTCGTGCGTGGGCGGCGCAGCGGAGGGCGACCTGCAGGGGGTGCAAGGAAGCTTTGCTGCTCGTGGGAGGCGCACGACTAGAGCACCGTGCGGCAAGGCCGACGGTGTGCACTGGAGGCGGAGCGAGCTGTTGCGCGGTGAGGGGCCGTAGGGGGACTGGTGTCGCGGGGGAGCGCAAGGCGGTGTGCGGTGCCTGGGGAGGCGCGTAAGGGGCGGCGGCCGACTGGGGGCTGGCGACCTGGAGCTGCGGCGGAGGCGCGGTCTGAAGTGGGGGCGGCTGGGCTGGTCGCGTGTCTGGAGGAGCAGCCGCGCACACGGCGGCGCTGCTGGGTTGGGGCATGCGGCCAGGAGCGCGGAGCTGCGCGGTCGAGGGGCGACTAGGACGGCGCACGTGTGCGGAGGGCCACACGCGACGGGGGACGCGGTGCTGGCTGTGCGCGGCTGCTGGAGCTGTGGCTTGCGAGGAGGGTGGCGCGCCTGGCGGGGGCTGCAGGGCTGCAACTTTTTTTTTTGTATTTTTTTTTTGTAATTTTTTTGCTAAACAGTAATGAAGATGTAGGGAAAAAATGCAATAATATGCTATAAAGTTGTGTATGATGTAAGATAATGATGATGTGCTGAAGCGGTGAATGTAGATGACAGATAAAAATAACGAATGTGTATGATGATAGTGGTGTGGATGATGAAAATGATTTGTTGGTTATAATGGCGATTTGATGAATATGCGATGATAAACAAGATAAACAAAATTGTTAGATAAAAATAAAATGACAAGGAAAGGAGAGGGATGCTTACCTGTGATTCACCGAAAGTGAGCTGTGGTGTGCGGTTTCCGTCGTGGCCTCCAGAAGGATGGTGGATTCCTTCGAAGCTGAGCAAGTCCAATCGGATCTCGCGACGCGGCTATGGTGATGCCGCGGATCTCGCCTTGAGGTTGTCGTCGCTCGACTCGTCTCCTGCAGCTGTCACCTGAAGGTTAAAGGGGCTCGACCTCACTTCTCTCGAAAACGACGGATGATAATGAATGGAGGAGTGGAAGAGAATATAAAGAGGAAGAGGAGGAGGTTGGAGAAGGATGGAGAGAGTGGGGTAGTGGGGGGTTATTGGCTTGGAGTGGGGAATAAGAAAGGGAAGAAGTGATAAAAGGGAGATTAAATAAATAATTAATATAGTAGGCTACTAAAAATAATTAAAATAGTAATAATAAAATACTAATAATAATAAATCCGAAAATGATAAAATAAATTCGAAAATAAATAAAATGGGGTGACATGTGGCGGCTCCAGGAGCTGCCACATGTCGCTCTTAGAAAATTCAAAGATTAAATGTAAACAAAAATAAAAAAGAAATAACAAAAGGGATTAAATCAAAAAGTGGTCAACACGAAACTTGCTCGTCTCGACGAGATCTACAACTTTTGTGAAGGGCCGAAAATCAAATGAGATCATCTGTAAAAAATGTATTTTTGGGTGGTACCTTATACGTATAAAATACCACATTTTATCTTTTGTAATTTTTTTGTCATTTTTAAATAAGAGAAAAATTAAAATAAAAATAGAGAAAATATGAAAGGAATATTTACAATTTAATCTAACTTTTATAGATTTTTAATAATGAAGAAATAAAAGGATAAAATACTGGGTAAAACAGTCAATATGTACAATATACAAAAGGGGCCTAAAATCCAAGTTTTGCATACGAGATCCGATTTTAATGAAATTGGTCTTGTTTCGAAGGTCTCTGGAGGTATATTACTTTAAAAGTGAGTATACCTAATTCGGAGATCGTATGAGAGAGATATGTGCATTTTAAGATTTACAGCTTCAAACTTGGATTGGAGTTTTATTGGTCAATTTTACAAGTATTTTTTTGATATTTTTCTTTAATTAGTGTTAGTCATATATACACTCTAGAGTTGGTTTTATTGGATTTGGAGTTAGTATAAAATATATACAAATAGGGTATTTTAGCTAATATAGAGGTGAATATTTACAAGTGAAATGGGCTTCTTATTTAATGCAATATGAATGCTAAAATGCGGATATTATCAATGCATGCATGAATGCTAATTATGCAATATAAGTAGAAATATTCCTCTAATTACTCGGGAACAAATCTCTATTTTCAACTTTTAGAGTGACGAATCGCAGATTCATCAGTCATCTCAATTAAATCTGAAATTGACTTGTTGTTTAGTTGGCTCATCATTCTGATCTAGGGCATATTTCCATTGCATCTCGTTGCATTCTTTTGCATGATAAAAATTTAATAAAAAATGCATGTTTTATTTTAATGCATAGTCTTGACTTCATGCATGATTTGACCTATGGATTTTTAATTCAACACTTAATTAGATAGATTAAAATCTGAATAATACGAGAGAAGCTCGTGTCCCTGAGTTCGACCATGGATTCTTGCCAAGTAAAATAAAACACGGCCATCTTATTCTTATTTGACATATCAATCAGATGGTCTTTGATAGACCGAATTCAGCCCGACTGCAATGATACCTCAAGGGTTAAAACAACACTATTAAAGGGTCGAATTCACGATTTATCAATATCATACCTAGGTATTAATCATATACTTTCCAAAAGTATATATCAAACCTACAAATTCAGTCAAGCTTCCAAAGAGAGATGACCATGCGCATGGAATTTGATTCTTCCCAATATCTCATGAGTGAGCTCATACCTTCCGGTTCAATAAATGAACCTGTATGATCCCTTTGAGAGATCGTATTACTCATATGCCCTTATATGCACAACAGTGCGCCGGTTTATTGACCTTGGTTAGGTCATCAACCTATTGGTCTGCCAAATGTACATACTTAGACATATAGTAACACATCTGCCTCCGATCAGAGGATGCGTGCCTGTATCGTGATAGCATACGATATAGGACTTTGGTTATCTCGATCTCGTTAAGTCAACTCTTTGACCTAACTAATCTGACACCTCTGAATCTCTATTCCTATGCAGAGGACCTGCATCAAGAGGTCAGTCAGATATAAACCTAAATGAGAAAGGATTGCCATCTCCTACTCAGGCTGGAGATCATCTCTTAATGATCATTTGACGGTGCTTGTTGAGTCCTCAATCTAACTCTTTAGATATTCATCCAAGCACCAGCCTCTATGATTCATCAGTTGAATCAATAGCTGTATGATCATCAAGATGGCCATGGTACATAACCTAATTGTACAAAGGGACCTATTATGCAAATTATTTATTCTTCATTTCAGATCAGGGAATGATATTTGCAATAACATTTATTGCATAATGGCTCGCCGTGGGATCGCATGTCCAACAATCTCCCACTAGCCGAAAGAGCCATTAATGGGCTAATCATTTAAACCCACACTCATGTGACGATCATAGGCTATTCAGAAAATAGCTAGGTAAGCTTATCAGTCACTCTGTTCCCGTGATACTACGCCAAGTCCTTTTATGGTACTTGCATATCCCCAGTAACAGTGCTCGCATCAAATGCGAATGTTGCATCTTATGCAACCAATACTCAATCTTGTTAGTTACAGTGTCCTACATCTTAACAATTATCATAACCGGTATTTCTATAATCCTTATCAAAATACCCTTATTCCTGGAGATCACTATCTCTTAAGATATCAACAGTTAAGACCTTTTAGATCTCTATCTATAAAGTCTTAAGTTTTTGAAGATAAGACTTTGAGATCACTATCTCAAAAATCTTGTCATCTATGAAGATCTTGTTATTACTGCTATCAAGTGTTTTCTCTCCACAGTAGGATTAGCAACACTTTACTACTCCCACTGCATGGCAGATATCTGGCTTTTGTACACATCTAGCATACACTCAACTTCTCATAACTAATGCACAAGTGCAAGTAGTTCTAGCATTCACTTCCTCAACTCTTTGAGGTGCTATCTCTTTAGATAGGTCAGTACAATGGAAGCCTTTCTTGGAATTTTCAAGAATGGAATATGTCCAAGGTGTACTACTATTGTGACAGTCCCAATACCCTCTTCTCTTTGTTTCTGGACACTTTCAGAACTAAGATCCAAGAGATATCCTTGAGATCATATCTCAAGTTATGGAACAACCAGATTATAAAACACTTATTATTATCATCCTTATATCATTTCAAATGATCAGGATATCATCTACATTTAGCATGATGAACACAAAGGCACTCCCACTAAGCTTCACATGGCTCATCAAGACTCTATCTGAAATCATACCATTTATAATTTCATCAAATCTTATGGTCCAACTTCAAGAAGATTATTTGAGTCCATAGATGGATTCCTTAGCTTGCACACCTTGCTTTCCTCAACCATGAAGCCCTGGGCTGCTTCATGTGAATATCCTCCGAGAGGTATTTACAGAGGAATGCAATATTGACTTACATCTTGAAGATGCAATAGTCAAGTTGTGTAGCTAAGGTTTGCAATATTCTGATGGTTTTAAGCATGGTTATCGAAGAGCAAGTCTCATCGCAAGCAATGTCTTCTCTTCCAGTGTGTAGCTCATGGCTACGAACCGTGCTTTGAAGGTATATACCTTCTCATCAGGTTCCCTCTCTCTTGAAGATCCATTTACACCTTTACAAGTCTTACCCGTATAGGTGGATCCTTGAGGGTCCATATACAACACTTGTACATGAAGTCTACATTGGACTTTTATTGCTAACATCCATCTATCCATGCTATGATCACATGAAGTTCGATCATTGTCTGATTTCTCTGACACATGGAATCCATCCTTAAACTCATTTGAAGAGGTATTAGTGTTTCATCTTCTATTATCCTTTTAGTTTCCAATTTCAGGAGCCTCGTTATCTTCTTAAGATTAAATGAGTTCCTACACTTCATTTTCGTCTTGATTCTCAAGAGTCTCAACCTATAAGAATCATATTCTCAAAGATGAGATCTGTTAAGAATCTCATGGTCATAAAGTAGGTATCCAATACCATCTTTATTTTCCTAATTAAGTAGCACTTTCAAGTGTTAAATTCCAGCTTACTTGCTTGGAACCTTATTATGGATATATATTGTAGTCTCTACTACATATATACCTGGAAGCTAATAGGAAATTATGTTAAAATTCATCATTGATCAAATCATGTCACACATGATCCAATTATATCTCCCTACAACTCTATTGAGTTTAGGTTTATCAGGAGGAGTGAGATAGAAATGATATTCATATCTCCATAAGGTATTCTTTGAATTTATCTAACAGATACAAGCTACATGGGTTAGATCAAATTCATTTTATCTTTCTTCAAACTTTGGTTCTAAACCAAAATTGTGAAATCTTTGAACATTTCAAAGGTTTCTTTAGGTTAAGAGAAGAAATCTCATATCATACATAATCATCAATAAATATCACATATCTGTAATGTTTAGTATGATATAGATGATCCGCATACATCAATATGTATGAAATCCTGAATACTTTGACATCTTACACCATTCCCAAAGAAGGGTGCATTGGACATTTTACTTTGAATACAATATTCATAAGTATGCAAGTTTTGAAATTTTAGACATTCTAAAGTTTCATCTCTTACTAGTCTATTGATCACATCAACAAACATATGTCCAAGGCTTGATGCCAGATCATTGTCAAATGGTCTTCATCCTCCTATTGATTTTAAGGTTTAATTTCAGTATTTAGAAATGTTAATGAACCATTCATTAATTTTCTAATTTAGTGGAGTCCACTAGATTTTAGATTACTATCTGAAATATCTCCATCATAACTCTTTATGATAGATTTATTACAGAATTTATGTTTATTTCCAACATTTAGAAATAAACAATAAGTATATTATAATATCTAGGTCATAAAGACATTCTCTAAGACTAAGGGCTCTCCCATTGAAATTATGAAGCCTTTCAATCCAATAGAGATTGTTGCAACAATTGCATCAATATCTATGTGGATGACTATAAGCCTTAAGATCAAATTTTCCTCATCTTCTAGAACATATGCAACCCATTGCAAGTGTTGTAGAAGATTGAGATACAATTACAAGACTTTATCTTATTGAATGAGCAAGTCAATGTCAATGATTTATGTAGATTATTCTAATGCTCTATCCGAGTCCTTCTTTAAGGATTCTAGACAGACTTGATAGTCATACTATCAACACATCAACTTATTGCAGTATTGACATTCATCCAACTCTTTGGATGTCATATGGAAGTCATAGAAGTACAGTCAACTCTTTGACTATACTTCTTACTTGGGTCCAACCCATGCTTCCACTGCACTCCCTTTATCAATGAACAACTATTGCTTAAGACTAAGGATCTCTTATGTTAGATTCAAAAAAGAATTCAATTTAAGAGTATTTCAACATTTATACATGCTTCATTAAATTCATACAATATGAATATTATGAAGCTACATGAATGACTAGAGTATAAACAGTAGAATAATGACATTCATCATGTCTACATCCATCTAGACTCTTAAAACATTGGTTCAGGTAGGTATTCAAACATTTTGAATACATCATCTCTAATAGAGCCACCATTCTGCATGATGCAGTGAACCATCTCATTCATGATAAATGTCAAGAGCACATATGCATGCCAGAATATCTTCATTGGTTTTATAAGGATTATTTGACAATTGTGATCATCACCAACATGTCACTTCCAAAGTACATCCGATGAGAGATCAAGATTATAGAGACATACAAACCCTACGGTTGTAGTCCTATTATCTATTTAATTGTCATTCCTCAATATTATGAGGAAACTTGCACATTGCAACCACATACATTATGTGTCCAATGCTAGTACAATATCTGGATCATGAGTCCAATCCATGATATTTTACTGGTTATTATTGAGTATAACATTGAGTGGGTTTAATGAAGGATTATCTGAAATAAGAAATTTGCATAAGTGTATATATGTATATATATACATATTTTACTTTGATTTAGGAATTTTTATATCAAAGTTGTCTTGCCTTGTCAACACTGAAAGTTCATTCCCTTAATCACTTTCAATGTAAGAGATATACTTACCATCATATCTCATCAAGATCTGGGATCTCCTTCCTTATCTTTGTTACATCCCAATAATATGAGAAACTGCAACTCCGATAAAAAGAAGCGGGAACACATTCCACCTTGCAAGTCCAACTTGCATTCCCAATTCAGTCTTTAACACCCGGGCTCACCACCCCTAAGGCGATGTTGACCCATCATTAATTGAACCAACCGTCAACAGGAATAGTACTTGCTATGTGCAATCCAATATCGCCCCAATAATATGAGGATCCGATATCGGGGTCACTACGCATACGGCCTTACTCTTTCGAGAAGAAAAGAGCCCAATCCAGATGCTCTTACTTGCAGTAGCTGTCACTTCGGAGAAGCGTCTCCCACATGCAATCCCTGGCGACAGAACTTTTCGCCTTGACGGGAGACCATGGATATCACTTATGTGATCCTCCACCTCATATTCAAATTTTAATTAATTATCATGAATCATATTCATATAATTAATTCTTCTAAGGGAAATAACAACTCTATTCATAATAGAGTATCTCAATTGGATGTAATTAATTTAATCATATCAATTTAATTATCAATACAATTCAATCAACAAACTTGATTATTTTACTTGAATATATATATGGTAATATCTCAAAGTATGTATTAATTCGAATTTTAATAATTAGAAAATACACTTTGATTTTATCCGGCATTATCGAGTCCCTACCCACTATCATGGCCAGTACCGACGAGAGTGGGACGGACCACATACGTTGCAACCCGCAACCCCAATGCTCTCCGACTAGACATCATATCCACCTCAGGAAAGGATAATGCCAAATATATTAATTTGTACTTGAGATGATCATCGGTTCTTCAATCGAAATTATACCATATAGTAATAATCAAAACATTTTTTATTATAAGGAAATTTGCTACACAAATTCCCAATTCTATTCAAGCATCAAGTTTGATAATTGTGTTTCCAATTATGATGTAGATCAAATCTAATCAATTAATTGGATGAGGCCAAGTCAATTAAGGAAATAATCATATTACAATATTTCTGAAATATTTTCCATAATTACTTCATGAAATTAACAATTAATTTCACTAATTGATAATCACATGATTCTTGATTAGGACTGTAATTTCAGCAGTGACCCCTACTCACTAAAATTAACATATCTTAATCAATTTAAATCCAAATTAGATAAACTCAATTTTAAAAGATTGCTAATTTGATTTAGGACAGAATCCATGTGATATTTCACGCATTTCGAGGCGGATCAAAACAGTAATTAACTCATTAATCATGTTAAGATTCGTAGTTCCCGCAACAGTGCATACATGTTCATTAAAACAACCATATCTCGAGCAAATGGAATCCGAATTACGTAAACTCAGATCCTATGGTTTCCTTATTTAATGGGGAACAAAATACAAGTGATTAATTCGTGTTTAAACATTTTATGCATGGCCGAATTTATTCGTTAAACAGATCTGCGAAAATCAAATGCGACAAAAACTTTCGCGACCTTAACGAACCCAAGTCGTTCTCGGTTAATGGAGCGTATCCAAAACCACCGACCTAAGACTCTGATACCACTTAAAAGAAAAGGTATAATCCTCAAGCGCATTACGGAAGCATGAGCGTCATATCGAATACGACGAGGAACGACTAGTCAGACTAGTTGTTCTATGCAGCGGAAATTAAAAATTTTTCATGCGACGAAACCACATGATCCTAGAACACTTCTCGGATCATTTCGTCTAAACCACAAACAAGTAATAGGATTACCTCTTGAAGCATGTTTGCGCTCGATTCTCTAAACGAAGAGACCTCCTATCTCAAGTCTGATCCGACAGAGGAGACGCTTGCGAGCGCGGGGATGAACCGCGTGCTTCTCGCAATCCATGTTGATGATCCAAGCGGCGGATCTCCTGATCTCGATACACGAAATCTGACATCTTCTTCACGAACGAGGCGCATCGAAGGAGACGGAGATCCATGAGCAAATAATCGGGCAGCATAACGACGATGCTGCGGTGATGAAGAGCCTCTCTAGGGCATCCATGGTGGACGGCCATGAGAGGGAGAGAGAGGGTTGTCGTGTAGAGAGAAAGAGAGAGAGTTTGCTCCAATATTTCATAGCCCTAGAGAGCATGGTATGCCTCTCTATTTATAGGGTTTTGGGATCCATGGATCTCAATCCATGGGACATATAGAATCAATGGATGAGATTGATTTATGTCCAATCCAATGGTCAAAATTGTTGTTGGTAAAAACCAACAAATAATAATCTAATTTAAATCAAATATATTTGACATCTCAAATATATTTCAATCCTAAATTAGATCAGGCAATTATGGAGAGATTTGCATGGAGATCTCCACATTAGGAGTGGTGGGGACGGCGACCAATTTCCTTATGGAATTGGTGGTCGTCCACCATCTCTCCATGGTGGAGGCAAATCCATGTAATCTCACAAGATTACATATCTCCATGAATTTCTCCCATAATTTCCAATAAATTTTTGTTGTAAAATATTCTACAACAATAATTCATAATTATTTTGTGAATATTGTAAGCTTACCATTGGAAATTTGTGAATCATATTCACAACCCAAAATAAAATGTAAATTACAATTTCAATTTAATGTCCTATGTGAATCCAATTCACATCAACATTTAACTAACAAATGTAAATTACAAATTGCTCTCTCTTATATATATTATAAATCACATTTATAATATATATGATTAATATGGATAGGGTTATCCACATTATTCATATCCACGATAATTAAATCACATTTAATCATCTTGGGTCCCTATTCTCATGTGTTCAAATAATATGAATTACATTCACATTATTCACATCTTTGATAATTATATCACATTCAATTATCTTAGATAACTCTCTTTATAATATGAATCAAATTCATATTACTCATGATAATTAAATCACATTTAATTATCCATTTTCTCAATGCTTTGATACATATTATCAACAATGAAATTATTCTTAACCCTTTCAAGGATAATGCGCTTTCTCCGTGAATACTTGGAGATAAGGACAGGGCTATTGTATTGTTCCACATATAGTGACTTGGATATTGAGATCGTATCTCAAATCCAGATCGTGGGCCTCCCAAAGATGATTGATTAAATCAAGATCGCAAATCTAATCTTCTCATTGCATTTAAATCACATTCAGATCAATGTCCAACATTTGGACCAAGATCAGATTACTTCTCTACTGAGAGGAGTCACTAAAATCTAGACCCGTTTCATCACTCCCTAGGAATGGAAGCGTCATGGTTATACAATCGTTTATGATCACATCACCCTCAGGTATTCCCAATACCTGTACATCCTGCATACTGGAAGACTCAGAATAAACCCGAAGTAATAGATCAACTTTATACTCTCTACTTTATGGTTTTATCAGTAAGTTTCTCATTCGATCATTGGGAGTCGATATCGATCATATACTTTCCAAAAAGTATATATCAAACCTACAAATTCAGTCAAGCTTCCAAAGCGAGATGACCATACGTATGGAATTTGATTCTTCCCAATATCTCATGAGTGAGCTCATGCCTTCCGGTTCAATAAATGAACCTGTATGATCCCTTTGAGAGATCGTATTACTCATATGCCCTTATATGCACACCAGCGCGCCGGTGTATAGACCTTGGTTAGGTCATCAACCTATTGGTCTGCCAAATGTACATACTTAGACATATAGTAACACATCTGTCTCCGGTCAGAGGATGCGTGCCTGTATCGTGACAGGATACGATATAGGACTTTGGTTATCTCGATCTCATTAAGTCAACTCTTTGACCTAACTAATCTGACACCTCCGAATCTCTATTCCTATGCAGAGGACCTGCATCAAGAGGTCGATCAGATATCAATCTAAATGAGAAAGGATTGCCATCTCCTACTCAGGTTGGAGATCATCTCTTAACAATCATTTGACGGTGCTTGATGAGTCCTCAATCTAAATCTTTAGATATTCATCCAAGCACCAGCCTCTATGATTCATCATTTGAATCAACAGTTGTATGATCATCAAGATGGCCATGGTACATAACCCCAATTGTACAAAGGGACCTATTATGCAAATTATTTATTCTTCATTTCAGATCAGGGAATGATATTAGCAATAACATTTATTGCATAATGGCTCGCCATGGGCTCGCATGTCCAACATTATCATCAATATAATTTAACTTAATAAAATCAATTAACACAAGATAATAAAGAAGATAAAAACCTCCTCCTAGAAAGATGGTGCGTCACCCTTGAATGATTCATGGGTGACGCCAACTCTTCAATAGGTGGATTTTTATCTTCTTTATTTTTATGAGATAAAATCCCATTATATTTAATTATTTGCAACAACATTTATTGTAAATATATTCACTAAATTAATTCCAAATTAATTAGAGAATATTTCAATCATGCTATTGAAAAAATGCGAATCACATTTACAACCCAAACAAAAATGTAAATTACATTTCAAATTAATTGCCCAATGTGAATCCAATTCACATCAACAATCAATTAGTAAATATTATGTACAAATGTGCTCTCTCCAACATATTATAAATCATATTTATAATTTACATTGATATTATGGATGGCATGGATAGTACTATCCACATTCTGCATTTTACTGATAACTAAATCTCATTTAATTATATTGGATAATCATTCTCCTAATATGAATCTCATTCATATTACTCTTGATAATTAAATCTCATCTAATTGTCAATATCTTGTTGCTTGGATACATAATTCATCAAAGGAATTATTCTTCAACTCTTTTAAGAATAGTGTGCTTTCTCCGCAGATACTTGGAGATAAGGACAGGATGATTGTATTGTTCCACGTATATTGACTTGGACATTGAGATCATATCTCAAATCCAGATCTTACGGACCTCCCATAGATGCTTGATTAAATCAAGTCCGTAAACTTAATCTTCTCATTGCATCTGAATCTCATTCAGATCAATGTCCAACACTTGGACTAAGATCAAGTTACTTCTTTACTGAGAGGAGTCACTAGAATCCATACATGTTTCATCACTCCCTCAGAATGGAAGCGTCATGGTTATACAATCATTTATGATCATATCACCCTCAGGTATTCTCGATACTTATACATCCTGCATACTGGAAGACCTTGAATAAACCTGAAGTTATTGATCTCTTTTAGAATGCCACCTTCAAGGTTTTATCATTAAGATTCTCATTTGATCATTGGGATTTGATATCGATCATATGCTTTCCAAAAACATATATCATACCTCTAAATTCTGTCAAGCTTCATAAGCAAGTCGACCATGCATGGAATTTATCGATCCCGATATCTCATGAGTGAGCTCATGTCTTCCGGTTCAGAAGTGAACATGTATGATCCCTGTGAGAGATCGTATTACTCATATGCCTTTATATGCACACCATCTCGCCAGTATATAGACCTTGATTAGGCCATCAACCTGTTGGTCTACCAAATGTACATATTCAAACATATAGTAACACATCTTTCTCCGATCAGAGGATGTGTGCCTATACCGTGACAGCATTTGATGTAGGACTTTGGTTATCTCGATCTCGTTAAGTCAACTCTTTTACCTAATTAGTTTGACACCTCCGAATCTTTATTCCTATGTAGAGGACCTGCATCAAGAGGTCGGTTAGATATCAGCCTTTAGAGATAGGATTGCCATCTCCCACTCAGACTGGAGATCACATCTTGACAATTATTTGACAGTACTTGATGAGTCATCAATCTAACTCTTTAGATATTCATCCAAGCACCAACCACTATGATTCAACAATTGAATCAACAACTTTATGATATTAAGACAACCATGGTACAAAACCCTATTTGTACTAAGGGACCTATTATGCAAATTAGTTATTCTTCATTTCAGATCAGGGAATGATATTTACAATAACATTTATTGCAGAATGGTTCGCCATTGGCTTGCATGTCCAACAATTTGTGCACAATAAATTCTACAAAAATTTTGTTATATTCATATTATGTGTTTGTTAGTTGTATAATTTTTTCATTGCATTTTATTATCCTTTAATAATTTTAAAAATTCAAAAACATTGTATTTTTCACTATTTGCATTTAAAAATATAAAAATTTAAATAGTGCATCTAAAATTCTAAAAAATATATATTAGCTTCCCTTTTATGTATTTAATTTTCTATACATCTTTCATACATTAAATATTTTTAAAACTCAAAATAATAAAATATCAAAAAAATAAAAAATCACAAAAAAGTTGTAGAAAAAACATGAAATTGTGATTTCACTTCTTATTTGTAGATAATTTCTTATAATTTTCAGGAAAAATAAACTCATAGTTCTTGGTGTTATTTGCTATTTTTAAATTGCAAACTAGTATTGTATATTCATTGTTTAATTTTCCTCCTATTTTTATTCATTTAAAAAATCATACAAATTTGAAAAATCATCTTAAATAACTAAAATCAGAAAAAAATAGTAAAAGACAAAAAGATTTTATTTAGACTTTTTTAAGCATTTCTAATATTTATAAAAAATAAAAAATAGCTATTCTCTATTTTTGTATATAGATTGTTTGAACATTTTTTAAAATTAAAAATTTGCAAATTAAAAATTACTAAAAAATAAAAATCAGAAAAGTATACAAAAAATTAAAAAAACAAAAAAAAGAAAAAGAAAAAATTCTCACAAAAACCAAGATAGTTTGCATTTTCGATTCCTTATTCTTTTATTGATTTTTCAATTATTAGAAGAACACTTGGGATTTGTAGCCTCCATGAGTTTGATCCTATTTGTTACAGGTAAATTTAATAGCAAATTCTCTTGCTACATTTTTGTATTTCTTTTTGCTTGAGAATAAAATAATTTATTTTGTTAAGGGATTCCATGGGTAAATGAAATTACACATATGATTTCAATAAATTTAAAAACTCAAAAAATCATGCACAACAAAATGGCATCGTTGATGGGGAGGCACGACGATAGTAGTTAGGTTTTCGCTTAGACCTGTTATTCCTAGTTGTACATTTTTGTCTATATTTCATTATTCTATATCAATATTTATGTGAATATATTGTGGATTGCAAATTTTCTGAAGAGTGAGCAATCAAATTTGAATCCCTCGTTCCATGAGGGAGCTCATGCAATGCTTCCAGGATCCGATTTGTCAGACATCAAGATCTTCCAAGACCAGATTTAGGGATTTGCTTAAGATATTTTCACTTGCTCTTCACTTGTTTCCATATATCCATTAGTGTGTTTATTTGTTCATAGACATTGTATTTATTTCATTTTTTCTCATATTTTTATAACTTGATTTTCTTACAAATTCTTTATCTTCTCTTTCTTGCGAGGACCATGAGCGAGCGTGACTTTCTTAAGAAAGTTGGCACATCCAAGCGAAGCAGTGGCAGCTTGATTCTTCACCAAGCCAGAGGAGAGAATAAGAGGAGGAGAAGAAGATTTGAAGGAGACCAAGAATTTAAAACAAATGCATAGACTTTCATTTATTTATTTCTAGAATTTTTACTCTTGTAAAAGGACACTATATACCATGTTTGTGGAGTCTATTTTACCAAGTGTTGGTGCACTTGGGGACTCACCGATTTTGTTTTCATCGCCTTATTTTTCTTTTGTTCCATACAGATTTCATGAGCTACCTATTTATTGCTTAAACTATTTGGTTGAGCTTGGTAGAACTAAGTTCCAAACAATCTAATAGAATATATATTCCTATAGATCACCTTCGAACTTAGTCAAATACAAAATTAGCTTAATTGGATTAGAAACCAAGCACCATGAGAAATTGCATACAATGCTAACAGGACCCATTGTGGTGGGAACTGAGCGACTTCCTTGACCGGACTCAGGTCTCTCTTCTGATTAGTTAACACTAGTTCATCCCTAGTAGAAATTATCATCTTAGGATGGTTCACTTGCATCATATAGTTAACCTTTATTTTTATCCACCAATCATATTTCATGTAGAGAGCTTGAGTCAGGTACACACCTCTATCTCTAGCATTTGCATCTCATATTTTCTCGTGCATTGAATTTTTCATTTTCCCCCTCTATTTTGTGGATATAGGATTAAAGGAAATCGAAAAATTCGACATGTTTTTTTTGAAAAATATAAAAAAGTTGAAAACTGAAAAATAAAAAGTTGAGACTGCTAATATCACTTGGACCCTTGAAATTAAACACAATTAATTCACATCATTGTCTTGGGAGAGAAATCCCCTCATTATATTCTCATTTTATTTACCATGTACACATCACGGATTAGTGCCCCAATCCCAGACCTTCTTACATGTTTGTACAACTTTGTGTTGATCACCTAACTCTAAAATTGACAAGATAATTGGCTGAACCATCATAGTCTTCACATTGTGTTGAGTTGATTAATTGGGGGTTGTCGTTTTGCTAGTTTGTGCTTGGTGTTAAGTTGTTTAAGATCATCATCTCTAGATCAATAACAGTCACTTAATAAAAATAAAAAATCATCATCACTCGTGTTTTTCCTCCCTCTCACCCTTCACTCTGAGGGAAATGTTGTCCAATATTTCCCCAGCTCAGATTCCCTCACTATGGCAGGTTAATGATCTCTTTGATCATGACCATAATTTCTTGGAGCATGATATTCCTAATCCATTGAACGGTTTTTCTTTTACTTCGCAAGAGAACCTGTTATTTGAATATGATCATTGATTCTCTCCCTTGATATGGCCTGATTCTACCCACCTACCCTAGTGTTATATGCAATCGGTGTGTTCTTTGTACTCGGTTTCACTCCCTGATTGTGCATGTGATCTGTTGGATCACGAGACCGAGTCTTTTGATCATTTTGAGTTTTATGATTCTTCTGATACTTCTAGTATTTCTGTGTTTGATAGTTCTTCTCCATTTGATGACGCTCGCAAGGATGAGCCGACCCTTGAGTTATTTTATGTTATACCTTGTCTCTCTTCATTACATGCATCAGATATCTACTTTCTTATTGAGTCTCCTGATCTTTACCTTCCATACATTTTCCAGATGATGATTGATATGGAGGATTCCATGACAGATCCTTCCTTCTCCACGTTCCATTTCTTCGGCTCTGGCCATTCACTCGACTCTGATCATGAGCCGAAGATTTCTTTTGTGTTACCAATACTTGGATTTATCTATAAATCTGCTTACCCGGTTGCAGACACTCGACATATTTCTTATCTGGTTGTCCTCATTTGCACTGTTGACCGTGTTGTTGTTCTCACATCGAGACAACAACAAAAGTGTTGTATTCGTATTACAGATGTCATCCTAAATCTTAGTACTTTGTTGTCCTAGACTTTGCGCCCAGTTGGGCATAAACTCTAGTGCTTGTTGAGAGGAACCTTAACAATGTCTACCTTGTATATATGTGTTTCATCTTGATTTGTTCCTTCCATCTTCTATGTTACTGTCCACTTCTTGTCTATATTTGTGTGCTATACTTCGGATGCACTCTATCCTAAATATAAAGGGGTCAATGATTTATGTTATTCATATTCGTCATGTTCATCACTCTTGTCGTTGCTTATAATAGAGATACTCTACCTGAAGTATAGGGGGGTGATGTTGTTCATATCATTTCTTTGGTTTTTTATTCTTCTGATCCCTTGCTTGTCCCCCAACTTATTGATATTTTATACTTAAGGCTACTCTACCCTATGTATAGGGGCGCAAAATGAACGTTGAGTCTGTAAATTCTTTTCCTCAGTTTTTCCCTTTTGTACAATTGTTTGTACTTAGGATTACTTAATCTTAAGTTTAGGGGGGATCACCGACTTCTATTTATTCTTTGAGTTGTTGTAGCAGAGGAATCCTTTCACTTTTCTATACTTAGCATGAGTTATGTCTATCTTTGTTGCTCTCTGATCACTCTGACGATGTAGTTCGAGCTTAGTATAGTTGGGTATCATATATATTGTATTTATACTTTAGCCATACATCGTACTTTCGTATTTTTTAATATGGCTAAAATATTGTATAAATACAAGTAAAATTCAGTAAAATAAACTAATAAAAAGATGCAGATATTTCTTAAATTTTTTGTATATACTGATTAATAATTTAGGTTATAATATTTTGAAAAATATTTTGAAAGTAGTTTGAAAATCTATTTATAGAATCTTTTGAAAACTGATTGAAAAATGTTTTGAGAAATGTTTTCAACCTTTTGTAAAAATATTGTTTGTAAAAAATTCCTTTTCATTGTGTGAAATAAAATTATTTTGAAAAAAACTATTTGCAAATGTTTTGAAAATGATTGAATAATTATTTTGAAAAAAAATCCATATACGTTATTTGGAAAATGTTCGCAAAATAGTTTTCAAATGTTTGTAAATTATTATAAAAATGATTGAAAACAATGATTTTAGACTATGGTATTCAAAATTATTTGTAAAATTATTTTCAAATAAGCTTGAGGAATATATGCATCACCCTCAAAATTCTGAACCAATTGTATATATATACCTCTATAATTTACTAACACTCAAGTTTTAAATCCTTTCACCTAATTCTTGTAAATAATTTACTCACACACATGTAAATATGTGTATATAATCTACCATCCTTTATTAAAAAAATACCTAAAAACTATAAAACCAAGTAAAAATTTTCATAATTAAAATTCCAAAATAAAATAATCTTTTTACATATGCATCGTTCTTTTCAAAAATCTATAACTAAATATTAGAAAATTGTTTCAAAAAAAGATTTTGCATTTTTTTCTTTGCATTGTACATATTTCTTGCATTTCAAGTGCATTTTTCAGGATAATATTGACATTTAAACTAAGTCTGGAATAAAATTGAAGAATGGAGCTTAGTTGGACCTTAATACACTTAATTTCAGAGGAACCTTATAAGAATTGGTGTTAAGACTTTTCATGTCCTATTGACTTAATTCTTGGAGTCCGTAAGACTATATTTACATATCGTCATGAGTAGTCTAAGTAGAATATTTAATAACACATGCATGATTCTTCTAGACCAGGCTGCTGCTTCGACGACTTTCTCTCATCCTCCGCGACTTGACCGCCCATCCACCACCTTCCACAGCTGGGAGAACTTGCTTTCTCTCCCCCTCACGCACCCGCAGTTCAGCTCGGGACTCTGGTCTCCTCCTCAACTCCTACACGCTGACAAGCACTCTATACCTAGCTCTTCATAGAGGGGGTAGTGAGGAGGCAAAATCTTTTGGCTTGGGGTAGTGCACGGGTATGTAGCATTTAGTGGGAATATTTTTATTCCTCTAGGGAAGGTAAGGTCTAAAGACAGGATGTTGTGGGGTTGCACTAATGCTTCAAAGTAGGGATAGTCTACTATTTCAAGAGGAAAAACTCCTTATGTGCATGTTTCACCTTGTATATATTTGAAAAAAAAGATGAAGAAAAAATGCAAAATCTTCAATAGTGGACATGCCTGATTGGTAAGTAGAATGCATGCCAGAGTATATATACAAGTGAAAAAAAAAGAAAAGCTTCAAAATAAATTTTTGTAAGCTTGCGGCAGATGAATTGGCTACACTGGTCATGCATCCAATGATAGCTAGCTACGCTAGTTGTCATATATTCTTTTCTCCATATCCTCTTATTGACCTGGTTATACTTGAACTTAGAGGGGAATATCCCCTCTCCTCAAGAAAATAGTTCCTAGACCGGGGGAATAGAGTTACCTTGTTAAGAGAGATTGTTTCTTTGCAACTTTTGAGATGGAAAGCTGTAATTCTCTTACACGATACAAGTAAATATTCATAGTCATAAGAATTTGTGTATGGAGACTTGTTCTGACCACTCTGTTGAGGTGACCTTAACTTGATGGTCGTTTGGTTTTGGATCCATTTCCCATTAATGTTCTGCTACACTAATAATCCAAAGGTCTGACATAGCTCCATACTACAATTTTGTAAAGATAAGTTTAATACTCAAAATCATCCTAATTTCTTTATTTTTCCTTTCTTTTACTCACTTATTCTATCAAATAAGATTTTTTCTATGGGACTAGCAAAGGTAAAGCATAGGGGGATGACAAATCTGCATTCCATCATCTTTATTCATTTATTTTATCTTAAAATCCCTTATGAAACACTTTTATATATTAATAAATTTTTATTCTTACTAGCTTGCATATATGTGTAAATAGTGTACATATATATTATTTTAACCTAAATAAATAAAAAATAAATAAAGGAAAAATAAAGAAAATAAAAAGACTCTAAATATGTAATAGATACAGGCTGACCATAACCTAGTGGGAAGATCATGTCTTGACATGATCGACGAGGAATAAAGTAAGGGGAGATAAATTCTTTAGTTAGAAAATCCAAAAATATTTTGTAAATAATTTTCATTTATTCAGTATATGTTTCTATAAATCTTACACTATTTTTTCTATAAATTGACCTCAAATTAAATAAATTTCAAAACAATAGCTCGAAATAAAATTGTTTCTAAATAATAAAAATAATTGCAAAATAAAAACATGTACAGAATAAAAGTAACCACATTCTGAAAAAAGTCGTAAAGCGATAATTGAAAGACCAATTTTGGTTCCATGTGAACTAAAATTGAATTAAAGTCACTTCCACCATATTTTAAATAAAATTATCGTTCAAATGACAATTGTTTCATAATTTTTCGAGTTATGGTTTGAAAGACGGTTTTCTATGGTGATTTGTTTTTGCAATTTTAACATTTACTTATTAAATATATTTATAGATGCTTATTTTTATACATATTGTATTTGTAAATAATTGTAAATATTTTTAATAATTATGTAAATTAAAAATAAACAAATTTAAAACATAAAATAAACTAATTTCCTTATTTAAGTATGTGTATAATGTATCATAGTATATGGTATAAGTATATAGTTGATTTCCTTAAATAACACCATCAAAAATTAAATAATGAAAATTTATTATTTAATTTAATACGGCAACAAAAATAATTTAATTAATTAATTTTGTAAAGAATTCCACCATTAACTTCTTTCCTTCTTTTTCTCTCCATTCAAATTTTGAATTTCAAATTTATATTATTATTATTTTATTGACTCATCCTCTCTCATTCTCATTTGAGCTATCTTTTGGTGAGAGGAGCCTATTCTCCGAGAGCATTCTTGTTGTAGAGAGATGCCTAGCTTCCGAGATGTCTGATGACAGTAAGTCGGTCCTCGTCAAGGCCATCACGGCATTATCCACTCCCATTCAGTGAGATCCATTTTCATTTCTCATTTTCATTTAGGATAATTTATTTTAATTTTTGCGTTTATAATTTCATTGTCATTTTTAAATTATATATCTTAGAATTTACCATCACGATTTGACCCGCTCCCGAATCTGGTCTTCCATCTCATTTTCTCGATCTCATCGCTTCATGTTCTACCTCATGCAACCACACACCTCAGACCACGTAAGGTGGTCAAATATCTGGATCCATTCATCTACCTTGTCGGATCCTCTTTTCCATTCACATACTTTGTCTAATAATTTTTTATCAAGTAATCGTATTCGAGTTGGTCATTTGCATTTTTTTATCAAGTAATCGTATTCGAGTTAGTCATTTGCATTTTTCAAATAATTACAGAAAATTTCATTTTCTATTGTCAAAAAAATTAAAAAAGGAGGATGCTGACAGGGCTGCCATCGGACTGGCCTCATCACCGTAGGGCATCCACCGCCCATCCTCTGCCTTGTCGTTAGCCCCTACACCTGGAAGGTCACGCGCATCACCTGATCCACATGCAAGTCAACTTCCATCACTCCTCCGTCAGGGAGGAGCACCCTATAATGCCCACGTGCATCGCCATATGCAGGGGAGCACCACACTGCTCGAAAAGCAACACTGCCTCATTGTTTTAGGAGAGCACCTTTACCACCTCTACTAGCCCTTCCACCATCGACATCCTCCCCCGTGCCATCTTGTGACCATTGCCACACCACTCGACACCGCTAAGTACTTCCGCCCGAGCCTCAACATCCCACATCCACCTCCACCTATGGGCCACCGATGCCATCTTGAAGCTTGCCATCTACTGTCGACGAACCCTGTTTGTCGCCACCACCAAGCTTGGGAACGAAAGAACAAGGGCGGCACCCCCTTTCTATTTGGATTGGAGAGAATGCAAGAATGAAAAGATAAATCCCTATTTAGGTATATTACAATTCGACCCCCAACATTTCTAATAATTACAAAATGTCCTAGCCAGAGGCTAAGTACGTGCAGCGCATTCCCTCTTCAAGGCAAATTGTGACCTTTTCCCTTTATTTTATATTTGTTATAATTTTGATGCAAAAGCTTTAAATAATTGCAATTTAATCCATGTATTCTAGACTTTCAAATTGCATGATTTTATTGTTGAAATAAATACCATTTGCGATAAATAAATTTTGCAGAAACTTTGTCATATTCCTGTTATGTGTTTGTTCATTGTTTAATTTTTTCATTACATTTTATTATCATTTGACATTATTAAGAAATAAAATCATCGTAATTTTTACTGTTTGCATTTAAGAAATCATAAACATTTAAATATTGCGTTAAAAGTTCTAAAAAATAGACCAGCTTCCTATTTGTGTATTTAACTTTCTGTCCAATTTTCGTGCGATAAATATGCTTAAAACTAAAAAAAATACAATATATCAAAAATCTGTAGAAAAGTCCAAAAATTGTTATTTCACTTCCTATTTAAAGATAATTTCTATAGTTTTTAGGAAAACTAAATTCGTATTTTTTATTTTATGCTATTTTTAAATTGCAAAATAGTCCTATATTCAGTTTTTCATTTTCCTCCTATTTTTATTCTTTTAAAAATCTTAAAAATTCAAAAAATCATCTCAAAATCTAAAAATAATAATAATAATATAGTAAAACACAAAAAAAATTATTTAAACTTTTTTGAGCATTTTTATATATTTTTAAAAACTAGCCATTGTCTATTTTTGTTTATTTCTTGTTTGATTTTTTAAAATTAAAAAATTTAAAATTAAATATCACTAAAACTTAAAAATGAAATATTAAAATAATGAAACAAAAAATTACAAAGATAAAATTCTCACAAAAACAAAGATAGTTTCCATTTGAGATTCCTTATTCTTTTATTGGTTTTTCAATTATTAGAAGAACCCTCGAGATTTGTAGCCTCCCTGAGTTTGATCTTGTTTTCTATACAGGCATAATTATAAAACCTTGAAGGAGAGAATTCAGATATGATTAAAAATTTCGAATTTATTCTAGGCCATCTAGTTTGTAGGGTGTACATGTATTAGGAATACTCAAAGGTGATGTGATCCTAGACGATTGTATAACCATGACACTTTCGTTCCGAGGGATTGATGAAACATGTTGGTATTTTAGTGACTCCTCTCATTAGAGATGTATTATAATCTTAGTACAAATGTTGGACAATGATCTGAATGTGATTCAAGAGTAATGAGAAGATTAGATTTACAGGTTTGATTTAATCAAACATCTTTGAGATGTCACTTTGATCTGTATTTGAGATATGATATCAATATCTATGTGACTATACATGGAACAATACCCTATCCTTATCTCCAAGTATTCGCAGAGAAAGCACATTATTCTGAAAAGAGTTTAAGAATAATTTCATTGTTGATAATGTATCTATGCATTGAGGAAAATTGATAATTAAATGTTATTTCAATATTATGAATAATATGAATGTGATTAATATTATTTGGACACAAGAGAATGGATATCCAAGATAATTAAGTATGATTTAATTATCGACGACATGAATAATGTGCACATCACTACCCATATTAATCATATATATTGTAAATGTAGTTTATAACATATTAGAGAGAGTTAATTGTGATTGGTATTTGTGAATTAAATTTTGATGTGAATTGGATAAACATTGGGCAATTAATTATAAGTGCAATTTGCATTTTATATTGGATGTGTGCATATGATTCACAGGTTCTCAATGTTATGATTGAGATTATCACAAAATTATTTGAATTATTTTGGTAAATAATTATGCAATAATAGATGTTGCATATGTTGAAAATTTAGTGAGATATGAGAACTCAACAATTTGGAAGGAGATAGAATCCTTGCCATAAATGCATGGACAATCAGCATGAGAATCACTCAATGGTGGCCATCCACTCTATATATGGAAGGAGGCTACATTCCTTTCCATAATATTCCAAATAAGTTGATTTGTTTTAAATTTATTGAATATAATTCAATATATTTACTTTTTTATTAATTATTTATCACAAATTTGTGCAACAAAATTATGACCATTGATTCAAAGCACAAAATAATTTCAACCATTGATTTTGTGAGCACATGGATTATGATCCATGGGCATCCAAAATAGTATAAAAGTAAGGATAGACCTAGCCTTTTATTCTACATATTCTATAATTAATTGCAATAACAACACACACACACACACACACACTCTCTCTCTCTCTCTCTCTTTCATTCTCATTCTCATAATCGTCCACTCTCTTACTTTCTTAACTTGTGGTTGCCCTCTTGTTGACCTAGAGAACCTCATACCCGCTATGTTGTTGTTGTGTTGTCGGATCGTCTACTCGTGGTTCTCTGTCTTGATAGGTGGACCATACTCATGAATAATACGTCAGATTTCGTGAGATGAAATCAGGAGACTCTAAACTTGGATCATCAACATGGATTGTAGGAAGCACATATCTCATCAACACACCTGGAAGTGTGATCTTCGTTGGATCGGACTCAAGAAAGAGAATTTCTTACTTTAGATATTAGTAATCACAATTACTCTGCAAGAGGTATTCCTTAAATTCATTTTTGATCTTGATGAAATGATTTGAGAAGTGTTCTCGAATCATGTGGATTCATCTATTTAGAAAATTTTAAATTATGCTGCCAATTGCAACTAGTATGACTAGTAGCTTTAGGTCTTATTTGATGTGACTTACATTCTTTTATGATGCGCTAAGATCTGAACCCTACCTTCAGACTAGATTGCATATGTGAATAAAAATAAGAAAAAAATGAAGAGGCGAAAAGAATATATTACATGAAGAAGAAGAAGAATGCTAGAGGAAGCGGAGGGAGCTTGGTAGTCGAGCTTGAATCTATAGGTCTTTGCTCAAGAACTTAGCAGGGGTTTGAGCTCAAACATTATCAGAATGGAGCTATAACTTGTATAGAGGCCAAGTATCATGCTAGCGATGGTTTCTTGATCTTTGCTCCGATTTTTATAGCCACTCCGTCACAAAATGTAGAAGAGGGCTTACAGCTATCACATGCAAGGATAGATGGGGAAATATTGAGTTGGAGCATGAGTATTTGAGTCAGAGAGGAGATGGTTCTAAGTGGTGGATCAAGAAGTTCAATCTTCCCTCCATGATTGGAGGGTTGAAGATGATGATGTCCAAGTGTTGCCGAAGGAAAATGAGGTTAGGTCTATAGAGAGGTAATGGAATGATGTGGCAGACGAGCAATGTGTAGTTGGAGAAATGTGGAGAAGAGAGGTAAGCATAGAGGTGGGACGTGGGATAGAGAAGAAGCAGGGCCATTGGATTTTGAAATCCAATGGTCCAGGTAGAGGTGGGTACATGCCGTTCTAATGTGAGAAGATCGATCGCATCGAGCGGTTGGGAGTGAAGCGTGTGATAAGAAAAGGTCGGGGTCATGTGGCTCAACCAGAGGAAGCCATATGGCCCAATGGATAAATTAGAAAATATAAAAAAAGAAAAATATAAAATAAATAATTAAATGCCTTAAATAAAAAGTGTAAACATGAAAGTTGTAGTTCTCGATGAGATCTACAAGTTTCAAGTTGAGTAAATAATCAAGGTAGGTCATATATACATAGTAATATTTTTGCAAGTATTTTTAAAGATTAAGAATACTTGTTTTAAATTTCCTTTTAGAGATTTTTTGGTAGTTTTAATGTATATTTATTTTCAAAACAAATATATACCATGATTATCTATTTTTGGGTGATTTTTAATAATTAAGAAAACATAGAAAATGAATCACAACAATATATTTAATTATTTACAATTGTGCGTGTTAGTTATACACAACATGTTAATTGTTAGTTCTAGTTAATAACGATTTGTATTTATTGAATAGTTTTATAAAGGAGGATAATAAAGTAATAATAATAATAAAAAGATAAATACCATATTTATCAGGCATCTAGGCATGGCTTTATTATCCTCAACAGTTTGAGGAGCCATCCATTTAGATAGGTGTATACCATGTATTAAGGGAAGGAAGGTTTCTTGTAATTCTCCATATGTGAACATTCTGAGATCTTCATAATGTACCCATGTTGTGATAATCCCAAAATCCTCTATTATTTGTTCTAAACAACTTCAAACCCAAGATATAAGAGGCTTCTCCAAGATATTTCATATTGAAGGTATGGGACAATCAAATCTTAACACTAGTCATCGTCCCTATATCATTCCCAATGATAAGGATAGCATATGTGTAAAGTACGATGAATACAATGGCACTACCCCTAAGCTTCTTGTATACGTATCCTTCATCAAGATTCTGAATGAAATTATAACTTTTTTATGGTTTCATGATCAAATCCGGTGTTCCTGCTATGAGAAGCTTGTTTAAGCCCATAGATGGAATTCTTCAACTTTCATACTTTGACTCCCTCTTTTTATCTGGGGTTGCTACATATAGATATCCTCCTCGAGGTATCCATTGAGGAATGCCATCTTGACGCCCATCTTCCAGATGTCATAGTCAAGATATGCAACTACAGCTAGTAATGTCCTGATGGATTTCGGCATAGCCATGAGAGAATGTCTCATCGTAGTCGATGTGTTCTCTCTGTGTGTAGCACTTGTCTACGAGTCGTGCCTTGAAGGTCTCTACCTTCCCATCTGGTCCTCTCATTCTCTTTAAGATCCATTAACACCCAATGGGTTTTATCCCTTTAGGTGGATCCTCTAGGGTCCATACATTGTTCTTATACATGGAGTCTATTTCAGACTTCACTTCTAGCATCCATCTATCCATGTCATGTTCCACGATTGCTTCAACAAATGAGGTTGGATCATTGTCAGTTTCACCTAACAATGGAATCTGTACCTTTTAGCGGTACAACCACCCTAACTCCTTCGAAGAGGTATACATGTTTCATCTTTACTCACATCTTCATTTTCTAGTTTAGGAAGGCCAATATCCTTAGGGGATATAATGAGTTTCTTTAATAGATTTTTGTATTGACTCTTAAGGAAGTAATCCTCTAAGAATTTTACATATCTAGAGATGAAAACCATTTGAGTCTCAAGGTTTTAAAGTAGGTATCCAATACCATCATTTACATACCCAATATATTGGCACTCTCTGGTATGAGATTTAATCTTACTTGCATCCACGTTCTTCACATGGACCAAGCAACCCCAAATATTCAAGTGTCTAACACTGGGCTTGTTTCTAAACCAATGATCATGAGGGGTTTGGGGTAAGGATTTGCTAGGAATCTTGTTTAGAATATTTTGTAATCTCTACTGCATATCCCCATAAATGGTTAGGTAAATGTGCTTTGCTCAACATTGAACGAACCTTGTCAATGACGATTATGTTACGTCTTTCAACAACTCTATTTAGTTGGGGTGTTCCATGAGGAGTGAGATTGGAGAGGGGAATACCTCTTATATGTACAATCGGGGATGAGATCTATAACTACTGCTACAGAGATGAAATCAAGGAAATTCAAAAGAAAATTGAACAAAATTTAAATATAAACCTAACCATGGCCATTTGATGAAAGGGATCTAAATGGGGTACCAAATTTCAGTCTTGGAGGGCTTGTTGTGTCAGATAAGTCAGATCCGGCAATCATTGTGTTAGTTGCTCTTACAGTACACAGTGCCCAAATAAAAATCCTCTCAACAACATCGACCCCAAAATGATAATTAAGAAATATAAATAGCAAGATAAAATTTATTTTAAATTCTACAAAAGATGTACAATGACAAACAGTAGAGGTCGAACCACAGAGAACAAGTAGAGTATAGAAATGCTGAATTAGCTACTTAAGAGATTTTTATGGATTTTTTATTTTGAAATTTTTGAGTAGGTTTTAATTTTTATATATTTTATGTTATCAAATTTGAAAGTTTTTTACCTTTTTATTTATAAATAATATATGTAGTAATATAAGTAAGATATTATATATAAATTTGTATAGTATATAGAAAAGAGATGTTCTTTTTATTTTTTCAAATACAATAAATAATGTCAAATTTAACAAAATACCATATTTTGGGGTTATATAAAGTTTTTCTTTATTTTGGTGATTTTTTAGTAATTTTGAGAACTTTTATGTATTTTTAAATAAAGATGTGCACAAAAATTAAACTAATAGAAATTCCAGGTACATTAAATGGTCTTAACAATTATATATCAAGTTTAATTGAACATATAATATTTTCTGATATATACTAGATACTATAAAAAAAATCAGGAGCTTAAAACATGTTTTTGTTATTTTTTATGATTTTAGAGAATTTTTATAAGATTTATTGTGTTTTGTAATTTTTAGGAGTTTTACTTAATATTTTTTCAAAAATACTTGCACAAAAAATGAAATAAGAAAATAGGCCTATTAGAAAATATTTGGATTTTTCAAAATATTATATATTTTTATGGATTTTGTAATGCTAAATAGAAGAAAATGCATTATTTTAAATTTTTATAAATAGGAAAATAGTTTTAATTACCTTACAAAAAGTATATGTTATAAAATAAAGTTCCAAGCACTAAATATATTTTCCTATAATTTTTGGATGAACAAAAGTATTTTAATAATTAATACACTAGCATAAAACTAAATCAACAATACGAGGACCTATTTGCATTTTCTAAGAAGTTGTAGAGCACTTAACAACACATATATAAAGTCAGGGGCATCCATGCAATATTTGTGCTTTTAAAATTAACATATGCATGGTAGTGGTATAAATGCAGATAGCAGAAACTAAAATCAAAGTATGAAATTTATCTGAAATATTTTGTCAAGGCGGATATACGGGTGAAGGGATAGAGAAGAGTTGTGTGAACATGTTAGCGTGATCGGAGATGGTTGAAGATGAACGAAATTCCTCTAATCCTACGGATTGGAGGTTGAAGGTGAAGGTTCTATTCTACTAAAATGAAGATATAATTTAAAGGAATAAAGACAAAAACTAAGCTTGCTCAACGCTTGATTAATCAAAAGTGAAAGGAGGAGGCGGTTTGCCTCAATACTTGTAGTTGGAGGAGAGTTGGGATACGACGGTGCACTCCGATCGTGTTGCTAAATCACGATCCTTAGGGCTCCTCGCGCTCTCCCAAATGTGGGGATTGAATCTCTATCTACACCTTGACTGTAGAGGTCAGACTAGGGCACAGAGAACCCAGAAGAAAGGAACAAGCTCGCAACGGAGGTGAATGGGCTCTATTCAAAGATGTTACTCTAGCGAACATTGAAACTAGAAATGAATGAGATTAGAGGCACACTTGATGGAATGGTCACACTGACGATTGCGAGGATTGGATGAGTGAAAATAATGGAGAAGGGAGTGGGTGACACTAGTGAATATGACGCGGGGGAAAAGGGGAGAAGGAATGGAGGAACACGAGACGAGCATAAATTAGGTGAGGACCAGTCAGCTAACCCGGGACAACAGACCAGAGCATAATTAGTTGGCACACAGGATGATGCCAAAATAATCTAAATGACAAAATACTAAGAAAAAGTTAAATAATTGAATAAAATATCGAAAATGAAATTAAGAAAATAAATAATGCAAATAAAAAATGTTAAGACTTATTAAAGATTATTTTGTGATTTTTAATTGATTAAATAATGTATATTGAAATATTAATATAAAAAAGTGTTATTTATAGGTATGTACACCTATATATACAAGACTTTAATTTTTAATTAAATTATTTATTCAAATATATACATAATTCTAATAATTTATTTATAAACACTATTTTATGTGTTTTTTAAATAAATATTTATTTGATATTTAGGAATTAATTTATTGGGTTAATTAAATAAGTATAAGTACACTATATACATAGTGATACATATACAATATAAACAAGTTTTTATTTTTGTTGATTTTTGATTTTGTGATTTTTATTTGTATTTTATATAAGGTAAATACAATATTAAAAATAAATAAAAAATACAATATTCGCAAATGTGTACAAGAAAATAAATAATTAAATAATTAACAAAGTTTCTATACAGTAGTACCCCAATTGGCCACATTTCACACCTTAAATCTGATTTATATGAAATCATCTCCATTTAAAAGATTATTTTATCTGGAGTACAATGAAAGTGAGTTTGGTGAATTTAGAGTCTTCGTGGAGAAGATGTTGATTTTTCAAGTTTGTGCTATGTGTCTTTTGGAAAGTGTTGTTATTTACATGATATGTACGAATTGTTATAGCAATTATTTTTACTATTTATAAAAGAATTTTATTCACAATTTTAAAAAAGGAATCAATTTTATTTACAAAGAATTTGGTAATAAATAAATTAATAAAAGAATATATATTATATATAGAAAATAAATAAATACAAATGACAAAGAATAAACTGGATTTTATGGTAATTATGCCTTATCACCCCTACTTTACTCCTTGTCGAGAAGGTCAAGACTTGACCTTCTCTCCGGGTCTGATTCAGTATGTATTTATTGCATATATACAATCTTCTATTTTCTTTATTTTTCTATTATTTATTTATTTATTTTACTCTACTTCATACAATCTATATACAAGAATTAGAGTTAGTAAAAGAATTAATTTAGTGATATTTACAGATTTTTAACAAGAGATTTTAAGCTAAAATAAATGAATAAAGATGATGACATGCAGATTCATCATCCCCCTATGCTTTACCTTTGCTACTCCCTCGAAAAACACTTATTTGTAAGAATAATTGAATGGAAGAAAAAGAAAAGAATAAATGAAACCTAAAGAACTTATAAATATTTTTTATTTCTAAACTTATCTTCATAAAGTGGTACTATGGAGCTCGGTCAGACCTTTGGATTATTAGATTGGTGGAACCTTATTGGGAAATGGATTTAAAATCTAATAGGCCTCAAGTTCTACAAGACTCCTATTCAATTCACCTCAACAATCAGGTTAGAACAATTCTACATATGTAAATTCTTATGACTATGAATCTTTACATGTATGGTGTCAGTGAAATATAACTCCCCACCTCCAAAATGGCAAAGAAACAACATCCCTCAATAAGATAACTCTATTCCCCCTACCTAGAAACTATTTCCTCGTGGAGCGGGGCATTCCCTTGTAAGTTCAAGTTCAACCAGCTCAAAAAGAGGGGGAAAGAAGTGAATGGACAGTAGCCAGTATAGCTACATATCCTTTAAGCTTGGCATGTGTAGCCAAGTCTCCATCTGCAGGCTCCCATGAGATGAGACAATGAATCAAAGATGCTTTTCATAATCAATTATATACACTCAAGCATGCATCTTATTTTCAATAAGGCATGCCCCCTTTTTTGAGTTTCTTTGCATTTTTTGACATATATACAAATGTGCAACATGTACATAAGGAGTTTTTCTTCCTGAGCCAGTATACTCTCCCTCTTTTGAAGCAATATTGCAACCCGTGTAATCTTGTTATTAGACCTCATTGCTACTCGACTAGGTTGAGATGCACTACCCTCCCTAGAAGAGTACGGATGTTTCCACTAGTTGTTACGCACACGTGTGCTACCCCAAGCCCCCCAACCCACCCAAACTACATCATCCATGAAGAGCTATATTTAGAGTGTTTGTCTTAATTAAGCTAGTGTTAGAAGAATCATGTGTGTCTTATGAAACATTCTACCTAGACTAATAAAGATGACACATGAACATAGTCTTGTAGACTCAAAGAATTAAGTTGCTAGGACCTTAAAAGTCTCAACTCTGTTACTATAAGGCTCCTTTCAAATTAAATGCATTAAGGTCCAATTGGTCTCCATTCTTTGACTTTATTCGAGATTACTTTAAGTGTCAATATCATTCTAAAAGATACACATGCAAATATAAGACGTACAAAACATTTTTTAAAAGAAATAAAAGAAAAAACTTTTTAAAAAGTTTTCAAGGATTTTGCAATTTTTTATAGATTTTAAACATTTATTTTTTTAAAATAGAGAAAATTGGTTAAGAAACTGAATATATACAAGTATATACAATGATGATAAAAATTTTATACAAGATTTTATGAGAGGATATCATACACAAGTTTTATAAAAGAACTTTATGTACAATAAAGAATTTTATTTACAAGAGGGGAGATGATCAAAGTTTGTATACACATGCATATTTTACAAATATACATACATCCCATAATTTGTATCCCTCATGATAAAAGAATTTTACAAATATTTATTACAATATATCTTGTTTTGTTACAAAAAATTATTTTACAAGCATTTTTACAAACAATACAATTTTACAAAAAATTATTTTTCAATCATTTATACAAAAATATTTTTACAAATAGTTTTACAAACAATTTTTGGAATCAATTTTCAAAAAAAAATTTAAGAATAATAATAGCCACATTATTAATAAAAGTAGGAGTTATGGTTAAACTATATCTACAATATATATGACACCCCCTATACTCATCTCGGACTATGTCCTCAAAGTAACCAAAGAGCTATAAAGGAAGACATAACTCATGCTAAGTATAGAAAAGTGAAAAGAATCCTATACAACAACGACTTAAAGAATAGACAAAAAGAAATAGAAGTTGGTCATACCCCTATACATAGTATCAAGTAATTCTAAGTATAGAAGACTATACAAACTGGAAAAATCAAGGAAGAGAATGAACAAACTCAATGATGGAACTCATCCTCGACTATACTTAAGGTAAAAGATCCCTAAGTATAGAAAAAGAATATCAACAAGTTGAAGGGCAAGCGAGAGACCAGAAGAAATAAAAGAAAATAAAAACACAAAAAGATGGAATGAACAATATCACCCCCACACTTTGGGTAAGGGATTCCAAAGTATAAGCAACGACAAGAGTGATGAAACATAATGAATATAAACAACTCGAATCATTCACCTCCTATACATATAAAGAACATCCTAAGTGTATCATATACACATGGATAAGAGATGAACAATACAAACGTAAGAAGGAAGGAACAAATCAAGACGAAACTAATATATACAAAGTAGACATTATTGAGGTGCCTCTAAACAAGCACTAGAGTTTACGCCCCTAGCTGGCCGCAAAGTCTAGGAAGATGAAGTATCAAGGTTCATGACGACATCTATCATGCGAATGTCATGTTGTAGCTATTATCTCAGTTTGAGAACAACGACTTCAATATTGTAAACAATGAAACCCAGATATGCAATCGTGCGGGTGTTTGCTACCGGGAAAATGTAGGTGCAAATAAAATCATGCACTGACATCGCAAAATAAATCTTTGGCTTAGGGTCAGAATGAAATGAAATGGTGGATCTGAAGAAATACAATGTAGAGAAAGAAGGATCAATCATGGAATCCTCCACATTAATCACCATCTCAAGAAGATATGGAAAATCAGGATCATGAAATATGGAAAATCAAGATCATGAGACTCACAGATATTCAACGCACATAATGTAGAGAAGATAGATAAATAACTGAATATCTCGTAGATAGGGTCATCTTTGTAAGGGTAGTCGAGGAGAGACAACTCGAACTCAGAAGAAAAATGAGAACACTCGGTCTCGTGATCCAACAGATCGGATGCACATTTTGGAAACCAAACTGAGTACAAAGAACACACCACATGTAGGTAACCCTCGGAGAGATGCGAAAAATCCGAACGATTCGAGGCAGAGAATGAATGATGACACTGAAATAACAGGTTCTCTTGAAATCCGAGAAAAATTGTCCAATGGATCAGAATTATAAAGATCAAAGAGATCTAGGTCATGATCAAAGAGTTGACCTACCATAATGAAGGGATCTAATCATGGGAAATGTTTGACATTATCTGGCCCACAAGGTGAAGAGTGGGAGGGAGGGAAAACATGATATATATATATAGGGGATTGCTAATGATCTTGAGGATATGGACGTATCTATTCCAACACCAAGCACATGCAAACACAATGCAACCTCATATTCACCTACTCAACTCAACGATGACCGTTAATGATCGGTTATTAATTTTATAAATTTTAGAGTTAGGTAATAATTTAAATATTAGAAAAGAGTTAGCGAGTTGTTTGGTGCTGGAAATTTTCCTAAGGATTGGCTCGAATTTTTAAGGCTAGTTGCACCCACTTTCAGCCAGTATGGATGCAAGTATGAACCATAAAACAACTACCCGTGTTACTTAAGGATGTTGCCTTACACATTGTCCTTTAAACCACCCACTCTGCTAACAGAAGTAAGGACAGTGAAATGGCTACTTGTGTTCCCTCACTGAGAAATAGCTAGTCATTTTTATAGAATCGGTAGTTTGGATGAAAACCCAAAACTCGGCTCTATCCTAGTGTACATATCGCACTCACTATATTATATAAACGATAAGGGGGTTACTCTCCCAAAAATATTGATGATCTGCCTTATGTTTAGTTTTAAGGTCGAATTAGAATCCTGGTTTTAACAAATATTTCTTTTTTAGATCTTTTTCAATAATATTGACCACTGAATTTCAAATTTCCTTTTAAGATTATCTGATGGAAAACAAAGAAGGAAGTCGAAAAGGCAATGTATGATGCAATTCAAGGATGCATGCAGGAGATATAAGATGCGTACCTTATCGCATGCACTCTACATACAGGGTGATTTGCACAGAATTTAAATACATAATTTAAACTAACCCATATGATTCATGAAAATCATCCTACTAATAACTTCTATAAACAAGAAAGAACGGGTTAGATGGACTAGGTCCAAATTACGCTCTACTCTATAGGTGTAGAATTCTTGTTTAGGGCTTTGGACCTAATTAATTTTCCTATCTTAAGCAAGATAATAAAAACCTATCACTTAGGTTTCAAGCACATGAAACCACGAGAAAACAAATAAAAAAGAAGGGGATGAAAACAAAACTGATGAGATCCCCCAAGTGTACTGGTATTTGGCGAAACAAATCCCATACACAATATATATAATGTCCTTTTATAAGAATTTTGAATGTATAAAATGCTAACTAAATCAACAACTATCTACACAAAATGCTCCAAATGATTAGTCTCCTGCAAATATTATCCTCCTCCTCCCATGCCCTCGTACAGCTCGATGAAGAATCAAGCCACCTCCACTTCGAAAGAAAAACAAATATAAACAATCAAGACTAATAGGTCAAAAGAAAAACATAACTGCCCTTGTCTTGCCTCCCAATCACTAATAGATTAAGGATGAATTGTATCTCATAGAAGGAGTTTTATTGCAGAGGTGAAAGGGTATCTTATGCTTAGGGATTTGCCTCAAACGATAAAGATCGATTTGATCTGTTGCTTGGATGTTATTAGGTGCAATCACATTAACATTTTTCTTTCATATAGCTGGGTGAAATAATGATTAAATCATGTGGATAAGTACAAGGAAATTAGAAACTCAATAGTTCTGACATGCATGGAGGTGAAGGGATTTAAGAGAGTTGTTGACCAGGGATTCAACATTCCCTCTCACCTAATTGGGAAACCTATGCACAAAAAGACAAGGATGAAACCAAATTTAAACAAAATTGAAACTGATGAATTATTTTTAAATGAAACTAATTAACCACATTATTAGATGATTTTAATAAATAAAAACTTAAAACATAAAAATTGTTTATATTTAATTAAGTATTTTTCTATTATTTTGTATTTATTTTTACAACCACATTTATTCTGTGTTAGTTTTTACATCTTATCTCCATTTTAAAAGAAAATACATTCTTCAAATAGATAATTTATATTTTGAAACAATAAAATGAGTGTGGTCAATTTTGAGTTTATATGGAGTGTATGGCTAACATGATTGAACTCAGAGAGTCTACAAAAATCCTAAAGGTTATTCAATTAATTAAAAAAATTAATGAAAAGAATCAAGGAATCTCTATGCACACTATTCTTGGTTTTTTGTATTTTTGTATTTTGGATTTTCTGTGGCATTTTAAGTTTTATATTTTAGTCTCTGATTTTGTATTTTTAAGGATGTAAGATGGATGTAACAGGATGCTAATTAAATTTTTATGGAATTTTTAATGTAGTTTTGATATTTTTTATTCAATTTTGAAAAAAAAAACAAATGCTGGCTCACGGGGGCATATATGCAATTATTTAAAGTTTGTAGTTGAAATAATAACAGATATTTAAACTACTGTGCATATTGTATAAATTTCCTAAAAATGCATACCACTCCACATGCCTTGTGGAACAAGAGCAATATGCAAATAACTTAATTTGAAGGTCCAAAGAATAACTCAAATATCTACATGCTTTTATAGTGATTATCTGAGAAAGTGATGTCATACACTTGCTTCAAAGTTTAAGCAAGATTAATATGCAAATAAATTAAACTACGGAGACAAAAGTCCAAATGTTCAATTTAATAAAGCAAACATGTGCCTACATAAGGACTTATTATAAAACTAAATAAAGGCAGGGGGATGGATGCATATGTACTCTTTATTAACATGAATTGATCTACGGTAATGATTCACCTTGAGGTTGATCTTATGGCTGGAAATGAAGGTTGCTTGTTTCACTAGGATCTGATGTGGAAGTGGGATCCACGACTTAACTTTGGGGCAAATGGATGACCGAAATGGAAACTAGGCTTGTCGTTCTTGATCGTGTGGCTGCGAGGGATTCTGGAAGAACGGGGATGAATGGCTTCTCTGATAAATTTTGATCGAAGAGACGGTCGATCTCTGTTTGAATAAGTTGTTATATGGTGGAATGGTTCCCTGAGCTCCTCCTCAATAAATCGATGAGAGTATTGGAGCTCAAAGATCTTCGAGTGTGGATCTAGGCATTGATTTAAGTTCATTTGTAAGTGAACGACCAAATCTTTCTCCTTTTCTCCTATGCACATCTTTCAACTAGCAAGTTGAAGCCTATACTCAAATGTATCCTACAGCCAAGATGTTAGGTCAAAAACATTGAAGATGGTGGATGGATGGGGGTCTCTGACTAAGATGGTTGAAGAGGAGACTAGGCTTCAAACCACGGAGGTTCTGAAGATGGATAGATGGTGGAAGACATAAAGAAGAGTGGTGTAAACGTATTGGTGTGGTCGGATATAGATCGAATGTTGAAGGTGATGGTCTATTCTACTGAAATGAAGATGAAATTTAATATAATAAAAGATAGAAACTAAGTTTACTCTATGCTAGATTAATCTATGGTAAAAGGTAGAGTTTATCGGCCACAATCCGCTACAGCTAGCGGAGAATCGGGACACAGCGAAGCACTCCAGTCGTGTGGTTGAACTACGATCCTCAGGCCTCCTCACACTCTCCCAGCTGTGGAGATTGAATCCCTATCACCACATTGACTCCAGAAGCTCCCAGATGAATATTCGTACTATCAATGAAATCTAAGATAGACTCCATGCACAAGAATGGTATATGACCTCAAAGATCTACCTAATGGGATCAAACCCATTGGGTGTAAACAGATCTTCAAGAGAAATAAGGGACTCGATGGGAGGGTAGAAACTTTTAAATCATGACTAATAGCCATGGTGTGTGGACTCATGAGGTATTGGTACTGATCAAATTCCATGCATAGTTGTCTTGCTTTGGATGCATGACATGAATTTGTCGGTATGATATATGCTTTTGGAAAGCATATGATCAATACCAACTCCCAATGACCAAATGTGAAACTTAATGATAAAACCCTCAAGAAAATAGTCTAAAAGTGACAAAGAACTTTTGGTTTATTTTAAGTCTTCTAGTATGCAGGATGTGTAAACCTTGGCTACGAGACGTGCTTTGAAGGTCTCTACCTTCCGATCAAGTCCCCTTTTTCTCTTGAAGATTCATTTACACCTAATTACACCTTGGACATGTTCCATTTTTAGGAAAAATTCCAATAAAGGCATCCTTCCTTTAAGATATGGTAATAACCTATTTGAAGGGATACCACCTCAAGGAGTTGAGTAAGTGTGTGTTAGATGTGTACAAAAGACAGATGTTAGCTATGTAGTGGGAGTAGTAATTGTTACTAATCCTACTATGCAGACGAAACACTTGATAGTTTTAATAAAAACACCTTTAAAGATGGCAAGACTTTAGAGATAGTGATATGTAAATCTTATCATCAAGAACATATGACTATAGATAGTGATCTAAAAGTTCTTAACTGTAGATACCATAGGAGGTAGATCTCCAAGAATGAGGGGATTCTTATAAAGATGATAGAAATTACATACTAGAGATAGATCTCAAAGACACAGTAACTGGTTTAACAAGATTGAGTATAGGTTGCATAATATGCAATATTCACATTGCATGCGAGTACTGCTACTAGGAGATATGCAAGTATCGTAAAAGGACTTGGCATAGTCTCTTAGGATTAGAGTGACTAGTCATCTTACCAAGCTATTTTTCAAAAAATCTTATAATTGTCACATGATTGTGGGTTTAAAGATTAGCCCATTAGTGGCTCTTTGGGCTAGTGGGAGATTGTTTGACATGCAAGCCCACGATGAGCCATTATGCAATAAATGTTATTGTAAATGTCATTACCTGATCTAAAATGAAGAATAATTAATTTCCATTATAGATCACTTAGTACAATTAGGAATATGTGCCATGGCCATCTTAATGATCATACATCTATTGATTCAATTGTTGAATCAGAGAGGCTGGTGCTTGGATGAATATCTAATAAATTAGATTGAGGACTTACCAAGCACTCAAATGATTAGTAAGAGATGATCTCCAGCCTGAGTAGGAGATGGAAATCATTTCTCTTTTGACTGATATCTGACCAACCTCTTGATGCAGGTCCTCTGCATAGGAATAGAGATTCGACGGTGTCAGATTACCTAGGCCAAAGAGTTGACATAGCAAGATTGAGGTAACAAAGTCCTATGTCGTATGCTGCTACGATATAGGCATGCATCCTATGACAAGAGACATATGTACTGCTATATTTCTGACTATGTACATTCGGCATACCGATAGGTTGATGATCTAATCAAGGTCTATACACCGGCGAGTTGATGTGCATACAAGTGCATATGAGTAATACTATCGCGCAAAGGGATAATACATGTTCATTACTGAACCAAAAGACATGAGATCACTCTTGAGATACTGGGAATCAAAATTTGTGCATAGTCGTCTCGCAAGCTTGACTAGATTTGTAGGTTGCATATATGCTTCTAGAAAGTATATGATCAATATCTATGTATGATATAGTCTTTTGGAAAGTATATGATCGATGCCAACTCCCAATTATCAAATAAGTAACTTAATGATAAAACCATGAAGGATTCAGTCTAAATGAGATGTAAAACATTGGGTTTATTCTAGGTCTTCCAGTATACATGTGATGAATCTGCATTTCATCATCTTTATTCATTTATTTTACCTCAAATTCCTTTTATAAAATACATGTAAACAGCACTAATTTCATTCTTTACTATCTCTAATTATTGTGTAAATATTTTACATTTGTCACTATTTTAATATAAGATAAATAAATAAAGAAATAAAGAAAATAAGAGACTGTATACATGCAATGGGTACAAGCTAAATCAGACTCTGAGAGAAGGTCAGGACTTGACGTGATTATATGGAATAAAGTAGGGGGAGATAAGGCCTAACTACCATACAATTAACTTGTCACTTGTATATATTCATAACCTGTGCAATATTGTCTATATTACACATCGATTCACTATTTTATTCATTATAGAATTCTTTGTAAATAACAATTATTTCTTCTTTAAATTTGTAAATATAATTATTTTCTAAATAATAATAATAATTGCAACATAAATTTGTGTGTATTGTATAAAAAACAACACTCTAAAAGTCACAGAGTAAAATCTTGCAAAATCAATATACTCTCTACATAAACTCCAAATTCATCAAACTCATTTTCATTGTACTCCAAATTAAATTATCTTTAAAATGGAGGTAATTTCGTAAAAAGCAAAGTTAAGATGTGAAATGCGACCATTTGAGGTATTATTGTATAATATAACTATATATACTAAAAATATTTACAAAAAATAATAAAAAATCTTGTTTGTTTATTTTGATTTATTTTTTTCTATTTTTGCATTTTTATTCCTCATAAAATTCATAAAAAGCATAAAACCCCTAAAACATTAAAATATCATATAAATACATTTAAAAATCTAAAAAATCACAAAACCCACTTTTAGAAAATATGAAAAAATATTTATTTTACATATTTTATTCCAATTTTTACAAGTTAGTATTTTTTGATATTTTTCTTTAGTTAGTGTTAGTAATATATACACTATAGCAACTCAGCTATGGCCAGTCCCAAGCCCGGGTAAATGAGGAGGGTTGTGTTAGGTAGTCGACAGCCAGTGTAAAACAGTCAGAGACAATTTCCTAAATAGTACTTTTTTCTAAAAAAATACAATTTAAGAAGTTGACTTATGATAGTCGGATCTTTTCAACATGAATTTAAGCAAACATACAGATTTCGTTGGGGCCTTCCCTACTTACGACGTGTTGCATCGCCCAAATGCAATGAAAATTTGGCAAGGGCCGCTACATCGCAGCCTGGATGTAGTTCAATATTTGTAAGGGTTCTCGCATGAGGAACGCATGCGGGTAATTAAGCTAGTTCCGCTGCATCACCGCCTGGATGTAGTCCAAAATTTACAAGGGTTCTCGCATAATCGATGCATGCGAGTAAAGAAGTTAGTCCAAAAGAGATTACAACGGAAGTTGCAGATTGGTAATTGGAATATTAGCACTTTAACTGGAAAGTTGATGGAGATAGTGGATACGATGGAAAGAAGGAAGATTCATATACTATGCCTTCAAGAGACTAAATGGGTTGGAGAGAAAGCAAGCGAGATTGAAAAGACAGGCTTTAAACTTTGGTATTCAGGTAAAGATAAGGGTAGAAACAGTGTTGGAGTGGTTGTTCATAAGGATTTGAAGGATTGCGTGGTTGAGGTGAAAAGATTCGGGGATCAAATTATTTTCTAAAATTGGTGCTTGAAGAAGAAATTCGGAATATCATCTCAGTTTATGCACCGCAAATTGGTTTAGATGAAAGGATTAAACAAGCATTTTGGGAGGATTTGGATAAGAGTCTACAAGGAATCCCACAAAGAGAGATGATTTGCCTCGGTGGAGATCTTAATGGACATGTGATAAAAGATGCTTTAGGGTATGCTAGTGTTCATGGAGGACATGATTTTGGGGATAGAAATGAAGAGGGAAAAGCCATCCTGGATTTTGCAACGGCATATGATCTTTTCATAGCAAACACTCTCTTCAAGAAGAGGGAGGAACATTTAATTACTTATAAGAGTGGGCCAACTAGAACACAGATAGATTACTTTGCGTTGAGGAGAAGAGATAGGTTGTGTTGTAAAGGCGGCAAAGTAATCCTAGGAGAAAGTTTGGCAACCCAACATCGTTTGTTAGTTTTGGATGTACAAATGAAAGGGTTGGTAAAGAAAAGGAGGATTTCTAAGATAACTATAACTAGATGGTGGAATCTTCCACTGAAGCAAGCGAGCTTCAGGGCGAAGGTTTTAGAAGACTTATCTTGGGATTGTAGCGGTAGTGCAAACGAGATGTGGGAGGCAGTAGCATCTTGTATCTGAAAGGTAGCCAAAAAGATGCTAGACGAGTCAATGGAGGAGCTCCATGTCAAAAGGAGGTTTGGTAGTGGAGTGAAGGGGTGCAAGAGAAGGTAAAAATAAAAAGAGCTTGCTTTAAAGCAATGTCTACGGATAGAACAGAGGAAACTATCACAAACTACAAAATAGTGAAGAAGGAAGCAAAGAAGGCCGTAAGCGAAGCTAAGTCAAAAGCTTATGAAGTTTTGTATAAAAATCTCGACTCTAAGGAGGGACAGAAGGATATATTTAGGTTGGCTAAAGCAAGAGAAAGAAAAACCAAAGACCTTTCTCAAGTGAGATGCATTAAGGACGAGGAAGGCCATGTGCTTGTTACTCAGAAGGATATAAAGACTGGATGGGAGCAGTACTTCCATAAACTTTTCATTGGGGAAGGAAATAGAGATATCACTTTGGGTGATCTAGCTTGTAGTAAAAGTTACTTGAATCGTGCATGCTATAGACTGATACAAAGAAAGGAATTGTAGGAGGCTTTGAAGGTTATGAGACCTGGAAAAGGTATAGGATCGGATGACATCCTAGTAGAAGTATGGAGAGTTTTAGGTGAGCGTGGTTTGACTTGGCTTACGAATCTATTCAATGTTATTTGGCGAAGCAAGAAAATGCGTGAAGATTGGAGGAGGAGTATCGTGGTGCCTCTTTATAAGAATAAAGGAGACATTCAAAATTTTTCAAATTATAGAGGTATCAAGCTGATGTGTCACACTACGAAAATTTGGGAACGTGTGATCGAAAGAAGGTTGACGCAAATTTCCAATGTAAAAGAGAACCAATTCGGATTCATGCCATGTCGCTCAACGACTGAAGCCATCCATTTGCTGAGGAGAACAATGGAGATTTATAGAGCTAAAAGGAAGAAACTCTACATGATCTTTATTGATTTGGAGAAGGCTTATGATTCTGTCCTGCGAGAGATATTGTGGAGAGTGTTGGAGAAGAGACAAATACATGTCCTATATATTAACCTCATAAGGACATATATGATAGGACTTTATCTTGTGTTAGGACCCCGTCTGGGAAGACTGGATATTTTGACATCAACATTGGTTTACATCAAGGTTCTGCTTTGAGTCTATTTCTTTTTACTTTGATTGTGGACGAGTTGACCAGTCACATTCAGGATGAGTTACCTTGGTGTATGTTATTTGATGATGATATTGTGTTAATTGACGAGACTAGAGATGGAGTAAATGAGAAGCCTGAGGTCTGGAGACATGAGTTGGAGACTAAAGGATTTCGTATAAGTAGGGATAAGACAGAATATATGGAGTGAACCTTTGATGGAAGAAATGATGAAGGAATTGAGGTGAAGATTGGTGACGATAACATTCAGAAGAGAGATTCCTTTAGATATTTGTGATCTATTCTGCAACATGATGGGGAAATTGATGGAGATGTTACTAATAGAATAAATGCAGGCTGGATAAAGTGGAGAGGAGCCTCTGCTATTCTCTGTGATAAGAAATTTCCTTTAAAGATTAAAGGAAAGTTTTACAAAGCAACCGTGAGAACTGCTATGCTTTATGGATCTATATGTTGGCCGGTGAACCATAGACATGTGCAGAGAATGAATGTAGCAGAAATGAAAATGCTAAGGTAGATGTGTGGACACACACGTAAAGATTGGATTCGAAATGATGCAATCAGAAAAAAGTTGGCGTAGCTTCGATCGAGGATAAGATGCGAGAAAACCGCTTAAGATGGTTTGGACATTTGTAAAGAAGATCAGCCGATGCACCAATTAGGAGATGCGAGTGTTGGGATGTTGAGTCGGCTAAGAGAGGGCGAGGACGGCCCAAGAAGTGATGGAAAGAGACCATACGAGGGGATCTTAGTTTTGTGGATATAAGCCCGGGATTTGCCCAAGATAGATCTGAATGGAGGTGAAGAATCCATGTAGCCGACCCTACTTAATTGTGGGAAAAGGCTTCGTTGTTGTTGTTGTTGTTGTTTGACATTATTGAAAATTTTTGAAAAATACAAAAATAATCCATTTATATTCTTTCCATTTTATTCTCTGTTTCTACTTTTTTTAAATGATTGAGATACTGTGAAAAATTCTGGAATATAAAAAAGATTAAAAATTATCAAAATTCCAAAAATAAATTCAGTTTAATTTTGTGGCTATTTTTGGCATCATTAAAAAATATAAAAAGAGTAGTTGAGTGTTTGTGTATTTTATTTTTTTATTCCATTATTTTTAGTAATAGCAAAAAAATTAAAATTAAAAATTAAAAAAAAGAAAAGATTAAAAAAATAAAAAAATATAAAATGAAATTCCATGAAAAAAATAAAATTAAAAAATATAAAAACCAAGCACAGAGTGCAAAGAAATTCCTTCATTTTTTCTGATTTTTCGTCACATAGAATAACCCTCAGGGTTTCTGTTGCCTCTTTGAGTTCAATCTTGTTAGATACACATTAAATTCAATAGTATTTTATTCAGCATTTTTATTGATTTTTGCTTGAGATTTGAATAAGTTTTTGTTGAGGGATTTTTAGCATTGCAACAACACGTCATTACTTCTAAAAACCCCAATTTTTCCTTCTAAACAAATGACGATGATGTCGAGGAGGCACAATGAGGGTAGTTACGTTTTTCTTTTGACTTATATTCTTGGTTGTTTATACTTTTTTCTTTCTCTTATTTTTTGCTTAGTTTTTCATTCTTTCGTTTCAATGTTTATATTCACTATATTTATTTCCATTATTTTTTCTCATATTTATATAAGTGTATCTCTTACATTATCTTGTGTTTCCTCATTGTTGCAAGGGCCTGACAAGCGAGGGTAGTATTCTCATGAGCGTCGACGCACCCAAGAAAAGTGGAGGCTGCTTCATTATTTACTCAGCCAAAAGAAAGCGTAGGAGGAGGGGAGTGAGATTTGAAGGTGACCAATTATTTAGAGAATTTGGCATAGATAGATTTTAGCATTTTATCATTCAACACTCTTGTAAAAGGATACTATATAACTTTTATGTGGGATCTGTTTTAACAAGTGCCGGCATACTTGGGGGACCTCACCGATTTTGTTTTTGTCATATTCTTTTTCGTTGTTTGACGCAGTTTTATGTTCTTGAATCCTTAGTGATATGCTTTATTAACTTGCTTGAGCCAGGTAATCAATTAGGTCCAAATCCCTAAATACTAATTTATGCACATATAGATTAGAGCATAATTTGGACTTCGTCAAAATAATTGGTTCTTGCCAGCTAATAAAAGTTGTTGCTAGGACAGATCTTGTGTATCATATAGGATAGGTTATTTTCTATATTTAAGTTATGCATTGATCACCCTGCTTATAGAGTGCGAGCGACAAGGTACGCACCTCTCATCCCCTGCATGCATCATTGAATTTCATTGTACATTGGCATTTCCAACTTCCTTCCCCGTTTTTACTTATATAATATAAAAATGAAATTGGAAACTCGATTGGTGATTTATTGAAAGAAAATTCAAAAAAAGGTCACAACTTTATAAACCATGACTGCTAAAGAAAACTCTACCCTAAAACTAAATGTAAAGACAAAAAGCATTGTTTTGGGGAGAGTAACCCCCTCATTGTATGAATTTACTTGAAGAATGAGTGAGACACACACACTAAGATAAATCCAAGCTCTGAATTTTCATTTAGTCTACTCATTCTAACAAAATGATTAGCTACTTCTTAGTGAGGGAACACCATGTTGGACATGCGAGCCCACGATGAGCTATTATGCAATAAATGTTATTGCAAATATAATTCTCTGATCTGAAATAAAGAATAACTAATTTGCATAATAGGTCCCTTAGTACAATTAGGCTTATGTACCATGGCCGTAATGATCATACAGCTATTGATTCAATAATTATATCATAAAGGTTAGTGCTTGGATGAATATCTAAAGAGTTAGATTGAGGACTCATCAAGCACCGTCAAATGATTATTAAGATATTGTCTCCAGCCTGAGCAGGAGATGGCAATCCTCTCTCTGAAGGATGATATCTAATCGATCTCTTGATGCAGGTCCTTTGCATGGGAATGGAGATTCGGAGGTGTTAGATGAGTTAGGTCAAAGAGTTGACTTAACAAGATCGAGATAACAGAAGTCCTATGTAGTATGCTATCACGATACAGGCACGCATCATCTGACCTGAGACAGATGTGTTACTATATATCTGAGTGTGTACATTTGACAGACCAGTAGGTTGATGACCTAATCAAGGTCTATACATCGACGCGCTAGTGTGCATGTAAGGGCATATGAGTAATACAATCTCTCAAAGGGATCATACATGTTCAATTATTAAATCAGAAGACATGAGCTCACTCATTAGATATTGGGAATAATTAAATTCTGTGCACGATCGTCTCGCTTTGGAAGCTTGAGTGAATTTGTAGGTTTGATATATACTTTTGGAAAGTATATGATCAAAACCTAGGTATGATATATGCTTTTGGAAAGTATATGATCGATACCGACTTCCAATGATCAAATGAGAAACTTACTGATAAAACCATGAAGTAGACAGTGTAAAATTGATATAACACATCGGGTTTATTCTGAGTCTTCCAGTATGCAGAATGTACAGGTATTGGGAATACCTGAGGGTGATGTGATCATAAACGATTGTATAACCATGATGCTTCCATTCCTAGGGAGTGATGAAACGTATCTGGATTTTAGTGACTCCTCTTAGTAGAGAAGTGATCAGATCTTGGTCCAAATGTTGGACATTGATCTGAATGTGATTTAGATGCAATGAGAAGATTAGATTTGCGGTCTTGATTTAATCAAGCATATATGGGAGGCCTGAGATCTGGATTTTAGATGTGATATCAATATCCAAGTCACTATACGTGGAACAATACAATCGCCATGTCCTTATCTCCAAGTATTTGCGGAGAAAGCACGTTATCCTTGAAAGAATTCAGGATAATTTCATTGTTGATATATGTATCCGAGCACTGAGAAAGTGGATAATTAAATTATATTTAATTAACATAAATAATATGAATTTGATTCATATTATATGGAGAGTTATGTAAGATAATTAAATATGATTTGATTATCAAAGATGTAAATAATGTGAATGTGATTCATATTATTTGGGAACATGAGAATAGAGATCTATGATGATTAAATGTGATTTAATGATCATGGATATGAATAATGTGGATAAAAATATCCATATTAATCATATATTATAAATGTGATTTATAATATACAAGAAAGAGCTATTTGTAATTTACATTTGTTGATTAAATGTTGATGTGAATTGGATTCACATTGGACAATTAATTGAAAATGTAATTCACATTTTATTTTGGGTTGTGACTATAATTCACAAATTTCCAATGGTAAGATTGCAATATTCGCAAAATAATTACGTATAAATTTTTTAAAGAGTAAAATACAACAATTTTTGTTGTAAATATTGGAGATACATGGGACACTGTAATCTATAAAGATTACATGGGATGCCTCCTTCCTAATAGGAGAGGGGACGGCCACCAATTCCTATTAGGAAAGGGTGTCCGTCCACTCCCTGAATATGGAAGGAGGCACTCTCTCCCCCATTATGTCCATATTTGATTTACTTTTTTTGAGATTAAATCATATTGATTTATCAATATGTATTTAATCTAAATTAAATTAAATGTTGTTGGTTTTTATCAATAAAGATCTTGGCCATTAAAAGAAACATAAATCAATAAGAGCTAATTGGATTTGTGTTGCCCATGGATTGAGATCCATGGATCCCAAAATATTATAAATAGAATGGCATCCCTTGCTCTTCAGAGGATAATGAGAACATAAGTCTCTTTCTCTCTCTCTCTCTCTCTCTTTCTCTCTACACACCCACTCTCTCTCACTAATGTGGACGTCTACCGTGGATGCCCTAGAGAGATTCTCCATCGACGCAGCATCATCGTTATGTTGCATGATCATTTGCTCGTGGATCTCCATCTACTTCAGCGTGCCTTGCTTGTGAAGAAGATATCATATATCATGTGATGAGATTAGGAGATTCGTCGCTTGGATCATCAACGTGGATTACGAGGAGCATGTGTTTCATCAACACGCTCGCAAGTATCTCCTCCGTCGGATCGGACTTGAGACAAGAGGTCTCTTCATTTAGAGATTCGATCACAACCACACTTCAAGAGGTAATCCTATTACTTGTTTGTGGTTTAGACGAAATGATCTGATAAGTGTTCTTGGATCATGTGGTTTTGTCACATGAAAATTTTTAATTTCCGTTGCATCGAGCTACTAGTGCAACTAGTCGCTCCCGACCGCAAACGATGTGATCCTCACTTCCATGATGTGACTAAGGATCTCTTCATACCCTTCAAGTGGTATCAGAGCCAGGTTGAAGGTTTCGGATGTTATCCATAAACCTAGGATGACTTGGGTTCATTAGGGTTTGCGGAAGTTTTATTTCATTTCATTTTCGCAGCCCTGATTTGTGTGATTTTTCCGTCCTGTTTAAATTGATTAAATACAAAATAATCACTTGTATTTTGTTCCCCATTAAGTAAGGAAACCGTAGGATCTGAGTTTGCGTGATTTCGAATCCGTATGCTCAAGTTATGGTCATTTTAGTGAACATGTATCCACAGTTTCAGGGACTGCGAATCTCAACGTAATTAAAGAGTTAATTGTGGATTTGAAACACCTTGAAATGCATGTAAATCACTTTGGTTCTATTGTAAATAAAATTATCAAACATTAAAAACTTATTTGTCTTTATTTGGATTTAAATTGATTAAGATATAGTATTTTTAGTAAGTGAGGGTAACTGTTGGAATTACTTTCCTAATCAAGAACCTAGTGATTGTCATTTAAGAAATTAGTGAAATTAAATGGTTTAATTTCCTGGAATAATTATAAATAAATATTTGTTAAATATTTGATGATAATTATTTCCTTAAATTACATTGACTTGACCAATAATTGATTAGATTTGATCTAAGATCACAAAATTAGTTACATGATCTACATGATCTACTTTCCAACAAACATGTTGCTTGAATAGGATTTGGGATTTATTTAGCAAATATCATTATAATATTAATCAAAAATGTTTTGATTACTATTATATGGTATAATTTTGATTGAAAAACCAATGATCATATCAAGTACAAAGTAATCTATTTTGCATTATCCTTTCCTGAGGTGGATATGGTGTCTAGTCGGGTAGCATTGGGGTAGCAGGTTGCACCGTGTGCGGTTTGTCCCACTTCCATCAGTACTGGCCATGACAGCGGGTAGGGTTGGTATAATGCTTAAGAAATCATGATGTATTTTTAATTATTAAAATTCGAAATAACACGTATTTGAGATAATACCATAATTCAAGTAACAATTAAGAATGTTTGTTGGATATTAATTGGATCATTAATTTAATATGATTAAATTAATTGGAATCCAATTAAAAAATAAACACTCTATTTTTAATAGAGTTGTTATTTCCCTTGGAAGAATTAATCGTAAAGAATATGATTCGTAATGATTAATTTAAATTTGAACATGATATGGAGGATCACATAAGTGACATCCATGGTCTCCCATCAAGGCAAAGGGTACCGTCATCAGATATTGTATGTAGGGGATGCATGTCCGAAGTGACAGCTCCTGCATACAGTCCATTTGGATTGGGCTCTTCTCTTCTCGAAAGAGTAAGGACATATGTGTAGTGACCCCAATATGGAGTCCTCATATTATTGGGGCCATATTGGATTGTGTGTAGCGAGTTGTATTCCTGTAGATGGTTGGTTCAATTAATGACGGGTCAACATCACCTTAGGGGTGGTGGGCTCGGGTGTTAAATATCGAATTGGGAAATGCAAGTTGAACTTGCAAGGTGAAATGTGTTCCTGCTTCTTTTTATCGTAGACACAAGTTCTCATATTATTGGGATGTGACAAAGATAAGGAAGGAAATCCCAGATCTTGCTGAGATATAATGGTAAGTATATCTCTTACATTGAAAGAAATAAGGGAATGAACTTTCAGTGTTGACAAGGCAAGACAACTTTGATATAAAATTCCTAAATCAAAGTAAAATATGTATATGTAATATATACACTTATGCAAATTTCTTATTTCAGATAGTCCTTCATTAAACCCACTCAATTATATACTCAATAATAACCAGTAAATATCATGGATTAGATCCATGATCAAAATGTTGTACTTGCAGTTGGATACAAATTGTATGTGGTTCAACGTGCAAGTTTCCTCACATGAATGAGGAATGACAATTAAATAGATAATAGGACTACATTCCTAGGGTTTGTATGTCTCTATAGTTTTTATCTCATCGAATGTACTTTGGAAGTGACTTGTCGATGATGATTGTAATTGTCAAATAATCCTTATAAAATCTAAGAAGATGTTTTTGGCATACATATGTGCTCTTGACATTTAATCATAAGTGACATGGTTCTCTACATCATGCAGAATGGTAGCTCTGAAAGAGATAATGTATTCAAAATATTTGAGTACCTACCTGAACCAAGAATTCTAAGAGTTTAGATGAATGTAGATACGATGAGTGACATCATTCTACTATCTATACTCAAGTCATTCATGAATCCTTCATAATGTTCATATTGTATGAATTGATTGAAGCACGTATAAATGTTGAAATACTCTTACATTGAATTTTTTTTTGAGTTCAACATAAGAGTTCCTTAGTCTTTAGCAATGATTTCTTATAGATGAAAGAAGCGCAGTGGAAGCATGGGTAGGATCCAAGTAAGAAGGAAAGTCAAGGAGTTGACTATACTTCTGTAACTTCCATATGACATCCAAGGAGTTGGATGAATGCCAATGTTGCAATAAGCTAAATGTATTGATAGTATAACTATCAAGTCTATCTAGAATCCTTAGAGAAGGACTCGGATAGTGCATCAGAATAATCTACATATACATATAATCATTGGAATTGACTTTCTTATTTGATATGATCGAAGTCTATTAATTGTATCTCAATCTTCTAACAACACTTGCAATGGGTTGCATTTGCTTTAGAAGACTGGAATTTGATCTTCGAGTTTAATAGTCATCTACATGGATATTTATGCAATTGTTGCAACAATCTCTATTGGATATACAGACTTCATTATTTCAATGGGAGCCCTTAGCCTTAGAGAATGTCTATATGACCTGGATATTAGAATGCACTCATAGTTTATTTCTAAGTGTTGGAAATAAACATGAATTCTCGAATGGACCTATCACAGAGAGTTATGATGGATATATTTCAGATAGTAATCTAACATCTAGTGGGATCTACTAAATTAGAAAATTAATGAATGGTTCATTGAGATTTCTAATACTGAAAGTTAAACCTTATAAGATTGATAGGAGGATGAAGACCATTTGACAATGATCTGGCATCAAGTCTTGGACATATATCTATTGATTAGATCAATAGACTAGTAAGAGATGACTCTTTAGATTGTCTATAAGTTCAAATCTTACATACTTGTGAATATTGTATTCAATGTAAAATGTCCAATACACCCTTCTTTGGGATATGTGTAAGATGTCAAGGTATTCAAGATCTCATACATATTGATGTATGTGGATCATTTATATCATAATGAACATTGTGGATATGTGATATCTATTGATGATTATATATGATATGAGATGTCATCTCTTCACTTAAGAAACCTTTGAAATGTACAAAGATTTCACAATTTTGGTTTAGAACCAAAGTTTGAAGGAAGATAAAATGAATTTGATCTAACCTAGGTAGCAAGTACGTATTAGATGAATTCATGGAATACCTTATGGAGAAAGGAATATCATTCCTATCTCATTCCTCCTGATAAACCTAAAGTCAATAGAGTTATAGAGAGATACAATTGAATCATGTGCGACATAATTTGATCAATGATAATTTTTAGCATAATTACCTCTTAGTTTCCAGGTATATATGTAGTAGAGACTACAATATATACCCCTAATACGGTTCCATGCATGCAAGCTAGAATCTAGCACTAGAGAGTGCTACTTCATTAGGAAAATAAAGGATGGTATTGGATACCTACTTTATGACCTTGAGATTCTTAAAAGATCTCATCTCTAAGAATATGATTCTTAAAGGATGACTCTCTTGAGAATCAAGATAAAAATGAAGTAAAGGAACTCATTTGATCTTGAGATGATAATGAGGCTCCTTAAATCGATAACTAAAAGAACAATTAAAGATGAAACACTAATACCTCTTCAAATGAGTTTGAGGATGTATTCCATATGTTAGTTAAGTCTGACAATGATAGGACTTCATGTGATGAAGCTCCTGAGGATCATGACATGGAAAGATGGATGAATATACAAGTGTTGTATATGGACCCTTGAGGATCCACCTATAAGGATAAGCCCCGTTAAGATGTAAATGGATCTTCAAGAGATAAGGGAACCTGATGAGAAGGTAGAGACCTTCAAAGCACGGTTCGTAGCCATGAGCTACATACCGGAAGAGAAGACATTGCTTGCGATGAGACTTGCTCTTCGGTGACCATACTTAAAATGGGAGTAGTAAACTGTTACTAGTCCTACTATGGAGATAAAATACTTTATTGCAGTAATAACAAAATCTTCAATGATGATGGGACTTTAGATATAGTAATCTCTAAGTATTATCGTCGAGAAATTAAGACTTTATAGATGATGATGATCTAAAAGGGTCTTAACTGCAGATAAATTAGGAGATAGAGATCTCCAGAAATAAGGGTATTCTGATAAGGATTATGTAAATATTGGTTATAATAATTATTAAGTTGTAGTGTCAAGAACACTATAACTGACAGGATTGAGTATTGGTTGCATAAGATGCAACATTCGCATTGGATGCGAACACTGTTACTGGGGATATGCAAGTGTCGTAAAAGAACATGGCGTAGTCTCTTGGGAATAGAGTGACTGATCAGCTTACCTAGCTATTTTTCTAAATAGCCTATGATTGTCACATAAGTGCGAGTTTAAATGATTAGCCCATTAATGGCTCTTTGGACTAGTGGGAGATTGTTGGACATGCGAGCATATGCAATAAATGTTATTGAAAATATCATTCCCTGATCTGAAATGAAGAATAACTAATTTGCATAATAGGTCCCTTAATACAATTAGGGTTATGTACCATGGCCATCTTAATGATCATACATCTGTTGATTCAATAATTGAATCATAGAGGCTGGTGCTTGGATGAATATATAAAGAGTTAGATTGAGGACTCATCAAGCACCGTCAAATGATTATTAAGAGATGATCTCCAGTCTGAGGAGGATATGGTAATCCTCTCTCTGAAGGTTGATATCTAACCGACCTCTTGATGCAAGTCCTTTGCATGGGAATAGAGATTCGGAGGTGTTAGATAAGTTAGGTTAAAGAGTTGACTTAACGAGATCGAGATAACCAAAGTCCTATATTGTATGTTGTCATGATATAGGCACGCATCCTATGACCGGAGACAGATGTGTTACTATATGTATGAGTATGTACATTTGGCAGACCAATAGGTTGATGACCTAATCAAGGTCTATACACCAGCGTGCTGGTGTGAATGTAAGGGCATATGAGTAATACGATCTCACAAAGGGATCATACAGGTTCAATTACTAAATCAGAAGACATGAGCTCACTCATTAGATATTGGGAATAATCAAATTCCGTGCACAATCGTCTCGCTTTGGAAGCTTGACTGAATTTGTAGGTTTGATATATACTTTTGGAAAGTATATGATCAAAACCTAGGTATGATATATGCTTTTGGAAAGTATATGATCGATACTGACTCCCAATGATCAAATGAGAAACCACTGATAAAACCCTGAAGTAGACAGTGTAAAATTGATCTAACACTTCGGGTTTATTCTGAGTCTTCCAGTATGCAGGATGTACAGGTATTGGGAATACCTGAGGGTGATGTGATCATAAACGATTGTATAACCATGACGCTTCCATTCCTAGGGAGTGATGAAACGGGTCTGAATTTTAGTGACTCCTCTCAGTAGAGAAGTGATCTGATCTTGGTCCAAATGTTGGACATTGATATGAATGTGATTCAGATGCAATGAGAAGATTAGATTTGCGGTCTTGATTTAATCAAACATCTATGGGAGGCCCGAGATCTAGATTTGAGATGTGATCTCATTATCCAAGTCACTATATGTGGAACAATACAATCACCATGTCCTTATCTCTAACTATCTGTGGAGAAAACGCATTATCCTTGAAAGGGTTCAGGATAATTACATTGTTGGTATATGTATCCGAGCAATGAGAAAGTTTATAATTAAATGTGATTTAATTAACATGAATAATATGAATTTGATTCATATTATATGGAGAGTTATCTAAGATAATTAAATATGATTTGATTATCAAAGATGCAAATAATGTGAATGTGATTCATATTATTTGGGAACATGAGAATAGAGATCTAAGATGATTAAATGTGATTTAGTGATCATGGATATGAATAATGTGGATAAAAATATATCCATATTAATCATATATATTATAAATGTTATTTATAATATATAAGAGAGAGCTATTTGTAATTTACATTTGTTAATTAAATATTGATGTGAATTGGATTCACATTGGACAATTAATTGAAAACGTAATTCACATTTATTTTGGGTTGTGAATGTAATTCACAAATTTCCAATGGCAAGATTGTAATATTCACAAAATAATTATGAATTATTTTTTATAGAATAATTTACGATAATTATTGTTGTAAATATTGGAGATACATGGGACATTGTAATCCAGAAAGATTACATGGGATGTCTCCTTACTAATAGGAGATGGGACGGCCACCAATTCCTATTAGGAAAGGGTGGTTGTCCACTCCATGTATATGGAAGGAGGCACTCTCTCTCTCCCATTATGTCCATATTTGATTTATTTATTCTGGGATTAAATCATATTGATTTATCAATATATTTTTAATCTAAATTAAATTAATTGTTGTTGGTTTTTATCAACAAAGATCTTGGCCATTAAAAGAAACATAAATCGATGAGAGTCATTGGATTGATGTTGCCCATGGATTGAGATCCATGGATCCCAGAATATTATAAATAGAAGGGCACCCCTTGCTCTTCAGAGGCTAATGAGAACATAAGTCTCTCTCTCTCTCTACACGTTCACTCTCTATCTCTCATGTGGACGTCCACCATGGATGCCCTTGAGAGATTCTCCATCGACGCAACGTCGTCGTTATGCTGCCCGATCGTTTGCTCGTGGATCTCCATCTACTTCGGCGTGCCTTGCTCGTGAAGAAGATGTTGTATCTCGTGTGATGAGATCAGGAGATTCGTCGCTTGGATCATCGTTGATTGCGAGGAGCACGTGTTTCATCAACACGCTCGCAAGCGTCTCCTCCGTCGAATCGAACTTGAGACAGGAGATCTCTTCGTTTAGAAACTCAATCACAACCACGCTTCAAGGGGTAATCCTAATACTTGTTTTTAGTTTAGACGAAAAGATCCGAGAAGTGTTCTTGGATCATGTGGTTTCGTCACATGAAAAATTTTAATTTCCGTTGCATCGAGCTACTAGTGCGACTAGTCGCTCCTGATAGCATACGATGCGATCCTCACTTCCGTGATGCACTTAAGGATCTCTTCATGTCCTTCACACTGGTAGCTATTTCACGGTTCGCACTTACCTTAGCATAGTGGGTGGTTTAAAGGACATCATGTAAGGCACCTTCCTAAAGTAGCATGGGTAGTCATTTTACTATATGTACTTACACCCATACTGACTGAAAGTGGATGCATCTAGTTGTAAGAATCTATACCAATTTTTAAGAAATCTTCGGCACCCAACTGCTCATTAATTCTTGTAAAAGGTTGAATTTATTACCAACCAAAACTGAAAAGATAAAAGATAGAACTCTTACGGTCTCCACTTGTGTCAGTTGTTGTTGTGTTTAATTCTAGCGTTAGAGATTCTTCCATGCCTTTCATGCGTTCTACTCATTCTCTTCTTATTTTACCTTCGTGTTCTTGCATCTCGCCTCTCGCCTCTTCATATTGAAGATTTCGGATTGGATCATTTCTCGTTCGGACTTTGTGGACTCATTACACACTCCAAACTGGTCGTCTTCTACTCGAGAAGACTCACATCCAGAGTATTCCTCTTTCTCCACTTCACCCATCGCCTCATCAATCAATTCATTGGTCAAGATTGACTCTAATCTTGAACCATCATTTGGGACTCCATCATTCTTCAAGACTAATATTGAAGACTAATGCAATGTAGTTTACTCTTGCATAAACAAAGATAGTGCACTCGATGACACCTAAGGGAAAAGGTTCCATAGGTGAGCAGACCGAGATCAACACAACCATGTTAGCCTCCATTCAATCCATTCTGGCTCAGTTGACAGAACATGCTGACTTTCAAGTGTGCATTTAGAGATATGATTCTTGATATGAGGCAAGACATGAGAGAGGAGGATAGAAATCATGGAGGAGGTGGGAATGGGGGAGAGGATCCTGTAGAGCCAGTGGCTAAGCTCTTACTTAGAGAATCCTATATTCCAGGAGCAGGACGGACAAATACATGGATTCAAATTCCTACGATTCATGAGCATTTCGAGCTTAAGACCACTATTTTACCATTACTCCCCGTATTCCATGAAATTATCAATGAAGAACCTTATGTAAATATCCAACAATTCGATTACAACTACAACACAATCCATTACCCTAACATCTCATTAGAGGTAGTGAAGATGACAGCGTTTCCTTTCAATTTGATGGACAAAGCCCTATATTGGGTAAATCATCTAGGAAAAGTTATCATTAAAGGGGAAGAGTTGATGTCTACTTTTCTAAGCAAATACTACTGATGAATTTGCATTTCATCGCCTTTATTCATTTATTTTAGCTTAAAATCCCTTATAAAACACATGTTTATATTAATAAACTCATATTCTTACTAACCTACATCTGTGTGTAAATATTGTGTATATATTATTATTTTAACCTAGAATAAAGAAATACAGTAGTAAAGGAAAATAAAGAAAATAAAAGGATTGTACATGTGTAATAGATACATGTTGAACCAAACCCTGAGATAAGGTCCAGACTTGACCTGATCGACCAGAAATAAAGTGGGGGGAGTTATGGTCTTTAATCAGCAAATCCAAAATATACTATGTACATACTATTTATTTATTTGTGTATATTTTTATAAAACTTGCACTATTTTATTTATCAATAAATTTTCCTCAAATTAAATAATTTTCAAAATAAAAGTCATAAATTTTTTTTCTAAATAATAAAAATGTTTGCAAAATAAAATCATGTATAAAATAAAAGTACCCACAATAAGAAAAAGCCGTAAATGATAATTGAAAAATCAATTTTGGCTCCATATGAAATCAAATTGATTCAAACTCCCATCGTATTCTAAATCAAATTATCTTTAAAATAACAGTGGTTTCTTAATTTTTGGTTTTACTGTTGAAAAGTTGGTTTTCTGTCGTGATTTATACAATTTGACCATTTATTTATTGTATTTATTTTTTATTCTTTGTACATATTATATTTTAATACTTGTAAAGATTGTTAATAGTAATTTAAAGTAAATAAAAAAATTATGAAATTATTAAATTGTTTCCTTATTTGTGCATGTGCATAATGTACCTTATGTGTATATGATATGTATGTAATTAGCCACCTTATATAAAAAACCACCAAAAATAATATATAAAATTAATTCATTAAATTAATCTAATTTCGAAATTCTAATTAAATTTATTTTTATAAATTAATTTGAAAACATGCCTTTTGTTTATAATTTGAATATATGCCTCAAATAGCCACCATTGAGGTGGCTAATTATTTCTTCATATTAATTACTTTTATTAATTTATTTAATTTTGAATTTCGCATTTTGATTTTATGTTATTTATTCATTAATTAATTTATTTTATTCATTCAAGCAACCATTAAATACCTTCCTTTTTGTACATATCTTACTTTTTTTAATTCTTCTTTTTAATGTGTCTTCTCTCCCTTATTTCTCTTTGATCAATCTTTTAGTGAAAGGAACCTATTCCCCTAGAGTTTTCTTGTTGTAGAGAGGTGCCTAGCTTCCGAACCATCCGGTGAGAGCAAATCAATCTTCGTCAAGGCCATCACAGAATCATCTGCTCCAACAGTAAGATCCATTTTATTTCTAGTTTTTCATCTAGGTCAATCATAGTTAATTTTTTTTTTGCATTCTTAATTTCATTGTCATTTTTTCAATTTTAGATCTCATTTTGCCATCATAAATCAATGTTGGTCATCCAAATGATACCGATCGATCACCACATCATTTTCTAATTCCCATCGTTCCTTATCTACCTCATACAATGTCTCACCTCCAACGATGTACAATGACAAGTGATATGATTCCAATCCCTCACCAAACAATGTGACCACCCATTCATCTAACCACTATTTGATTTGACCGAGCTGTCATCCTCGAGTCGACATTTTACTTGATTTCATGGTAGGTAAAGCATTTCAAAAATAATTACAAAAAATATATCCACTGCTAATTATAAAAAATAAAAAAAATAATTGGAACATCCCACAACCATCACCCTGCCGCCGCTGCCATGATCTCGCTGCCGCAACCATCACCTTCCGCTTGCGTAAGGACCTCTAACGCAGATGGGCTCCGCCCACCGACTGCAGTAGTCGCATGCGCAGCCATACCAGAGCACTGCCATCCATTCTCTCTACCACCATGCGGGCGGTGTTTCCAGCTCCACCTCATCATGGCTCAGCCCTCGTCTGACGACCACGCAGCTGTCCTCTGTGGCCATCGCATGCCTACAGCATCTGGTGCAGTATACTTCCAGTTTGTTGCGGGAGACTCGTCGACCATCGTGAACCACCACAATCTTCAAGAGCACCCGCCTTCGCTCCTCTGCCCGGCTCGTTAGAGAAGCCCTCTCAGCCACCAGATTCGACGCCACCCAGAACCACCGCACCCCCGTGTGGAGAACCCTCGCCCCAGCCCGACCTCCTTCGCGCTTCCGCTTCAGACCTGCAGGAGGAAAACTTCGCTCAACCACTCCTCTGTCGCAGACCTACCGCATCGCCATCCCGATCGCACTTCTCCGCGGAGAGGAGCTCCGTGCTGAGCAACATCCACCAGATCTGCCGCCGCCCTTCTTGGCTTGGGCATGAAGGCCAGGGCGGCGCATCCCCTTCTGTTCTAGGGCACAAACAAACGAAGAAGCTCATCTTAAAAACTATTTTCTTTGGTAATTATCATATCAGCCCCTTGAAGTTCCTTAGTTTACGCAAAAGCCCCCTCCAGAGGTTCAAAGCACGCGTAGCAGGGATGCAAACGGATACGGATATATCCGTATCCGATCCGTCACCGTATCCGTTTTATACAGATTTTGACATCCGTATCCGTATCCGTTTTAAAATGGATACGGATATGGATATCATTTTGATATCCGCAAACATCCGTATCCGTATCCGTATATCCGTTTTAGTATATAAATATAGTCGTAGATTTATTTTTAACCATATATAACATAATTCTCGACCTCCTTTTACCATATTTATGTACTTTTTATGATACAAACTTATTTAGTAAATTAATATCATGTGTTTTCCATCCAATTCTTATATATTTAAGTCGATTCTATAGAGTATTTCTAACATTACTTGTGTGCGATCAGTATCCATTTTACATCCGTATCCGTTTTTTAAGGATATGGTAAGATAGTTTTAATATCCGTCAATATCCGTATCCGCATCCGTATTCGTATTAAAAAACGGATAAGGATATGGTAATACATATATCCTTATCCGTATCCGACCGTTTGCATCCCTAATGCGTAGTGATGCTATCTTGGGTAAATTGCAAATTTCGTCCAATATTTATTTTTGTTATATTTTTATGCAAAAACATTGAATAATTGCAATTTAATTCATGTTACCAAGACTTTGCATGCATACCTTTTATTATTGAAATAAATATTTTTCATGGTCAAATAATTCTGCAAAGATTTTGTTATATCCCTGTTGCGTGCCTTTCCACAGTAAAAAATATCATTACATTTTATTACCATTTGCTATTATTAAACAATCAAAACACCACATTTTTCCCTTTTAGAAATTTGAAAATTAATAAAAATTCAAATATTGTATACAAATTACAAAAATTAGAGTAGTTTTATTTTTGTGCATTTCATTTTGTGTGCAAATTTCGTGCATTAACTTTTTAAAAACCCAAAAAATTACAAATTACTAATAATCTTAAAAAAAATAATAGAAAATTGTAGAAAAATCCAAAATAGTGATTCAGCTTCCTGTTTGTCGATAATTCATTCTACTTTCTAGGAAAACTAATTTCAGGAATCTGATTTCATTTTATATTTTTTAAATCGTAAAATAGTCATGTTCGTTCATTGTTGGAATTTTCTCCTCATTTTATTCTTTTTGAATATCCTAAAAAATATAAAAATGTATGAAAAATTATAAAAATAGTAAAAATTTCATCAAAGCACAATAATATTATCCTTAGGCATTTTTATCATTTTTACCATATTTAAAAAATCCTGAAAAATAATCATTCTCTATTTACGTATATAAGTTGTTTGAAAATTATTGTCTTGAAAATTAAAAATTTGTTAAATTAAAAACCACTAACAATAAAAAATATAAAAATATAAAATTAATGCAATCAAATATGCATATATATAATACCACAACCTTAATAATGTTCATAGGATTCCTTTATTTATTTCATTGATTTCTAATTGATATAATAACCTTCGAGATTGTAGCCTCCCAAAGTTCTAAAATGGAGCAAAATAAACCACCCTCCATAGGTGGCGTCACCCATGAATTGTTCATGAGTGACGCCCCCAATTTTAGGGAGGTTGGTTGACTCCATTTTTATTTATCACATTATCTCTTAATTAGTTAATGTTAAATTAAATTATGTTGATAATGTTGCAACATTTTTTAATTTAAATTAATGTTGTTGTTTTTAACCAACAACAATCATAGCCATTGATTTAGCATGGACCAAGCATAGCCTTTGGATCCATGTGTCCCATGGATTGAGATCCATTGGATCCTAAACTAATATAAATAGAGGGCTAGGGTAGCCTTCCATGGTACATCATTAAGAGTTGTACAAGGTGACAACTCTCTCTCTCTCTCTCTCTCTCTCTCTTTCTCATTCTCGCCCTCTCTCTCTTTCTCTTCTCCATTAAGTGGCCGTCCACTTTGGGTTGAGAAAGGAGAGACTCTCGGCTTCTTCTTCGACGACTCGTGGATCTCCATCTTCTTTGGAGTTTCTTACTCTAAAGGAAGACGACGGATTTCGTTTGACGAAATCAGGGGAGCCATCGCTTGGATCTTCATCGAGGATTGCGGGAAGGAACGTGACTCATCATCGCGCCCGCAAGTGCGTTCTTCGTGGATCGGACTTAAGATAGGAGGATCTCTACTTTGGGATCTCGCGATCACAACCACGCTTCAAGAGGTATTCCTTGTACTTTATGGTTTGATGAATCCGAGAAGTGTTCTCGTGATCATGTGGTTTCATCTTTAAAGTTAAAATTTTAATTTCCGCTGCATCTAGCATCTAGTACGACTAGTTGCTCCGATTGCATACGATGCGATCGACACGCTTCCGTGATGCGCTTAAGGATTCTCAATATCCTTCACTTAGTTGTCATCTGATGCACAATCATTCAAACTCAATAGACAGTCGCTAAAGCTATATTTAGAGCATGATGCATTTTTGTGCATTGTCGATTAGATTAATGTGGTACTTTAAGATGAACTCACTGCAACATCAGAAGACTTAGACAAGGATCTAATAGAAAAATATTGTTCTTGATTGATTCATTTTCATTCTCTTTCATTCTTTCATTCTATCAAAGCATTCATTCGTCTCTTTCATCAGTGATATATTTAGGATGACCAGATCCTGTGTATGGGAGGATGAGCTAGTATAGATCTTTTCTATACATAGCACGAGTTATGTCTTCCTTTGTTGCTCCTTGGTCACTATGTGGACATAATTCACGCTAAGTATAGGCAGGTCATATATATGTTATATTTACGTCAGCCATAACTCGTACTTTTTGTATATTCAATAATATAGCTAAAATATCATATAGGGTAAGGGTATACAAAGCAAAAATTGTAAAACTCGTGTAAATATGTGCAAAAAAATTGAAAAAAATTATTGCAAAAATGGTTTAACAATGGTTTACAAATGATTTTGCAAAATGGATGTAAAACATTTGAAAAATATTTTGAAAAAAATTGAAAGTCTTTGCAAACTATTTTTCAAACCATTGAAAAATATTCATTTTTAAATGTTTGTAAAAGATTGTAAAAATTATTTGTAAAACTATTAGAAAAAAATCTTTGTAAAATTATTTGTAATTTTTTTTCAAAGATGTTCACAATTCGTGAATATATTTTTAAATAGTTTTTTGAAAACTATATACATAATTATATTGCCAAAATTCTTCAAATTAACTTTTGAGTATGCTTTTATAAATCCTTTGCTAATATGTGCATAACACTTGCTAACCTTATACTTGCAATTCACTAAATCTTTCAAAAAATAGCTAAAAATTTGCAAAAACTTTTAAAAAATCTCATACAAACTTTACAACTAAAAAATGTGCTTCACAAAAAAATCTTGCAACGCATGGGCATTTTTCAGAATGATTTTGACAACTAGACAAGTCTGGAATAAAATATTAAGATTAGTGCTTGTTTTAGACCTTAATCCACTTATTTTCTAAGGAATCTCATACGAACTGGAATTAAGACTTTTTATGTCAATGGAACTTAATTCTTTTAGTCCACTAGACTAAATTGACATGTCATCTTGATTAGCCTAAGTACAATAATTCGAAGTGCATGCATGACTCTTGCTGATAATGACCTAACTTGGAAAAGCATTCTGCACTTAGCTCAATTAAGATGAGGTGGTGAGTTTAGAATTATTTTACTTGAGAAGTACACCTGTGGAAACATACACGACCTCAATAGGAGGCCAGTGCACCCCAACCTGGTCTAGTGGCATGGACGTCAAAAATAGGACGCTATGGGTTAGAATTTACAAAAGTGTGTATGAAATAAAGACTCCAAAAAATAGAAGGACTAAAATTCAATGAAAATTTATTCTCATCAGGGTTATGTATCAATAAGTAAGGATTATAGTTCAATGTCAAAGTTACATGGTTGTCTATAGTTGGAGACTTGGCTACACTAGACAAGCTCCATAGGATATGTGACTACATCGGTCGCAATCCATTTTTTTTCTTTACCCCCTCTTCATTGAGACAGTTGTTGTGACGCCCCGCCCCGCCGGCTACCGAAACCGACGAGACAGGAGCATCGGATCTACGATCCAAATACGTCCACGATCTATGATACTCAGCAAACCATCTTATGCACATTAGATTAACATTTGAAATATAAATAACAACAGGAGAATAATGTGAAATGGAAAGTAAAATACACCATCCATTCTCATTGATAATGATAATCAAATCCATGTCCATAGAAGAGATACATCATGAAATCTTAAATTTTGTAGAAAAAGCTCTCAACATATCTCGCTACAATGTCTCTCAATAATAATATAAAATGATGCGGAAGTGAATAAGTTACTCTAAATAGGACGCACCCTGTCTAGTGCAAGTATGACGTAGGAAGTGCTGATCTCCTCAAAAGACCGCTACTGTAGCGGCTGCTGCTCAGGTATACATGTTGGGTTCACACGAGGGTAACGTTATGAGCAATTGCCCAGTAACAAGACAAACACTATAATGACTAATGCAGGGGTAAGAAAAGAATGTATACTCAATTTTATTTAATGACACATGCATCTATTGAAAAAAATTAGAAAGAACACCAAGTCATTCTAATTCACATTGGATCTCATAATTATTTACTTTTATTTATTTATATAATAATCATTTAAGTACAACCACCATAATCTTGATATTTCTACAATTTGATTAGAATCCACAACGGTATACATTTTCCGACACCCGATCAATAATCATTTCTCGTATTATTTTAGCACATGCAAGTACGCGACTCGCAGGCCTCCGCTACGCGGGAACTTGTTTGTCATCTTGGATAAACCTCCAAGTATTTCAACCTCAAATTCTCCAACTTCAAACCATATCCCGGAACACCTCTGATGAATCTGTTATTCATCACTCCAAAAGTCAAAAATAGAGCCTTGTTCCCGAGAAAATAGAGGCATATTTCCTTTTATCTTGCATAAATAACACTCATGCATGCATCCATAATTCATGCATTTTAGCAGCTCATCTGCATTTAAATAAGAAGCCAAAAATTCCCTGTAAAATACCTCTTCATCAAAATAACTTCTTCTCTATAATATATGTATATATTTCTTAATAATATAGGGAAGATTGCTAAAAATCACCCTTGTAAAATAGCCCAAATAGCCTAAGAATCCTTGTACATTAAAACACAAATAAAGCTCTCATACAAACCCCAAATTAGGTCTAATCACTCTTAGAATACTACACATTAAAAGACCTTCAAAATGAGACTGATTTCATTGAAATCGGAGCTTGTATGAGAAACTTGGGTTTTTGGGTCCTTTTGTATACTACACATGTATATTTATGTATCCTTGTATTTATGTATCATAGTTGACCTCATCTCCGTCTTTGGTCAACATGGAACTTGTAGATCTCATCAAGATCTACAACTTTCATGTTTTGAGTTTTTCCAAATTCGGCTTCCTCTTCTCTCTACACACATTTCTTCCTCCAGCCATTCACAGCAGGCCACGTGGCGCCCTCTGATTGCGCCACGCGGCCCGCTGCCCTTCGCCTCGTCCGCCCGCGCCCTCCGCCGTTGGATCTCGTTTTTGATCCGACGGTCCAAAGCCTTCCACGCTGCCCCTTGGCCTCGATCGTCAGATCGCCCCCCGCGCATCATCTGATCCCTCCATTTGCGCCGCTCCCTCAGCCAGACACGTGGCACATTCATCCACCACTGGATCACTTCCCTGGATCTCGCATCTTAACCACTCAAACCACTCGCTCCCTCAGCCATTCGATCATCTTCCACTCTCCATCATGACCCTTCGTCAGCACCACGACCACATCACGCCACGTGGCCGCATCCGATCCCTCCGATCACGGGCCTCAGATCTAATCTGGCCCGTCGCTCCACGCTCTGATCTCCACCGTTGGATCATACGATCCTACGGCGGAGACTTCGTCTCCTACCTCCAGGCGCCCCTCTCCCCCACGTCCCTTGCCTTGCGGGAGGGGCGCCCCCTTTCCTTTTCTGGGCACACGTCAGCCACCCCCTCCGGCCGCTGACCCCCCCACTACGCTCCCCACTCATCCCTCTCCCTCGACAGCTCCCTCGAACACCACCATCTCCACCATATGCGCCCCACGACAGCCATAAACTTCGCCCCATCACCAGCCCTGCCGAGACCTCCATCTTATAAATACGCCACCCACGGCGACATTCACCCCGATCCGCCACTCCAGGGAGATCCCTCGAGCTCCAAGCTTCCTATTGGTGACAGAAATTGGTCGAATTGTTGAGCGACGACAGAGCTTCTTCTCCGGCGAGATCCTCGGCCCACCGCCGTGCCGCAGCCTCCCTCGAGCCGCTGCCTGAGCTCGGGACCCTACCGATCCCTCGAGCGACGACCCTGGAACTCCCAGCGGAGCTCCAATCCCCAGGTAACCCCCTCCATTCCTCCTCCGATCTTGTTCTTCTTTTTCTTGCTTTTTCCCGATTTTATTCGCCGTCATTGACCACCCTCGCACCTTCCAAACACCTCGGCGAGCTTCGCGTCGAAGCTCCGATCATCGCAGTACCCTCCGCGCACTCCTACGACGCACATCACCATCCTCCGACCAACAGCTCCGCCATTTGGCCGGAGCCCGTTCACCGGATTACCTCACTCCATTTCAGGCCTCACTAATCACTCACCTCACCTCCACGAGCACCTGCACGCCTCGGGTATACGTCTAACCCTTGCAGGTCCTAAAATCTTCATTTGACGGAGCCTCGCCGGAGCTCCCTTCGAGCTTCATCGACGCTGAGCCACAGCGAGCCTCCGCAGCCCATGAGCCCATCGGAAGCTTCGCCGCACGCCCCCGCTTCTTCCGAGCTAGGTGGGAGCTGACTAAGCTCATCACCGGAGCTTGGCAACCGAGGCGGAGCTCGGCTGCCTTCACCGGAGCACAAGCCTCTCCTCCGCAGGCGGCGGAGGACCGTTAGAGAAGAAGAAGGAGCCACCGTTCGATCATCTGATCGAACGGTCCTCGCCTCGCCACGTGTCCCTTCGCCGCCCTCGTCCTCGACCGTTCATCGCACTCCTGATCCGACGCCTCGCAAGTCGCCACGCGTCTTCATCGACATCCCTTGGATCATCTTGATCCAAGGGCCTTCAGGCTGCCACGTAGACGCATCCGAGCCTCGGCCTCCCAAGCCTAGGCTCGGGTGACCCGAAGCTGCACCGAGGCTAGACCGAGCCTCGCTCCGAGCCTCCGAAGCCCTCCGAACCTAGGTCGGCCACGTGAGGAGCACGTGCGGCCTGGGTTATTTGCACAGACGTCCCTGACGCTTCGCGAAATTACAAAAAGGTCCCTGTGAAGCAGACGCCTCGTGAGGAGCACGTGTTTCGTGGGGAAATTGCATCAGAGTCCTGCATGTTATCGGTAATTGCATTTTAGTCCCTGTCATTATATTTGCTTATTGTAATTTTGATTTTTTGTATTGCATTTACACCCCTGTGTTTGCATGCATCCCTAGATTGCATTTTACATCATTTTGAAATTCTAAAAATTGCATGTTGTTAGAAATCTTGTCCTCTGCCTATTAGTACACGTGTCTGATTTTTGTTGGCTTAATTGAATTATCAATGAATTAATTGGTTCATTTGTGACATATTTTGCCTAGTGATGCCTTTTGATTTTTAATTAATTATTTGTGCCTTCAAAAATCACCAAAAATTAACAGTAGCTTAAGGACATCATTTTCAACACTCCATAAAAATTTCATGTCATTTGCACGCATAGCGAGGCCTGAATAAATAGTTGAGTGATTTTCTTTAATTAATTTTAATTAATTCATTTCACAGTAAATTTAAGTTCTGTTAATTTTCCTAGGTCCCTGATCATTAGACCTTCCTAGGATAATTTTAGTTCTTGGAAAAATTGTGATTTGATATTTATTAAAAATTAAACACTGAAAATCACTCTGTCTGTTGATTTAATTCACAGAAAAATTATTTTGAGTCGAAAAATTCCAAAAAAATTAGTTTAGGTCATTTTCATCATAAATAACCATCTGACCAATTTTCATTATTTTTGGACATCGTTTGATACACCAATTAAAGTTAAAGTTAAATTGGCTAAGATCTGTCTGCATATGTCTTCATAAGAAAGAAAAAGACCAAAAAAATACTCCTTGAAAATCAACGCTTGAATAATTGCTAAAATTTGACCTAAGGAGACAGTTGCCTCCCTGAGATCGACCTTGGACTTCACCAAGTAAAAAAATTTTGCCGCTTGAAATTAACTCGAATTTAATTAAAGTGGTTTTTGATTAACCTCTCGTATCCGACTGCAACGAACACTTAAAAGTAATTTGGACCATTAATTTGACTGAATTAACTAAGGGTGCGGGAGTGATGTCAACCTCTCACAATAATAATACTCAAAGTAGAATTCGATGCGGCCACATCAAATTCTAAATCGAGTCTTAATATTGTGTATAAGTGCGATTCCAAGAACGCCAACCGCGTCACCTGCCTACTCCGTCGAGCGACTCCGGATGTAACCGGGCTGCTAGGTGCAACGCGTCACCCAACTCGTCCGTTGGGATCGCGACCTTCATGGCATCTACCCAGGGCCCAAGGGTGCATGCCCAATCCCTTGAGGTACTTACCTCCTTCTACCAAACACTGTGAGATCTCCTACGGATGAGATTTTTTTTATTTGTATATTTTAAATAGGGTAATATGAGAAAGGCACGTAACCTAGGGATGTGATCTCATGGTCATCAGATTCGTAATCGTTTTCATGAGCAAGAGTATATAAGGCACTACACTCTACATGATCAAGCATTCACCTGCATCAAGTACATGTTATAATGATATAAGAAAATTTCGTCTCCTCTGACAGCTGTGAACAATAATTAGTAAACTCGAATCCTTGTCATTGGAGAAAACCAATTTGCCGTTTGAGAAATGGATATTAAAGTATCTAATATCCATACATTCTCCTTTTTCATAAAATATTTTTGATTTTTTTAGCATTGATAAATTCCCATTTAATGCTCCTTGAACATACCATGCATGCAAGGTATGTAAACACATCCTTCGTTTAATCTGTATTATCGAGAAGTACTAAAGTCCATAACTAAAATATGATATTGTCGTTAAAGGTTTACAAGTATGCCATTGTCAGTTAACGTGCATTACTTCCAACAGATATCCATGTAAAATTAAATACATTTGTATGTCATAACGGGTATGTGTATTGAAATACTCACATTATATGCAAATTGAAATTTTTGACAAATCACAACTATATGCATTAGTGAATTTGCCAACAATGATCCAAGGGTATATGAAAGTTATAAATGAGTAACGTAACTAGTTAATTTCCTAGGGGATAGAAACGTTAAATATGATGCACGTTGAGACATGGCATACGTTACATAATCTAGGAATCTAAAGGTCTCAATGATTTTCATGGATCCCACTAATTCCCAATGGAATGAGCAACGTTAATACCATTAATAAGTAAAATCATGAATTTCGTATCCAGAACATGGTCTTAATATCAATGAAAAATAATAATGATTTTTAATGTTTTGTCTAACGTTCTTCCACTGCTCTAACTCCGAACTTGGCATCCGCAGTATGATGCATTCACAGGAATTGTATTTCAAATCAGATCTATCGATACTATTCAATTTAAGTCTTAAAAATTAATCAATGTAGGGATGCGAATGAAATGAAGTTCCATGTAATACGTCACTTACATTCACATTAAAAAAATCATATCATAAGGAACTTAAGGTTTTAACATGTTCAAGGACTATGAATCACACGATAACCAACAACAAGGAGGGGGAAATTTCCTTACAATTTAATATTCATGGTATACGGATATCTAAGGCTCAAAAACAAACATATTCAAGCACATAGGAATGAGAATCGTGTGAAACCAACAGCAAGAGGAGGGTATAACATCGTTACAAAAACACATAAGGCTCTAGAGATATTTAAGTGTATAGGAAAAATACGTGGAACCCAACAGCAAAAGGGGGTATTATCGTTACCTCCGAGGATGTTCCCTCGGGATCTCCTCTTATACGGAAATGGTATTTCCGTCGTTCGATCGCAGTGCGGAGGCGTGCACCGCGGTGACCTCGAGCTTTCCTACGTGATGGTGGTCGCGGATCTTCGAGCGGAGCTCCTTCTCCGACGTCGACGGCGGCCTTCCAATGATGAAATCGACCAAGATGGTGGTGCTCCAAAGAGAGGGAAGGATTGTGGTGGCTAGGGCTTTGAGAGAGTAGCCTATCACCTTCTATTTATAAGGAAGAGGTGAAAATGGATGTAATTTCGGATATGGTTCGGATCCATATATGAGTCAAACTATTTTACTTAAAACATCGATAACTTGAGCTAGGAATATCGGAATTGGGTGTTCTTGGGCTCGTTGGAAAGATATCGACGAGATCTGCGCAATGGCGTGACTATTTGAATTTTTTTGGATGTTAAAAATATTATAGATTTTAGGAAAAAGAAAATACGGGATTTCACATCATAAAAATCTTAAAGGAAGTCTCGTCCTCGAGACGTAGGATTTAACGTGTAAGTTCCTAATGTGGTGTATAATCAGGCATAAAAATCTTAAAGAGAACAAAACCCATAAAAATCTTAAAGAGGATTGGAATAGGGTCTCGTGAACTTACCTTCAAAAAGATAGGGGTATTTCTGTCGCATATCTACCTCAGGCTCCCATGTGACCTCCTCAACATTCTGACTTTGCCACAATACCTTAACCAAAGGGATGTCTTTTCGTCGTAAGCTCTTGACTGCCCAGTCTAAAATCTGCACGAGTGCCTCAGGAAAAGACAAATTCGGTTCAACCGCGAGGTCCTCATAGCTAATCACACGTCGAGGGTCGCGAATATACTTCCGGAGGTTTGACACATGAAATACATCATGCACGCCTGCCAAGTGAGGGGGGAGTGATACTCGCTATGCTACCTTCCCAATACGAGATAAAATCTCGAAAGGGCCAACGAACCGTGGTGCCAACTTGCCCTTGACACCAAATCCTTGAATACCTTTCATTGGAGATACTTTTAAGAATACAAAATCTCCGACATCAAATTCCAGATCACGACGTCCCTGATTAGCGTAGCTCTTCTGACGGCTCTGTGCAGTCAATAATTTCTTCCTAGCCATTTCCACAGCTCTTGTTGTGTCCTCGATTATTTGAGTGGAATAAATACCCTTGTCACCCACTTCCTGTTAACACAAGGGAGTAGTGCATCTTCGCCCATACAATGCCTCGAAAGGTGCCATGCCAATACTAGCATGGTAGCTGTTGTTATAAGTGAACTCCACTAAAAGAAGGCGATCCTTCCAAGATCCTTGCCACTTAATGGCACATGTTCTGAGCAGGTCCTCAAGAGTCTGAATCGTCCTCTCTGATTGTCCATCCGTCTGCGGATGATATGCTGAACTAAGACACAGTTTAGTTTTTAGGGCCTTCATGAATTCTCCCCAATAATGTGACGTGAAACGAGAGTCCCTATCAGATACAACCTCCTTAGGAATCCCATGCAAGCGAATAACATGTTGAATATATAGTTTGGCCAGATCCACCGGAGTGTATGTCATGTTCACGGGAATAAAATGTGCATGCTTAGTCAACCTGTCTACAATAACCCAAATAGCATCATATTCACCTACTATACGAGGTAATGATGTCACGAAGTCCATAGAGACACTCTCTCATTTCCACAATGGAATAGGAAGTGACTGTAACAAACCTGGAGGATGCTTGTGCTCTGCCTTCACCAATTGGCACGTAAGGCAACGACTGACATGTACTACAACATCTCTCTTCATCCCTTCCCATCAGAAGTGTTGATGGAGATCTTTATACATCTTGGTGCTTCCTGGATGGATAGATAATCTGGAATAATGAGCCTCATCTAGGATGTCTCTCCTTAACTCATCATCATCATCATCAGGGACACAGACATGGTCTCCCTTCTATAAGATGGACTCACAAACTCTAAATCCATCAAACTCCTCCTTCAGACATCGATGGAACAAGTCTTGTAGTTTCTGATCTGTCTGCTGACCATGTACAAGCTTGTCCCATAATCCACTGTACTTAGCAGGTACAATTACGACATCTGTAGTACCATCAAATGGGTGCCACTCATTGAGTGTTGTGAGCATATCCCAAGTCTGTAGCCATGATGTGGTGCCCTCGGTATGTTCTCTCCTACTCAAAGCATTTCCTACTACATTTCCCTTACCCCGATGATGAGCGGTCATGCAGTCGTAATCTTTCAACAGTTCCATCTATCGTCTTTGTCTCGTATTCAATTCCCGTTGGTCAAAGATATATTTGGGACTCTTGTGATCTGTAAAAATTTCAAAAGTAACCCCATATAAGTAGTGACACCATATCTTCAATGCGAAGACTATAGCTGCCAACTCCAAGTTATGAGTAGGTTAGTTCTGTTCATGGTTCTTTAATTGTCGCGATGCATATGTCACAACCTGACCACGTTGCATCAACACTGCTCCTAACCCTTCTTTGATGCATCAGTATACATCGTAAAATCTAAAGTTCCTGGAGGGTGAGAATCGGGGCATTGGTCAATCTCTCTTTCAACATACGAAAGCTCAGCTCACACTTGTCGCCCCAAATGAAAGGGACATCTTTCTATGTCAGATGAGTAAGTGGTAAATCTAGCTACGGGAAGCCCCTAACAAAACGTCTGTCGTAGCCAGCAAGGCCTAAGAAACTGTGTATCTTGGTAACTATCTTGGACTGCTCCCAGGACATTATTGCCTCTATCTTGGCTGGATCAACCCTGCCCCCGAAATTACATGACCAAGGAAGGCTACTTCGGTAAGCCAAAATTCACACTTGTTTTATTTGCATACAAATTGCGTTCTCTGAGTGTCTCAAGAATAGTATGAAGGTGCTGCTCATGCTCATGCTCATCACGTGAGTAGTTGAAGATATCATCAATGAATACTACCACAAAACGATCTAAGTATGGATAGAAAATTCTATTCATCATATCCATGAATGCGGCAGATGCGTTCGTGAGTCCAAACGGCATGACCACAAACTCATAATGGTTGCATCTGATGTAAAAAGCATATTTAAGCACCTCTGTGTCCTTAATTCTCAATTGATGATAACCCGATCGTAGATTAATCTTTGAGAATACCGTTTCACCTTGCAACTGATCGAAAAGATCATCCATTCGTGGAAGTGAATAACGGTTCTTTACCGTTCTTTATTCAATTGCATGTAGTCGATGCACAAATGCATAGACCCATCCTGCATATTTACGAAGAGGACCGGTGCCCGCTAAGGTGATGTATTGGGAAGGGTGAATCCTTTTTTTTTCAACAACTCCTACATTTGTACTTTGAGCTCCCTGAATTCGGCTGGTGCCATTCGGTATGGAGGTATGGAGATGGGTTGTGTATCGGGTATCAAGGTGATCTCGAACTCGATCTCCCTCCTTGGTGGCAGTCCAGGTAACTCCTCTGGAAATACATCAGGAAAATCACGCACAACTCTAACATCTTCAATCATGCGATCCTGGGCAGGTAACTCCACAGCATAAGAGAGAAAACCTATGCAACCCTGATCGAGTAAGTGTTGGGCCTCCAATGCTGTTACATATAAGACTTCACTATCTAGGGTACGCCCATCAAACTGAAAGGTAGGTATGCCTGGGAGACGGAACACTACCGTCTTCTCAAAGCAATCAAGGCATGTGTGATGTTGCTCGAGCTAATCCATACCTAGGATGACATCAAAATTTCCTAACAGAATAAGTAAAAGATATGCAGGCATTAGGTGCCCGCCAATCTGCACTGCTACATCCCTCGCTTCTTGTCGCACGATGAATAATTGACCCCTTGGGACCTTGATGTAGTAAGGATATGAAACAAAAATTGGTTCTTTTTCTAACTTGGATACTAGCCGATGTGCTAGCAAAGAGTGCGTAGCTCTTGAATCAAATAAGGCAGGTAAGTATATACCATGCACTGAAATCATACCTCGCACTACAGTTCCTGAGGTGCGGGCCTGCTCCTGTGTGATTGCATTCAATTATCCCTGCAGGTGTGATGGGGTGTTAGAACCTGCAACACTGATGGTTGGTCATGGTGGAGGACATTGAAAGCCTCGACCTCCATGACGAGAAGCTGATCCATGTGATTGTGCGAGTGATAAAGTTGATCGTACACTTTGTTGATGACTGCCTAAGATGCTAGTAAGTAAGGGACACTTGGTCTTGAAATGGCCCGGTTGTTGGCAGTGGAAACACCTACGATCTATTGACTGAGAAAATGAGCCTCCCGAGACAAGGCTAGCACCTCTTGTCTTGTGACCCCGCGAGTGTGTCGAAGAGCGGAAGGAAGTAGTATCGCGACTCGCCAAGCCCTGCTCCAAAATAGGCGTAGGAGCAAATCTGCTAGTGGTAGGAGTGGTAGCCACTGGGTGGAAACGACACTCTCTACGAGCTCTGTAGAAATCTCGACGAACAGATCTCACGAACTGAGGTGATTGGAAAGACAATGGACTTCTTAAACATGACCGTAATTATTCTCCTTAACTAATGCTAAAATTAGATAGCTTTGTCGCTATATTTATATTTCAAATCCCGTTGATAATCTAATATGCAAAGGATAGAATGGAGTATCGGGCTCTGATACCATCTGTGACGCCCCGCCCCGCCGGCTACCGAAACCGACGAGACAGGAGCATCGGATCTACGATCCAAATACGTCCACGATCTATGATACTCAGCAAACCATCTTATGCACATTAGATTAACATTTGAAATATAAATAATAACAGGAGAATAATGTGAAATGGAAAGTAAAATACACCATCCATTCTCATTGATAATGATAATCAAATCCATGTCCATAGAAGAGATACACCATGAAATCTTAAATTTTGTAGAAAAAGCTCTCAACATATCTCGCTACAATGTCTCTCAATAATAATATAAAATGATGCGGAAGTGAATAAGTTACTCTAAATAGGACGCACCCTGTCTAGTGCAAGTATGACGTAGGAAGTGCTGATCTCCTCAAAAGACCGCTACTGTAGCGGCTGCTGCTCAGGTATACCTGTTGGGTTCACACGAGGGTAACGTTATGAGCAATTGCCCAGTAACGAGACAAACACTATAATGACTAATGCAGGGGTAAGAAAAGAATGTATACTCAAATTTATTTAATGGCACATGCATCTATTGAAAAAAATTAGAAAGAACACCAAGTCATTCTAATTCACATTGGATCTCATAATTATTTACTTTTATTTATTTATATAATAATCATTTAAGTACAACCACCATAATCTTGATATTTCTACAATTTGATTAGAATCCACAACGGTATACATTTTCCGACACCCGATCAATAATCATTTCTCGTATTATTTTAGCACATGCAAGTACGCGACTCGCAGGCCTCCGCTACGCGGGAACTTGTTTGTCATCTTGGATAAACCTCCAAGTATTTCAACCTCAAATTCTCCAACTTCAAACCATATCCCGGAACACCTCTCACAATAATAATACTCAAAGTAGAATTCGATGCGGACACATCAAATTCTAAATCGAGTCTTAATATTGTGTATAAGTGCGATATCAAGAACGCCAACCGCGTCACCTGCCTACTCCGTCGAGCGACTCCGGATGTAACCGGGCTGCTAGGTGCAACGCGTCACCCAACTCGTCCGTTGGGATCGCGACCTTCATGGCATCTACCCAGGGCCCAAGGGTGCATGCCCAATCCCTTGAGGTACTTACCTCCTTCTACCAAACACTGTGAGATCTCCTACGGATGAGATTTTTTTATTTGTATATTTTAAATAGGGTAATATGAGAAAGGCACGTAACCTAGGGATGTGATCTCATGGTCATCAGATTCGTAATCGTTTTCATGAGCAAGAGTATATAAGGCACTACACTCTACATGATCAAGCATTCACCTGCATCAAGTACATGTTATAATGATATAAGAAAATTTTGTCTCCTCTGACAGCTGTGAACAATAATTAGTAAACTCGAATCCTTGTCATTGGAGAAAACCAATTTGCCGTTTGAGAAATGGATATTAAAGTATCTAATATCCATACATTCTCCTTTTTCATAAAATATTTTTGATTTTTTTAGCATTGATAAATTCCCATTTAATGCTCCTTGAACATACCAGGCATGCAAGGTATGTAAACACATCCTTCGTTTAATCTGTATTATCGAGAAGTACTAAAGTCCATAACTAAAATATGATATTGTCGTTAAAGGTTTACAAGTATGCCATTGTCAGTTAACGTGCATTACTTCCAACAGATATCCATGTAAAATTAAATACATTTGTATGTCATAACGGGTATGTGTATTGAAATACTCACATTATATGCAAATTGAAATTTTTGACAAATCACAACTATATGCATTAGTGAATTTGCCAACAATGATCCAAGGGTATATGAAAGTTATAAATGAGTAACGTAACTAGTTAATTTCCTAGGGGATAGAAACGTTAAATATGATGCACGTTGAGACATGGCATACGTTACATAATCTAGGAATCTAAAGGTCTCAATGATTTTCATGGATCCCACTAATTCCCAATGGAATGAGCAACGTTAATACCATTAATAAGTAAAATCATGAATTTCGTATCCAGAACATGGTCTTAATATCAATGAAAAATAATAATGATTTTTAATGTTTTGTCTAACGTTATTCCACTGCTCTAACTCCGAACTTGGCATCCGCAGTATGATGCATTCACAGGAATTGTATTTCAAATCAGATCTATCGATACTATTCAATTTAAGTCTTAAAAATTAATCAATGTAGGGATGCGAATGAAATGAAGTTCCATGTAATACGTCACTTACATTCACATTAAAAAAATCATATCATAAGGAACTTAAGGTTTTAACATGTTCAAGGACTATGAATCACACGATAACCAACAACAAGGAGGGGGAAATTTCCTTACAATTTAATATTCATGGTATACGGATATCTAAGGCTCAAAAACAAACATATTCAAGCACATAGGAATGAGAATCCTGTGAAACCAACAGCAAGAGGAGGGTATAACATCGTTACAAAAACACATAAGGCTCTAGAGGTATTTAAGTGTATAGGAAAAATACGTGAAACCCAACAGCAAAAGGGGGTATTATCGTTACCTCCGAGGATGTTCCCTCGGGATCTCCTCTTATACGGAAATGGTATTTCCGTCGTTCGATCGCAGTGCGGAGGCGTGCACCGCGGTGACCTCGAGCTTTCCTACGTGATGGTGGTCGCGGATCTTCGAGCGGAGCTCCTTCTCCGACGTCGACGGCGGCCTTCAAATGATGAAATCGACCAAGATGGTGGTGCTCCAAAGAGAGGGAAGGATTGTGGTGGCTAGGGCTTTGAGAGAGTAGCCTATCACCTTCTATTTATAAGGAAGAGGTGAAAATGGATGTAATTTCGGATATGGTTCGGATCCATATATGGGTCAAACTATTTTACTTAAAACATCGATAACTTGAGCTAGGAATATCGGAATTGGGTGTTCTTGGGCTCGTTGGAAAGATATCGACGAGATCTGCGCAATGGCGTGACTATTTGAATTTTTTTGGATGTTAAAAATATTATAGATTTTAGGAAAAAGAAAATACGGGATCTCACAGTTGTACTTGACCATAGAAGGAAATACCCTGCTCTTCGAGGAAAGAATAGCTAGATTGGGGAATAATGGTTACCTTGCTTAGAAAGACCGTTTCTTGCTACTTTTGGTGAGAAGAGCAATATTTCACGTACAGTATACAAGTGAGACTCACAATCATAAGGGTTTGCTTATGAAAAAGACTTATTCTAACTTGGCTATTGAGGTGATCTGAACAGATTACTGTGGAACTTAAGGGTTGTTAAGCTTTAGATCACATTCTCAATGTATGAACCCTAATGCAATTAGAATTTGTATGCATCATACATAAGGTCGGGAAGTTTGCATAAACCATGTATATAACTTCATAGTGATATTGTATCTCGTATTTAGATTCATACCAATAGAGTTATCTGTTTTGATCATATAGCTGAATACCAATCTTTTATTGATTTTGAATCAATCAAATCAATTGTCCAACTCTTTGGACTAACATTGTGATTTTGAGATTTATGACTCGGAGTTGAGTCACTAAATCCTTTCCTGCATTATTACTCTCTCGAAATAGGAGCGTCATGATATACAACCTTTTAAGATGTCACCACCCTCGAGTATTTCCAATACTCGCGCACCATACATATCGAAAGACAATGGTTAAACTCGAAGTCAAAATCCTTATTTGATTATCATCTTTGAGGTTTATCAATTTCTCAATAGATCATTGGGTGACATGCACATGGGCCAATATGCCTTTATATTTTGTGAAGTTGCAGTTAGAATCAATCATAACATTAAAGATTAGTTCCCATATGGAAGGAAACACACCCGAGAACTTATTTATCTTAGTAAAACAACTCTTTTGGAAGATGGAAGTCCCATATCACACTTATTTTCATTAGCACAAAACAAAAAAATGTCATTCACGTTTACCGATTTTGATAACATAACATTGCCGTCGAGACCCAGAAAAAAAATGTAGATTAATGAAATTGATGATATTAAATCTTCGCATTTCATGGATCTAAGCTTTCGGCCCCAACTTTTCTTTCCCTCGCAGTCGCTCTTTTCTTCTGGAGCATAACTTGGATAAAGCTCTCTCTTTCGACCACAATAAAAATGCAAACCGACAAATTAATGAGCTCAATCAATATAAAAGAAAAACACATCATAGACACCAAACTACAAACAATCTTATGACCCCAATGCCAATCAACCCTCCTGTTCTTCTAGCTGCACCTGTAATCTTCCTTTCTTCTTAAAAACCCAAGAATGGTTAAAACCTGTGAACTATACACACGCCAACATATAATGTAGTCAAATGAGATGTAATACGGTTAGCGGCTTCGACATACACAAGTGCTGCCATCTTTGCCGGAGCCTGCACCCACCAGAGTATCAGGCGATGTGAAGTAACTGTCAAAGCTCTGAAACCACACGTCTATAATTTACTAGGCACTTCAATCTTGGTTACCAGGTGGCTCTGCATAGCTCAAACCCACAGACATATGTGTGATAAAACCAATTTGGATGGCATTATGGAGCTCGTCATCCCATGAGCTCGTCTGCGAGAAATAACATCATATTAATAAACGCATACGAGAACAAAATGTTTGGCAGCTTTTATCTACTTCAGTAACACATTACTACCTCGGCAACGGGAGGAATTTGGTTGCTACAGTTCCTCGTCATGTCTTGCGGATTCGAGACTCTGTTGAATAGCATCTCTGTTCGGATTTCAGGTTGTGGAACAAAAGCATCTGAACGGCACATGGAGACCATTCCAGGTCCGAAGCTGACCGGTTGGGAGCACCCCGCTGTGGAGTGCGGCATCTGTTAATCCAGAAGGAAACTTAATTTTTACGCCAACCAAAATGAACTTCACTCCCGACACATAATTTCAAGAAGATCAAATAACGGGGAACAATGTAACGACTTATATTACGTCTTTTGCGAGTAGCTGCAAAATGTCCAAGTTCATCTCAGGATGGACGGTCGCAAGCTTCATGGACAAGAACTGCAATATCAAACAACCGCAAAAAAGTTGCCTTAATTAACCCAATCAAATTTCCAAAAGAAAATTCACTTCTCGATGGATTTTTTTTGTTATTTTGCGTGTGGTCTTTTACCTCAACCTGCCGCTGCAGAGACTGAACGTAGTTTATTATCTCGTCAAGCATTACAGCTTTCCCTGTAATCTGCGAGGCAAGTATAACTATTTCAACTCGGATCGAAACAAGTAACCACGAGCTCAAATTGGTATTAAGAAATGAACTTGATAGGACTGGGCGGAACATTGATAAACTACCTTGTTACATCCTGGAACAAGATTTTGCAGAAATCGCATTCTCTCGCTGATCTTTTCGCGTCTCACCTAATAAATAAATAAAAATAAAATTTTAGTATTAGTTCATGAAAGGAATAGACAGATGGAATCATCGGGCGTTGCGCTTGCCCTTTCTGCGAGGCTGTGGCTGTTGGTAGCTTGCCCACGCTTTGCGCGAACATGGATATAATCTTCCTTGCCGTCAGCACCGCTCTGTTTTTGCCCCTTTATTTGCTTGCTCGACTGTTTTCGAACATTGCCACCACTATTCTGTTTGCTTCTCTGTCTTTTCTCATCCTTTGTCTCCGAGAGTCTGCGAGCCTCCGCCAACATCATACCATTAGGTTTTTCAGGGTCAGTGTTCTATCAAAACGGCCATACGAGACGAGAATCACAATTCCATGATTGTTATCCAAATAACTCTAGGGAACAAATAGAAATTGGTAATGCGTACCTGACCCATGTTAAATAACGAACTGGAACTAAGACCACTGCATCCAGGCAGGTTCTTCCTCTTCTCCCCGCTCACATCTTCCGCGACATTGCGATCATATTCGTGCGCCAGATCAGCCTGATCACTAGAAATGAACTGCAAAAGCCCAAAGCCAGCATTGCATGGAATTGTGGACATATCGTCAGCCATCCCAACACTTGAGCAGTTGATCTCCTGGCTCCCCATGACACCCGAATCAAATGCAGGGAGTGACAGAGCTCTGCGGAAATCGCCGCTCTGAGCCGTTGGCACGACGAGCGGATCCCATTCGGTAACCACGAACTGATCGGCCTTCCACACCCGTATCATTCTCATCGTCTCACGGCCGGTATCGGGATACACCTCAGGAAATTGGCTGTTCAAGAAGCCCATGGAACTCTCCTGAAGACCCAACTCGCCATTGTTGCTCATACCCATTTTGCAATGAAGAAATGCCACACCCCAAAATAGTAACGAATGTCTTAATACAGAGAGAGAGAGAGAGGGAGGGAGGGAGACTGTTACCTTAAACCCCAAGAACAAAACCAAAGCTTGCCCAGGAAACAAGATGACCTTTCGCTAAAGAGAGAGAGAGAGAGATTAAAGTTTGACTGGCAAATTTTCTTGCAGCACTCAGCAAGGAACAAATGTAACTCAGGTGGCAGCTTTATACCCTCAAGGCAAAAGCAAGCAGAAACCAATACACGTAGGCCATGTTCGTTTGGGTCATAAGGAGGAATGGAATAAGGGGAATAAGCCCCTAACACGCTTCCCCATGGTACGACTATTCCCAATTATTTCATCTTATTTCACTCTTATTCCTATCTTTATCCCACCTTACCTATCTTTATTTCACCTTATTCTCCTTATTCTTATCCTCCAGCCGAACGGAGAATAGACCCTTATTCCCCTTATTCCCCATCCTTATTCCTGCTTATTCTCCTACCGAACGGGCCCGTAGTATTAAAAAGAGAAGACAATGTACTAGGCATATTACAATCCACCAGCTGGAAAATCTTTACCACCATCTTATATTAAAGAGAAGAGGGAGTGAGGGAGGGATATATGAAAGGGCGCGGATCGTCTGCTGCAAGTGATTTGCTGCAGACTCTGCTGCAACGCACGGATGGACGTCACGTGTCCCTCAAGGGATCCAACGGCTGCCTCCAGTCCTCCTTCCTTCCCTTCCCGTCCGACCCTTTCTCGTTCCCCGACCCGCCTCTCGCCCGCGTCCCTGTCGCCGCCTCCGACGTCGGCTCCGACATCTGTCCCTATATTTTGCATAGTAATATCCCTATATCCTCCTCTCCACCGTAAGGAACATCTCCATAGACACCAGCTCCTGCTGTGAGGAGGAGATGCAGGCATCGCAACGGGGTATACCCATGGCGGTGCCGGCGGACCGTCTCCGAAGATGGGGAAGCGAGGGTAGCGTTATACTCGATCCCCTCGAGACCGGTGCATACTCGGCTTCCGAGGCCGAGTCCTAGAAACTCCCCTCCTCGCAATTCAAAGGTGTAGTCCCGCAGCCCAACCCAACGGCCGGTGGGGTGCGCAGATCTAATCCGTTTGGTTGCAGGGTTGGGCAAAATTGGGTTGGGTTGAGGTACCCTTGTGAATAGTAAACTGTGAGAAGAATTGGGAGGGTTGGAAGGAGGGGTACCCCGGGTTGGGCCAACCCAACCCTGCCCAACCCAGCAAGCAAACCAAAGAGAAGCACCAGCGCATATGGCTTTGCACCTTCAACGAAGAGGCAGAGGTTGCTCGCGCATACGACGTCGCGGCGTGGCACTTTCTCGGGCGCGACGCCACGAAGAATTTCAAGCCCCTCTCGGCGGAGGATGCCGAAGAGATCATGTTCTTGGGGTCCCACTCCAAGGCGGAGATCGTCGACATGCTCCGCAAGCACACCTACGACGACGAGCTCCTCCAGAGCCGGCGGCGGCAGGTGCAGCAGCCCCTGCATCACGCCTCGGCAGCGGCGTCCTCTACCTCAGGGGCATCGAGGATGCTCGCGAGGGAACAGCTCTTCGACAAGCTGGTCACCTCGAGCGACGTCGGCAAGCTGAACCGCCTCGTGATACCGAAGCAGCATGCGGAGAGACACTTCCCTTTGAAGTTGGGCGGCGGCGGGCAGTGCAAGGGGACACTGCTGCAATTCGAGGAGGCGAACGGGAAGGCGTGGAGGTTCCGCTACTCCTACTGGAATAGCAACCAGAGCTACGTGCTCACCAAAGGCTGGAGCCGCTTCGTCAAGGAGAAGACCCTCAAGGCCGGGGATGTCGTCACCTTCCAGCGGTCCACTGGAGCCGCCCGACCCTTTCTCCTTCCCCGACCCGCCTTGGAGGCGGAGGCAGGAGGGACAGATGCCGGAGCCGACCTCGGAGGCGGCGACAGGGACGCGGGCGAGGTCGGGGAAGGAGAAAAGGTCGGGCGGGAGGGGAAGGAAGGAGGAGTGGAGGCAGCCGTTGGATCCCTTGAGGAACACGTGGCATCCATCCGTGCGTTGCAGCAAAGTTTGCTGCAAATCACTTGCAGCAGACGATCCGCGCCCTATATGAAATCTCAAATGCTCCTCTCCACCCTTACCCCGTAGAGCCCAAAGTTTGTTCCCCACGGACAAGAAAAGTGGAGCCTTTCACCAGAGCATAAAGGGATAAAGAAAAGGAAGAGAAAAAGAGTGCAAGCAGTTTAACAGCTCATGTCACCAGTAAAAAAGGAAAAGGAAAAGGAAAGTGATTGGATTGATTAAGAAACAACAATGGTTACTTCTTAATGTACCAAAGTGCACGAACCCATGCCAGTAGGACGGGGTGCTTATAGGTTTTGTGACCACCATTTTCGAAGATCGGGGCTGTGAAGAAGAAGAGGGAAGCCAATTGGAGTAACCCCTTTGAATATTACCCAAAAGGGGTATCTGCGCAAAACCTTTGAGCATCAAACTGAGCAGCAACAAGAAAACCTTCAAAGCACACCCATCAGTAAATGGAAAATGGGCAGAAGAAGAAAACAGAGCTTGGATTTATTCAAGATGGGTGCCTTCAAACACAGTTTTTAACTGCAGAAAAGGCCCACTTCAAGGAAGAATTGGAGCGCTATTGAGGTACCCAAAATTTGGAAAGAGCAAAAAAATCAAGGGGAAGGAGCATAACCTCCCTTATTGATCACATTCAACCTCTTTCCCCGAAAGATCTATAAAAACATGAGCAGTGTTGGTTGGGTGTTGTAATACAAAATCATCATGGCTTCCCCCAACTCAAAGTGGGATTCTCTGAAAGGATCCCTACAGAAAAACACGAAACACCTATAAGAAAACACAAGAAATTGGCTTCGAGCAGTCCAACAAAATGGCAGAGGAAGTAGATAGTATCTGAAAAAGAAGAAAAGCAACGCATTGAGCTGTAACAAAAGAAACAGATAGAGAGACCGTGAGAGGCTCCTGATGTTGGTTTACCCGCCAAAGGGTGAAAATGTCAGATGTTACCATCATATCGGAGATCTATGGTAACAGCTAATATTTTTATATGATGGTAACACCCGGATACCGATCTATGGATATCCCTATACCATCATATTCATTTTTTAAGTGAATGTAGATATTTATTTTTTATTAATCGATATAAATAAAGAAAACTATATGAATTTTTATTTTTTATCTGGATAATGTATTATATCTTTTTTATTTTTTTTAATGTGGATAAAGTTATGCTACCTTTTTGACCGGTACAGGTTTGGTTATTTGTATTACTGAATTAATGCGCATATTGTATAGACATATATCTGAATATTTTACAGGGTGAAAGCATGCTTGTCCGTGAGCTTTTAATCGTGTGGATTAAATGTCATTTATGTTGTTGCACCTCACAATCCAAGCTTCCAAACAAATTTGTACTTATAGTCCTAAAATAGTATATTGTGGCTAGTCAAGACCGTTGATCTCAGGGAGGTGAAATTGTTTCAAAAATTATTTAGGTCAAATAGTGTGTGTCTAATAACAAAACTTATTGTGCTAGAAAATTCCATTTCTTCTCATTACATTAAGTCCTATTCATTCTATTCCACGTCGGTGCTTACCCTGTGAGTTATGGGATCACGCACCACTAGCGGGGGAGAATAGTGCTTCAAGGTAAATTTGAAAAACTTTGGGAAATAATTAGCAAGCATAGAAATGATAGTCAAGCAGATCAATCAACGCAGTTGCACAATATTTTTACGTGGAAACCCACCTGGGTTAAACCACGACCCAAGTCTTCCTGACTCGAGATTTCCTGATTAGCCGAGCTAATCAACTACTTCACTATAGCCCGAGATATTTCCATGGATATCTCAACATTTACAAAGTTGTCACTTCATAACCTTTGATAAAACAACAAGATCAACACAGTTGATCAAACACCGTAGCACAAGCATAAGAACATGCAGGCTTTCTACTTTCTTCGTGCTTCATTGGAAGTCTCAAGTCCAAGAGCTTCCCGGCACACTTAGGATCAAACACCTAAGATCATGCAAAAAGACATTAACTATAAACAAGAGATATAAAAAAATAATATGCAGGTAGAGAATTATCTCCACATATATGAAGAATATATATCTCCAATTAATATTAGATGATATCTTGAAATAAAGAACAATAGAATAATTTCATAAATAGTTATCAATGAATAGCACAAGCAATTATATCACAAATATCACAAGCGGATAGGTGATATCAAACAAGGAAATGAATATCATTGCATTGCTATGAGGCTGCCAAAAGTACTGGATAACAAATCGAACACTGTTAAGCTGAACAACTTGCTTCACAACTCTTGAAATATCAAACAAGTTGAAGAACATGAGAAAGATAATTGAGGAAATCACTTAGAGAGAGCTTGTGGATTTTATAGTGAAAGTGAGAGTGAGTACTCGAATTGTGTGTGTTCCAACAATGGGTATGGGGTCCTGTTATGACAGTTTGAAACAAAAATTGTATGAAATAAAATATTATTGTTTGATATGATTGATCTTGTTAACAACTACGATATATCAATTATAAATGATCGATTGGTTAAATAGATATGATCAATTAATTGTTTATGTATTTAAATAATGATTAATATGTTCAATTGGCATTATCGACAATGAGTAACCGATCAATCAAAACATATCATTGACATGGGATGATCGATCATGGCGAAAATATGATCGATTAGATCACTAAATCTAGATATTCCTGAAAATGAAACATTTGGTTGAAGTATGCTGGAGTTACAACTTTTACAAACCGAACACAAATTATCTTATTACAAGTCGTTGAACAAGAAACAACAAAGCTGAACACCTGTATTTGCCTTAGAGAGATGACTTAACAAAGTTGTGTCGAGCTGAGATCCACACCTACAGTCCTACAATCATATAGAATATCTGAGAGACTACGATACAATCCTATGTGTGTTTGATCATTCAAATCACAGAGGACCAAAAATGTTAACAATCTCCCTATTTTAACGATGACAAAATCTTTTTAAAAAGCTTAAAAAGTTGTAAACACGTAAGCATAAGCAATTGTCAAATCATATTGATGGACTTGTAAGACCATGCCGACTGATGAATCTCCATTTCATCCACTTTATTCTTTCATTTTTGCCATGTAGATAGCATTAATTTGTGCAAATTAACATTCATTTATTGATACATGTATAAATAATACATAAAATACTATATTTAATGCTACAATTAAAGAATAGAGAAAAGAAAAGAAAAATAATGAAGTGTGAAAGATACTGAGAGACCCTTGACCCCGAGACCATGCCATTTTGATGTCTTGGTTGACAAAGAATAAAGTAGGAGAAATAAAGCCAATAATCGCATTAAAACCCTAATTCTTTTTATCAATACATCATATTTAGGGTTCTATTTTTTTTATTTTTACACCTCAAATAAAAAAATTTAATATGAAATTTGTACAAAAAAATATAAAGAAAAATACAAAATTTATTTCTTTTAAAATAATGCACAGTATGTTCGGGAACACAAAATAAAAAACCGTAAAGAAAACTTTGCAGACATGTGTCTTCTCCATACAAACTCAAAATTCCCCAAACTAATCTTTATTGCTAATAAAGTAAAATTTGCTATTTAAAAAGGTGATCTTATTCAATTTGGAATTAAGATGCAAAAGTTGGCTTTTGGGTTCTCACTGTGCAATATACATGTATATAATATTCAATATATTCATTAGTTAGATATTACAATTTCTTATATTTTATGAATTTGTAAATATTATTTAAAATACATGTTTATATTAAAATTAGAATGAGCCATTAAAAATATATTAAATAAATAAAGCTACTTAAACTATAGGTAAAATATACCTACAATTGACATATAATATATGCATACATAATTATTTTAGTATATAAGTAGAGTCATAAAAATATAATAAAAATAAGAAATGGTATATTTTAAATAATTTATAAAAATATAAATTATTATATCAAATAATAAAATACAAAATAAAATAAAAGAGGAAAATACATGTATTTATACATATAACTTTACATGTAAATATTAACCTATGATAAATTAACTTGTAAAAACGATTAAAAATCATAATAAAAAACTATATAAAATAAATATTATTTATATTTTAAGTAAAAATTAAATAAATCATTTTTTATTTTACATATAATTAATAAGGTTCCCTATCTTCCTGCTTGATCCACATGGACCAACCAGAGGGCATGGATGCCTCCTCCTCATCTCTTCAGACCTCGAGACCTCCACACTATCTTATGGCTTGCACCTCTCTCTCCATTGTCCACTCCTTAGGTTCTACCTACCCTCTTCCTCCCTTACGAAACTGCTTCATCTTTTTGATCAGGACCCTCTTCTATTAAAAAACCCTTTCACCTTCCTTTTTGCTGTTGATCATTCTCCCTTCACTGGAATCCATAGATCCGTGCACATGCGAGTTGAGCTTGGTGACAACAACCTCCTCGTTGGTTTACAAAGCTAAAACAACATGGGCTATGGAGTAATTGTACCACTAGTCCACATGGTTATCTAGACTGTTACGATGGGTCGGACTCTGATCGGATGGATGTGAATGAAAATACGTGGATGACTGATGAATATGTGATTCATCATCTTTATTCATCTATTTTAGCTTAAAATCCCTTATAAAACACCTGTATATAATACAATCTCTGTGTTCTTACTAATTTGCATCTGTGTGTAAATATTGTTTATTTGTATATTATTTTAACCTAAAAATAAATAAAGAAAGAAAGGAAAAATAAAGAAAAGAAGATTGTATATATGTAATAGATACATGCAGTTCCGAACACTGAGAGAAGGTGAAGACTTGACCTGATCGACCAGGAATAAAATAGGGGGTGATAGGGTCCTTAATCAAAAAATCCAAAAAAATATGTGTTGTAAATAAATCTCACTTATTATGTATAAATCTGTATAAAACTAACACTATTTTATTTGTACATAAATTGACCTTAAATAAAATAAATTTTAAAACAAAAGTTGTAAATAAAATTGTTGGCTAAATACTAAAAATAATTGCACAACTAAAATCATGTATATAATAAAAGTAACCACATCCGGAAAAAGTCATTAAGGGGTAATTGAAAGATTAATTTCGACTCCATACGAACTCAAATTGAATCAAACTAACTTCCATTGTATTATGAATTAAATTATCTTAAAAATAAATGTGATTTCATAACTTTGGAGTTACGGTTGAAAAGTCAGTTTTCTAGTATGGTTTATGCAATTTTTCCATTATTTGTACATATTGTATTTATAAATATTTGTAAATATTTTTTTAATAAAAATAAAAATAACAAATAAAAAATTTAAAATAAAAAATTAATTTGTTAAATATGTATAAAGCATATGTATATAATTAAATTTCTTAACTAACTACCACAAAAAATAAAATCATATTTAATTTTTGTAAATAAATTTAACACTAATCTTTTTAATTTATCTTATTTCAATTTTTCTCTCTCATCTCTTATCTTCATTCAAAAATTCAAAAATTCAAATTTCAATTCCTATCTTTTCTATTTATATGGCTACTTCTCCATCATTTCAATTGTTCAATCTTTGGTGAGAGGAGCCCAATCTCCGAGATTCTTCCTGTCGCAGAAGGGTGCCTAGCCTCCGATCGTCTGAGGACAACGAGTTGGCCTTCGTCGAGGCGATCGCAATATTTCTCCGCTCTAAGGTGAGATTCATCAATTTCTTCTTATTTTTTTATCTAGATTAACCTTAGTTTAATTTTTTGAATTTTAATTTCATCATCAATTTTTTATATAGATTTTAGAATCCATCACAACTTTATTCTTCACTACCAAACTCGATTTTCATCTCACATATCGATCTCTCCACGTTATTTTCTACCTATCATGATCTTTCAATTCCGTCCACGCAGAGTGGCCGAAGACTCGATCCATTCCTAATTTTTCGTCTGATCCCCATTCACGCATTCCATTTTTATTTTGGGATCGAGCCCCCATGCTCGTGTCCTCATCTGTTTATAAATAAAAAATTTATAAACAAACAAAAAATATATATCATTTTTCATCATAACATTTTTTTTGCAAGGATAAAATAAAAAATTTAAAATTTAAAAAAATATTTTTTTACGGTTTTGTTTCTAAAAAATTTTAAAAAAATATTTATTCAATCTCTGTTTGCATTTGCAAATAAAAATTAAAAAATTGTTGGCTGCACGTCTCCTACCCACATGCCATCGCCTCCGCATACGTCCCATCTAGCATCACCGACCGAAAGATAGTCGCATGTCTACGCCTCCGTCGCGGCCGCCAGTGTACGTCGTCACCACCTGACGGAGCACTGTGCTAGCTGCTCAAGCACCTCCATCGCAATGTCATCACCGTCCTCACCTAAAGAACAGACCGCTAGCTGCCCGAGCACCTCCGTCGCGAGTGTCATCACCACCTGATGGAGCACTGCTCCAGCCGCCCAAGCACCTCCGCTGCGAGTGTCGTTACTGCCCTCGCGTGAAGAACATACCGCTAGACCTCCCTCAGTCTACCGCAAGATGCCATTCGTCGACATCGCAACCACTGCACGAGCCATCTACCTGCACAACCGACCACCATCGGCCACTCTGCATCACCCCCTCCTTGTGGTTGAAGAAGACGAGCACACACGCCCCCCCTCTAGTGGTTGAAGAAGACCGGTGCAGGCCCCCTCCCATATTTGAACAACAACGAAGATGGCATCCCCTTTGGGCTTTTGGTTTCGAACGAAGAAACAGGAACGAAAAGCAACCCTAAGGCTAATAAAAAATTGGCAAATTACAACTCTGCCCCCATAAGTTTTACAAACTGCAAAGAGGCCCTGGGTAATCTACGTTTTCCACCCTGACGTTTATTTCTGTCATTTATTATGGACATACATTAGAAATTTGCATTTTAGTCCTTGCTTTCTAGACATTATTTTGTATGTTCTTTTCAGTGAAATAAATGTTTTTCTTGGTCAATAATTTCTGAAAATATTATGCTAGGCTCCTGATGTTTGTGTCTTTCTAGTATAAAATTTTCATCGTGTTTTATCATATTTTAATATTATTTAAAAATAAAAAACAATTTCTTTTTCTCTTCCTGAAATTCAAAAATTCCTAAAAATTTAATATTGCTTTAAAAATTCTAAAAAAACCAGAGTATTTTTTTATTGTATTTTAATTCCTATTCAAATTTCATGCATTAATTTTGTTCAAAACCCAAAAAATTAAAAATATTAAAATTTTATAAAAAATCATAAACCATTCTACAAAAATCCAAAAATCGTTATTTAAGTTTTTGTTTGTAGATATTTGCCTATATTTCATCCAAAAATAGTTGCTAGGAGTTTTGGGTACATAGCATATTTTTTAGTTGCAAATTACCTAAGGCTGTGCACTATTTATCATTTTTGCCACTGTTTGATTTTTAGAAAAATATAAAAATATCTGAACATTCTATAAAAATTCTCAAAAATATTTCAAAGTATTTAAAACCCAAATATATTTTCTCTGGATTTTTCTGAGCATTTATGATAATTGAAAAATACAAAAAGAGTGTGGTATGCGTGTTTCTTATCTTGTGCATATTATTACTTATTTGAAATAAAAAAGTTGTAGAACTAAAATCACTAAAAATTTGAAAATCAGAAAATAAAAAATTAGACATAAAAAAAAATAAAAATAAAAAAGGAAGAACTCCACAAAACCAAGGATAGTTTTCCTTTGATATTCCTGGTTTTTCTCTTAATTGATTTTTCATCGATTATTTGAATAACCCTCCAGAATTGTAGCCTCCCTGAGTTCCATCTTGTTCGCTATACAGGTAAATAATTAGCAATACATTTTCTCTTGCTTCATTATTCTCTTGTAGTTAATTTTACAGGTTGAGAAGCCAAAATAAATAAAATGTTTATTTGTCGCAGGATTATTTAGGTCAACGACACTTTCATATATCATTTAAATCAAAACCTGAAAGATCTCGTGTCAATAATGACTCACATCTGGTTTGGAGATTTGACCCATGATCTAGAATTGGGCATGCTTGGACGACTATGATCTAATATGGATCAATTGTTATTGATTGGACCATCTTGAAGGTTGCTGGAAGAGCTTTGAAGAAGGACAACTCCAATGAAGTTCGATCTCCACCCCGATTCACCATCTGAATGTCTGTATCTCTTCCTGCTATTGCACTGTGTCGACCTGATGAGCTATTGAAATTAGAGCTTAGGGGATCAAGGTCTAGATCTCTTGAAGGTCTGGAAGGTGAAGCATTCTTCAGATCACAATTCAAAAGTCTATATATGCTCCTAAACCCTACAAAAGATGTAATGCTTGGAGACGGAGCTATGACAAACATTATTCAACCAAAACAAAAATTAAATGGAGGGGGAATATGGATCTTCAGTGAGGTGTAAGAAAGGATATCGACTCACATATTTGATGCAATTTATGAGGGGAAGGTTATGTGAGAGGGTGAAGAAGGCGATGGCGTATGTGATAGAATGATTGAAGAGAAATGAAGATGATCATATATTCTGATCGTGCAGATCGGTGATCAGAAATGCAGATCTAAGATCATACTAAATACAAGAATTGGAAGTGAAATGAAATGATATAATTTAATGGAAATGAACTAAAACTACATACAGATGGATTGAAGAAGATCGTCACCTCGATCCGATGTAAAAGTCAAAGAAGCTCAACTTGTGACAGAGCTTCGACAAGTAGATTGGATGTCATCTCGTACATCTCCTTGTGCTCCCAGTTGAGGGAATTGAGGTGTTGTCACCACATTCTATCTCCTGAACTAATCTTTTTTGAGAAATGTGCAGAAAATGGATATGGGCAAGCAGTGGAGCTAGGAGGATTATTTATAGAGGAATGAGATCTATTGAAATTCAAAAAGTGATTGCACACAAACCAAGGTGAAATTTGGAAAATGAAAGATCGAGTGAGGTTATTAGTTAATCGGGTGACAAAATCCATGGAGAAAGTGGGATGAAATAATGATCGAATTGATAGGAGTAAAGCGAGGAAATAGGTTCGAAGAGAGGGTTTAATCAGGTCGGTGGAAGATGAGTTGAACCAGGTCAACAGATCTGGATCCTCCAATCTGAAATAGGCTAGAATAGGACCAAAATCGAAGGACAAAAGTTAAATAAAAATTTAAATAAATAGAATAAAAAATTGAAAATTATTTTAAATAAATAAATATTGTAAAGAAAAAAATTTATAAGTAAATAATCTTATTTATGGTGATTTTTAGTAAATTTAATAAATTAAATAAATTAGTTAACAATAAATAATACCAATTATTCGTGGGTATATATACCCATATATACAATAATAAGATTTTTAATTAATTATTTTTACAAATAATTATATAATTCATTTTTTATTTAATTACAATATTTTAAAAAAATTCAAATATATTTATTTATTTTTAGAACAAATTATTAATTTCAATAAATACATAAATTTATAATATACATAGTTATACATGTGCAAGATATACACTATTTCATTTTTGGTGATTTTTATTTTTATAATTTTTATCCTTATTTAATTTGAATAAAATACAATATTTACACTCCAAAAAGCCATATCTTTCATCTTAGCTTTGATTTTAATTAAACCATAATCATTTTGAAGCTTATTCATTTTGTTGGATAATGAATGTGATTTTGCTTATTTTTTAGTTTTTATGGAGAAGATTGGAGTTTGGGAAGTTTGATTTTGTGTCTTTTCCAAAGTGTCATTATTTACATAATGGATAACAAATCTTCTTGCAAGATCAAGAAACTTCAATTTAATTTTTGTATCTTATTTTATAAATAAACTACAAGATTAGGAAAAATAATTAAAATGGCTAAATAACATGTTATATAAACAGTGTGTACAGAATAAAATAAACATTGTGGAAACCAATTTGTTATTAAGTCCAAAAATTCGCCTTTTGCAAATGAACTCTATTTTTGATGAAATCACTTCATTAATTGGAGAATTTTAAATCATTAACATTAAAGGTGAGTATAGTGAAATTGGAGTTCATATGACAAAGTTATAAGGGTTAGAAGTTGGTAAATTGACAATTTATAACTCAGATTTCTCATTATATTTACATATTAGAATTTATTATTATTTTTATACTTTATATACATTTTATAAACACATTGGTGAAGAAATTAGTAAAAATATATGTGAATTAGTGTATCTTGAAAGTATATAATAAATAAATGTGAATTAGTGTGTAATGTACATGGTTAGTTATTTTTGATATTTTCATCCTTATCTCCTCCGAATTTATTGTTTGTTGACCAAGTCATGTTGACTTGGTCTCATGGGTTAGGTTATATAAATATATCTTTAAGATGTATTTATATATTTGTAGTCATACTTTACAATATATACATATTTATAGTCTGTCTTATTTTTTCTTTATGTTTTATTTTTCTTATTTTTTTTATCTTTTAATGCATTAAATCAATTTTTATTTATGATTGATATTTTTGTAAAAGATGCTTACTAATGCATATTTACATGTATTTTAATGATTCTAAAACAAAATACGACAGAAATGTTAATGAGTCATGGATTAATCAATTCTGCAACTAGAAGATGTGTCAAACTATTACGGACCTCGTCGATGTAGGTCTAGAGGGTCAAAGAAGGTTCGGACACATGGATCAGTAGGTCTAAATCATTCGACCTCCTGATCGTGTCCTCTCATATGCATGCCTACACATGAAGCTTCACGTCCTGAGTGCGAAACTCCTCAACCCACAAATGGGCACAAATTGGGACTTGAACGAAAGAGAGTAGGTCTCCAATGGCTGACGCATGATGGAGACTCAATTCCGAGATATATGCAAATTTTAGGTTGGATAATTGACAAGGGTGATAGAATGTGATGAGATGAAGATGTGGGGGTGGTCAAACAGCCAGTCAATGATCAATAATAAGCGAAACATATACTGGAACCTAGAGCTCTAGTGAACTATGATTTCTAATTTCAATCTAAAATAGATAGAATTAAAAGAAATAAAATGCAAGTCTAAGCTATTGCTACTCCTACAAATTGAAAAAATGAAGAAATAAAGCCCATTGGAACTAGAGAAGTCAGGAGTAGAATCATATGGACAAGGTCTCAGACGATGGTGAATCACTTCCTCCGCTCCTCATCTGCACTACAAATTGGGAGGCTTAGCTCATTGTAATAGAAGCTCCAACGGCGAGTTTTGTGGATAAAAATATGGTAGAAAGGACAAATTTTCAAAATTAGATGGAGGAGATACTTTATACAGACTGACTCAGAGGCCTTCTTCACCTAGGGTTTTTTTATTTCATCGAGGATTGACCGAATTACTCGATTCGCATGAAATATTAGTGGTAGGTGAAGATTTCACAAGAAGGAATTGAGTAAATAGGAAGGCTAGATCGAGCTAGAAAAATGGTCAAAATGAGGGAAGAATACAACATGGATCTCATTTTAAGATGGAGGCGAAAAGTTTACCGGGGGTCAACAAATGCCACCTCCTGATTGCTCAACATCGCCTGCTAAAAGACAAAACAGAAATAAAAATAGAAAGAAATGGAAAGTATAATAGAAAAAGATTTATTAAATAAAACATAAAACAAGAAAGTTGGTTCTTACCTTATGTGTTATTCATAAATTATTTTCATTTATTTTATCAGTTTATTTAATATATGTTACTTTTGTAAAAGTGTAATGAGAGGAACTTATACCTATGTACAGTGTATTTTATTTTTATTTTGTATTTTAGATATTTTTATTATGTTTACATATATTATATATTTATAATATATTTAAATACATATTTACATATTTTTATTCCATTTTTCTTATTTTTTATATATTTAGATTAATAAAAGTATGCATATTATAGGTATATTATACCTATGCATCTCCTAAAATTATTTATTTTAATATATATTTTTGGTTTTATTTCATATTTGTAGTTTTAATATGTTTCAAATAATATTTACGAGTATTTAAAAATAGCAAAAATGTAAAGAACAAATTAGTGATAACATGTATAGGTATAAAGTGCAATGGGACGAAAAAGCCAACTTTTGTATCTTAACTATAATTTAAATGAAACAACCTTCAATATATAGATAATTTGATTTGAAAAATAATAAAAGTGATTTTGGTGAATTTTATGTTCACATGGAGGAGATATTGATCATTGAAGTTCTGTGTGAACTTTTTTCATCTATGTGTCTTAGTCACACTGTACATTATTTTATATGAAATTATTTTTGGTCTATGTATTTTTGTGCAAGTTTCATGTTGATTATTTATTTATTTGAGCTTTGTAAAAATGTGTGTAAATTAGTGTAAAGTTAGCTTTACGTAGTGTACTGGACATCTGGGGTTTCTAGGTTTATGTGTTGTTCTGGTTGTATTTCTTTGCCCTTATCTCCCTACTTTATTCCTTATCATGCAAGTAAATATTGATTTAGTATTGGGGTTTAGCTTCAGTCACTATTTACAATACTTTCTTTATTTTTATTTTCTTTTATTTTCATTTCTTTTATTTATTTATTTATTTATTTTGTATTTCAATGCCTTTTATGTACTTTTACAAATAATAATCAGTGTGTCAATTTGTACAAGATATATGTATTTATGTGTTTTATGTAGGGGTTTTAAATACATAATAAATAAATAAAGATGAATGAATGAGTATTCCTCGGTCGGTTCATTTCAAATCGAGCCAAATACAAAAGCTGATTTTCTCATGTGCCAATGTACTGGGGAATCTATTTGTAATATTTTTTTATTTATATCTTTACAATTTTTATTCCCAATATATTTCTAATATTTTTATATTTTTTATAAAATATATTAAAAATATAAACATAAATTTAAACATGTAAAATAAATCCAAAATAAATAATGGAGTTTAGTGCACAAGTATACTATGGCTATAAAATGTATACATATAATTATTTACATACATAGACAAAATATAACATAAAAATATGTAAATACATAATAATCAAAACTGTAAATATAAAAAATATGTAAATATAATAATATTCATAAAAATACTAAACAAAAATAAAATATACCAAATATAGGTATATCTAAATATATATGCACATATAAATATTTAACATATAGTAGTTAATGTTGTAAATATAAAAAATAGCTACAACTAGGTTATTAAATAAGAAAATTGTCATGGTTAAAGATTTAATTAATAAAATCAACTTCTATTTCATTTTCATTTTATTTCTATTGTTATCCCTATATTATCTTCTTATGGTCCACATTAACTAATTAAGTGTTGTTGAGTGTGGACTATGTCAGCTCCCCCCTTCACCCTCTTCGAACTGGTCCTTGGATTCCCCTTGACTATTTTCACCAATTTGAACATGATCCAATCCTCCTATTTCCCCATTTTCTTTTTGACATTTCTTCTCAACATGATCAGCTTTCATGCGGATCCAAGATCTTCATTGGTTAACCATTGAACTATGTGAAAACCCTAAGCAAAGCAAGCCTCTCAGTTTATATGTATAAAATATCTTCTCCACCATCTTTTCAAACAAAATCCATCTTTGGCACACTGTAACCCCTAGATTTCTTCCTGGAGAGGAGCTGTGAACTCTTCTGACCCAACATAAGTACACAGGATAATAGCACGATTGCATCCGTGTAGACATGTATTTCATAATATCTCTCTTAAAAAAAGCAAATAGTAATTGTTTCTTTATGTTGAACCTTTCCACCTCGCATAGATCAGGATGTGGCATAGCAGTTGGCTCTCCTTGTACAGGCGGTAAAGGGGATCCAACAGTGCTAAGAGGTGATGTATCAGCGGCTCCAACAACAAGATGACCTCTCCTACCATCGCTCTCACGACAAGGAGAGTGTCAACTTGTCATTTTCCTTGGAGCCCGAGCATCCAAAGGATGAGGATGTTTTGCAGAAGCTTCAGAGCACTTACGTTGCATACTAGCAGGCGATGGGACCACAGTTCTTCGGTACCACCACCCCCGACGATGCAGAGATATGGATGGCACATGTGGCCAAAGTTCTGAGGATGATACATGCACCTGAGGAGGTATCTATTACATAGTACTCTATTGCTGGGTACGCAGAGCGATGATGGAATGCCACCAAGGAGCACCTGATCGAGACCCTCACTTGGGAGGTCTTCTTTGACGAGTTTTCACTGAGTTCTACTTAGACCATTGAGTAGAGGATCAAGGGAGAGAGTTTGCTTAACAGACACAGGGGTCGATGGGCATCCCAAGAGTACATGATCCAATATATGGAGTTGTATCGCCATTCCCCTACTACAATAGCTTACCCGCATGAGAACTTGCAAAAGTTCATCCGAGGGATGTGCGAGGAGGTTCAAGATAGACTCTCCTTCTTGGAACATACCTACATTAAGAATGTTACTATGAAGGCGACAAAATGGGAGGCTACACAACGTCAGTTATATCGAGTTCAATCATAGTTACCTCCACCCTAGCTTGGCAAAGTTGCACATCGGGACTCCGATAATGATGGCACCATCCACTAGCATATTTGCACCATCCTTTACCTTGGGATAGGCCTTGGCATGATGCGGTTAAGTTTCTTCTCTCCCCCTTATGCAGAAACCGAGTCAAAGGACTAGGGATGATTGTTTGGAATCTAGAGGGAATTTTTCATAGGCACACAATCATACTTGTTACATTTGCAGACAATCAGGGCACTTCAAGGCCCAATTCCCTTTGCTTGCCAACAAATCATGGGCACAACAACAACAGTGTGGAACACCAGCTAGGTCTCCTGAATAATTTCGGTATCAGGATCCTGCCAAGAAGGGTATGACTTTCAACGAACCCCACAACAGATAGTCAATGTTGCAGGTTCTAGAGCACCGCCACAAGGGTAGGTGAATGCAACAACACAAGAGTAGGCTCACACTTCTGGATCGGTTGTCAGAGGTATGATTTCACCTCATGGGCATCTTTACATACCATGTTTATTTTAGGGTCTACATATTCCTTTCTTGCACATCATATGGTGCCCACATTGGGTAGGACAATGATGGAGGTTGCTTCCCTGTACTATATCAAGGGCCCATGGGGCCAATTGTTTATCATCCTCCAAGCAATGGAGGATGTAGATGTGCATATATGTGGGCATGACATGCCTGCTTTCCTACTATTGATCTAGTTAGAGGACTTCGACAACATCTTCGACACAGACTGGTTGGAGAGGGACCATACACTCTTGGACTGTTTTGGGAAGACAGTGGTCTTCCAATTACCAGGAGTGCTGCCATTTTAGTTTGATGGGTGGAGTTGTCGAGGAATCAAATTTTCTTGAAGTACGATCACCCCTTCCTCCTTGCAGCGATTTGACGAGTCACGAAATCGCCGTGCTTAATTTGTGTGACTAATCATACGTTTATTTATGAATGTCGTTTTGTTGTACGAGGGCAATCGGAATCGGTCAAGAAATAATCACAATTAATTAATTCAATTTTTACTCGTGTGTTTTTTTGTCTATTTTACTTGGGAAAGTCCCAAGGTCGAAGTCAAGGAGGTAAAGGAACAACCTAGAAATTTGTCTATCAAATCTGCGTACAATTTTCAAGTCAGATTTTTGTATTTTTTAATGTGAGTTTGGGATGCAAAGTGAAACTTTGGCTGATTTTAAGGACTAATGAATATCAATCAAACGATGTTCGAAAAATAAAGAACTTTCCCAAGATGACAATTATGATGAAATTAATGCACTGTAATTTTTATGGAATTTTTTGATGCAAAATAAATATTTTATAAATTTATGAATGCAAATAATATGACTTTCAATATTTAATTATAATAAATATTAAACCTATTTAATTTCAAGAATAAAATTATTCAAGATCTATCACTAGGAGATAGATCTCAGAAAAACCCTAAACCTCAAAAATACTAGATTTAATACCTATTAAAAATTAGATTTAGTACCTATTAAAAATTAAAGATTGAAATATGCAAAATGATTTTTACAGGGCAAACTATGCATGAAAATACAAATCTTTTTGGGCACGATATAACATACAACCAAATCTACAATACGAGATTTTTGATAATTTTCAGAGAAATGGTTAATTAGTTATGAAATTTTAAGCACATAATGGACAAAATATGTAATTTTCCATAAAAAATTGATTATTAATTAACCACTGATTAAAAAAATGTCAAACATATGTCATAATGTCGAGAATTCGTTGAAGAATATCATGCTATTTTTGAATAATAAAAATATGCAACATAGAGTTCAGAATAAAAGGGGATCACAGAGGTATTACTGTAATTACAAAAATTTTAAAATGCAAGGCAGGGATAACTATGTAAATACCTATACCCATAGGGGCACGTGCCACTGGATGGCGGGGGTGATTATGTCAATAAGCTGAATTCTGCGGCGGATTCTGTAAATTTCCTGGGTTGGGTTCTTCGGTGATTTGAGGGAGCTCCACGGGTGCTGGCTCAAGATATCCCCTCCCAACACGTGCTCCTCACGTGCGGAGAGGGTCTCAGGTAGACCCGACCGTCGAAGGCGGTGGAGGCGAGCAGGTAGAGGGCCTTCGACCACCATTGGCAGAGCGGCGGAGATAGGCAAGGGCCGCGACTGGAGTCGTAGGCGAGCGACACTGTAGGTGACCGGAGAACGGAGCTTCCAACATTGATGGCGAGGCTGAGCAGAGAAATCGGAGGAGCGTCGAGAGGAGACCCTTGAGGTGGCTCTTCTGGAGTTGATGAGGATGGCGTGGAGGTGGGGGTAGTGGTGTTTATAGCGGATGCATTGAAATGTGCGGCTGAGGACGATGAACTGGGGGAATACGAAGGTGCGGGCTCCATGATGATGATGTCAGATCAAAGCAGTAGCGTGCGGAGGGCGGTCTGCGACGGTGTCGAGGAGGACACCATATCTCGCCGATGAAGATGGAGGGGGGAGGGGACTCTGTCACAATCGCCTCTTCTTTTAAGTAGATGATGTCGGCGGATGAAGGCGAGATGAGGAGCGACGCAGGGTTAAAAAGAGGATCATGCGATAAAGGTTTTGATGAACATCGAAGGGGATCGACGGCAGCAAAATGAGGGGTATTTGATAAGGAGTCGGCCGATGCGAGATTGAGGGGTAATCAGTGAGGGATTGGCGGTGATATTTGCAGGATCCACGGAGCTTGCGGGCGACGCCGATGGTTCGATTAGGCAGGGGCGACGAAATTCGGGGAAGGCAAGGTGGAGGAATTTGGGGGAAGGCGGCGACGACCGATAATCGCGGAGGGTATTGGGTAAGATGACGTACAGGGTTCGTCCCATTGGCCAAGATCGGATGCCCCTGATCTCGCCACGTGTCATCTAATGGAGGGCGGGCTGAGCACGTACAAGGCACGTGCGCAGGAGGTACATGCTCTGCACGTGCATAGTTTTTTTATCTTTTTTCTTTTTTAATAAAAACTAAATAATAAAGGATCAAAAATGGGTGACACGTGGCGGCTCTAGGAGCAACCACATGTTAGCCCCAAAAAAATTAAAAAATAAAAGATAAAGATAATTCAAAAAGAAATAGCAAATGACCTCGGATCGAAAAATTTTCTTCACAAAAGTTGCTCGTCTAAATGAGATCTAAAACTTTAATGATGCAAATAAAACCAACGATCATTTGTGCAAAGTGATATTTTCGGGGTATCCCATGTACATAGAATACATGTTTGGGTTTTATACTTTTTTGTCATTTTAAATCAGATAAAAATACATAAGAATATAATAATAATAAAGATAAATATTTACACATTAATATATTATTTTTGGATTTTATTAAGTAAGAAGATGAAAAAATAAAAAAATACAGAAAAGATAATTTTTATACAAATAGTTAGTCAGGACTCAGACTTAGTTAGTTTCTTTGATTTCAAGCTCTGTTTAGATTTGGGTTTTTGCGTATTTTAATAAAACTTTTATCAAAAAATATTAATAAAATAGAATCAAAATAAAATGTGTTAATTATGTACATAAAATAATATGTCAAAAACCACTAAAACACAAAATGTACAAAAGAGCACCAAAATCCAGCTTTCACATATGAGCTTCGATTTACTTAAACTTGGTCTTGTTTTGAAGGTATTTGAATGTAAATTAGTTCAAAAGTGAGTAGGATTGAAGTGGACTCTGGATGAGGGAGATATCATGATTTTAGTTTGGGAATCCTAGAACTAGGGTTTGGGTTTTCTGTCCACTTATTTAGATTAGTGGTTTTTTTGTTTTTTTTCATTTATTCTTGTTAGCAATATGTACACGATGGAGGTGGTTTCAGGTCTATTGGAGTTAGCATGAATTAGCTAAAAATCAAGGAAGTTAGGCTATTTACAAGTCAATTGGACTGTGATTTTTGGTTTCTTATTTTATGCAATAATAAGTGATAAAATGCCATTCTTATCAAACATGCATGAATGCTAATTATGCAGAATAAATGAGGAATTGTCAATGAATTTTAGGGATTTTAGCTTAATTCATGACTTTTAGAATGATGAATGTAAGATTGATCATCCCCCTATAATTAAACCGTGCTCGTCCCTAAGCATTAAAATGAATGCGTGAGGTGAAATGAGATTAGGTTCCATACCAAGATCATGAAGAGAAGGTGAAAATGGAGCTAGACCTAACCTTTGGATTATTAGTGTAGCGAAACTTCTGTGAGACTTAGGGTTTTAAAATCAACAGTCTTCAAGTTCTACACATCATTGTCACAGTCGACTTAGAAGTCATCTTAGATCAATCCTCCTCCCAAATTATACCCATGAATACTGAACAATCGACTCATGTGTGTGAAAGGTTTTAGCTCTTCCAATCCAGAATGCTGGACTAATATGCAAATGCCCTCTCCAGTAACTCGTCCTCGGGGAGTCAGGTATTTCCTTCTAAGGTCTGTCGCGTTGTGTTCACAATCGAATAGAGAGAGAAATTAGAAGAAGAAGAAAAAACTGGAGGGTGACCAGTGTAGTCACCTCTCCTAGTGAACTGGCTAGTGTAGCCGAGTCTCCACCAAGATCTTCATGTTTTCTTGAAGCTTGGACCTTTTTAGTAAAATATTTATTTAGTAGTAGGCTTCTTTGTATTTGGATTTTGGGTAGCTCTGCTTGGATCTTGTTGTACCCCTACGGATATGGAATCTCTTTTTCTGTATATTTTTGGGGTCTTATAAAAAGTTGTGCCCAGCCATCCATCCCTTTTCCGAAGCTTTATTTAAACCCGTACTCTGATCTTTAGATTTCCATGCTACCAGAAAAGAAACTCACACAGTCTTCCAATATCCCGTCTGAGTTGAACTAAGTGCATAGTGTGAGAGTACAAATTAATTCCCTATTCCAGAGTCGTACCCAGAATGAAGAGATCATGTTAGACACTAATAGTTAAATTCTTGCACATTGTCCTGCAGAACTCAAAAAATTAAGTCAAAGACCTGAAGCTTCTAAAATCCTATTTCTTTGTGAAGTTCCTATGAAAATTAGGTGAATTAAGGTCAAGTCCATACCACTCTCGATTTCTTCTCATAACTCGGTTCAGATCCCAAGGATTTTTCACAAATACAAATGCGTTATGTTAGATGTGAAGTGCAGGTGTGTGAACTGCAGACACATTTTTTTTACTTTTTTTTCTTTTTTCTTTTCTTCTTGAGAGAAAAAAATTTTTATGCAAGGATTTTTTGTTGTTTTTTATGCAGAAATGAATAAGAAGCCATTTTTTCATTTTTTTATTTTTTTAAGTTACCCACCTTGTAAATTCATATTGACTTACATGAAAGTACGAGCTATGCGTAAAATATATACAGAAATATATATACACACCCCCTATACTTAGCGAGTGTTGTGTCCTCAGAGCACAAGAAGCATAGAGAAGACATGTCTCAGGCTAAGCATAAGAGAGTAAAAAAAAGATAAAGATAGATGTCGGTCTGCCCCCTATACTTAGGTTGCGAACAGTCTAAGTATAGAAGAAGAGCACAAATGAGGTGGTCACGAGATGTAAATGAGGATAGTATATAAATATGGGCATCAGTTCCCCCTATACTTAGACTTTGGTCAGCCTAAGTATAGAAAAAGGGTGGAAACGAGGTGATCGTGATATGGAGAGAATGGTAAGTACATATGGCATTGGTCTCCCCCTATACTTAGGCCTTGACCTAAGTAGAGGAAGAAGATGTACAAGGAGACCGATGTGGTCGGGAGGGAGGGTGGGTAGCCAATGATTAAGGCGATTTTCGGCCGATCCTTTTGTGAGCCTGAGGCGGGAGATCATAATGATAAGAACGAGATGAAGCATATGATTCCCAACCATTATCAGTGTTATCCTAAGACAAAATCATGCTGGATAACAGATGACTCATATGAGTCAGATGAAAGATTACCATCATCGGAGTTACCTCAGAGGAATAGTATTTGAAAGTGGAGGCACTCCATATATTCTTATCTTTTAGTTTCTTCAGTTGTATTCTCAGAATTCGTTCCTTCTTAGAATCAAGTGATTTGTCCTCAGATGAATACTCTGAAGCACTAGTCTCAGTCAGCTTATAAAAAATTTTCCAGTATATTTAATGAGACCAGGAGAATCGGCTTTGGATGAATAATAGTGAGGAACGGGATCTGTCCAACCAGAATTGAAATTTGGATCCTTGCGAAGATAAGGTTTTAAGAACACCGAACAGACCTCACTCATGTAGATTACCTTTTTTGAACCTGATGAGGAATCATCAGACGATTCCTCTTCCGGAAGGTTAAATGTGACTTTCTTATTAGATTCAGGAGTAGTCATTTTGTTTCGTGAAGATGTTCATCTTGGGAGTGAGGAGTTGACACTTGAGTCTCTAGATGAATAACCATTAAAATTTTTCTCCTTGGTCGGTATTCGTCCCATATGTTTGTCATTAGTCTTCTTGATGTTGATGCACTCCTGAGTTGGATTGATTTGTTCAAGGTAGACATCGAAGGTTGACTCAGGGTGAGCCCATGCATATTTCTCAAGATCATTTAAGAAACATTTTTCTAGGGTAAGAGCAGCGGAAAATGGAATAGTGGGGAGAGTCTCTGCATGTTTGTTCTCAATTAACTTGATGTTGGAGCATTCCGGAGTTGGATTGATTTTATCAATATGTTCATAGGAGATCTCGATCGACTCGGGATGCGCCCATGCATAAGTTTCAGGGTCATAATCAGTGTCATTTCCCATGGTGAGAGAATCAGAAAATGGAATATGGGGAAAAGTATCAAAACGAATAGTCTCTTCAACACTCGTTATCTCAGATGTATCAATGGGGTAGGGCTCTTCTACCGCTTTATGGTTACGACTACTGAGGGCTTCGTGGGTTACCTCAGAAAATCGTGGTTCCTCAAATACTTGTCGAGATCGAAGTTCTCCTAATGCTGTAAAATTGATTTTCTGAGTCTCACACTCAATAATTGTCTTAGCCAATGACAAAAATGGCTTTTCGAGAAAGATTGGAGACTGGTTGAATTCTCCTTGATGCTCAATATCAATAATCGTGAAGTTTATTTTGAGCGGAGCGCATTGGAATGTAATGATGATGGAAATTGTTCCTCTAGGCCTCTTTATCGATCGATCAACAGTTGAACGATCTCTCTTATCTTCTTGATAGGCCCGAATTTGAGATTGCCAAATACAAAGGTTGGGAGGATATTGATTGATGAGTCGTCATCGATTCAAGCATAGGTAAAAATTGTGTCTTTAATTCCACGGTCAATTATGGGCAACCGCTTTACTATGCGGCTCTTGGTTTTTATCCTCAACACCAAGGAGGTGTCCATTGACAAGACCTGCCTTTCAGTCTTTGTTCTTACCCTACCCGACTTTATCACCATTAATTTGTCCATTACAAATCCTTTAAGGTCGGGGAAGTGTGCAATGGCCTGTTGATGAATCTGTGATTCATCACTCTTAAAGTTGAAAATAGAGCTTTGTTCCTGAGTAAATAGATGCATATTTCTACTTATATTGCATAATTAACATTCATGCATACATTGATAACATTTGCATTTTAGCATTCATATATTGCATTAAATAAGAAGCCAAGATCACCTTTAAAATATCCACCTATAAAACAACACCTCCCTTATGATATATACACCTTTAGTTAATAATATAAGGAAGAAGGCCAGAGATCTCTTTTGTAAAACACCCAATAAAGCCCTAGAACCCCTGGACCTTAGAAGGCCTATAGTTCTCTTGTACAACTCCAAAATAGGTCTACTCACCTTCAGATGAATAACACATCCAGAGATCTTTAAAATGAGACTAATTTCATCCAATTCGGAGCTCGTAGGAAGAAGTTGGGTTTTTGGGCCTCTATGTATACTATATCTGTATATTACTGTATTTTTGTATCATATCTAACCTCATCTCCGTTTTTTGGTCAACATAAAAGTTGTAGATCTCATCGAGATCTACAACTTTCATGTTTTGAGTTTTTCCAAATTCAGCCTCCTTCTCTCTCTAATCTCATTTCTCCTCGCAGCCACTCACAGTTGACCACGTGGCGCCCTCTGATTGCGCCATGCGGCCCGCTCCCCTTAGCATCATCCGCCCGCGCTTTGGGCCGTTGGATCTTCCTCTGAACCAACGGCCCAGATCTTTCCACATCCGCCTCTTTCCCTAGCCGTCTGATCTTCTCCCATCTCTGATCTTGTCCGCCCGTTCGCGCCTCACTCAGAACACACCACGTGTCACTTTGTGCGCCGTTTGATCCTCATTTGGAGATCAAATCACTACCACTTATTCCTGCAACTATCGTCGACCCTCCGATTGTTCCCTTGAGTGCATCACAGCCGCCCGTCGTCGCCTTTTCCTCTGTGCGCCACATGACAGCCTATGGACCATCCGATCTGTTCCATCTCAACCCTTCACTTCTTCCATATTCTCGACCATCCGATTGTTCTCCAGAAGTGATCTCCACCGCTCGCCAGCGCTGCGACCAGACCACGACACGTGGCAGCTCCACCACCCTTTGATCGTGATGCCCAAATCCTAATCCACGCCGCTCTTTGGCATTTCGATCTGGGCCGTTGGATCGCCATATCCAACGGCCTAGACTTCGTCTCGTACCTCCAGACTACCTCTCCCCCACGTTCTCAGCCTCGAGCAACACTCGCCCGCTTTCTATTCTCGGCCTCACTCCAGCCACCTTCTCCGACCGCCAACACCACCATGATGGAGCCCATTCTTCCTTCGACCTCGCCAGCTCCCTCAATCACCACGATGAACCTCAGATTCGCTCCAGGACTTCCACAAACCTCACCTCGTCACCAGTTACCCCATCACCTTCACCCTATAAATCATCGTCCTCCGGCCACATTCTTCCCCATCTGTATTGGATTAGGTTCTTAAGAAAAATATTACTTGGTGGATTTGTATTAATTTAACATTAAAATTAAATTTGGCTAAGTCGAGTATTTTCTTGTTAACTTAATCCAATTCATCTTTTTGCATTTGGCACTTTTACGGCATAAAAAATAGAAAAAATCCCACTTGGAGAACCGTAATCTAAACCATCTAACATGATCCCGAGTTGTTCCTTTGCCTACTTGAGTCGACCCTGGGGCCTGCCTAGGCTAAATAAACATAAAACCACATATTAATTTAATTCAACGATTCATCGATTTGTGCGGTTATTTTTTATCGACGTGGATCTATCCGACTACAACGAAATAGTCAATCGGACAACACTAAAAGGGTAGGTCCGCGACCCACAAAGGGTAGGAACGCAAGGAGTCGAAGACGCTTCAAGGAATTGGCATCTTAATTTCTTGAGTGATTTTAGAGAATTTGTATTTTTACATTTTCTTTATCTTTTTGCATCATTTCTAGCGGTTCCCGTTTGGGTTCTCGCGTGTGTAAAGATAGTAGAACCGTGTATCCGTGTGCTGTGTGGTTTGAATTGTAAATTACGCTTGCACTAGCGGCTCCGTGAGCCCCTCTAGGGTTTGCTTGTGCTCGTATTTTTTAGGACCACACAACAACTTAAAAGACGCACTTAGACCACAGATCTAGTCAAATAAACATGTGCTTCACTCGCTAATAGAACTGCTTGTCTAGGAGAGGATTTTGTCGCTTACATCTGCATGTAGAGTAAAAATTTCAATTTTGTTTTGCATCCTGCATACAAGCGAAGGGATCACTGTAAGTCTTCTTAACTCAGCATACACATCATCGTTTTTCGTGCATCAGCTTTTCTCGATTTCTCCCTCTATTTTTCACACTTAAATTAAACGGAAATTGGGACTGGACGATAGCCGTGCTATGTGGATGGACTAACAAGTGATAACTGATCTTAAAATCTTAAAATCGGGGCTGCTAACATTATTGACCAAAAAAATCAATAAAATTGGAAAAACTGTTTGCGGGAGACTAATCCCCGACCTTGTTTTCAGGCTGCGTGAGGGTACTTGAGTGTGTGTGAACACCTTACGGTAGAGCCCAAATCCCCGCCTTCCATATCATAGGCCAACTGATCCTAGCAAATATCACGAGTTGAATAGTTTTAGATTCACTGACTAGTACCAAGTAGCCTCCGCTTGTTCGTGGGTAGTCAGGGGTGAACCAACGGTACTTCGCGACAAGTTGCTAGTAACCCTTTGGGGCGAAGTTCCAGCCTTGTCAGCCTCCGCCTGCTTGCAGTAGATAAGGGCATGGTCTTTGAGTCCATCAACTTGGGATAGGAGCGAAGAAAGGAAGGACCGGCGGTATCTTAGGCGACAGGTTAAACAGGGAAGACGCATCCAGCTCTGAGCTGACTTCCCTATAGGCCACGTAAATCCTTGCTATCTTGCTTGAAAATTCACACTTAAAACTAACAAGATTAATTGGACTCAGTTTCGAGTCCTTCATTGTGTTGAGTGTGAACCCAGGGTCTTGGATTGAATTGCTTGCTTCAGGTAGGAGTAAAATCCTATCTTTACTTAGAACTCCCGATTCTTCTCGCCACTTCAAGATGAATGACTTAGGGGATATCGACACATTATTCGCCAATCTCTCTTTGAGCCCCCCACGAAAATCATCTTCACAGGCCCAAGCGCACCATTGACCACCCAGGACTCATGACCTTCTTGAGTTCTGGATCCCTCACACACAGGGTGGTTACTCTCAAACCAACCCTCTCCTCTCCTCTAAGCTTACCGAGGAAGACCATCGCCTTGGTAAGAAACCCTTCCTTGAGTTATCCTCTAATCCAGATCATTTCCATTTCCTAAGACTAGAGGACAACGCCTCACCACAGCCGAACAAACAAATGCGGATCTTACAGCAAGAATGGGACAAATCATTGCGACATGAGGAATCGACCGACCAATGGTTGATGCCTATAACCCAATAGAGAATGAAATACAAAGTTGGTTGGCACCAGCGGTTCCCTCCAAAGCATTTGAGCTCAAGCCCCACTTCCTTAGCCTGCTATTGAAGTTCAACGGAAATGCCCGTGAAGAACCATACGCCCAAAATCCAGAGCTTGGACTCAGTCCTTTGGATTAATAGTGTTTCGGGACTCTATTAGAATTAGGATTTAAGCCTCGACAACCCTCAAGTTCCACAAATCCTTATCCAGATCCACCTCTACAGCCAGCTCAGATCCACCTATCCATCACACAAACTTTTCATCTTTGAAGGCAATTTGTACTGTGCGTGCCTATATGGGTAAGACCCGTAAAGGTGTAAATGGATCATCAAGAGAAAGGGAATCTGATGATAAGGTAGATACCTTTAAAGCACGGCTCGTAGCCATGAGCTACACATTTGAAGAGAAGACATTGCTTGCAATGAGACTTGATCTTCAGTGACCATGCTTAAACTCATCAGAATATTGCTAACTATAGCCACACGACTTGACTTTGACATCTTCAAGATGGAGGTCAAGATTGCATTCCTCTATAGATACCTCTTTGAGAATATTCACATGTGAACTGGTTTGCAACAACCTTAGCCATCCTAGGGTTGGGCAGGATTACATTCGGCTGAAGGCCACCCCTTTCGCCTTAGGAGATAAGGCAACACATTGGATGAAGAATCTAAGGGTGAGATGTACAACCTGGATGCAGTTCAAGGACTTATTCCTGAAGAAGTTCTACCCTCTCAGTAGGACTAACCAAATGAGAACAAAGATCTCTAGTTTCTCCCAGGGACCCAGTGAACCATTCCATGATGCCTGGGATAGGTTTAATGACCTACTCCAAAAATGTCCCTACCACGACATTTCTAAGGCGATCTTAGTCCATACCTTGTTCTGTGGTCTAACCCCGGAGATGCAGGGGTTAGTAAGTGTCGCCTGTGGAGGAAGCTATCTGAATAAAAATGAGAATGCTGTATGGAAGATACTGGAGCAGATGGCGGAAACCGGTAGGTCACAGGCCACTAGAGGCTATCAGTTGTCTCCCTCAATCCTATCTAATTAGACAACCCGGAGGACTGTAGCGGATCTGACAGAGGACCTCATTCCCAGAATGGGGATGATTGCTGATAAGTTAACCATGGTCGAGCAGATCCACAAGAGGGTTACTGACCTTGAGTCTCTCTCACGTCTGCCGAAGCAAGTAGAGGAACTTTCTGAGAAGGTAGCTAAGATAATGCTACCTGCCCCTTATGCACCACATGTACCTGTACATCGAGTCCATCTTGTACAGGAACAAGCACCGGGGCCTCAGAGTGGCTGGGATCAGACTTATACCCAGCAGGACCAACATGCACCCCCACAAGTGGAAACTGGATACGAGGAGCCTCCGCAGGTGTTCGAGATCAACGAGCTGTGGTACAGCCGTGACCCCGTCGGCAGACAGTCGAGGATGGGGAATGGTCAGCATCATCGACCTTCCCCAGCTTACCAAGAAACCAGTTCCGTCCCCACACCGTGCTTTGTTCAGTCCAAGCCCGAACAAGGTACCGGCCTCAGCAACACCAACAGCAACAACGCGCATTCCAGCAGGGTCCGTCCCATCAGCATCAGCAGTATCGGCATGGCCAGCAGGGCCAGTACAGAACCTCGTCTGCAAGTCAGCATCACCAGCCAGCTCAGTCCACTGAATTGGAGTCCCTCACATTGGCGATCCAGACCCTGTCTGATAGGGTCCAACAAATCCAGAATGACTATCTGGATATGAGAACCGATCTGAATCGCGTTTCTCATACCTAGGATCAATAAATGGCACCAAAGACCCCAATTCCCGCCCAGGTTCAGGCCAACCCGAACAGCCTAAATCAAGGCCAGAACCGACCTCGTGATCAGGTATACTATTCAGATAAGTCTTTATCTGGACATGAGATCCTTTCGTATGATAATATAAATCATATGTCCCTCAGGAGCGGAAGGACCTTCATCGTACCTGATCGGGCACGAACATCGAAGGAAGGAGCCACCAAGACTCTACCTGAGGAGAACTTGGAGGCCAAAGAGGAGTAGCACCATCTCCACCACCGACAGAAGAAGAGGACTTCTGGGTCCTCGAAGCAGCAAACCCGCATCAGTAGTGAGTCCGACGAAACTGACGAAAAGCCCGCACCTCCATCTGAGGAGGACCGTCCAAAAGAAGCGGAAGATGCATCACCGGTTTCGCCCCAGCATGTTTCTTTTAGTTCGAGTCAGATTTCGAGTCTGTTTCAGAGTCCGAGTCGTGTATAGAACTCAGTTTCAACTTTCAATGAAAACTTTTCAGTATCAGAACCTAAGTTAGAGTCAATAATCCATTTCCCCCGAGCTCTTACGGGTGGAAAGAAGAAAATCAAAAAATTCAAAAAGATGACCCTGAGATGGCAGAATTCTACAATAGATATATAAAGGTCACAATCCCCTTTGACAAGTACGTGGAAAATGACTCCTGCATTTCAGAAATACCTTAAGGTGAGATGCACACCTACTAGGGTTAGCAGGAAGACCAAAAGCCGTGTTGAGAAACACGTTCTGTCAGTAGCCACGACTTATGCAATAAAAAACTCGTTTCCAAGGAAATGAAGAGACATGGGTGCACATTATGTGGTGAGTCATGTCGATGACATTGCATTTGCACGCACTCTCCTAGACAACGGATCCTCGGTTAACTTAATGCCTACAACCCTCTATGAGCGGCTTAATCTCGGACCTCTTAGGAAATCCAAGAGCCCTCCTGTAGTTCGCTGATAAATCAACCAAGAGGTCCCAAGGAGACTTAAGGAATGTTGTAATCAAAGTCGAGGGTCAAGAATACATGGTGGACTTCACTGTCCTAGATATGGAAACCCCTCATAATTGGAGAGATTCCCAGATCATCTTTGGCGGGCCCTTTCTCAGGACGACGAAGGCCTTGTTTGATTATAAGATCGGGAAGATCCGGTTCCAAACTCCAGGCGGAGATGAGGAACTAGAGATGAAGCAAATCAGATGGCAGAGACCGGATTCCGAGTCTAGCACCGAGTACTCTTCGTCGCGAGCAGACCGAGACCATGTAGACACAATTGGGCCATGGAGATAGAACCCATCCATCATCGATGAGTCCCTCCCCTCCGGAGATGATCCGGTGCATGAGTAAGTTGCGAGATCCTTAGATACGAGTACAGTTCAGAACCTGCATCTCCTACATCTTCGATGACTTAGAAGCCCAACTGGGGCTTGTTAGTCCTCCCTCTTTAGGACAATCAGAGGATGAGGATGACGAGTCGGACCGAGGCTTTCGTCGATTGCATGAAGACCTTTGACGATCTGACTCCCGAGCCAAACAATTTGGTGGCAGCAGTAACAGAGAAAGATGCAGCCACTTCCAACACTGAGTCAGATTCGATTGAGCCAGATTTTCCTAGATGATCACACCTTACCTGAGATCAAACCTTTACCCACAACACTGGAAATATGCCTTCCTTGCGGGTCAAGAGAAGAAATATCCGGTCATCATAAGTTCGCGATTGACCGAGGAGCAGGAATCTCGCTTGCCAGAGATCCCTGGAGAAAAAACCGCAAGGCAATAGGGTGGAGCATTTCCATCTCCACGGGATAAATCCTTGCTCTGTGTTCGCACCATATCTACTTGGAGAATGGAAGCCAAAACCCTCCTCGTGAATTCCAACGCCGTTTGAATCCAAATTTGCGAGAGGTAGTGAAGAAGGAGATAGAGAAATGGTGCAACGTAGTTTTATTTATCCCATCCCCGACTCAAAATGGGTGGCCCTGATCCATGTGGTCCCGAAAAATCGGGAATTCAGACGACCACCAATGAAGATGGAGAGGAGATCGTGACGCGAGTGCCACTCGTGGCGCATCTGTGTGGATTATAACGCTTGAATGCTGTGAAGAAGAAGGATCATTTCCCTTACCATTCATTGATCAGATCTAGAGAGACTAGCGGGAAAAGAATTCTTCTATTTCTTGGATGGGTTCTCGGGCTACAATCAAGTAGCCATAGATCCAGAGGACTAGGAAAAGACCACGTATACGTGCCCCTTTGGTACCTATGCTTTCAGGCGCATGCCCTTTGGGTTATGCAATGCTCCGGGTACTTTTCAAAGGTGCATGATTGTTTTATTCGCGAAATGGTCGGTGAATTCCTGGAAGTCTTCATGGACGACTTCTCGGTCCACGACGATTCCTTCGATTCCTGTATTAGGATCTGGATCGAGTCCCTCAACGTTGTTGTGAGGTTAATCGGGTGCTCTCCTGGAGAAAATTCACTTCATGGTGATGGAGGGCATTGAAGGATATGGTTAGATCCTCAAGCGCATCACGGAAGCGTGAGCGTCGTATCGAATACGGCAAGGATCGACTAGTCACACTAGTTGCTCGATGCAGCGGAATTTAAAAAAAAATTCATACGACGAAACCACATGATCCAAGAACACTTCTCGGATCGTTTTCGTCTAAACCACAAACGAGTAATAGTATTACCTCTTGAAGCGTGTTGTGATCGAGTCTCTAGATCCGACGAAGGAGACGCTTGCGAGCGTGGGGATGAACTGCGTGCTTCTCGCATCCATGTTGATGATCCAAGCGGTGGATCTCCTGATCTCGACACACGAGATCCGACGTCTTCTTCACGAGCGAGGCACATCGAAGGAGACGGAGATCCACGAGCAGACGATCGGGCAGCATAACGACGACGGCTGCGGCGATGGAGAACCTCTCCATGGCATCCATGGTAGACGACCATAAGAGAGGAAGAGAGAGGTAGGCGTGTAGATAAGAAAAGAGAGAGAGAGATGTGATTCATAAGCATTATGTGTGTCAAGAAAGAAATGGGGTGCCTCTCCTTTTATAAGGTTTTGGGATCCATGGATCTCAATTCCATGGGACATATAAAATCAATGGATGAGATTGATTTATGTCAATCCAATGGTCAAGGATTGTTGTTGGTGAAACCAACAAATTAAGATTAAAATATAATTGACAAAATCAAATATAAATCAATCTAATAAATAAGGAGAGAATATGCATGGAGATCAAATCTCCCATGCATCATCAAGGTGGACGGCCACCCATTCCAAATAGGACATGGGTGCCGCCCACCACATACCATGTGGGCAATCTCATGGAAATCCATGAAATGCATGCTTCCTTGATTTTCTCCATTATTTATTTCCAACAACTTTTTGTTGGTATTTTATTCATAAAAAATAATTCACAATTAATTTTGGAATATTGCAATCTTAACATTTGAAATTGTGAATCATATTCTCACCCAAAATAACATATAATTTACATTGTCAATTAATTACACAATGTGTATCCAATACACATAATAATTAATCAACAAATATAAATTATAATTAGCTCTCTCTAATACATTATAATCACATTTATAATATATTATGAATAATTGGATATTGCTATCCACATTATTCTCATCCATGATAATTAAATCATGTTTAATCATCTTGGATTCGTTTTCTCATGTGTTCAAATAATATGAATCACATTCACATTATTCACATCTTTGATAATTAAATCACATTCAATTATCTTAGATAACTCTCTTTATAATACGAATAAAATTCATATTAATCATGATAATTAAATCATATTTAATTATCCATTTTCTCAATTCTCGGATACATATTATCAACAATGAAATAATCCTGAACCCATTCAAGGATAATGCGCTTTCTCCGTGAATACTTGGAGATAAGGACATGGCGATTGTATTGTTCCACGTATAGTGACTTGGATATTGAGATTTACATCTCAAATCCAGATCTCGGGCCTCCCATAGATGCTTGATTAAATCAAGACCACAAATCTAATCTTCTCATTGAATCTGAGTCACACTCAGATCAATGTCCAAAATTTGGATCAAGATCAGATTAATTCTACTGAGAGGAGTCACTAATATCCAGACCCATTTCATCACTCCCTAGGAATGGAAGCACCCTGGTTATACAATCGTTTATGATCACATCACCCTCAGGTATTCCCAATACCTGTACATCCTGCATACTGGAAGACTCAGATTAAACCCGAAGTATTGGATCAACTTTATACTATCTACTTCATGGTTTTATCAGTAAGTTTCTCATTCGATCATTGGGAGTCGGTATCGATCATATACTTTCCAAAAGCATATATCATACCTAGGTCTTGATCATATACTTTCCAAAAGTATATATCAAACCAACAAATTCAGTCAAGCTTTCAAAGCGATACGACCGTGTGCACGAAATTTGATTCTTCCCAATATCTCATGAGTGAGCTCATGTCTTCCGGTTCAGTGGTGAACTTGTATGATCCCTTTGACATGTGATTACTCATATGCCCTTATATGTACACCAGCGCGCCAGTGTATAGACCTTGATTAGGTCATCAACCTATTGTCGTGCCAAATGTACATACTCAGACATATAGTAATACATTTGTCTCCGGTCAGAGGATGCGTGCCTATATCATGACAACATACGATATAGGACTTTGGTTATCTCGATCTCGTTAAGTCAACTCTTTAACCTAACTAGTCTGACACCTCCGAATCTCTATTCCTTTGCAGAGGACCTGCATCAAGAGTCGGTCAGATATCAAACCTTTAGAGAAAGGGATTGCATCTCCTTCTCAGGCTGGAGATCATCTCTTAACAATCATTTGATGGTGCTTGATGAGTCCTAGATCTAACTCTTTAGATATCATCCAAGCACCGGCCTCTATGATTTAAGAACTGAATCAACAGCTGTATGATCATCAGATGTCCATGGTACATAACCCTAATTGTACCAAGGGACCTATTATGCAAATTATGTATTCTTCATTTCAGATTAAGGAGTGAATTGCAATAACATTTATTGCATAATGGCTGGCCGTGGGCTCGCATTTCCAACAGGCATTGTGTTGGGGCACGTCATCTCCAAGAGAGGAATGGAGGTTGACCCTTGCCAAGGTGGATGTGATCAGACGACTCCAGCCACCAACCAATATCTAGCAGTTGCGGTCGTTCCTCGGGCATGTTGGATTTTATCGGAGATTCATCAAGGATTTTTCTAAGATTGCCCGACCGCTAACTGAGCTTTTAGGAAAGACATGGAGTTTGTTGTTGATCACAAATGTCTTGAAGCCTTTAAGCTATTGCAAGGAATGATCATGGACGTACCTATCCTACAAGCCCCAGATTGGTCTCTACCTTTTGAGATCATGACTTATGCCTCAGACTTTGCAGTTGGGTCTGTGTTAGGACAGAGAAGGGACGGCGTCCCGTTTGCCATACACTACGCAAGCAAAGTGCTTGATACAACTCAGCGTAACTATACAGTTACAGAAAAGGAGATGCTTGCGATAGTGTTTGCCTTGGACAAGTTCAGATCTCATTTAATTAGATCAAAGGTTATCGTGTTCACTGACCATACGACGCTACGATATTTGATGGAGAAGAAGGACGCGAAGGCGCATCTTCTTCGGTGGATTTTACTTATCCATGAATTTGATTTGGATATTTGTGATAAACCTGGAAAGAAGAATTGGTAGCCGATCATGTCTCTCGTCTTAAAGATCTTAATACTTTCGAGGATTCACCAATTCGAGACTCCTTCCCTGACGAGTCGATTTTTGTTGTTGACTCACTCCCATGGTATGCCAACATCGTGAACTATATTGTCTCCAAGAAGGTTCCTGAGGGTTGGCCCAAGAGCCACATCGACCAACTTAAGTCGGATGCGAGACACTACCATTGGGAGGATCCGATCCTTTTCTTTGAAGGATCGGATTGTGTCTGGAGACAGTGTATTCCTCAGGAGGAATACCAGAGTGTCCTTTCTTTATGCCACAGCTTGGAGGCAAGAGGACACCACTCCGGGAAGAGGACTGCAAGGAAGGTACTTCAGTGTGGCTTTTACTGGCCGACTCTGTTTCGTGATGCTATCACCTTTGCGAAGTCATGTTCAGTATGCCAGAGAATGGGAGGAACCGTTGGTTGCAAGGATGAGATGCCAATGCAACCTGTCAGCATTTCTGATGTCTTTGACGCTTGGGGCATCGACTTCATGGGCCCATTCCCTGTTAGCCACGGGTTTGAATACATCCTTCTTGCGGTAGATTATCTATCCAGGTGGGTGGAGGCTATCCCAACCCGATCCGCAGACAACAGAACTGTTTGTAAATTCATCAGAGATCATATCATCTCTAGGTTCGGGCTTCCCAAAACGATGATATCAGATGGGGATAGCCACTTCGTAAATCGGGAGGTGAAGAAACTCCTGAAGGACTACGGCATCGAACACCGTGTCGCTAGCCCTTACCACCCACAAACTAATGGTATGTCTGAGGTATCGAATCGAGAGGTGAAGACTATATTGCAAAAGCTTGTCCATCAAGACAGGAAGGACTGGTCTCAGATCTTGGATCAGGTCCTATGGGCGTATAGGACAACTTACAAGATACCGCTAGGAACCTCCCCATTCTGAATGGCATTCGGAAAGCCATGCCATTTGCCCACAGAATTAGTGCATAAATCAGAATGGGCAATTAAGAAGGTCAACTGGAACACACACCTTGGGCAGAAGCAGAGAGAAATGGATCTGAATGAGCTTATGGAAGTCAGAAACCGTGCATATGACAACAATTTGGTGTACAAGGACAAGGTGAAGCGTTGACATGATAGATATATCAGACGAAAGACCTTTGTTCCTGGACAGAAGGTATGGTTGTTTAATGCAAGGCTGAAGACCTTCCAAGGCAAGTTGAAATCCAAGTGGACGTGCCCATTCATTGTCCGAGCGGTGCATGATAGTGGATGTATCGAGATCTCAGATCTCGCAGATGACGCACCGACATCCCTTGTGAATGGACAACTGTTGAAACACTTCGTCGAATCCAATGAGAAGTTAGTCCATGTTGAGGAGATTGTGTTTATGCGTGAGACAGATTCGGTAGATACACCTCGAGCTGCGCAGGAGACCTTGCAGCAATGAGCTCCAGCCATCCGCAGCATCTTGAAAGATTCAGACCGACTCACTTATATATACCATCATTCATGTACATTCTATCCTTTCCCCTCCCATGACTCTAGTAACTCATCCCAACTTCATCTATCTCTATCTTGGACTATACTTAGGATGACAAGATCCTAAGTATAGGGGGGATGATCCACCCGAGTCTGTTCTCTGTAAATCCTCCAGATCACATCGGTTCTCATACTCACTCCTTTCCTATACATAGGCTGACCAGAGCCTAAGTATAGGGGGGACCGATGCCAGCCTTGTATATATTCAGCCCTTTCACCTCTTGCCCTCGTCCACCCCATTTTTGATCTTTATCTACACTTAGGCTGCCAGAGCCTAAGTCTAGGGGGGCGGAACGACTTCTATACTTTTTGTAATTTTAGCTCTCCTACGCTTAGCCCAAGCTACGTCTTTTTAGTCGCTTTTCGTGCTCTAAGGACATAGCACATGCTAAGTATAGGGGGTGTGTATATATCACATATATACTTTACCCATAGCTCATACTTTCACGTATCTTCGTGTACTTTTGTATATAGTATGCAATAATTATGGGGTGGGTAAAAATTGAATTTTTTTTGTAAAATAAACTCGTATAATCTTTATAATACTCATAAAATACTTGTATCATAGGAGGTATACCAGAGTGTCAAAAAGAAAATTAAATGTTGAAAATAAAGGCTTCTTATTTACTCTTGCACATCATCTCTGCATCTGAAAAGAAAAAGAGTCTTGCATTTCAGTCATGTATATAGCATATCATCTACTCTCATCTACATATCTTGCATATGCAAGGTGAAAAGCTGGTGGGTTCTGAACCAAGTTATGAGTAGATATGGAGGATGGACTTGATTTGACCTTAATTCACCTAATTTTAGAGGAACCTTATAGGAAATGGAGTTAAGATTTCTCAGGTCAAGTGACTTAATTCTTTAGTCCACAGGTCTATGTTCACATGTCATCTCGATTAGTCTAAGTAGAATATCTCGTGCACACGCATGATTCTTTTAGACAGTGACCTAACTTGGACAAGCACAATGCACGTAGCTCTTCATTGATGAGGTGGTGAGGAGGTAGAATCCTTTAGCCTGGAGTAGCACACGGGTGGAAACATCTGTCCTCCTCTAGGGAGGGTAGTGCGTCTCAACCTAGTCTGGTGGTGTTGAAGTCCGAGGACAGGATGCTGTGGGTTGCAATAATGCTTCAAAAGAGGGATAGTCTACTGGCTCAAGAGGAAAAACTCCTGATGTACATGCTGCACGTTGTATTTATTCAAAAAAAATATTATTGCAAGAACTCCAAAAAAAAAATAGACAGGCCAAAGTAAAAGTAAAATATTGCCTGTCGGAGTATGTATATTAGCAGGAAGTCTGCAACTGGATGACTTGGCTACACTGGTCAGGCATCCCGGGATAGGTAGCTACACTGGCTACCGTCCATTCTTTTCTCTACCCACTCCTCTTGAGCTGGTTGCACTTGAACTTAGAAGGGAATACCCCGCTCCTAGAGGAAAGAGTTACTGGACCGGGTTATTAAGTTACCTTGTTAGAGGAGGCTGTTTCTGAGCCATTCCTGATGTGGAGAGCTATTTATCACTTAAACCGTACAAGTAAGAATCATAGTCATCAGAAATTTACGTTTGAGGATTTGTTCTGACCTCGATGAGAAATTTACGTTTGGCGGATTCTCGTTTGAGGCTTCTTGAATAGAAGACTTGGGGAACTTGAAGTATGTTAGGTCTTAAGTTCAGATCCCGATAAGGTTCCGCCAAACAATTAATCCAATGGTCGAGTCAAGCTCCATTTTCAACTTTTGTTCATGACCTTGGTATGGAACCCAATCTCATTTCACTCTTGCATTTCATTTTAGTTGCTGGGGACGAGCAAGGTTTAAGTATAGGGGGTTGATGAATCTGTGATTCATCACTCTTAAAGTTGAAAATAGAGCTTTGTTCCCGAGTAAATAGATGCATATTTGTACTTATATTGCATAATTAACAGTCATGCATACATTGATAACATTTGCATTTTAGCATTCATATATTGCATTAAATAAGAAGCCAAGATCACCTGTAAAATATCCACCTATAAAACAACACCTCCCTTATGGTATATACACCTTTAGTTAATAATATAGGGAAGAAGGTCAGAGATCTCTTTTGTAAAACACCCAATAAAGCCCTAGAACCCCTGGACCTTAGAAGGCCCATAGTTCTCTTGTACCAACTCCAAAATAGGTCTATTCACCTTCAGATGAATAACACATCCAAAGACCTTTAAAATGAGACTAATTTCATCCAATTTGGAGCTCGTAGGAAGAAGTTGGGTTTTTGGGCCTCTATGTATACTATATCTGTATATTACTATATTTTTGTATCATATCTGACCTCATCTCCGTTTTTGGTCAACATGAAACTTGTAGATCTCATCGAGATCTACAACTTTTATGTTTTGAGTTCTTCCAAATTTAGCCTCCTTCTCTCTAATCTCATTTCTCCTCGCAGCCACTCACAACTGACCATGTGGCGCCCTCTGATTGCGCCACGCGGCCCGCTCCCCTTAACATCATCCGCCTGCGCTTTGGGCCGTTGGATCTTCCTCTGAACCAACGACCCAACTCTTTCCATGTCCTCCTCTTTCCGTAGCCATCTGATGTTCTCCCATCTCTGTTCTGGTCCGCCCGTTCGTGCCTCACTCAGAACACACCATGTGTCACTATGTGCGCCGTCTGATCCTCATTTGGAGATCAAATCACTACCACTTATTCCCGCAACTATCGTCGACCCTCCGATCGTTCCCTTGAGTGCATCACAGCCGCCCGTCGCCGCCTTTTCCTCTGTACGCCACATGGCAGCTTATGAACCATCCGATCTGTTCCATCTCAACCCTTCACTTCATCCGTATTCTCGACCATCCGATTGTTCTCCAGAAGTGATCTCCACCGCTCGCTAGCGCTGCAACTAGACCACGACATGTGGCAGCTCCGCTACCCTTCGATCGTGATGCCCAAAGCCTAATCCACGCCGCTCTTTGGCATTTCGATCTGGGCCGTTGGATCGCCAGATCCAACGGCTGAGACTTCGTCTCCTACCTCCAGACTACCTCTCTCCCACGTTCTCAGCCTCGCGCAAACACTCGCCCCCTTTCTATTCTTGGCCCCACTCCAGCCACCCTCTCCGACCGCCAACACCACCACGATGGAGCCCATTCTTCCTTCGACCTTGCCAACTCCCTCAATCACCACGATGAACCTCAGATTCGCTCCACGACTTCCACGAACCTCACCTCGTCACCAGTTACCCCATCACCTTCACCCTATAAATCATCGTCCTCCGGCCACATTCTTCCCCATCCACCATTCCAGAGAGATTCCCTGAGCTCCGGCCTTCGATTTGGTGACAGCAATTCCTTGAGACGTTGAGCGAATAAAGGGTGTCTTATCCGGCGAGATCCACGGTCATCCCCACCGTGCTGCAGCCTCCTCCGTGAGCTGCATGAGCTCAGGCCTACTACCGACCTTCGAGCGATGACCAAGAGCTCAGATCTGAGCTCCATTCCCCAGGTAGCATCCTTCATCGCCCTCTGATCTTCTTCTCTATCCGCTTCATTTTTCTCCTAATTTATTCCACTCCTCCGCGTATCTTCACCACCTCCCGACCATCCTCCGAGCTCCACCTTGGAGTAGGGATCTGCGCGCTATATTCTGTTCACGCCGACGATACACTTCATCCTCCACCGTCGCCGGCTCCGCCACCTTGGCGGAGCTCGATCACCGGTCATCCCCCCTCTCCCATAGGCCTCGCCTCTCACTCAGAATCACTCCACAGACACCACGCACGCTTCGGCTACATATCTAACCCTTGCAGGTGCTCTTTCCTTGACTGACCGGAGGCTCGTCAGAGCTGCATTCGAGCTCCTCTGCCACCGCGCTCCAGAGCGCCTCCTCCACTCCTTAGTCCCCCAGACGCTTCGTCATCCATCCACTGATCTTACGAGATACCTCAGATCCTCCATCAACCTTCACCGACGACGGGAGGGAGGGGCGGAGCTCGCCCAGCATTGCCGGAGCCCAGCCTCCTCCGCCGTAGGAGGCGGAGGACCGTTGGGCACGAAGTCCAGCCACCGTACAATCCTCTTGATTGAACAACTACGAGCCATCCACGTCGCCTCGGTCAGCAGCCGTAGGATCTGGCTGATCACACGGCCAAGAACAAGCCACGCCGAGGAGCACCAGAGCCCCAGAAGGCCGTTGGATTCACACTGATCCAGCGGCACCCGATCAGCCACGTCACCCTCGCCCTCACGCGTCAGACACCGTTGGATCATCCCCGATCTGATGTCCATTGATCTTCACCATATCACACGAGCCAAAGCACGCCACGTTGCCTGATCCGAGCCTCCTCCCGACCTCTAGGCTCGGATCCCCGAAGCTAGCCCAACCGTCTTCCGAGCCAACGCCCGAGCCTCCAGAGTCACCCGAGCCTCATCCCAAGCCTCGTCCCGAGCCTCCAAAGTTCTCCGAGCCTAAGGACCCCACGTGATCTGCACGCGCGTCCTGGGTCAATTGCATTGAGGCCCCTGAAGGTTTTCCATATTGCACTTCAGTCCCTACCAGGCGAACACCACGTGAGGAACACGTGATCCGAGGAGATATTGCATCCACCTCCCCTGCATTATAGGTAATTGCATAAAAGTCCCTGTCAGCATGTTTTTATTTCAGCAATTTAAATTTCTTTAATTGCATTTAAACCATCATCTTTGCACGCATATTTATACATTCATTTAGCCTCATTTTTAAATTCTAAAAATTGTATTGTGAAGTTTATGATATCCTTTTCATTATGAGACAGGTGGCATATTTTTGTAATATCAGTAGAATATTCTATTAATTAAGTGGCTCATTTTTGCTATATTTTGCCCAATTTCACCCTTTAATTAATAATATTTTTTCTGTAACTCCAAAAATTCCCAAAAATCACATTAGATTGAGGACAACTAAGTTCACACTACGACAAAAAATCATCTCATTTGCACGCATCTCGAGGCCTAAATAAATCATTTATTGATTTGATTAATTGATTTTTCATAGGTACATTTCACATGAAAATTTAGGTTTATTAATTTTCCTAGATTCTTCACTCTTAGATCTATCTAGGATAATTTTGATATCGAGAAATAGTGTGATTTGTTATTTATTAAAATTAAATTAGTTAAAATCACCTTGCATTCATTTTTATTTCATAGTTAATTAATTTAGTGTCAGAAAATTCCAAAAAAATTAGAGTAGCTTAATTTCATCATATTTCATCATTTGGCTAAGTTTCATAATTTTTGGAATTAATTTGACCATCTTTCTGAATTAACTGATAATTTGGCCTGATTTTGCATGTGTCTTGCATAAAAAAACCGAAAAAGACCAAAAATATCTCCTCTAAAAATCAAACATTGGAAATTTGCTTCGAATCTACCTAAGGAGACAGCTGCCTCCCTGAGTTCGACCTTGGACTTCCACCAAGTAAAAAAAATTTGCCGCTCGAGATTAACTTGAATATAATTGAAAGTGGTTTTTTGATCTGATCTCATTATCCGAATACAACGAACATTAGTAATTAATTTGAACATTAATTTGCTCAAATTAACAAGGGTAGTGGAAGCGGTTATCACCTGTATAAAGGGAAGTTCAAAAATTAGTCTTTTCTCAAGTGCTTCTCGTATAACAGGATCCAATCAGATCTTCTTCAGTTTCAATTTTAATGTATTTTTCGAGATTTTCAATTTTTTGGTTGTTTTTAAAGATTTCAATTTTTTGTATTTTTTGTGTGGTGTGTGGATGTGGTGTTTTTCATAGATGATGAGGGGCTTTGATGTTCCGAGTAAGAGTCAGAGTCATAGTCATCCCCGGGGGAGTAATATGCAGAAGTGTCACTGTTAGAGTCATCTCTAGGGTGAATATATTCTCTAGGTTTCTGAATATCCTCAGATTTTCAAAATGAGATCTCATCGTTTCCTCATCCATTTTTATATCCGAGGTACTAGAGAGTGAAATTAGTCAGTCAGAAAACTTTCTAAATCTATCCTCCATTAAATCAAATCTCTTATTTATCCTTGAAATATCATCCTCAAAAATTTGTTCATGATCTATCATGGAAGCAGTCGCGGTGTGTTTCAGAATTTGATTTTCAATCATTTCATCTTCTATTTTCCTGGTTGAGCTGAGAGGAGATTCTCTTATATTATCCAATATATGATTATTATTTCTTGAGAAATTCTCCTAAAAAATTATGGAAGGAGTCTACTCCGTGGAAGGATTTTGCGAGAATCTGTCGGTCTCATACTCAACATGCCGTGACCCCAGCATGCAAAGCTTATTTGAGTAGAGTCTACTTCCATGGTCATGATTGATCGTATCCCCAAACACTGGAATCATACATGGTTCATAAGTGCTGATATTATCATGGTTGTCCTCTGTATGTGTAGGATGATCGAAAGAGTGGTATTCAGGTCGATCAATAGGGATTTTGTCATCACGCTTAATCCAACACTGATGATAATTAGATGCGAGCCTCTCCATCTGGTGTGATCGGGTTTGTTCTCTCTACCAATCATGAGTCTCAAAAGTGATTTGTTCATCAAATGGTTCATTAAGTTAAGTGAGAAATCGAGAATAAGATGGTTCAGTCCAGGATGACAGTTGCTCAGGTAGTTGAGGTGAATGATATGAGGATGTGGTGACTTTGATCGGATGATTCGAGTAGTGTGGCTTAAAATTAACTGAGGGAGCTGAATTCCCCCGAGAGTGAAAATCTCCCGTAAGTGTTGGAGGATTATTGCAAGAATAGGGTTTAGTTGATTTGGGCTTCATCGAGACAAATTCATTTTCAAAATATAGATCAGATGGGTACTCAAACCATTGTCATGTACTTGTCAAAGGAGGTTGACGATGAATCAACATGGTTGATCTTGGTGCAAGTGCACGGGATGTTGAAAAGAAATTTTTATCAAGGAGAGTGATGGCACAAGTATGCGGTTTTGATCTTCGAAATTTGTTCACACACACACACACCAAAGAAAACATAAATCAAACCCCAGGTTCACCAACTCACACACTGAAGCCATAAGAGTTCGGCAATTATCTTTTCAATTTTAGTTTGTGATAAGACAATCTTGGAAAATAATTAGCGAGCTGTTAGGTAACGAAGATTTTCTTAAAGACTGTCCTGAATTCTTACGACTAGTTGCACCTACATTCAACCAGTATAGGTGTAAATACGGACCGTAAAATAGCTACCTATGTTACTTAAGGATGGAGCCTTACGTAATGTCCTTTATACTACCCAGTCTGCTAAGGAAATCCGGACCGTTCACCAGCTACCCGTATTCCTCACTAAGAAGTAGCTAATCGTTCTTAGAATAAGTAGTCTAAATGAAAATTTTGGATCTAGGCTATAACCTGAAGTGTTGTCTCTCGCTCACTCCGACAAATAAATTCATCCAAGGTCAGGGTTGTTCTCCTACAAACATTCTTAGTTTTATGGGTTAATTAAAATCGGCTATATTTAACAATCCCAATTTTAATTAGGTGATCAATGAAGATTTTGGTGATCACAAATACACATCTACCGTCCAGTCCCAATTTCCTTTAAAATTATGTCACAAAATAGGAGGTAGAAATTCGGGAAAAGCCGATGCACACGAAAAATGATGATGTATGCTCGGTTAGAAGAATTATAGTAATTCCTCCCAATATCCATGTGAGATGCAATACAATAATTGAAAAATTAATCTATATGAATGCAAACCAATGAAAACCGCACCTAGCAGAAAGTTTATTAGCCAAGAAGAAATAAGTTGAATTTGACCAAGTTAAAAGATCTAATGTGTATCTCAGTTAATGTGTTGTGTGTTCCTAGTTTCTACGAACACAATCAAAAAATTAAAAAGCTCTAATATCCATTTGTGCAGGTCTATCCTAAACGCCACTCAAGTCAGGCTCCACCCTCACTGGAGAGTAAAACAGACCAGACACACCACAGAAAAGGTTGAAGGTCTTGTTACACAAGAAGAGTCCAAATAGACACCGCTATAAATGAGCAATTAATTACAACATTTAAAATTACGAAAAATTAAATCATAGACTCTACGCTCTCTCACGACTCAACTCGATCTAATTTAATTGCAGCTTTTTTGGAAGTTGGTGAAGATGCTTCGGTTTCTAAAAACTACTTCACTTACATTGGTACCTCGCAAGAAAAAATAAGAGAGAAAATGTAAGAGAGTGACACAAAAAATAATAAAAAAAGAGACAAAAATGACACAAACCCTAAACCCTAAACCTTAACCCTAAACCCTGATCATACGTTTAATTATGAATGTCGTTTTCTTATAGGCTGGCAATCGGAATCAGTCAAGAAATGACACAATTAATTAATTAGATTTTCAATCACGTGGTTTTTGTTTATTTTACTTGGGCAAGTCCTAAAGTCAAACTCAAGGAGACAATGGAACAACCTAGAATTTGTCCATCAAAGTTTGCTTATGATTTTTGAGTCAGTTTATTTTGTATTTTTTAATGCGAGTTTGGGATGCAAAGTGAAACTTTGGCTGATTTCAAGGGCTAGAGAATGAATATCAATCAAATGATGTCCGAAAAATAAGGAACTAGGCCAAGATGACAATTATGATGAAATTAATGCACTATATTTTTTTTGAAGTTTTTGGATGCAAAATAAATATTTTATGAATTTATAAATGCAAACGATATAAATTTAAATATTTAATTATAATAGATATTAAACCTATTTATTTTCAAGGAATAAAGTTATCCAAGATCTATCACTAGGTGATCGATCTCAGAAAAAACCTAAAATTCAAAAATACTAGATTTAATACTTATTAAAAATTAAAGTTTGAAATATGCAAAATGATTCTTATAGGTCAAATTATGCATGCAAATACAAATCTTTTTGGGCACAATGTAACATACAACTAAATCTACAATGGGTGATTTTTTTGACAATTTTCAGAAAAATGATTAATTAGTTATTGATTTTCAAGCACAGAATGGGAAAAATATGTAATTTTCCACAAAATAATTAATTATTAGTTAACCATTGATTACAAAAATGTCAAACATATGCCATAATGTAGAGTTAGTTCAATAACATCATGCTATTTTTGAATAATAAAAATATGTAACGTAGAGGTTCAAAATAAAAGGGGATCACAAGGGTATTACTGTAATTACAAAATTTTAAAAAATGCAAGGCAGGGATAAAAATGTAAATACCTATACCTTGGGGTACACTTGCAAAAATCCCAAAGGGGCACACGCTATGCACGTGCCTCAGGAAGACAAGGTTGATTCTATCAATAAGCTGAATTCCGGGGCGGATTCTGTAAATTTCCTGGGTTGGGTTCTTCGGTGATTTGAGGGAGCTCCAGGGGTGCTAGCGCAAGATGTCCCCTCCCAACATTTGCTCCTCACATGCAGAGAGGGTCTCGGGTAGACCCAGTCATCGAAGGCGGTGGAGGCGAGCGGGTGGAGGGCCTTCGACCACCTTTGGCGGAGCGACGGAGATAGGCGAGGGTCGCGACTGAAGTTGTAGGCGAGCAACATTGTAAGTGGGCGAAGAATGGAGCTTTGGGCCCTAATGGCGAGGCTGAGCAGAGAAATCGAGGGAGCGTCAAGAGGTGCTTCTGGAGGTGGCTCTGCTGGAGTCGATGAGGTTGGCGCGGAGGTGTGGTGTTTGTAGAGGAGGCGTTGAAATGTGCGGTTGAGTGAGAGGAACTGGGGGGAATACAAAGGTGTTGGCTCGATGGTGACGATGCCGGAGCAAAGTAGTAGCTCATGGAGGGCGGTCTGTGACGGTGTCGAGGAGGACACCGGATCTTGCTGATGAAGATGGAGGGGGGAGGGGACTCTGTCACAGTTGCCTCTTCCTTAAAATAGATGTTGTGGGCGGATGAAGGCGAGACGAGAAGCGGCGTGGGATTAGATAGAGGATCAGGCGGTGGAGGTTTTGATGAACATGGAAGGGGATCAACGGCAACTAAATGAGGGGGATTTGACGAGGAGTCGGCCAATAAAAGATTGAGGGGGGGTCGGTGAGTGATTGACGACGATATTCGTGGGATCCACGGAGCTTGCGGGCGGTGCTGGTGGTCCGATTAGGCAGGGGCAACGAAATTCAATATAGGCGATGCGATGGAATTCAGGGGAAGGCGGTGACAATCGATAGTCGCGGAGGAGATTGGGGAAGATGACGTACAGGGACCGTCCGATCAGTCGAGATCAAACGCCCCTGATCCCGCCACGTGGAACCAAATGGAGGGCAGGCGGAGCACATGCAGGGCACGTGCGCAGGAGGCACATACTCTGCACGTTCGTGGCTTTTCATTTTTCAATTTTTTAGTAAAAATGAAATAATAAAAGTCTCAAAAATGGGTGACACGTGACGGATCCCAGAGCGGCCACCTATCATCCCCAGATAAACCAAAAAATAAAATATAAAGATAATTAAAAAAGAAATAGCAAATGACCTCAGATCAAAAACTTTTCTTTACAAAAGTTGCTCGTCTCAATGAGATCAAAAAGTTCATGAACAGAACAAAATCAAAATCGATCATTTGTGTAAAGTGATATTTTTGGGGTATCCCACGTATATAGAATACCTTGATTTTTGAGTTTTATGATTTTTTTCCACTTTTAAATCAGATAAAAATCCGAAAAAATACAATAAAATTAAAGATAAATATTTATATACTAATATATTTTTTTGGATTTTTATTAAGTAAGAAAAAGAAAAATAAAATAAAATACGGAAAAGATAATTTTTGTACAAACATTTAGTGAAGACTCAGACTTAGTTAGTTTCTTTGATTTCAAGCCCAGTTAGATTTGGGTTTTTATGTATTTTAATAAAACTTTTATCAAAGAAGACTTATGAAAAAGAAACAAAATAAAATGTGTTAATTATGCACATAAAATAATAGGTCAAAACCCGCTAAAATACAAATCGTACAAAAGAGGCCCAAAACCCAACTTTCACATATGAGCTCCGATTCACTTGAACTTGATCTTTTTTTGAAGGAATTTGAATGTAAATTAGTTCAAAAGTGAGTAGGATCAAAGCGGACACTGGATGAGGGAGATATCGAGGTTTTAGTCTTAGAATCCTAGAATTAGGATTTGGGTTTTCGGTCCACTTATTTGGGTTAGTGATTTTTTTATTTTTTTCTTGTTAGCAATATGCACACAATGGAGGTGGTTTCATGTCAATTGGAGTTAGCATGAATTAGTTAAAAATCAGGGAATTTAGGCTATTTATAAGTCAATTGTACTATGATTTTTGGCTTCTTATTTTGTGCAATAATAAGTGATAAAATGCCATTCTTATCAAAACATGCATGAATGCTAATTATGCAGAATAAATGAGGAAATACCAATGAATTTTAGGGATTTGAGCTTAATTCATGACTTTTAGAGTGATGAATCTGAGATTCATCACTATTACTATACGATTCATTCATCCGAGCGTTCTTCTATTACCATTTGAGCATTGATAGTTCTTTGGTATGGCTGAGATGGAGGGTGGGGAGGGTTTTTGAATGCACTGTTTCCCCATCCTATTGAAATCCAGATTTCAACTAAATTTTGGCCAACAAATTTGCAGTTACCATCAATGAATCTATTCCTTTGGACCCTTTTTGAAATGGAATCATTGTGTGAATAGTAAGATCATGTGTCCAGCCTTTGGGTGCTATTGGTTCCTGATCTCGTGCTATGGTTTCACGGGATCTTAGCATTAAGTTTTGCCATGATATGTGATTTCATATCATGATTCTGAAATGTTGTTAGTTAGATAACGGCAATGGAATTCTATGTTGTTATATAAACAATAATTTGTTTACATGAATCCATTAAGTCTTGATGATGTTTGTTTTTTTTTTATTTTCTGTCAATTAATATCCAGAATCATCAAGCCTTATTAGGTAAGAGACCACTTTTTCACTATTTTTATGTAGTCATTTAGAAGTTTTGTCTATACTTTTATTATGGCTTAATTGCCATAAAAAACCTGTAAATTCTCTTGTGACTCAAAGGAATGGTTGATTTGTAGAGACTGCAGAAATTTCTGGATCCATCTTGCGTCACTGAATGCCTTTGTTGGCCAGTATTAAAACTTTGACATTGCTCAGATTATGAATACATCCTAGTTGGAATATACTAATTATAAAGATAAACTTGTCATTAAGTTTTTATTTATACTTCCATTCATATGTGCACAACCTCTTTTGTTTGGAATGACAAAAAAGAAAGGGATGTCCTTTTTGTTCTGAATGTAGATCCTGAATTTCACATTTCAGGCTCATCAACTAAATGTTTATAATGTGACACTACAACTAAGCATTTATTCGCAATTAGTGCAACTGCATGAATTGATTGCTGCCAAGCGGATCTTAATTAGTAGTAACCTTGAATGGATTTACGAAGCTACATTTTTTGAGTAAGTTCCTGCCCAGTCACCAACATTTCTTTTGGAATTCTTGTCCCTTCTTGCTGATTATTTCAAACGCTAAATAATAATCAATAGAGATAAGATGTCGTTCCAATTTATACAATATTTTAAAAAGTTACAAAGAAAATTGCATCTCTAGATCCCAAGATCTGCATTGTTGGGGCATACATTGAGTCATATTCTTAAAATATAGATTGTACGTTCTAAAAATTAATTCTTGTTTTTTGTCTACATTTTGTATTCTCTAAAAGAAATGCAGATGGTCCAAAGCGATGGCCATTGAAAGCGATAAAAGAATGATACTGTGAAGTTATATTGCATTACACTTGCTTTATTTAACAATGAATCTACATTTTCCAAAATGTATAAGAACCATAGTCCGTAATAGTTTTGAATCTTAGCAGCCTACTGCTTTTGTCTATTCTACAACCACATGGAATTTATGGTAGGGAAGATTTATACATATGTCTCAGTCATTCACCATCGAGTCTTATTTTGGAATATTAACTGATGTTGTGGAACGTATCCAATAATAGATGTGTCATATTTACTTGAGACTGAGTGATTACCAATAAGATCTGAAAACTTGGAAGCATGCGCATATGACACTGTAATGTACAACCATGGTTCTACTCTCATAGAGTGTTAAACTTTAAATACATGAAGTGGGTAAATATAAGTACTACATTTACTCTTATGGATCTGAGTAGTCTCCTTGTGATATTATATGGTTATGCTAATATTCGAATCACTTTTTAGTTCGCTAACATGTATTATGTTGTGGTGATTATAATTTCATGTGTAGGGACATTTCATGGTGGTCAGGTGGTGGAGTAGTTGCCAACAAGGGAGGGGCATGCAGCCTTGGGGCCCCAGGTAGAAGCCTAGATGAGCGCCATCCCAACTGCTATTTTCATTACATTGGTTGGGAACATGTTGCTTGGCACACCGAGGTGATAATATGACGGTGTTGGCCTCGGTACTTGTGTGCTTTAGACCAATGATCGAGTGCGGGACAAGTATCCATGGTTGGTGGTCTAGTGTTTCGCTTGTTCGCTTAGAGTTAAACACTCGTGTACTGGCTAGTGTAAGCTGCAATGAACATTATTCCGAGTGGGAGCGCTATGAGGCGAGTTCCGGGAAATGTGATTAAATGAATTTGAGAATGGGACGTGAATCTCCTATGCATAAGGAGGATTGTGTTGTCGCAATGATTCACGGATTGGAATTTAAATTGTGAATCGGAAGTAGCATTGGGAAATGGGGCTAAGTGGATGTGTTGGGAAGTTAGATAGGATGCATTGTACCCCACCGCTTGCCTATGGAGATAGCCCAACCCTAAGACATTCTTTTTGCCTTAGAGTCAAAGTGTGAGGTCTCATCTAGACCAAGACCACAGACTATACACGAAACTTGGTTACTCATATCCATATCTAATAATAATAATAATTAGAATGTGATTCTTGTGAGATTGGTTATCAAATTATTTTCTTTTTCACACTAAATTATATCTTGCTTATTGTTGTATATTGTCATATCGTGCTGGGCAACATTTCTCATATCGTACCTACATGTGTATCTGTAGGTTCGCAACAGTGAGCGTCTTTGGAGTTACCACTTTTGGTGCTGCTTCATGGCACTTTTTGCGGTACAATTGTTGGAAATAGTTTTTCTTGTCTTTCCTTATAGTATTTTGAGAGATATGGCATGTATAATGTATGTTGAGAGACATTTCTGTCATGCATACATGTATATTTTGTGGACATGTATGTACATTGTAAATGTAATGGATGGAAATAGAAAATGGAATGTGAATGTGAATAGGTCAAGAAAGGAAAGCAAGTTTTAAATTCTAATATTTTGTTCTATTTTCTCCTGCTTATATGTTTGTCATGTGATTTGAATGTGGAATATATGTGCGTGGAATTGGTTTGTTGAGTACATGAAATGTAGGGGGACAAATGCATCACTGCTTGCTATCAGAGTCGTAGTACTCCATTCCAATTCACGCATATCATTTATAATTGGTAATTGAATATTATATAGTGTGAAGTCTTCTGACCCAGTATGAGTCCAAAGGAGAATAACATGATTGCATCCATGTCCACATGTCTCTCATAATGTATCTCTTAAGAAAAGAAAGTTCAAATGCCTTGGTTCTTTATGCAGAACCATGCCTCCTAATGTAGACCAGGATGTGATACAACAATTGACTCTCCTTGTATAGGTGCTACAAGAGATCCAATCACACTAAGAGGCGATGGAGCAGCAGCTTCAGCGGTAGGATGACCCCTCCTACCGTCCCTCTCACGACATGGAGGAGAGTGTCAACTTGTCATTTTCCATGGAGCCCGAGAAGCCAGAGTATGCAGATGTTTTGTAGAAGCATCAGAGAACTTATGCCGCATACCAGCATGCGATGGTACTGCAGTTCTTCGGTACCACCACTCCTGATGATGCATAGCTATGGATGGTACATGTGTACAAAGTTCCGAGGATGATACATACACCTGAGGATGCTTGGGTATCTTTCGTAGAGTTCTCTTTAGCTGGGTACGTAGAGCGATGGTGGGATGCCTCCAAGGAGCACCTGACCGAGCCCTCACTAGGGAGGTCTTCTTTGACGAGTTCCATGCAGAGTTATACTCATACCATTGGGTAGAGGATCACAATTCAGAGTTTGTTGAGATAATACAGTGGTCGATAATGGACCAAAAGTACCTAATCGGATATACAGAGTTTTCTCGACTATCCCCTGCTATGACAGGTTATCCACAGGAGCAAACTTTTCATCTTGGACTTTACGTCCATTAAGGAGGTTACTACGAAGGTCACAAAGTGAAATTCTACACAACACCGGTTACATCGAGGTCAGTTACATATACCTCCACCTTAGCCTAGCAGAGTTGTACGTCGAGACTCCTTTCGATTCCTTAGAGACTGTTGCCACCACCCGACAACGAGAACACCATCCACTAGTAGATTCACATCATCCCCTACCTTGGGGCAGGCCTAAGAAGGACGCCGTTCAGTTTTTTCTCATCCCCCCTATGAAGACACCGAGTCGTAGACCTGGGGCTGTCAGTTTGTCTTTTAGAGGGAGTATGTCACATGTAGACAACCTTACTTGTTACATTTGCAAATAGTCGGGCAACTTCAAGGCCTAATTCCTTTTACGTGTCAACAGCTTAGGCACACAACAACACTAAATGGAGACCAGTTCTGTCTCTTGGACAATTTCAGGGATTAGGATCCTTCCAAGGAGGCCGTGACTTTCAGCGAACCCCATAGCTGACAGTCATTGTTGCAGGCTCTAGTGCACTGCCATGAGTCCATCTAAATGCAGTGACACAAGAGCAGGCTCCCGCTTCTGGATCGGTCATCAAGGTATGATTTCAGCTTATGGGACATCTTTACATGCACTGTTTGATTCTTGGGCTACACAATCCTTTCTTTCACATCATATGGTGCCCACATCGAGTAGGTCAGTGATGAAAGGTTGCTTCCCCGTACTATATAAATGGTAGGGAGCCAATTATTTATCATCCTCCAGGTATTGGAGGATGTAGGTATGCAAGTAGGTGGGCATGAGATGCTTGCTTTCCTATTATTGATCTAGTTAGAGGACTTTGTCATCATCTTAGGCATGGACTGACTGAAGAGGCACCATGCATGCTTGGACTGCTTTGGGAAGATGGTGGTCTTCCAATTACCTGAAGTGCCGCCATTTTAGTTTGATGGGTAGAGCTACCAAGGAATCGAGTCTTCTTGAGGTACGATCTCCCCTTCCTCCATGTTGTGATTCCCACATGATTCATTCATCTTAGTGTTCTTCTCTTACAATTTGAGCCTTGATAGTTCTATGGTATGGCTGAAATAGAGAGTGGGGAGGGTTTGTGGATGCACTGTTTCCCCATCTTATAGAAATCCATATTTCAACAAAATTTTGGCCAACAAATTTGTAGTTACCATATGTGAACCTATTCCCAGTTTGTGAAGTCCTGTATCTGTCCCTTGGACCCTTTTTTGAAGTGGAATCATTATGTGAATAGTGAGATTATGTGTCGAGCCATTGGGTGCTATTGGTTCCTGATCTCATGCTATGGTTTCATGGGAACTTAGCAATTAGTTTTGCCATGATATATGATTTCATATCATGCTATTGAATTGACATTAGTTAGATAACGACAAAGGAAATCTATGTTGTTATATAAACAATGAATTGTCTACATGAATCCTGTAAGTCTTGATGACGTTTTTTTTCATTCTGTCAATCATTATCAGGAATCATCAAGCCATATTAAGTAAGATCCCACTTTTAACTATTTTTATGAAGTCATTTAGAAGTTTTGTCTATATTTTTATTATGTATTAATTAACATTTTGAAACCTTTGTGACTCAATGGAACGGTTGATTTGCACATACTGCAGAAATTTCTACATCCATCTTGAGTCACCGAATGCCTTTGTCGACTAGTATTAAAACTTTGACATTGCTCGGTCTATGAATACACCATAGTTGGAATACACTAATTATAAACATAAACTTGAGATTAAGTTTCTGTTATACTTCTATTCATAAGTGCAGAACCTCTTTTGTTTGGAATGAAAAAAAGAGATGACATTTTGATGAATCCATGATTCATCATCTCAATATCTTGATCATATCAAAATCCCCGAATAAATTCTGAAATAAATATTCATAAAATAAATAAATTAATAAAATGAAACTTGTAAATAAAATACACTAATTTTTGTATATTATGTTGTAAAAGAAATTTACAATAAAAAAGCTACAAAATAAAGGAGTTTTTCACATGTAAATAGTCCAAAACGTCATGTATTTTTAATAATTTCATTTCAACTCCTTTTTGGCTAATTCTTTCTCTGACTTGTTTATAAATATGTATATAAAAATAAATAAATACAAAGTAAATTTGACCTCAAATAAATGCTCCTAAAATCCAAAGAGAAAAAGCCATAAAGTCCAACTTCCGGGCCAAATTCCCGCTCCGTTTGAACTCTAAATTCACCTAACTTGCTTTTAAAGTTTAAGTTAGAAAATTATATATCCAACGGAAGTGGTTCCACTAAAATCAGAGCTCATTTGTAAAATATGAGTTTTGGGACCTCGGTCTACATTGTATATATTGTAAATATTATTTCTTTCAGTTTTTATTTCCTTAATCTTAATTACTAAAAATGAAAAAAAAATCATTATCGTGTTGTATTTTATTTCTACTATTTTATTCTATTTTTTAAATATTGTAAATAACTTTTATTAAAAATAAAAAATTCAAAATTAGAAAAGTAAAAAAACATGTCCATATGGTTTGTCTTCTTTAGTAAATTCTCATTTCTTTTCTTGTCTTCTATTGTATTTTAGTAGCCAACTTTTTCTCTTTTATTTCCTTTTATTTTTTTCCCTTTATCTACACTAACTTCCCTATTCATTTCATTTTACCATCAACTCCCATTCCACTCCATATTCTTCATCTAACCTCCCATTCAACTCCATATTCTTCAGTTAACCTCCATTCAACTCCACCAATAATTTAACTCGCATTCAACTCCATCATCTTTCTAACCTCCCTTTCTCTTCTCTTTATATTCTTCTTCTTATCCACATTTTTCACCATCCTCCATGGTGACTACGACTAAGACTCCTCCTCAAGCGATGACCTCCTTCAGGTGAGATCCAAAGACCGAGACATCTTCTTCCACCTCCGGATCGGCTTCACCCACGTCACCCATCTTGCCAACCATTTGCTCCCTTTCCATTTTCCCCGCCTCTTCCGCCATCATCTCCACTCGCCAACCACTCCACGACGAAGCCCCATCTTCCATCACCCTCGCGAGATTCCACGCTCTCCATATCTCCCTTCCTATCACTCCATGTCCTCCACTCAAGTCACTACGCCCACCATCAGAACCACCACTTTGTCCCTTGAAATACTCCATCTCCGCCACCATTCTTCCTCGTTTGCCTTTACGTGGAGCTCATCCCAGTGATAGGGGGAGGAGAGATTGATGGCACCACAATGATGATTTCTCCCGACATAGACCCCTGGTCAATGTAGGCCAGGTTCGCGGTGCCCCACCACTGCTAAGCTGCTCCTCATGGCAGGGGGAGTTCAGCGATGATCGGAGTGCCATTGGCGCTCAGCCCAAGCCACCGACGACCTCCAAGAACTAGGTAAGCCTCCTCTGATCCCCCTTTGTATTTTCATTCGACTTCTCCTATTTTATTATCTTCCTATACATCACTTCACCTCCCATTGATAATCCATCTAGATTCGTCACACTTCCACCATCTTCATGCCACTCACAGAGCACCTTTCCCCCTTTCTCCGCATCTAACCACACCGACTAATCTGTTTGCCCTTCACGGCGGAGGGGAAATCGAGCCTCCATACCCTCCGCCGCATAGGCTCCCATTCCAGTCACAGTCACCTCATACAACACACTTAGGTTAGAGTTAACAACTGCAGGACTTGACTTCAATGATCGGAGACCTCGTTGGAGTTGTCTTCACGAGCTTCATCTCCGGCAAGCAAGTATTGGCCGCGTCTTCCAGGAACTCTAGCTACTCCGTTGAGCTTCCACGATGCCATCCCTGCCTTTAGGAGTTGCAAGGGATCATCTCAACGCTTGATAGGAGGTGGCGGAGATAAAAAGTTCATCTGCTGGAGTCCTGACTTCGTCGCTCGTCACAGAGGAGGAGGATGATACAATGACCGTTGGATGGCACCCTCCTGGAGCTCATGCAGCAATCTACAGGAGGCCACGTCGACATCTCCACCCATTACAGTTGCCGTTCAATCATCTTGATCTGATGGACCAAGAGGAGCCATGTCGTCTTCATTAGGAGCTACAACCGCTGTTTGATCCTCGTGATCCGACAGACCCTTGTGTCCACGTTTCAGTCTCGAGCCTCTGCACCACCCCTTCAGTCTCAGAGCACCTGAGCCTCCTCTGCGCTTAACGAGCCACCCTCCTAGGCTGAGCCAGCATCTGAGACAGTGTACGAGCCAACTCCTACCCTACACCACTCCCGAATCTCGCCCTCATGTATGAGTCACGTGACTAGTCGGGGTAATTGCACAAGGTCACCCGCTACTTCTCCATAATTGTAGATAGGTTTTGAAGCACGCACATCCCACGCATGCCTGGGGTATTTAGCAACCCACTCCCTGTGTGTTTTACTAATTGCAAATATACCCCCGGGCATGTGGGTAAATTACAGAGATGGCCTCCTTCTAGGGACCTGTTTGCCATGTTTTCCCTATTTATTTCATGTTTTTCTTGCATTTTTGACCCTGGTTTCATTTGTGAATATCTTGAGGAACCTTGTTCCGATTGAGTCGATTTTGGTCTAGTTTTTAAGCTAGTTTCGATATCTTTCTAATGGCATAGTTATTGTTCTGTTCTGACACTTGTTGATTTTAGTAATTAAATATAATTACGTAGTATCATTTATTTATTGATTTTCATGCCGTTAAGTAGTATGTAAATGAAAATGGATTTATGACCTCTATCTGAAATTGGTCAAATATCTTGTATAATTCGGGCATATCTATATCATTGTTACATTGCGTTTTCTCGCATTATAAATAAATAAATAAGGACATATATTCACGTTTAATTATGAACTGTTCTTATCTTTTGCATTCATTGACCTATATGATTTTTAATTCATCGCTGACTTTTGGTATTAAAAATCTGAATTCATACTTAAGAGGCCCGTGTCCCTGACTTCGACCTTGGGCTTGCCTAAGTAAACAGTAAATTAGACTGATTCCTTGGTGTTGATTGAAACATTATTCAAGCGGTCTTTGACATCCGATTTTATCCTACTGCAATGAAACTGTTAATTCTACAAAATTAGAAGGGTAAAAATTTGGGGTCGTCACATTTTTGTTCAGAATGTAGATCTAGAATTTGACATTTCAAGCACATCAGCTAAATACTTGTAATGTGACACTACAACTAAGCATTTCTTAGCATTTAGTGCAACTACATGAATTCATTGTCGCCAAACGAATATTAATTAGTAGTAACCTCACATGGATTTACTAAGATACATTATTTTGTGTAAGTGATGAAGCCACATTTCATCATCTTTATTCCATCATTTTGGCATCAAAAACCCTGGCAAATGCCTGTAAATAGCATTAAAACCATCATAGTAGCATTCATGCATGTGCATCTAAATATTGTATAAAATATTGTAATTAAAGCCAAAATTATAGAATAATTAAAAGAAAAGAAAAAGAATAAAATATTGTAAATATTTTATGACCCAGAACCCCGAGACCTAGGCATCTTGATGAATAGGTCGACAATGAATGAAGGAGGGGGAGATAAGGGTCAAAATATAATAAACATTAATTCATTCTTTATCCATTTTGGGACCTATTTTTGGTTCCACTTTTTATACCTCAAATAAAGAAACTTTGAACATGAAAGTTGTAGATAATTTAATAAATAAAAATACAAAATTAATTTCACTGAAAAATAATGTACAGGTAAAAAGTTATGGTCTGAGTAAGATTCCAAAACTCCAACTTCCCAGACCCGTATCTTGCAAATAAAACTCGAAATGTACAAAACTCACCTTTAATTGTATATAGCATAAAATAATCTATTTAATGGAGGTGATTTCGTATTTTCGGAGTTACGGTTTGAAAGTTGAGTTTTGGACCCTACTTGTATACTTGTACGGATTAAAATATTAAATTTATTATTTATTCATTATTTTTGCATTCTTATTTTTTTTATAATTTTATAAATATTACTTATAATGTTTTTGTACATTGAAATCAGAAGAAAAACCTAAAAGAAAACTCAAAAATAAAATACACGTAAATAAAATACATAGGTATTATACCTATATTTATACCTATACAATACATACTTTTATTTTATTAAATACACAACACAATTCAGAAAATTCAAATAAAAATACAATTAAGTGTATAAAAGTATATTATGATTTTATAAAATCATAAATAAAAATAATAGAATTAATATACATAAAATAAAAATAAAGTAATAAAATACATAGGTATATATACCTATATAGGGCTAAAAAGACAACTTGTAAAAATATACTTCATAAAAATAAATAAAAATCACTATAAAATATTTCATAAAAAAATAAACATTTTTTTTGTTTTATAATTAAAAATTAATAAAAGCATTATCTATTTTTAATAGATTTAGGAAAATCTTTTTCTAGGGATTTTACTGGTTGGTCCACGTGGACCAACCAGGTGGCCAGGAGAGTTGACCTCGGTCAACTCCCTGGTCTTAGCCCTGTGCCTCTTGTCAGACCTTCCCGAGATCCGCTCTTTTCGATATTTTCGCCATCAGTGCGTTGCTCGAGAGAAGAGGACGTCTTCATGAAACTTGTTCCCTGTAGCACCAGGATCCTCGCCGGCCTACCAGATCTTCCTAGATCTTCTTCACGCACCCGTGATCCTACCTCGAAGTCCGCTACCTCGCCACTCTTAAAATAACCACCCGCCACCTCCATTTTCGATTTTGAACCCCATTTGTCTGGTCTTTCGTCCCCATTTCACCCGCCTTGGATCCCTGGAGGTGACAGCTCCATTTAGGGCTTCTTCGAGGCGGCGGAGCGGCGAGTCCTGGGTGTTCCATCAACCTCCGGCCAACTTCCGTAGAGGTACTTTAACCTTGGGCCCCCTAGCCCTTGAGGTGTTGTTTCCTCTTAATTTTTCGTGCATTCATTTCGCCATCGCCTGTATATTAGAAATCCCCTACCAAGTAAGCGTCTCATTGATCAAATCACGTTATCCAATCCCCCTCGCTGGAGCGCATCTCCGTCGAGTTCGCACATCGCCGCTCACTCCTCCTTGAGAGCCACAGGAGGTTGAGGTATTTTGCCCTCGACCTCCTTAACAGTTTTTGCAGGTCCAGGAGATGCAGCGCATATCTTGGGGCGATTTTGTAGGCCGGTCGAGGTTCCTGGAGCCCTGTTGCTCCGCCAACCTCGTGCTGCCTCTCCGAGCTTTGCCGGAGAGTTTTGCTACCCTCAGCACCTTGAGGAGGACCAGAGGAACCCAGCTGACCATTTTGGAGCACTAAAGACCGTTGGAGAAGGAGGATCAAGCCTGAGAAACCTCGCTGCGACGGTGTTCTTCCCCGTTCATCCACCTTCCTCCGCAACCGTCGGATCGAGCCTGTTCTTCATGAAGCACAACCATCATCGGATTGAGCGTTCCCAGCACCGTTCAATCATCGCCCATATTCTAATCTGGAACGCACATCCACGAAGCGGTATTATGCAAGGAGATCACGCCACGTGTTCAAGTGAAGATCCCCCGTCGTTCGATCTCCTTAGCGAGGGAATTTTGCAAGTATACCCCTCGCTCTTTTGTAATTTTATTTTAGTCCATAAACTTTAAATGGTAGTTTTAAATATTTTGTAACTTTTATAATTAGGCCCTCGAACTTTAAGGATTTGCAATTGGGTCCTCTTCCACGTCACCTCACGTGACCTATTGACGTGAGGTGCGGGGATTTTTGCAGAGAGGCCCTTGGCCTTTTATTTATTTCATTTCAGTACTCTAACTTTTAGTTTAAGTGTAAAAACTTTGGAAATATTGCAAGTGAGCCCCCTGAGGTTTTTGATATTACGAACAGGTCCCTGCCAGGCGCGTGCAAGTCACGCGCCGTGGTGGACTTTTTGCAGGCATACCCTCCCGAGTTTGAGAATTTGGAATTGGTCCTTTAAATTAATTATTCAGTATAATATTTGTTGGAAAATTGCATTTATGCCCCTGGATATTTTGATATTTGCATATATACCCCTGTCAGGACATATATTTTTGCTTGCTTGCTCCATTTATTTCATGCATCATATTAACTCTAAAAAATTACCAAAAATCACATTACGCTCCTGTTAGCTTGCACTTTCACGCTCTATTTTGTATTTGCATTTTATTGCATTTTAGCATTTATTAAAAATAAAAAACATGCATTTTTCCTACTATTTGCATTAGAAAATCCATAAAAAATATAAAAACGCTTTGAAAAATTCCAAAAAAAGTACCTATTGTGTATTTTAGCTATTTTAGTATCAATCCAAAAATCACTAAAAATTTCAAAAGAAAAACCTCAAGAATTAGAAAACCCTAAAAATCTTCATAAAAATCTAAAAAATCATAGAAAATTCAGAAAAATATAAACTCAGTTGCTGTGTCTTCCTTATTTTATTATCTATATTTTAAAATTAATTTGAGGAATTTTGGATACTGTTTAGTATTTTTCATCCTCATTTTGATTTCGGCCAGCAACCTAGTCCACTGTTTTCTTGTATTTCAACTTTTAAAAAATACCAAAAACATTATGAAAATTCCTCAAAAATCACAAAAACATCTTAACAATATAAAAAGACCAAAAAGATTTCATTTCCTGATTTTTGACTATTTTTACCCATTTTTATAAATACCTTATTGAAAAAGAAAATATCAAAATATATAGTATAAAAAGAAAATACAAAATCAGTAAAAAGAAAACCAAAATACAAAATTAAAAATTAAAAATAAAATAAAAAATATAAAATTAAAACCCACAAAAACATTTGCCTAGCATAGTATAGACATACATCACATTCACACACATACACACACACACACACACACACTTGTGGATCTATCCTGCCTTGCTCCATGTGTTCGAACTCTCTGCATACTTGCTTCTATACATCTTTTATGCAGAGTTAAAAATAAATTTTAACTCCACTTTCTGCGTGTCATTGTTTGATTGATTGATTGTGGGTTAATTGTTGATTAATTAGGGATTTTTAGCGGTCACCGAAGCGACCTCTGTGTTCCCGCCTTGTGTGGATCACAAGACCGTTAGAGATTCCTAGTTATCAAATGGCGCCGTTGCCGGGGAGCGGCAGCGTATAGGTCTCATTTTGATTGATTGTGATTGAAAGTTTACATCATTGCTAGTTTTATCTCTCTTGTTTTTGATATATATTGTTGAGCTTTCTAACCATCCTTTCTTGTCTTCTTGCGAGGGACTGCGGAGCAAGGCAGATCGCCTAGGGGATCCGGTGCAACCTTGGGAAGCGGAGTCGGCTTTCTTAGCCTAACCGACAGGAGGGAGCAGGAAGAGTGAGGGAGAGATTAGTTAGATTGCTTTTATTTTGATTGGTGAGAGAGAGATTCATTAAATTGTAATGATACAAGTACTTGGACACTCAGGACACTCGGGCCAAATTTCCAAGTGTTTGTTCACTTGGGGGCTCACCGCAGTTTTTGTCGTGTTTTCTACCGCTTGTCATTTTCCGGTTTTGTTTTCATTTTTCATTTCTTTTGTGGATTGAGCCCTTAGTTCTAGGCTTTTGCTTGATCGATTAGATTAGGTCCAAACACCCTAATAACCATTGCATGTACCTATAGTGCGTATTCGGACTTAGTTTAATTAAACAGTTAAATCATCATCTTAGATCCACCGCACCGCGAGCCCTCCCCATCAAGTGCTACTCTTGAACTCGATTTGTCGAGAAGAGGATGGGGGGGGGGTCTAGACCGGACTCTTAGGATTGAGGATTGGTGATTGACTTGTAGTTCTTCACGTTAGCAATTGCCTGCTTAGGACGATTTCCGTGTGCATATCGGCATATAGTATAGGTTTATAAATTCCTGCTTTGCATCCCGCATGGAGAGAGCTGTAAGTCACTGTAAGTCTTCTATCTTTGCATTCATCATTTAGGCACTAAGGTGAGATTTCCATCTTAGTGCCACTTGCATTGGCTTTTCCGACTCTATTCTCCCTCTGTTTTTGGATCAAATAGAAATCAAGAAGAAACAAAAACGTTAGGCGCTTGTTTGAATCTACTCAAAAGAAGCTATAACACCAAAAAAAATTTAAAAAGGGACTGCTAAGAAAAGTTTGACCTAAATAAAATTGGTAATTGGACTCATTGATTGGGGAGAGTCACACCCTCACTTGTATTCAGGTTGCATGGGAAGGTCTCCTTCCAAGTGAGTTGAGTGCTTCGTAAGGAATAGAGCCCAAATCCCAGCTTGTGGCTGCCTTGTGTATCGCCTGGATTTTCGAAGTATTGGCGCTTCTATCGTACGTGGATGAGTAGGGCTTGGTCAACATTGGTGACTCTCTATTGTGTAGAGCATCGACCTTGTCCGAAGTATCGAGCCTAGGCCACGCCTTCACGGGGGTGTCTGTCTCATCGTCTCGCGTCCGAGTAGGTTCTTGCACGCTCACGGGTGATTCCGTTGCGAGCGAGTTCCGAAGTATCGGTTTCGCCTATTGGCTTCCTTTCTCTATTTCTTTGGCTGAGTAGGGATCCAGGAAGGGTTACAAGGACCTCAAAAAGCGCAAGCTACAGGTTACACATGAGGAGGACAAGTACGGGATACTCTTCCGGTAGTACTCTCTCTCTTATAGGCGTAGCACTCTAAGGATTCGTTAAAAGATAAATGCCTGAATTCATTTAAAAGATACAAAGATAAAAGCCGAACCCTTTCGGCTTCGCGTCTTGAGTTGGTGAATCCCCTTGTCTTGTGTTTGATTGCTAGTTGAATCTAGGTCAAGATCAAAAATACCGCACAATCGTGCGCAATTTTGCCACCTTCCTCTTTTCTCAACCTACATCTCTCAAATAATCAAGACAATGGGACGGAGATCTCTTAGGCTGACCTTGTCAGCACCGCTATCCAGCACTCCTCCCTATTCATCTAGGACAACCTCGGAGAGTCCGCTCTCCGAGCGTGAGTTCACTTCCGCCCTATTCCCCCCTCGACCACCCTTCTCATTCTCCTTCCATCAGTCTAAGAGTTTCAGAATTTAGTGCATCACAGAGCTCAGAGCATTTGACGGCACCTGAGATGGGTTCTTTTGCCTTTTCAGAGAACCCAGTCATGGCAGACAGAGACCACCCAGATGAGCAGGAGCAACCTCATTTCCTATTTGATCAAGCTGCCATCAATAATTCACTTCTAGCATCCTTGGAGACCATGCAGAGACAAATCAGAGACCAAGGAGCATTCATGGGTGATATGATGCGAGAGCTGGCACAGATGAGAGAAGATCGAGAGAACAAAGCTACATGTGGTGGAGAGGATATACCCGTTGCAGAGGGAGGAGATCCAGAGGCTGAGAGACCACCACAGACGATCATGAGGGAATTGCACAATCCTGCCACATCCCTCACTCACTGATGGATCCGACTTCCTCCTATCCATGGAGACTTCGAGCTTCGCCCGCATACCATTCAGCTATTGCCCAAAATTCACGGGCTGCCGACCGAAGAGCCACACCTCCACTTGCAAGAATTTGAAATGATCTGTAGTACCATTCATGACAGGCGGATGACTTAGGACACAATAAAGATCCCATTCTCCTTGGTTGATAGAGCCGCATACTGGCTAAAACACCTGGGGAGGTCCGTCGACACTTGGGCAGATCTCCGGACTGCATACTTGAAGAAGTACTACCCTCTCGGCCGGACGAATGCAGCACGAGCCATGATCAGTAACTTCACAATGATCCCTAATGAATAGTTCCATGAGGCTTGGGATCGATTCAGAGAGCTCATCGACCGATGTCCACACCATGACATATCCAAGCCCAATCTGGTGAAGTGTTTCTTTTGTGGGCTGACACCGGAGCTGTAGGGGCTTGTAAATGCCTCTTGTGGTGGATCATACTTTTCCAAGGGTGAAGACGACGTCTGGGCCATCTATGAAGGCATGGCAGAAAACTCAACTGTGATGACCCAAGCCAGAGTCTACACACAGCAAAAGCTGCCCCAAGGAGGAGGATCATTTCAGAAGATCGCCCGCATTGATGCCGGTCCCAACACTCCGTCGGTAGCCGCAGCCCAATCCGAATCCGCCACAGCCGACATGGGAATCATAAGTGAGAAGTTGGACCGCATGGAGATCCTTGAGAAGAAGCAGAACTAAGATCTAGCCCAGATGGACCTTCTCACCAAAACGATGAGCGACTTGAAGACTCAAATTCTCTGCACTCAAGAGGCACAGACATATACTCCACAACCTCCCAGGTCACGAGCTGATCCGAGTAGTAGCAGCTCTACCCAGCACTCTGCCTCACACCGCCAGGTCAACCACATCCAGGTAGAACCAGTTCATCAGCTACCGTATTACCCTTCGCAGCCACCATCTCAAGACACTCAGATGGTGGTCTATCAGCCAGATCAGCCACTGGCAGTTCTGCCACCACCATCCTTTGAGCAGGACCCATTGATGGAAGTCAATGGGATTTGGTACGACCGGTACCCTCAGCTCGGGATTCGTCGTGATCACCCCGGATTCCGTTGGGGTAATGGTGGCTCCTCATCCCAGCAGCAGTCTCCCGCTCAAGGATATCAGAACAACCAACCACATCAACAGCAACCCCAATATGCCCAGCAGCAAAACCAGAATGGTCCTCGTCCAGCCTATCAGGGACAACAGTGGAGGCAACATCATTCGCCTCAGCAGTCGTATTCTCATCCTCCCCAGTATCAGTAGCAACAACCTCATTTCCAGCAGGGGAATACATCCGGTTCTCAGGCACCTGCCTTTGAGAACCCCGCATTAGATGACCTCGCCCGACTACTCTCTGAGCATCGGGAGTCCTACTGGCGAGACATGGATGAGTTCCGGCAGGAGGTGAAGGATTTGATTACAGGCAAAGCCGCCATACCAGCTCAGATTGAGCCCAATCCGAACAGTCTGAAAAGAAAGTCTGAGAAGGTACAGTTCACAGAGGGTGCCTCTCCTAGTGATTATTTGAGTAACATGCCTTCTTCTTTGTATGATGCTGATTTTGTGATTACTAGGAGCGGTAGGATGGTAGCCGGCGGCATCTCATCTGAGCGACAGCCACGTGCAGAATCCAGAGCGCTAGATGAGCATAGTAGCGATGCTAATACCGCTAATGATGATGTTGATGAAGGTGGCGCTGATGCCACCAAGGATGAGGCCGTCGTGACACCAGATGCAGACGGTGGTGCTGAAGCCACCATTTCTGATGATATGCCAGAGCGCGGTGCTGATGCCGTGAAGATAGGTGCCGGTGGTGGTACTGAGGCCACCACATCTACTTTTGTTGAGCTTCCATCTGTGGTGTTACCACCTTTTGTATCTCAGGACCGTGGTAACGAGAAAAGGAACAAAAATATGAATAAAGGAAAGGCTTCTGTGTATACTCCAGATCCATATGTGTTGCATGATGATGATTGTATGGATTCCATTCCTTCACAGGAACATGAACCTAGTCCTAGTCCTCCATCTGAGGAGGCCCCTACCATCCCCTTCCCAGAAGCACTCCGCCGAGCAACGGGGAATAAAAGAGAAAATCCCAAAAAAGATCAACAGGTAGAGTTCAACAATCAGATGATTGATCAATTCCACATTCAGCTGACTCTACAGGAAGCACTTGAGCACATCCCCCTCTTCAAAAAGAACTTGAAGGAGAAGACTATCGTCCGCAGGAAGAGGAGGAATCACAGAGATCAGATCCATGTGCTCACTCATTCCACTTGTTGCACTATTCAGAACAAACTGCCAGCCAAGAGACCAGATGCAGGAGCTTCCTATGTCAGATGCAAGATTCAAGAGCAGAAGATTGATCGTACTCTGTTAGATAACGACTCTTCAATTAACCTTCTTCCGGCAGCCTTACTCGACCGATTTGAGTTTGGTCCTCTTCTTAGGAGTAGGACAGTCCTTCAGTTTGCTGATAGGTCGACTAAGAGGCCGAAGGGGTTATTGAAAGACGTGGTCGTTACCATTCAGGGCCTGAAATTCCCCGTGGACTTCGTTGTGTTGGACATGGGGATCCCTGAGTCGGTAACCGATGCCCCCATCATACTCGGACGTCCATTCTTGGCCACAGCCAAGGCGGTGACCGATCGTGATAGTGGGAAGGTATGTTTTCGCGTATAGGGCGAAACCATACAAATAGAGACGATCGAGGAAACCAGAGCCAGAGAACTTGAAGGCTCGGAGCAATCCAGCGAAGCTGCGCAGATGACAGAGGAAGATCTAGACATCCACCAGGAGTGTGATTTTGTGATGACGGACGATGAATCTACTTGGACAGATCCTGTCACACAGACCCTCGCTTTGCCTACAGATTCACCATCTTTAAAGCTTATGGCGGTTGAGAGCCTGGAGAGCACACCCCCGGACGAGGATACACCTAAGGCTGACGGTGTTGGGACGAGTGCTGCTGATGATTTTCAACAATGTTCATCTAGTTCAGACCCCTCGGATCCAGACATTGATTGGGATGATTTTGATGACCATGTACGTTGTCTGATTCCTTCTGAGCCAACAACCATGACAGAGTGCGAGCCAGTGCAGTGTATTGATGATTCGACAGGCCACCCTTCGTCAGAAATTCATGCAGAGCGAGAGCTCTCCCATGCAGACCTGGTCGCCTTCACACAGACATATCAGAAGCCAGATCTGCCACCTCCCAGTTGCCCAGAACTGAAACCTCTGCCACAGTCGCTGAAGTATATATTCCTTGCAGGTGGGCCAGATATGCACCTAGTCATTATCTCAGCAGGTTTGACTGGAGAACAAGAATCTCGTCTGATGGAGGTTCTTGAAAGAAACCTCAAGGCGATAGGATGGAGTATAGCTGATCTCCAGGGGATTAGTCCGTCTCTGTGTCCCACCACATCTATCTTGAGGAGAATGCTAGGCCGTCGCGTGAGTTCCAGCGATGGCTGAACCCTAATCTTCGAGATGTGGTCATGAAAGAAATATCGAAGTGGTGGAGCACCAATTTTATCTACCCCATCTCCGACTCCAAGTGGGTTAGTCCATTACATGTGGTACCCAAGAAGACGGGTATCACTACAATTGTGAATGAGTCTGGAGAGGAGATCGCTACCCGAGTACCTACTTCTTGGAGGGTCTGTGTGGACTACAGACGTTTGAATGAGGCCACCAAGAAGGATCATTTCCCACTGCCATTCATTGATCAGATTATCGAGAGGCTAGCTTGGAAAAGTCATTACTGTTTTCTTAACGGGTACTCCGGATATAATCAAGTAGCCATTGCGCCCGAAGACCACGAGAAAACGACATTCACCTGTCCGTTTGGGACTTATGCTTTCAGACGGATGCCCTTTGGTCTATGTAACGCTCCAGCGACATTCCAAAGGTGCATGTTGTCCATTTTCTCGGATATGGTGGGTGATTGCTTAGAGGTCTTCATGGATGACTTCTTGGTTTAAGGCGATGGGTTTGATGCTTGTCTTGACAGCCTAGACCGTATGCTTCAACGCTGAATTGAGGTCAACCTTGTATTGTCTTGGGAGAAGAGTCACTTCATGGTAACTCAGGGGATGGTCTTTGGTCATATCATCTCCAACAGGGGCATGGAGGTCGATCCGACCAAGGTGGATATCATTAGAAAACTCAATCCACCGTCCAATCTGCGTCAATTGCGGTCTTTTCTGGGGCATGTCAGTTTAGGCTGACGGTTCATTCAAGACTTCAGTCGTATTGCCCGACCGCTTACTGATCTGCTGACGAAAGACACCGAGTTCATTGTAGATGATAAGTGTCTTGCATCCTTTGAGACTCTCAAGAGTATGGTTATTTCGGCTCCTGTCCTTCAGCCACCTGATTGGTCTCTCCCATTCGAGATCATGACGGATGCTTCTGATTTTGCCGTAGGGGCTGTGCTTGGACAGAGGAGAGATGGATTGCCGTTTGCCAGGGTGTAATGAGTACTTCGTTGAATAGGGGCCAGCGGGTCTCTCATCTTGGACCCTTGGGAAGGGTGGGGGAGGGCGGTGAATTCAGCAAGGATACATAGCTTGTAGATTCAGGTCTGTCAGGTTTCTAATTCGGCTATAGTATAGTTAGGCGTTGAACTACTCATTCTGGGAAAATCTGGGGAGTCTACTAGGGGGTGAAAATGCTACTTCTGATGTCCGCAAGCAGGGAACATCGGTATCAGCCTCAGTGGATTCCTCATAGGTCTCCCTCAAAGTCCACGGAAAGCAGAACTATACATTCACTACGCCAGCTAGACTTTGGATGCCGCTCAGCAAAATTATACTGTGACAGAGAAAGAGATGCTGGCTGTAGTCTTTGCTTTGGATAAGTACCGATCTTATATTCTCGGATATAGAGTGACAATTTACACAGATCACACCACCATCCGATACTTAATGGCCAAGAAGGATGCCAAAGCTCGTCTCACCAGATGGATCCTTCTGCTCCAGGAGTTTGATATTGAGATTAAGGATAAGCCTGGAGTTAAAAATGTGGTGGCGGATCATCTCTTCCGCTTAGAGAACCTCGAGGAATCTGATCCCAGCACACCTATCATAGAGACATTCCCAGACGAGGCGATCTTGGCGGTCGCCTCACTCCCATGGTATGCCGACTTTGTAAACTATCTTGTTGCCAAGACGGTCCCTCGGGGTTGGACCATGCAGAAACTTGAGACCTTCCTACCTAAGGCCAAGTTTTACCATTGGGAGGATCCCGTCCTTTATCATGAAGGAGGGGATAGCATATGGAGAAGGTGCATTCCTCAAGAAGAGCAACATAGCGTCCTCACCTATTGCCACAAGCTTGAGGCAGGAGGACATCATTCTGGGAGAAGGACATCACAGAAGGTGCTTCAATCTGGCCTTTGGTGGCCTACTCTCTTCAAGGATTCATATAAGTTTGTGAAGAGATGTACAAACCAAAAGATGGGAACCTACGGACAAAGAGACATGATGCCCATGCAACCCATTCACTTTTGTGAGGTTTTTGATGCATGGGGGATTGATTTCATGGGCCCATTTCCTAAGAGTCAAGGATTTGAGAACATTTTGCTCGTTGTAGATTATGTCAGCCGATGGGTTGAGGCCATCCCTGCCCGAGCCGCAGATGCTAAAACCGTGTGCAAAGTTTTGAGGAAAAACATCATTTCACGGTTCGGGGTACCTAGAGTTCCGATTTCAGACGGGGGGTCTCATTTCATCAATGATAAAGTCAGGGCCCTTGCAGACGAGTTCGACATTGACCATCGGGTTGCCATGCCATATCACCCTCAGACTAATGGTCTTGCCGAAGTATCGAATATGGAGATAAAGACGATCTTACAGAAGGTTGTCCACCCAGACCGAAAAGATTGGTCACAACTTTTGGACTCGGTCTTGTGGGCCTATCAGACCTCCTTCAAAAATCCATTAGGGACATCTCCCTTTCGTCTCGTTTATGGATAGCCGTGCCATTTGCTAGTGGAAATCAAGCACAAATCATTTTGGGCAGTCACTGAGTTACTGTTAGATCTCGAGAGTATAGGAGAACAGAGAAGAGCAGAGTTGGCAGCCCTGGAGGAACTGAGAGACACAGCCTTTTCGAGCAGCCTACAGTACAAGGAAAAAGTGAAGACATGGCACGATTCTCATATCAGCCATAAACAGTTTGAGCCAGATCAGCGCGTATGGTTGTTCGATTCCAGGCTGAAATTATTTCCATGGAAATTACAGAGCAAGTGGAAAGGTCCTTATGTGGTCAGGAAGGTACATGACAATGACAGTATAGACATATCCGAACCGTCATCTTCCTCTACCTTCCGTGTCAACGGTCAGTGCCTGAAGCTATATCTAGATCATTATCCGCCGACCGTTGAAGTTGCCCCCATTCTTCTGGTATGAGATGTGTTCTTTGACTCTGATCATTTGCATCTCGTACATGGTTATCACTTCAATCTTCCACTGTATAGATCCATCTGTTGATATCTTTTCTTCTTTTCTTCTTTTCTTCTTTTCCTCTTCTATCTCCTGTATCTATCAAAAAGGTGTCGCTCCTTGTAGACAGTTTTCTATACTTAGGATGTACTTTGTCCTAAGTATAGGGGGGTGTGCACCCCGAGTGATTCTATTCTTTTCGATCCTCTCCATTGTCTCCTCTTCTTGTCTATACTTAGGGATATCTTACCCTAAGTATAGGGGGAGACAATCTGAGTACGATCTGTTCATTCCCACCCTTGATACTCCCTGCTTTGTGTACGGTCTGCAATACTTAGGATTATTCGATCCTAAGTATAGGGGGGGCGGTCAACTTCTCATTCGTTGATTAATTCTTTCGTTTATTCTTTAGACTTGCCTATACTTAGTACGAGTTATGTTTTCTCTTTTCTCTCCGATCTATGAGGACATAGCTCAAGCTAAGTATAGGAAGGTCGTATATACTGTGTATATACTTTATCCATTACTCATACTTTCGTATTTTCTTAATAATGTGGCTAATAATTCATTAAAATTCTTAATAAAAAGATGTGATCATTCCTCAATCTTTTTTATTTACTGATTAATAAATCAGGTGAAAATAGTTTTTACAAAATGTTTGAATAATAGTTTGAAAATCCTTGTGAAAACTTTATTGAAAACTATTTGGAAAATGTTTTGTTACATGTTTTCAACCTTTGTAAAAATGTGTGGTTTGTAAAAATTTACTTTCTTTGTGTGAAATAAAATGTTTGAAAAATTATTTGCAAATGGTCTGAAAAATGGTTGCAAAAATATTTAAAAATTCTATATATATTCTTTTGAAAACCTTTGCAAAATGATTTTCAAATATGTGTACATGTTTGTAAAAACTGTTTGTAAAAATTATTTTGGACTATGGTTTTCAAAAAATTGTTTGAAAAACCTGTGTTAAATAAGTTTGAGGAATATGTACATCACATCAAAATCCACTATATATATACCTATAAAATTGACCACTTACCCTTGTAAATTCTTAAAATCCACTTCTTGTATATATAAGAAGCACCCCCATGTAAATATTTTAACCTAGTTTTTAGCCAAAATCTTTTGTTTTCAAAAATCCTAAAAAACATTTGCAAAAACTAAAATCCAAAAACATTTGGAAAATCTTTTTGAAAAATCTAAAAAAAATGCATATGCATCATCATCATTTTAAAAAAAAATCCATAAAAAGTTCAAAAACTTTGAAAATTACATCACAAACATATTTGCTGCATAGCATTGCATAGCATGAGCATTTTTCGGATTGAGTTTGATAGTTGAATGAGTCTAAGTAAAATCCGAAGATTGGAGCTTTGTTGGACCTTATATCTACCTAATTAACATGAACCTTATAGGAACTGGGTTTGAGGTACTTCAGGTCTAGTTGACTTAATTCTTTGAGGATCACGGGACTTGGTTCAATGGATTCTTGACTGCCTAAGTAGAGTATTTCGGAGCACAAGCACGACTCTTGTTGATAATGAACTAACTTGGACACTTGCACCTTTCACATGGCTCAACTCAGTTGGAGTGGTGAGGAGGTTGGATTTGCCGGTATGAGACGCACACAGGTGGAAACACTTGTCCTCCTCTAGGGAGGGAAGTGTTCCCCAACCCATCCAGTAATGATGAGTTTCTAGGATAGGAGATCGTGGGTTGCGATAAAGCTTCAAAAGAGGGATAATCTACTGGCTCAAGAGGAAAAACTCCCTATGTAAATGCTGCTGTGTATAGTATTTAAAAAAATGCAAAAGCAAAAACTCCAAAAAAAATGGACAGGTCTGTACAAAAATAAAAATGCCTGCCGGAGTGTACATATGTTGTAAAGTCAAATAAGCAAGCTTCAGCTTCAAAGTCAAATCATGTGAGCATGCAGCTAGATGACTTGACTACACTGGTCTTGCATCCCAGGATAGGTAGCTACACTGGCTACCGTCCATTCTTCTCTTCACCCCCTCCTCTTGGGCCGGTTGTCACTTGAACTTAGAAGGGAATACTCTGCTCCTTGAGGAATGAGTTGTTGGATTGGGGAATCATTGGGTTGTCATATTGGAGAAGTCAGTCTCTTGGTCATTTCAGTTGGGGAGAGCCACTATCACTTACACTGTACGAGTCAGATTCATAGTCGTAAGGGTTTGCATATGAGTTGAAGTATTTCTGACCTGGCTATTGAGGAGACTTGGACAGAGTTTTGGGATTCTCAAGGACTGTTGGATTTCAAATTCGGTTCTCACTAAGGTTCCGCCGGCACTAAAATTCCAAGGGTCCGACTTAAGCTCCAAACTTTGATTTTGTGAAGACAAGTTTGATAATCCAATTTAATCCACTTTCTTCTTTTTCTTTTCTTTCTTTTTCTTTCTACACTTATTGCATAAGTGTTTGCTAGGGACTAGCAAAGGTAAAGTACAGGAGGATGATGAAGCCACATTTTATCATCTTTATTCTATCATTTTGGCATCAAAAACTCTGGCAAATGCCTGTAAATAGCATTAAAACCAGCGTAGTAGCATTCATACATGTGCATCTAAATAGTGTTAAAAATAATATAATTAAAACCAAAATTATAGAATAATTAAAAGAAAAGAAAAGGAATAAAATATTGTAAATATTTTATGACCCAGAACCCCGAGACCTAGGCATCTTGATGAATATGTCGACAAGGAATGAAGTAGGGGGAGATAAGGGTCAAAATACAATAAACATTAATTCATTCTTTATTCATTTTGGGACCTATTTTTGGTTCCACTTTTTATACCTCAAATAAAGAAACTTTGAACTTGAAAGTTGTAGATAATTTAATAAATAAAAATACAAAATTTATTTCACTAAAAAAAATTATGTACAGATAAAAAGTTGTGGTCTGAGTAAGATTCCAAAACTCCAACTTCTCAGACCCGTATCTTGCAAATAAAAACTCTAAACGTACCAAACTCACCTTTAATTGTATATAGCATAAAATAATCTATTTAATGGAGGTGGTTTCATATTTTTCGGAGTTATGGTTTGAAAGTTGAGTTTTGGACCCTACTTGTATACTTGTACGGATTAAAATATTCAATTTATTATTTATTCATTATTTTTGCATTCTTATATTTTTATAATTTTATAAATATTACTTATAATGTTTTTGTACATTGAAATCAGAAGAAAAACCTAAAAGAAAACTCAAAAATAAAATACACGTAAATAAAATACATAGGTATTATACCTATATTTATACCTATACAATACCTACTTTTATTTTATTAAATACACAACACAATTCAGAAAATTTAAATAAAAATACAATTAAGTGTATAAAAGTTTATTATTATTTTATAAAATCATAAATAAAAACTAATAAAATTAAAATACACAAAATAAAAATAAAGTAATAAAATACATAGGTTTATGTACCTATATAGGGCTAAAAAGACAACTTGTAAAAATATACTTCATAAAAATAAATAAAAATCACTATACAATATTTCATAAAAAATAAGCATTTTTTTATTTTATAATTACAAATTAATAAAATCATTATCTATTTTTAATAGATTTTAGAAAATCTTTTTCCAGGGATTTTCCCGGTTGGTCCACGTGGACCAACCAGGTGGCCAGGAGAGTTGACCTCGGGTCAACTCCCTGGTCTTAGCCCTGTGCCTCTTGTCAGACCTTCCCGAGATCCGCTCTTCTCGATATTTTCGCCATCAGTGCATTGCTCGAGAGAAGAGTACGTCTTCATGAAACTTGTTCCCTGTAGCACCAAGATCTTCGTCGGCCTACCAGATCTTCCTAGATCTTCTTCGCGCACCCGTGATCCTACCTCGAAGTCCGCTACCTCGCCACTCTTCAAGTAACCACCTGCGACCTCCATTTTCGATTTTGAACCCCATTTGTCTAGTCTTTCGTCCCCATTTCACCCGCCTTGGATCCCTTGAGGTGACAGCTCCATTTAGGGCTTCTTCGAGGTGGCGGAGCGGCGAGTCCCGGGTGTTCCATCAACCTCCGGCCAACTTCCGTCGAGGTACTTTAACCCCGATCCCCCAGGCCCTTGAGGTGTTGTTTCCTCTTAATTTTTCGTGCATTCATTTTGTCATCGCATGTAGATTAGAAATCCCCTACCAAGTAAGCATCTCATTGATCAAATCACGTTATCCAATCCCCCACGCCGGAGCGCATCTCCGACGAGTTCACACATCGTCGTTCACTCCTCCTTGAGAGCCACAGGAGGTCGAGGCATTTTGCCCTCAACCTCCTTAACAATTTTTGCAGGTCCAGGAGCTGCAATGCATATCTGTGGCTGATTTTGAAGGCCGGCCGAGGTTCCTGGAGCCCCGTTACTCCGCCGACCTCGTGCCGCCTCTCTGAGCTTCGCCAGAGAGTTTTGTTGCCCTCAACACCTTGAGGAGGACCAAAAGAACCCAACTGACCATTTTGGAGCACTAAAGACCGTCAGAGAAGGAGGATCGAGCCTGAGAAACCTCGCTGCGGTGGTGTTCTTCCCCGTTCGTCCACCTGCCTCCGCAACCGTCGGATCGAGCTTGTTCTTCGTGAAGCACAACCATCATCGGATTGAGCGTTCCCAGCACCATTCGATCATCGCCCAGATTCTAATCTAGAACGCACATCCACGAAGCGGTATTGTGCAAGGAGATCACGCCACATTTTCAAGTGAAGATCCCCCGCCGTTCAATCTCCTTAGCGAGGGAATATTGCAAGTATACCCCTCGCTCTTTTGTAATTTTATTTTAGTCCATAAAATTTAAATGGTAGTTTTAAATATTTTGTAACTTTTATAATTAGGCCTTCGGACTTTAAGGATTTGCAATTGGGTCCTCTACCACGTCACCTCACGTGACCTGTTCAGGTGAGGTGTGGGGCTTTTTGCAGAGAGGCCTTGGCCTTTTATTTATTTCGTTTCATTACTCTAACTTTTAGTTTAAGTGTAAAAACTTTGGAAATATTGCAAGTGAGCCCCCAGAGGTTTTTGATATTACGAACAGGTCCCTGCCAGGCGTGTGCAAGTCACACGCCCTGGTGGACTTTTTGCAGGCATACCCTCCTGGGTTTGAGAATTTGGAATTGGTCCTTTAAAATAATTATTCAGTATGATATTTGTTGGAAAATTGCATGTATGCCCCTGGATGTTTTGATATTTGCATATATACCCCTGTCAGGACATATATTTTTGCTTGCTTGCTCCATTTATTTCATGCATCATATTAACTCTAAAAAATCACCAAAAATCACATTAAGCTCTTGTTAACTTGCACTTTCACGCTCTATTTTTGCATTTGCAATTTATTGCATTTTAGCATTTATTAAAAATCAAAAACATGCATTTTTCTTACTGTTTGCATTAGAGAATCCATACAAATTATAAAAACATTTTGAAAAATTCCAAAAAATTACCTATTGTGTATTTTAGCTATTTTAGTGTCAGTCCAAAAATCACTAAAAATTTCAAAAAGAAAAACTTTAAAACTAGAAAACCCTAAAAATCTTCATAAAAATCTAAAAAATCATAGAAAAATCAGAAAATATAAACTCAGTTGCTGTGTCTTCCTTATTTTATTGCCTATTTTTTAAAATTAATTTGAGGAATTTTGGATACTGTTTAGTATTTTTCATCCTCTTTTTGATTTGGGCCAGCAACCTAGTCCATTGTTTTCTTGTATTTCAACTTTTAAGAAATACCAAAAACATTCTGAAAATTCCCCAAAAATCACAAAAAACATCTTAACAATATAAAAAGACCAAAAAGATTTCATTTCCTGATTTTTGACTATTTTTACCCATTTTTATAAATACCTTATCACTTCCTTTCCTTATATTGTATATATATCCTAATTTGAAAAAGAAAACATAAAAATATAAAGTATAAAAAGAAAATACAAAATAAGTAAAAAGAAAGCCAAAATACAAAATTAAAAATTAAAAATAAAATAAAAAATATAATTAAAACCCACAAAAACATTTGCCTAGCATAGTGTAGACATACATCACATTCACACACACACACACATACACACACACACACACCACACACACACACTTGTGGATCTATCCTGCCTTGCTCCCTGTGTTCGAACTCTCTGCATACTTGCTTCTATACATCTTTTGTGCAGAGTTAAAAATAAATTTTAACTCCACTTTCTGCTTGTCATTGTTTGATTGATTGATTGTGGGTTTATTGTTTATTAATTATGGATTTTTAGCGGTCACCGCAGCGACCTCTGTGTTCCCGCCTTGTGTGGATCACAAGACCGTTAGAAATTCCTAGTTATCAGTAAGTTCATGCGAAGTCACCAACATTTCTTTTGTATTTCTTGTCCCTTCTTGATGATTATTTCAAAAGCCAAAGATTGATCAATAGAGATGAGATGTCATCCCAATTTATACCCCATTTAAAAAAGTTACAAAGAAAATTGCATCTCTAGATCCCAAGATATGCATTAGTGGGACATACACTGCATCATGTTCTTAAAATATAAATTGCATGATCTAAACAAATTAATTATTGGATTTTTTGTGCATTTTGTATTATCTAAAAGAAATGTATATAGTTGGTACCAAGTAATGTCCATTGAAAGTGATAAAAGAATGATAGCATGAAGATATATTGCAATACACTTGCATTATTTAACAATGAATCTAAATTTTCCCTAATGTATAAGGACCATAGTTCGTACTAGTTTTGAATCTTGGTGGCCTAGTGCTTTTGTCTCTTCTGCAACCATTATGGAATCTATGGTAGGGGAGATTTATACATATGTCTTAATCATTTACCATCGAGTCTTATTTTGGAATATTAACTGATGATGTGGAACTTATCCAATAATAGATACATGCTATTTACTTGAGATTTTGTGATCACCAATAAGATCTGAAAACTTTGAAGCATGCACATATGACACTGTAATGTACAACCATGGTTCTACTTGCATAGAGGGCTAAACTTTAAATAAATGAAGTAGGAGAATATAAGTACTACATTTACTCTTACAGATTCTGAGTAATCTCTTTGTGATATTACATGGTTATGTTAAATATCTGAATACCTTTTTAGTTTTCTAAAATGGATTATATTGTGGTGATTATAATTTCATGTGTAGGGACATTTCATAGTGATTGGGTAGTGGATTAGTTTCCACCGAGGGAGGGGCATGCACTCTTTGAGCCTCAAGTAGAAGCCTAGATGACAACGATCCCAACTGTTATTCTAACTGCGATGGTTGGAGGATATGTTGCTTGGCACACCGAGGTGCTAATATGATAGTATTGGATTTGGAAATTATGTGCTTTAGACCAATGCTTGAGTGCGGGACAAGTATCCATGGTTGGTGGTCTAGTGTTTCGCTTGTTAGCTGAGAGTTAACACTCATGTATTGGCTTGTGTAGGCCACATTGGTTAGTGTTCTGAGTGAGAGCACTAAGAGGAGAGTATCGAGAAATGTTATTACATTAAATTGGGAATGGGACATGAATCTCCTGTGGATAAGAATTATTTGGTTGCCGCGATGATTTGTAGGTTGGAATAAGTAGCATCGGGAACTGGGACTAAGTGGACGTATTGAGAACTTAGTTAGGATGCATTGTACCCCACCACATGCCTACTAATGCAACCCAACCCTAAGAAATTCTTTTTACCTTAAAGTCACAGTGCGAGGTCTCAACTAGACCAAGACCACATACTATCCAAGAATCTTCATTACTCATATCCATATCTAATAATAATTAAAATGTAATTCTTGTGAGATCGGTTACCCAATTATTTTCTTTTGCACACATAAGTTATATCTTTATTATTGTTGTATATTGTTACATTGTGCTTAGCAACTTTGCTCATATAGTACCTTTGTGTGAATCCGCCTGTTCATAGTTGTGAGCAGCTTTGGAGTCACCACTTTTTGTGCAGCTACATGGTACTTTTTACGGTATAGTTATTGGTAGTAGTTTTTTCTGTCTTTCCTTATTTGTAGCATTTTAAGAGGTAATTGCATGTATAATGTATGTTAGGACACATTTCTTTCATGCATACATTTATATTTTGTGGACATGGATGTACATTGCAAATGTAATGGATGGAAATGGAAAATGGAATGTGAATGTGAACAAATCAAGAAAGGAAAGAAAGTTTTAAATTCTAATGTTTTGTGATATTTTCTCCTGCTTATGTGTATGTCTCGTGATTCAAATGTGGAATGTATGTACGTGGAATTGGTTTGCCGAGTACCCAGATTCTAGGGGCACGAGGGCGTCAGACCGTTTTTGATCCAAGGCGAGGATAAGGAGGGTTTGGGTCAGTTTCACCTTCATCAGAGCTCCTCCATGTGATTTTTGTTCCCAAGAAATCCAAGTTAGATGAGCTGTTCTATCTTATCTTTTTCAATTCGTATAGTAATCAATAGTATAGCCGTGTATTTTATTTCACTTAATTTCATGAAAGTTTGCCTAAAATCCAAAAAATATCTCGCTAGAGTATTAGGGTCCAACATCTGCTCCCGTTGTTTCCAAATGTATCTCAACACAATCTTCACCCCATAAGCTTCCTCATCGCATTCTACATTTTCTTGACTCATCCGAGCCACCTAATCTCGCAAATATCAAGAGATCAGGTCTCTCTCTTCTGCCATATGTCAGAGACCTCCACCCTATCCATTTTCCCATATTTTTGGTAACCCTTGGGTTGAGGGACTCTATCCCTGAGCCCTGAACCTCTTGGAGCAGGACAAAATGTATAATGACTTCATTTGGAGGATTTTTGGTTTAGAATAATAACTCAACTAAACCGAGCTCCAAGCCTCATCCGGTGATTCCTAGACTTTTTTTTGTACCGACAACAATGGAATTCCGATAGTTACCTCTTGATCTTCTGAGGTGGTCGAAGGACAGAGATAATCCAGATTGAAGAAACCAAGGAACTCCATTCTTCCATGTTCTTCCTAAAGTGTAGTAGCCGTCTGATGAAGTCCTCGCCCCAGTTTTTATCACACCTATTTAAATATGAAGAGCCATAGGCACCGTATCTAATCCATATCGAACCTTAGTCATCCATCATCAAAGTGGTTTGTTTTAATCTTGGTCGCTCAGGGTTATGTGAAGTCAAGTGGAGTATCGTCCATTATCTGATTGAGAACATTCGAGGTATATTGCATATTTATCCCTCTCATTTAAAAGGGTCTCCCATACTATATTTTATTATTTAAATATATATTTGTAGTGTGATATTTTTGTAAAATTTGCATGTGGACACCCACATTATATTTTATTTGTATATTAGTCCAATGTTAGGTCACCTCAGGTGGCTCTCCACGTAAGGTGCCTGGTAATTTCAAGGGACACCCCATTTTTATTTATTTCATTTTGGTCACATATTTTGTAAATTTGAGGTAATATTTTAGGTAATTTTGCACTTTTATATATGAACTTTTCAATATTTGCATTTATAGCCCTATTAGTAGCAAATTTTTGTAATTTTAATTGCAAACAATGCATGTATGTCCCTTGGCTTTATTGTTCAGTTATTAAATGCACGAAAATATTATTATAATTGCAATCTGGTCCTAATTAATGTATAATTTCTTTCTTGTATTTTTTGTGTATTAAATATTTTCATTGGGCTAAAAATTATAGGAAATATATATTAGTTGCTTGGCCCCATATTATATCACATATATTTTATATGGTGTATTAAAGTAATTTTCTTGATTATTAAAAAATAAAAAAGATGTTATTTTCTTTTGTTTAGCAATTAAATATCTTTAAAAATTACAAAACATCTTCAAAATATCTAAAAAGATAAAAGTAGGTTTATTTTGTTAGATTTTAACATCTAACAAAAACTGTTAAAAATACAAAATCCTAAAAAATTACATAACCCTAAAAACCTAATAAAAATTGCGAATATTATAGAAAATTCAAAAGAATATGTTTTATGTTCCTAAATATTCATTGAGATATATAGTAAACACTGGAATTAGTTTAGGATTACTGTTCTATTGATATTTATTTCTAAACCCCTAAAAAGGTCATTGGATTTAAAATATTCACTATTTTGTGTATTTTATTATTTAAAATCCCTTAAAAAGCTTCTTATTTCCTATTTTTTGACTTTATTTTGATACATTTAAAAATCATTCTATATATAGCTTATATCTAGTAATCTATATTATTATCTTCATTATTATTATTATTTATTTAAACTAAAAACTAAAAAATTATAAAATTTAAAAATTAAAAATATAAATATTCAAAACAATTTAAATTTTAAGATCATTAAAAACCCATAAAAATCTAAAAAATGGGAAAATAAATAAAAAACAAGATAACTAAAAATCAATAACATGTATTAATTAAGAATAATCGATAATTGTTATATCTATCCCCGTTAGGCTTCCTTAATTTCGATACTCTATCGTACTTACATAAAATACACTTATTGTAGAGTTATAATAATTGTTGGCTGATGCACACATTGTTTCACATTGATTGTAGGTTGATTATTGATGACACATTATTGATCGCCACAACGATTACCAGCTTATCTTGTTAGCTCGGTAGATCGACTATCTGTGTCCTTCAATAGTGCATGAAGATGGTTGATGTCTTGTGATAATATGGAGATGATTAAATGGATCTCACGATTTGATTTTTTATAGAATAAAATGGGAGAAATTAGGATGGGGGAGAAATGAGTATACATGGAAGATAAAGAATATGGTCGGCGGGTGATCGAGGCTTGGGTGTGAAAATTGACGATTTAGTATCTTTTCTTGATGTAATCAACATGGTTGTGAAGCTTTAGTAGCACTTAGAGGAGGTTTCAACACAATCAATGATCATAGATCTCACTAGGGATAGAACCTCTTTCGCCACTTGACTTCTATATCTATCTATCACACACAAGGGAAGATATGTAAAAATGACATCCTCATCGATGGTTTTGTTCACAAAATGGTGGTTGGAGCGGTGTTTTAGACCAGTGATGTATTACACACGTGAAGAGGATGATGGAGATGGAGGAGTTGAAGTTATTGAGCGATGAGAGATCTTCATGATGGTATCCGAATTGATAGGATATGACACATGGATGGAAATGGTAAATGGGAGAAGTTCACCTGTGAAAGGGTGTGATGACTTTGGTGTTAAATACTAGTGGTTGATGATGAAGCTCCACCCAACCACAGTGGAGATGGAGGCGCGAGTGGAGAAATGTGGATGCTTGATCATTTGATCAAGCAGTCCTTGATGAGGTGGTCATGGAGCGTTGAGACTTGTTTGATCACCATATTAGATTGTGGAGACTAAATGTGTGGACTAATAAAAGGCTAGGTCATATGGCTAGCTAAGAAGAGGTTACCTGGCTAATGAATCTATGATTGATCACTCTAATTAGTTAAAAAAAAGCTCTATCCCAAGCAATTAGATGCATTCAAGTGTTTATAACTCATAAATAACATTCTTACACTTATAAGTAATTTGCATAAATTAGCTATTCATTTCGCATTCATATTCACTTGTAAATTTTCACCTAATTTCATTGACTTGAAACCAACTCCATTGTATAAATATCACTAATATCATTAAAATTGATCAATACAAATTCTAGAAAATACTAATTTGTATATAAATGAAATAAACCCAAACCTTTTGTTTGAGACAGAAAAGCTGTAAATTCATGATATATCTTACATACAATGCCCATATTCACCGTACTCACTTTTGAATAAATACGCATTCACTTATCTACAAAGAAAGACCAAATTCAAAAGAATCAGACTTCATTTGTGAAACACGGATTTGGGAGCGCCATGTATATTGTACAAATTTACTAATTTTTGAGTTTTTATTTCATGTACGTATTTAATTTTTTCTAATTTTTTATTTCTTGATTTCATCTTATTTTCAAGCTAGTTACATAAAAAATATAAAAACATCACAAAAGCCATAAAAAGATGAGTTCTGATTTTGTATAGTCAGTCAAATTGACCTGTATATAATTCAAATCCCTATTTATTTCGGACTTTTCTTAATTCATATAATTCCAAAAAAATACAATTGTGTCCACTGAATTATTTTACATAATGTTTAATTTTCTGCAAGCATTTATCTATTTACAGGAAATTAAATAAAAATGCAAAACTAAAAATGGTATTTTATATTCGTAGAATATAATTAAAAAGTGCATAACTTGCACATATGATTTTTTTGCATTTGAATCCTTTATGAACACTCTAGAATACATGTATGGCTACATTTTTCAGTTTGGGTATTTTTATATTTAAGGTCATTTGCTATTTTTAATCCATTTTTATAAATTCTACATTGGTAAACTCAGTCAACGTCCATGTGTTAGCCACACAACGGTCCACCTCAGCCTCTGGTCAAGCCACGTCATCCCCTGGTCAATCCCTCTTTGTCCTCTAGAGCTGCCAACATAGATCATTAGATCAAGTTTGATCTAATGTCCCCAATTACTCCACCTTCCTTTCAGATCCCTCATATGTCATGCACGTGACGACCTCCCAATTGTTGGATTAAGCCACTATCCCACAATTCTGCTATCTCCTCTTACCTGTAGTCGCTTCCTCCAAATGGCCAAGTCAAGCGAGTGGTTGAACTTCATCGCCAACACTCACACCTACAACTTTCTTGTCAGATCCTCTCTACCAAACTAATGATCGATCCCCTATCCATTTTTGTCTCTTCCAACAACTTGAAAAATAAAACCCATCTCCAGATGAATCCTTAGCCTAATCCCCCATTGCCAACAACCATCAACGGATCAATGAAAGTCCTGATCTCACAACAACTATAAAGAACCACCTTGCAAAAATAATAATCCTTTTTATCTAATCCCCAAGAAACCTTTACCAAGCCACCATAGCCCAACAGCCGAATACCCAACTCCTTGCCATTCTCCTCCTACACCTAAATGACGAATAACCAACCCACGACTCCTACTCCTATAGAACCCATTGTCCTCTTTATCCCTATCCTACAGCAACCAGAAAGACAAACCCAAACCATCTCCTATGTCTCACTCTCTCTTCCTAATAAAAATCTCCCCCCTTTACCAAGAATAAGTATCAACTGATCCGTCGTTCTCTTCTTTATACGAGAGAGAGGGAGCGAGTTGAGGGACAAGGACTGGTGACAAAAGTCCTGATGAATCCCCATTCATCACTCTTTTTCTTTTATTTTAGCTAGATAATTTAACAAAACACCATGTATATGATTGTATATACAATAAGATACCAAAAGGCATGCATTTGTTAATATTCAATAATTAGCATGCATTTGTGCAAAAATAAAAGAATAAAGAAATAAAGAAAAAGAAGGAAATATTTAGAATAAATATTGAGTGACCTGAACCCAAGAGAGGGCCCAACATATGCCTGACTGCCAAATAAAACAGGTAGAGAGAGATAGGGCCACTCATCCTTGTACATATCCCATATATATATGTATATAAATAATTTATTTTCCCAAAAATAAAAATAAAAATGTTTTTCTATTATTTTTTATATATTTCTAAAAATAAAACAAAAATGAGAAAAATAAAATAAAACCCAAAATAAAAATCATTTCTCTCTCTACAGTGTACATCTACCATGTATATATGTGTATCTATCACTATTTATTTCACCCTTGTAAATATACCATAAAAATAAAATAAAAACTATTTTGTACTCTAAATTTTATGTTGTAAATTAATAAAATATAAAATTAGAGTATTTATACAAAAATAAACAAAATAAAAATTAAAATAAAAAAATAAATATTTTATACATCCATATAATGTAATATAATGTATATACCTCTATTTATTTTTCAAAAAAAAAATAAATAAAAATCACTAAAAAATAATTTGAAAATAAATAAACATTTTATGTTGAATTTATTTTTAAATAAAATCATTTTTGATTTTTAAATGATTTTACTAATCTTTTTGACCTCGGAATTACTTGATTGGACCATGGGGGACTGTTGACCTCGGTCAACTACTGCCCCAGGACCACTTGTGCCCAAATCCGTTTTTTACTCCACTTTCTCCAAATTCTCTGGACCGGATCTTGGCCCCTTTTGCCCCGATTTCTTTGCCCGACCTTTCCCTTGGATCCACGACCCTCGCGGATCCCTAGGGAAGGTCGGTTATTTCTTGGTTCGTGTGCCCATGCCCGTTCAACCTCGTCACCTGGAGCTGCGTATAAAACCTTCCATTTGATTCCCAGCTCAGTAGCTCGCACTGCAAGTCTTTCTTTTGCCCTAGAGACCTTCCCCTAGGTGACAGCTACCGGAAGCCTCCTTTGGTGGTCGGAGAGAGCGAATGTAGCCGCAGCTCAAGGCACGTGACCGGAGCACCGCCACGTTCGAGCCTCCCCGCCCGCCGCACCATGGTCGAGGCGACGACCTATCTCGCCGCATCTCCCTAGAGCTAAGGATTGTTCTTAGACCCTCAAGTAGATCCTTCATTGATCGTAGTTCTATTTTATCGCAAACCCTTCATCGGACCTCCACTGGCTCCGATCCAGTGGTCGGAGCTCCATCGACCATCTTCATCCGCTCAGATCGACTCCTCGTTCCATCATCACCCTTCCCCTATAGTATGATCATCCCGGTATTGGCTATCCGAGCCGAGTTGGGCTCGGTTACCTCCGTCGCCTTTGTCGGAACCTCCCTTCACAGTTCCCCATCGCTTCCCGTAGCTTTTTATCAAATAATCCTCGCCGGAGCTTTCCTTCGAGAAGAAACTTCCATTTGTAGGTCAGAGCGTGCGTGATTACTCCCGTCTCGCCTTCCATCCACCTCGCCGGAGCTATCCCAGGTCGTATACCCTTACCTAGAGATCTGACTGGCGGATGCTTCATCCGCCACCGCCACCCGACGCGGAGGAGCATCGCGAGTCGAGCCCTTCCTTCGGATCGTTCATCAGCTGCACGAAGCGTCACTAGTCCTCCGGCGAACTGCGCTGGGGAGGAGTTCCTCTAGATGCCTCCTCCACCGTTGGATGTCGCCTCCATCCCATTTGCCATCTGGACCGTCCAGCACCGGCTCGTGCTAGACCATTAGATCTGACATCTAACGACCACGTACACCCCATGTTTGAGATCCTGTCAGAGCTGTTGGATGCGCCAGCCGTCAACATCATCACCGTACGTCTCCAACGATTCACCGCCTGCCATCTGTCACCCACGTGACCAGCACACTTGGTCTGGGTAATTTGTGCCATCTTCCCTGTAGTTTCTTTATGTTTTTATTTAGTCTGTAAAATAAATATAGCACTGTGGACTTTTTTCACTATAGCCCCTGTAGTTTTTAATATTTGCTATTTAGTCCTGTTTGTATGGGTGCACGCGCATGGTCACGTGCCTTTCTGTGACATTTGCATATTTTCTCATTGAATATATGGACGTTATTTTTGATGAAATAGTTTCTTTATTTACATCCATACCCGGGTACGTGGTTTATTTGGACATGTGCTGAATTAATTGTGAAAAATACAGTAGGCTCCTTGGACTTTTCATGCGTGTTATGTTTTAGTCCTCGGAACTTGTTTTTCTTGCGATTTAGTCCCTATGTGTTGTATGCCTGTGATTGGTTGAATAAAATATCAAATCACATCTAAATTTCATGAAATTTTGACACTCGGCTCCTGCCACGTTGTAAAAATTTCTTTAGATTTTCGGGCCCATTTTGTTTTCATTTTTTATTTTTAAAAATTCAAAAACCCAAAAATTTGTGATTGCCTAAATTGGAAAATCAACTAAAAATACTAGAAACACTCTAAAAAATCTAAAAAAATTACTGTTGGCTTATTTTTGTTGTGTTTTTGATTCTATCCAAATTTTGTTTGATTTGTAATTATAAAAACCTAAAAATTGAAAAATACTAAAAAAAATTAGAAAATATTTAAAATTTCATAAAAAATAAAAAAAAGCAATTTCAGTTTTTGCAGTTTGTATTTTGTTTCTAGTTTCTCGTAAAATTATTATTTGAATTTTATAGGTTATTTAGATATTTTTAAGTAGCCTTTTGATTCTGGCTGCACAATACCCTTAAATTTTTGCTTTATTTTATTTTTATAAATACCATTAAAAATCATAAAAACCTGAGAAAAATACCAAAAACACCTGAATATTTGCAAAATCCAAAAATGTTTTTATTTTAATTTTCTTACTTGGTTTGGTTTGTTGAATAATTGTTAATTTATGCCTTTTTCCATTCTCTTACATATTTTCTTCTGAATATTAAAATCACAAAAAAATTAAAAATCCACAAAAAATACTCATATTTGATTTCCTACTACTTTGTGGCCATCGCATTCCGTGCTCCTTGTGTTCGACCCTAGTAGCGATACCAAGTAAAATAAAATAGCGAGACCGCTGTTTTCGACATGATTGTTTGATTTCATTTGGTGGTCTTCTTTTTCTTGTTGAGTCCGGCCAAAGGGGTTGAGGTCGCAACGACCATTGATACCTCTTTACCTTAATTGTGAAACCCTCAATTTTAGCCCCACAACGTTGTCAAGTTGATGATAATAAAATAGTTGTGGTCCAATAAGAAATTAATGAAAAATCCAATTTCGATCTGATTGTAGCATATGATGACTTGTTGGATGTGTATCGTCATCAAGATTCCAACGCATCTGAAATTTTTCAAATCGGATATCGGATGAGTGAGATATTATAATTTTAGTGAGGATGGGTCAAGTCTGAATTTGTCATACGGGATTTCAGCGAGATCCATTTAAGAGATCCGCCCAACCCCGATTTTTTGGATATAAAAGACCCCATCGGTTGCTCTCCCACCCTAGCCACCATACACCATCTCCCATCTTTCAATATCATCGGAGCTCCGTCGAAGCGTCGTCGAAGGGGACGAATCACTACCATTTTGGAGAGGAATTTCCCCAATCCATCCTCTACACGGATCGAACACTAGAAATGTAAGATCATCTCTCTCGCTCCTTGTATTTCAATATTTTGTTGTGGGTTAGATCTAAGAAAGGGATTATTTTGATTTATAGGATTTTCATGATCATGATAAAACATGGAATTACTTAGAACAGATATATGACGTTGAATGCACGGACAACTTATAGGTACGGTCCCCTCCCCTTTTCTTGCAATTTTTTCGCATTTCATATGTCCCATGGACCCTCGTGTCCCTCTTGCTGGATTGGGTTTCCCCCTTGATGTGGAGAGTGTTGGTTGTTCATGTTCCCATAGATTAAAAGAGAAGTTTGTTAAACCATAGATCAATCAAACACATACAACACGACCCTGAGGTTTTTGCATCGAACTTCATCATATTGATACATCATCTTAGGAAATCTAAACATATATCATGATAGCACAACATGTGGTATGAGAGTTTATGAATTAAATTGAAATGATGAAATTTTGGTATGGAAATTAAGTTGGAGTATTTCCGTTGGAATTGAGATACATACGTTATGTGTAACGGAATTCGAAAAGTTAATTTTTTTGGTGCACTGTGATGGATTCGATGTATAACGGACTATATGATGTTATGAAAGAATACATATATGGAATTTTCGTTATTAATGTTTATATTAGAAACCATCTATACAAATACCCATTTATGTGATATGCGTTCCACTTACTTCATGGTGTAAAACTTTTTATATATGGCTGAGACTTCTCCATGCTTTCACAGTTATCATGTCCCCTATCTACGTTTTTTTTCCATCTCTAAATAAATGATAAAGTTAATTACTTTAAATGGTTAACGTTATTTGATATTATTAATGTAAGAATTTGTTATTGTATTTTCATAATTACTGTAAGGGAAGAATGCACTTCAATGGAATTTAAAGATGTTAGTCTACGCATAACATTCATTAAACTATCAATGGGAAAGAATGATCACATGGCACGTCTATTATTTTGCCTTTCTAACAGAACTAATCTAAGGAATATGTATACTATCTCTTGATTACAACTTCATAATGGTTTACACATTTAAATTGATTCTCTTACTAAGTGGTAGAAATGCAATGAAAACCACATGTGGTTGCCTCCTTCTCGTGCAATATATATTATGTCCGTACTATACATACAAATCTTTGATATGTTAACTTCCGATCTTAATCTTTGTATATGTGAATACTATACTTGCTACCCTATAATATTTCCCTAAAAGCTGAGTGAATCCTGAATTAACAAGTTATGTAGATGGATACATGCCTCATGCCTACATCGTATCCATCATCTAGATGAATACATATCTTCGCAAAATATTATAGGACATTGATAAACGTCCCACACCCTATGTTAATTCGGTCAAATTAATGGTCCAAATTAATTTTAAGTGTTCGTTGCAGTCGGACACGAGAGGCTAATCAAAAACCACTATTAATTAATGTCAAGTTAATTTCAAGCGGCAGATTTTTTTTACTTGGTGGAAGTCCAAGGTCGAACTCAGCGAGGCATCTGTCTCCTTAGGTCAACTTTTAGTAAAATCCAAGTGTGAGATTTTCGGAGGGAATATTTTTGGTCTTTTCGAGTTTTTTATGCAATACACTTGCAAAATCAGGCCAAATTAAATGTTAATTCAGAAAGATGGTTAAATTAATTCCAAAAATTATGAAACTTGGCCAGATTATGAAATGGGATGAAATTAAGCTACTTTAATTTTTTTGTAATTTTTAGACACTAAATGAATTTACTGTGAATTAAATATGCTGACATGGTCATTTTCACTATTTAATTTTTAATAAATAACAAATCACAATTTCTTCAAGAGACAAAATTATCCTAGATATCACTAATGATAAGGAATCCAGGAAAATGGACAGATCTTAATTTCAATGTGAAATGAATTTATTAAAATTAAATTGAGAAAATCACTCAACAATTTATTTAGCCTCGATATGTGTGCAAATGACATGAACTTTTTATGGCATGTTAAGTTCACTGTCCTAAAGCTATTGTGATTTTTTGAGGATTTTTGGGATCACAGAGAATAATCTAGAAATTAAAAGGTGTCACTGGGCAAAATATTCCACAAATCAACAATTAATTCATTTAAAATTCCACTCAAATTACAAAAACATGACACGTGGCCCAATAGACAGAGGACAAGTTTCTCAACAAAATGCAACTTTTAGAATTGAAAAATAATGTAAAATGCAACCTAGGGATGCGTACAAACACAGGGGTGTAAATGCAATACAGGAAAATAAAAATACATAAAGTAAATATGCTGACAGGGACTTAAGTGCAATTACCTATTATGCTGGGGACTCGAGTGCAAATTCTCCAAAAGGGCACGTGCTCCTCACATGGGGTCTGCTTCACAGGGACCTTTTTGCAATATTTGAAAGTTCTAGGGGCCTCAGTGTAAATTTTCCAGACCGCACGTGCTCCTCACGTGGGAGGCCTAGGTTCGGATAGTTGCGGAGGCTCGGCGCTCGGCTCGGGCGCTTCTGGAGGTCTGGAGTGAGGCTCGGGCGACCCGAGCCTAGGCTCGGGGAAGAGGCTCGGATCGAAGCTGCGTGACACGCTGTGGACCGTCGGATCGAGCTCGATCTGATGGATGGCGATGAAGACTCGTGGCGTGACCTCAGGCCCTTAGATCTAGGTTGATCCAATGGCTACTGGCTTCGGTGGAGATGGTGACGTGGCTGAAGATCCGCCGTTGGATCAGATGAGATATCAACGGCTGAGAGCTGCTGCGAAGGGGAGACGCGTGGCGCACTAGGCGCCGTTGGATCTAAGTGGATCCAACGACTCCTGTAAAGCTCGGCGGAGATGCGACGTGGCTCGCTGTGGACCGTCCGATCGATGTGATCGAACGGCAGCTGTACGTCTCCTCCGATGGTCCTCCGCCGCCTGCGGAGGAGATGGCGGGGCTCCGGTGAAGTTGCCCTTGCTCCGCCCGTCCTTCCTCGTGTCGATGCAGCTCTCCGACTTGTCGGAGCTATCCCAAAAGACTCATGGTGTGGCGGCGAAGATCCTGATGGTCTCAGGAGCGGCGGAGGGCTGTCTGAAGTCAATGGCGATGAAGCTCGAAGTTGTCTCCGGCGAACCTCCGTTCAATGAGCAGAGGGGTACCTGCAGGTGTTAGAGGCAGAGCCGGAGATCGTGCGTGCACTCGTGAGGGTGGTTGGTTGACTGGCGAGGCCTAAGGTGGACGGAGGTGGTCTGACGAAGGAGCTCCGGCCAAGTGGTGGAGCTAGAGATTGAGGTACGGTGATATACGTCGTCGGAGGTCGTGAAGGCTACCGCGAAGATGGGAGTTTCGAAGCGAAGCTCGGCGGAATGGAATGGAGGCGAGAAGATGACCGGAGGCGGCGAATAACAAGCGAGAAAAAGTGAAGAAAAAGGAAGCGAAGATCGGAGATGGATGGAGGCGTCACCTGGGGATTGGAACTCTTCCTCGAGTTCCAGGTCATCGCTCGAAGGGCCGGTGGCTCCCTGATCTCAAGGAGCGGCTCAGTGGAGGAGGGCTGCGACTCGGCGGAGGACGAGGATCTCGCCGGAGAAGACGGACGTCTTCGCTCAATGAAACTCACAATTTCTGTCACTAACTGGAGGCTCAGAGCTCGGGGCATCTCTCACGAGCGGCGGATAGGTCTGAATGTGGCCGGAGGTGGAGGTTTTATAGAGTGAAGGTGACAATAGGGCTGGAGGCGAGGTGAGGTTTGTGGTTGTTGTGGGGCGTCTCTGGTGGAAGTCGTGGGAAGTGAGGGAGCCGGCGAGGATGAGGGGAGAGTGGTGAAGATCGTTGCGGCATTGGTGGTCGGAGAAGGTGACAGGAGTGGAGGCGAAAATAGAAAGGGGGCAGCGTGTAGCGCAAGGTCGAGATCGTGGGAGAGAGGGCGTCCGGAGGTGGAAGACGAAGTCCTGGCCGTTGGATCTTGTGATCCAACGGCCCAGATCGAAGCGCCATGGAGCGGCTTGGATTTGATCAAGGGCGTATTGATCAAGGGATGTGATGGCGCCATGTGGCACGTCGAAGGCGAGGCGCAAGTGGACGGAGTGGATTAAATCTGAGGCGAGGTAATCAAGGGCGCTGAATGCGCCACACGTCGCGTTATGGGAGCAACGCTGGCGAACGGTGGAGATGGGCCCAGGGGTTCGATCGGATGGCTAAGGATCTGGCGCTAAAGAATGGCAGGGATCAAGAGATGAGGGCGAGATTGGAAGGCGCAAGATGCGCCACGTGGCGCATTATGGAAAAGGCACGAACAGGCGGATCAGATCTGAGATGGGAGGTGATCTGACGGCAGGGGATAAAGGCGTACGTGGAGATGGCACAGCCATTGGATCGGGATGAAGATCCAACGGCTGTGGGCGCGGGCAGCTAGGGCAAGGGGAGCGGGCTGCGTGGCACAACCAGAGGGCGCCACGTGGCCAGCTGTGATTGGCTGCAAAAAGAAATGAGTGTTGAGGGAGAAGGAGGCCGAATTTGGAAAAATTCAAAACATGAAAGTTGTAGATCTTGATGAGATCTACAAGTTTGATGTTGGCCAAAGATGGAGATGAGGTCAAATATGATATAAAAATACAAGTGTACACATACATAGTATACAAAGAGTACATAGAGGCCCAAAAACCCAACTTTTTCATATGAGCTCCAAATTGGATGAAATCAGTCTCATTTTAAAGGTCTTTTAATGTGTATTAATCTAAGAGTGAGTAGACCTATTTTGGAGTTTGCATGAAGGAGCTATGGGCTTTTTATGGATCAGGGATTCTGGGGCTTTATTGGATATTTTACACAGGAGATTTCTGGCTATCTTCCTTATATAATTAACTACAGGTGTACATAATATAAGGGAGGTGTTATTTTAATAGGTGAATAATTCACAAGTGATCTTGGCTTCTTATTTAATGCAGAATGTGAATGCTAAAATGCAGATATTATGCTTGCATGCATGAATGCTAGTTATGCAAGATAAGGGGAAATATGCATCTACTTACTCGGGAACAAAGCTCTATTTTCAACTTTTAGAGTGATGAATCACAGATTCATCATACATCTATTCCGAGGGCAGATAATTATAGGGAGCCTTCCAATATATGCGATGATTATTAGCTCAAATATACAAGTTTTCAACATGTCACTAATATTATATATGTTCGTAGTGAATAGTGTCCCCTCAATGATATTTCACGACAACTCCTAGTGAGAACAAAATTTGAAGTGGTGACACCTGGCTAAATGAAATTAAAGTTGAAAATCACCTTATCAATGGTTGTTCGTGTGTGTTATAATTAGAGAAGTTAGCACTCCCGAGAGTGGGGCGCAACTCTTGCGGTCCCAGTGAGTCTTAGATGGAGTGTTAGTTCTAGTTCTGCGAGTCTGTCGGTGTGTTCCGCGACTCTGTTGGTTGAGCACAGTACTATGGGCATAGTCGGTGTGTCTGCGTCTCTAGTACGGCACTCGTCGAAGACTCGTACTTCGTCACAAGGGTGTATCCGGTGTGGTCCCGTTTGGCCGCGGTGTACTCGTTCCCGGGTATTCCCCTCGTCGCGGGTAAGCTGGGGAAATGGATTGAAGTTGGAGTTGAGGTTGGTTGCTCGAGTTGAGTGCTCTAGTGCATATGATGTGACTGTTGAGACGATGTTTTTATTGTTCGAGCTCAAAAATTAAATGATAAAAATATACTTTGAATAGTATACATGTGTGCTTCTACGTATATGATGATCTAAGAAAAATGCATGCATATAAATGTATGGTTACGAACTCATGATATGAATGATAATACAAGAACTTGTCGAGTTCAAGTAGATCATACAATTTCTAATAATCTATTTACAAATGGTTGGGATAGTAAACATAAATTACAAAAATAATAATGGAACATGAACATCCCTCTCTTTACTCTTTAACACTTTCTGCCCAGTGTAGTGTTAGCAAGTTTTAGTTGTATTGAGCTTTTTGCTCATACGTACTTCTTTGGAAACCCATCCAGGTTTACAGGTTGTTGAGCAGCAGTAGTGACTTAAATTTCCGCATTTTTTACCAGACTCACGGTACATTTTTCACTTGTGGAGTTATACTAGTTATTGTTATACTTTTGTAGCTTCTACAATTTAAATGCTAGTCATGTAATAAAATATTGTCGACTCTTTTGCAAATGTATACTGTTTTGGGAAGCATGAATATATAAATGTCATTTGAACATTTTATTATCTATTTTTCCTGCTTGACATTCTGAATGTTAATCATGATGTATAAATGTGGCTATTGCTGAGTATCTGGATCCTAGGTAGATAGGTCTGACATCCTCTCTGTGGGGCGGGGCATCACAGATGGTATCAGAGCAAAGATACTTCATTGGCCAACATTTATACTTACGATTATTAACGGTATTCGGAATGTATGGAATACATCAAGGTCCTCTGACTATGATGTTTTGTCCAACAGGGATGGTTCCCGTATAAGAGTCCTAATATATGAAGACTTAGATATCTAGAGACTTATGATTATAATTGATTCATGTAGAATCATGTCGCTTTTGGATGCTGAGATTGCTAGACAGTTGGCGATGATGATGGACATGCTCCAAAATATAGACAAGAGACTAAAGATAGTAGAGAAAAGACTTGATGGATGTGAAGAATCCATTTGTACCCTTCAGAGTGAGGGTAGTACTAGAGTACCATTTCCCCCTCCGTCTATCGAGGATATCTTTCAAAAACACCAGAAAATATTTACTAGCTATTGCAAGGGTCAAGTACCAGAGTTTGTGGGAGATACTACTCCTGAATGCTGATGCTTGGTTAGAAAAGATTGAGAAAGTTCTCAAGATTATCCAAGCACCCAAAGACTGTTGGTGCTATTTGATGAATACTCCTTGAGCGGTCATGCGAAGCATTGGTGGAACGCTTTATCCCGACATTTATCACATCCTTTAACTTGGGAGAATTTTGTGAAGTCATTTAGAGAACAATTTCTTCCCAATTTCTGGATTAGGAGAAAAAGAAAAGAATTGGATGAGTTGAAACAAGGATCGATGTCAGCTAGAGAATATCAGATCAAATTTGATGAGTTAGTACGCCATTCACCCATGCTTGAAATGTGTGAAGATGAACGGATCCTAAAGTTTTGGTGTAGACTTCGCCTTGATATTCAACACAGACTCTCTTCTTGTCGGCCATCCACTATCCGCGAGATGGTAGAAGTCATATCTCGCATGGAAGACTTACATCACGATATGAAATTGAGCGGGGAAAATTTACATGAAAATGACAAGGATGAGCAACAGATTGTGAAGCCTTATTCAATAACTTATAATAGTTCCCTTCCTTTAGAAGCAATGCACGAGACTACAACAAGTTCCACTATAAATGGATCAAGAGGAAGTAGCAAGCCTAGATGATGTTATACTTTTGGCCAGAGGGGTCATAGTCAAGCAGAATGTCCTCAGTGAGCCAATAGTGCTATTGTCAGAGTAATTGATGAGAGCATCCACGTGCTGATGAAAGGGAACATAATTATACTCAAGGCATTTGATTGGTGTAATGACTTCTTATGACTATTTAATGTTTTTGTAATTCTAAAAAAATAGACAATGTTTTATCTATACGAACATAAATTATGTTCTTCTTGAATTTGTTGATAATATAGAGAAGGTCCACAAGAAAATATGACATATGGATTATATGATTCTGATGGTTATAGTTGTGACAATGTTAGGGTCTTAGTTTTCTTTCTATGATAATCGAAATGAGTTAAAAGATTCATAAGTATCAAACCTTAGTTATGTGGTATTGAGACTCGTATTATGTAGTACATGCTAATTCGCAAGACAAGCTTAAGGATTCAGAGAGATGGCTTGATTCTTTTTAAGAGTGTTATCACTGACTATGATATCACCATTACTCTTATTTGTAATCATTGAAGGTGATATAACTCTAAATTTTTATATTCTTATCATCATGTGATGATTTTGATCCTCTTAAATTTGTTATCACCGATCGCAATAAAAGGTCATATCAAGATGGTTATCACTCTTGTGATAAGTAGAAATAGATATGGATCCATTTTCTGGAGTAATAAGGAGGATACTTTAAGAGTGTTATCACCGAAGATGATAACCGTAATCGCTAAAGATTGTAACCGTTGACCACGACAACAAAGGTCCTATTAAGATTGTTGTCACTCTCGTGATAAGTGGAATGTAGATGCATGCACATCTTTTGAAGAAATATGAAGAACTCTATTAAGATATCGAAAGTGTCAACTGCAATTTCTTAAAATTAGTTGTCGTTGACAATGATAACAAATGTTCTATTAAGATTGTTATCACTCCTGTGATAAGTAGATTGCATATGCGAGTACATCTCTAGGAGAAATAGGAAGAGTTCTTTTAAGATTGTTATCACCTTCAAGCTAAGAAAGATGCATATTAGGATTTTTCTTTTCAAAAGTTACAATCTTATGGTATGTAGATAGACTTTTGCATATCGTAATAGACACATGTCCTATACCAATAATATCTCTACATGATGTAATGAATATTAGGTATGATATCGTGGATGGATTTTGCATATGGTATGAACTAAGAGTGACTACAATTCTTATTGTTCCCTGAAGTCTCGAGGACGAGACTTATTTTAAGATTGTTATGATGTGAAACCCTCAATTTTAGCCTCGCAACTTGGTCAAGTTGATGATAATAAAATAGTTGTGGTCCAATAAGAAATTTATGAAAAATCCAATTTCGATCTGAATGTAGCATATTATGACTTATTGGACGCGTATCGTCATCAGGATACCAACGCATCTGAAATATTTCAAATCGGATATCGGATGAGTGAGATATGATCATTTTAGTGAGGATGGGTCAAGTCTGAAATTGTCATATGGGATTTCAGCGAGATCCATTTAAGAGATCCGCCCAATCCCGATTTTTGGGATATAAAAGACCCCATGGGATGCTCTCCCACCCTAGCCACCATACACCATCTCCCACCTTTCAATATCATCGGAGCTCCGTCGAAGCGTCGTTGAAGGGGACGGATCACTACCATTTTGGAGAGGAATTTCCCCTCACCATCCTCTACATGGATCTAATACTAGAAATGTAAGATCATCTCTCTCGCTCCTTGTATTTCAAGATTTTGTTGTGGGTTAGATCTAAGAAAGGGATTCTTTTGATTTAGAGGATTTTCATGATCATGATAAAACATGGAATTCCATAGAACGGAGGTATGACGTTGAATGCACGAACAACTTATAGGTACGGTGCCCTCCTCTTTTTCTTGCTATTTTTTCGCATTTCATATGTCCCATGGACCCTCGTGTCCCTCTTGCTGGATTGGCTTTCCCCCTTGATGTGGAGAGTGTTGGTTGTTCATGTTCCCATAGATTAAAAGAGAAGTTTGTTAAACCATAGATCAATTAAACACATACAACACGACCCTGAGGTTTTTGCATCGAACTTCATCATATTGATACATCATCTTAGGAAATCAAAACATATATCATGATAGCACAACATGTAGTATGAGAGTTTATGAATTAAATTGAAATAATGAAATTTTGGTATGGAAATTAAGTTGGAGTATTTCCGTTGGAATTGAGATACATACGTTATGTGTAACGGAATTTGAAAAGTTAAATTTTTTGGTGCACTGTGATGGATTTGATGTACAATGGACTATATGATGTTATGAAAGAATATATATATATATATATATATATATATATATATGGAGTTTTTGTTATTAATGTTTATATTAGAAACCACCTATACAAATACCCATTTATGTGATATGCGTTCCACTTACTTCATGGTGTAAAACTTTTTATATATGGCTGAGACTTCTCCATGCTTTCACAGTTATCATGTCCCCTATCTATGTTTTTTTTCCATCTCTAAATAAATGATAAAGTTATTTACTTTAAATGGTTAACGTTATTTGATGTTATTAATGTAAGAAATTGTTATTGTATTTTCATAATTACTGTAAGGGAAGAATGCACTTAAATGGAATTTGAGGATGTTAGTCTACGCATAACATACATTAAACTATCAATGGGAAAGAATGATCACATGGCACGTCTATTATTTTGCCTTTCTAACAGAACTAATCTAAGGAATATGTATACTATCTCTTATGTATACTATCTCTTGATTACTACATCATAATGGTTTACACATTTAAATTGATTCTCTTACTAAGTGGTAGAAATGCAATGAAAACCACATGTGGTTGCCTCCTTCTCGTGCAATATATATTATGTCCGTACTATACATACAAATCTTTGATATGTTAACTTCCGATCTTAATCTTTGTATATGTGAATACTATACTTGCTACCCTATAATATTTCCCTAAAAGCTGCTTGTATCCTGAATTAACAAGTTATGTAGATGGATACATGCCTCATGCCTACATCGTATCCATCATCTAGATGAATACATCTCTTCGCAAAACATTATAGGACATCTATTCCGAGGGCAGATAATTATAGGGATCCTTCCAATATATGCGATGATCATTAGCTCAAATATACAAGTTTCCAACATGTCACTAATATTATATATGTTCGAAGTGAATAGTGTCCCCTCAATGACATTTCATGGTAACTCTTAGTGAGAACAAAATTTGAAGTGGTGACACCTGGATAAATGAAATTAAAGTTGAAATCATCTTATCAATGGTTGTTCGTGTGTGTTATACTTAGAGAAGCTAGCACACCCGAGAGTGGGGCGCAGCTCTCGCGGTCCCAGTGAGTCTTAGATGGAGTGTTAGTTCTAGTTCCACGAGTCTGTCGATGTGTTCCGCGACTCTGTCGGTTGAGCGCAGTACTATGGGCATAGTCGGTGTGTCCACGTCTCTAGTACGACACTCGTCGAAGACTCGTACTTCATCACAAGGGTGTATCCGGTGCAGTCCCGTTTGGCCGCGGTGTACTCGTTCCCGGGTATTCCCCTCGTGGAGGTTAAGCTGGGGAAATGGAATGAAGTTGGAGTTGAGGTTGGTTGCTCGAGTTGAGTGCTCTAGTGCATATGATGTGACTGTTGAGATGATGTTTTTATTGTTCGAGCTCAAAAATTAAATGATAAAAATATACTTTGAATAGTATACATGTGTGCTTCTACGTATATGATGATCTCAAAAAAAATGCATGCATATAAATGTATAGTTACGAACTCATGACATGAATGATAATACTAGAACTTGTCGAGTACTAGTAGATCATATAACTTCTAATAACCTATTTACAAATGGTTGGGATAGTAAACATAAATTACAAAAATAATAATGGAACATGAACATCCCTCTCTTTACTCTTTAACACTTTCTGCTTAGTGTAGTATTAGCCAGTTTTAGCTGTATTGAGCATTTTGCTCCTACGTACTTCTTTGGAAACCCATCCATGTTTACATGTTGAGCAGCAGTAGTGACTTAAATTTCCGCAGTTTGTACCAGACTCACGGTACATTTTTCACTCGTGGAGTTATACTAGTTATTGTTATACTTTTGTAGCTTCTACAATTTAAATGCTAGTCATGTAATAAAATATTGTGGACTCTTTTGCAAATTTATGATGTTTTGGGAACCATGAATATATCAATGTCATTTGATCATTTTATTATCTATTTTTCCTGCTTGACATTCTCAATGTTAATCATGATGTATGAATGCGGCTATTGCTGAGTATCTGGATCCTAGGTAGATAGGTCTGACGTCCTCCCTGTGGGGCAGGGCGTCACATTAATCGCTCGGGACGCTCATCAAGTCTTCGTATCTTTGAAGAATACCTCCAGTAAAATGCGTAATCCGAGGCCGTTTTCCAACCTCGGTGTTGTTGCTCAACACCATGATATACCAAACAATCATTGAGGAACACTACCATTCCTCCATAGGTGAAGGTCAGAGCAAGATTCCCCACTTCTCCGACATCAGGAAACATCAAGTAACATCATATCTCCATTTCCCTTATGTTCATCTTGTTCTTCTCTTCTTCTTCTTCTTTATCATCGTTTCTATTTCTTCATGATCTTCATCAAACTCCTTCCTAGTGTATCTTCTTCATCTCTGGCAATCCATCTCTGATGAAATGACACCATCGGCACCATCATCTCCAAATATCTGCATCTTCATTTTACATCTTCACGACATTACTTACCTTCAGCCAAGTCATGGCCAAAGAAGATTAGGCTCCTTCTTCATTGTATCCTGTATAGGAGCCCCATGCCGATCCTCTTCAGTGCTTAAAACTAGGCGAAGCAAATGCTTGAGCATCATCTTTAACTTTGAAGGTACTATCTTGGGCACGTGCATTAACGGAGACGGATTTTGTGTAGACCAGCCCTTACCAAAGAATCTCCTCAACTGAGCTCCACCAATGTCCCTTTGTTGTATGTTGACCAATAGGAGAACGAAGAGGAAGCCCTAGTTATGCCATCACCCATCTTTACAGATCAGAGAAGAAGAACATCAGAAGAAGGAGGTGTGAACAGTAGGCACTATCGATCCTCACCCTCCTCTTCATATCCGGCGGCCCCAAAGTGCACCGATCCTTGCCACCTGAGCCTAGAACTATGTAAGGATATCTAGTCACGCGGAGACTAGAATCCATTTCTCCACCACCACTCGAGCCTCGCCTCACTTGGTTCACATATGTGTGTTGGAGGAATTGCATAATGCCCCTTGCTCCTCTAGATGTTGTAGAAGAAGCTCCTCCCTCATGTGGTTCACATATGTGTGTGGAAAAAGTTGCACATGTACCCTTAGCCCTTTTAGGATGAGAATATACCCTAGTTGTTGGGTATTTACAACAAGAGACCTTACGTCTCTTGGAATTCACGCAAAAACCCCACCTGAGGATAGTTTACAAAGGAACTCCTCAGGCTTCAAGAAACTATATCGAAACCCCTAAGAAGGTCTATTTTGAAAGCATTCTTAGATTTTTTTCGTATATGCCCTTATCTTGAACATTTAGTAAGTTGTATAACATTCATCAGATTTTTGTATTCTCTATGTAGATTTGGAGCTCTTTTCATTCTCTGTCACCTAGAACATTGAATTATTTATTTTGAGACATTCTTGAACACTAACAAATTTATTGAAGTTATTTTGCTTAATTCATAGAAATTCATTTTTATTGCTCATATATTGTGGAAAATTACTAACTTTGATTGGGAAATTAATTGGGAATTGTTGATCAAATATCTTCTTAAATTAATCAACCCATGGTGCTAGGGATTTAAATTAAAACTCATATATTGAATTGGTTTGCGTATTTGCGTGCATTCTATCCGTGCATTCATCTTGATCATTTTAAAAACTAAAAAAATGCATTTATTTATTATCTCATATTTCCATTTTTCTATTGCATAAAAATTATAAAAAACCGTTCATAATATTTTTCAAAAATTATAGCATTTTTTTTAAAAATCGATAAAAATTTTTGAAAATCCAAAAACCCATAATAAAAACCTATTAAAACCTAAAGCCTAAGTTATTTAAAATATGATTCTGCACCCTCATATTACCTCCCTGAGTTCAACATTGGGATTTGTCCAAGTGAAATAAACAATTAATCTCACATATTATTAATTCTTCACATTTTTTCATGAGTTTTGATGACTCATTTTTAATACCTGCTACAAATGACACATTATTTCTTTATAATTAAGAGTACTGAAAAGTGTCAAATGGCACAATTGCTGGGGAGGTATAGGTTTAGGATATTTTTACATAATTTATTACATAGGTTTTTCACCCCTAGTATTCTGACTACAGGTTCTTCCGGTAATTATTTAGTAAGTTTAATTCTCATCATTTTCTTTATTAATTTATTTTATGTATATAATTTTGTATCTCTTTCAAATATATCAATTTCTCTATCGTGTAAGGGACCCGGTTGTCACATCCCATGGATCACGATACTCAACAACTTTCCCATAAATGCCACATTCACATTTAGCATACATACAGTAATACAAATGTATGTATTATTGGAAAATAAGAGAGAAATGAAGTAAATGCATGAGCATGGTTCATTTAAGTCTCCACATGGTATATATATAAATATGAAAATATTCTGATAAGCAACAAGTCTAGAATAATGCAAAATAAGTACCTGTCAACCTATAACATAAGTATAAAAATGGTCTCTCGAGTACAAATAATGTGACAAAAGCTATCACAAAAGAAACACCAGGTACGTACCCTAGAAGTACAGCAGAAACTGAAATGCTCCAAAACATCAAAGTTGCACCCAACTGCCGCGGCAAGTCCTGCGAACATGTTTGATCACTCGAAAAAGGATATGTTATGAGACAAGTTCCCCAATATAGATATACTTAAATGACATGTAAAATAATAGATAATTAAGTAAAAGCAGCAAGTTGTGTATCTAATAAATTGATGAAAGTGTACATTAACGTGAGTATCGTTCTCAAAAGTAAAGACTACAAGTGGAATGGTACCATCATATTACTATTAGTTTTTAAGTTTGTCTTTTTATTTAATACTTTCCAACACAACTATCAGTAAAGGAAATAGTATGTGGTCATAACCATGAAGATCTCACACTATGACTCTAAAATACATGGTATCTTAGGGTTGGGAGGCCTCTGTAGGCATGCATATAGTAGATTCTCACCAACCAAGTTCCCAACAACTTCCTTTGCTAACCTTTTTACTTTTCTTATAGATTATCATTCCCATTTAATTAGTAGTTGTCATATCTTTCGTAAATTATCATATTTCAGCTACATTGATCTTATGTCCGACATGAGTCTCTTTCACATAATATAACACTAGTATAATGAGATTGATTAAAGAAATTAATTTTGAAACCATTATGCATCGGTGAGAATCCTCAACGGTAGGCACAACTCAAGTGATATATTGGATCATAAGATATGATTTTCAACTCAAACATAGTTGGACCTACGACCAACTTTCATTTTTCTCTAGATATAGGAGAAACCGGTAAGAACACCTCATTCACTAGCTACAACCCTGAACTCCCCTCATTGAAATAAGATGAGCAACTAACTTGATTAATCGACCCTCCTTATCCACTTGTGTTGATCCCATGATGCAAAGTGAAGACAAAACTACTAAGCTCGCATCTCAAAAGGCAACATCTCATGGCAAAGATGCAAGAACATCAGGGTGGCATATAGATCTATGCATCACTTAGTCAATTCAACTAGGGTTGCAGTCATATATTCTTCTACCTGGGGCTCCAAGGGTACTAGCCCATCCCTACTCCTCTATGCACGATGACATGATAAACTACACCATGTGGACCATGACATTAAATATGGGAGAGTGCCTCGACTATGAAAACCACCAAAGCACAAGTCATGCAAGGAAAGTGTCTGAGTCACAACACAACCATATGTCATACCGATTCAAAGTACATAGATAGGAATAGATAAGACATTGATCGAGGCTTTCACTTAGTTACCCAATTTCATTCCTTATCTAATCAACATTCAGATCATCTACCACGATTAATCGTTCAACCACTTAGGATTTAGTTATAAAAGGTCTAAATATAGTTTGGTAATTAATTTAATTAGATGACTAACATTTGATAAGGATATGACTCATTACATTAATCAGACCATTTCTATGGTCGATCATAGCCATGAACCGTGAGTTGGAGCTCCGATTGGTGTCCAACTTTTTGTTTTAGATTTGAAAAGAAATTGTATGCATATGCGTAGAATTCAAAAAAGGAGAAATTTGACATATATTTCATATTTTTTTTGATTATGAAATATTTAAGAAAACACAATTGAATTAAGTGGGTCATCCAATTTCATGTATTGTTTTTCGTATCTGATTTCGAAACAAATTATCTGTGTGTATTGAACATTGAACAAGGATAAATCCAACCTAAATTTCATATTAGTTGGATCATAGGATCTCTCAAGAATTATGATGGATGTCGACGATACAATTTGAAATATGACTTTAGACGCACGATACTAGACAATCTAAACATTGGATCAATGTGAAAACTACAAATATGCGACGTTCGAATGATGTGCGACCCAACAACAAGGTAGAAAAAATGTACCTTAAAGGGTTGTTCCTCAGATATCTCCTCCACCATGAAATCTAAGATTTAGAGGTTCCTAGTGTGAAACACGTGCTAGCACATCATGGACCTCATCATCCTCTTCGAAACTGAGTCTTTGTATTGTTGATAGGGGATTGGAAATTTATCAGTTGCAGGGCTCTAGCGATCTCTAGGGTAGAGCTGTGGTGATGGGTTTTGATATGATGTCTAAGTGGTTCAACCACCTAGCTTTAAGTAGGGTCAAGTTTGCGACTCAAAAGTTGTAAACAATAATTTGTGTATAACTTTTGCATACGATGTCCGCATTTGTTATTATTGGGATCGTTTGAAAGTTTTCTAAGAGTAATATAAGATAAAATATTTATTCGTACAATTTGGATAATGGATCATGTCGATAATTGAAATTCAATGTCTTTAGCTCTTTACGGTTTTATATTATAAACATCTCAAAGGAAGTCTCATCCTCGAGACTTAAGTATAAGGTATATCTTACCCTTAGTTTCTATTAATCATGTGTTTCTATTGTATGAACCCATAAAAATCTCAAAGAAAGAGAAACCCATAAAAATCTCAAAGAGGAGCAGATTAAGGTTTCGATTTAATATGTGTATATAGGTGAGGATACTTCTCCCTCATGTTTATTTTAGGATCCCATGTAGCCTCCTCCACATGCTACCATATTCAGAGGATTTTGATCAGGGGAATATCCTTATTTAATGGTTGTGTAATTGTTCATTATAATATCTACATTGGAGCCATAGAAAATGATTTTGTTTGATGGAAAAGTCCTCGTATAATATCATATATCTAAACCCCTAACATACTTGTGCATGCTTGACATATGAAATACATCATAAATACCCTGAAGGTGTAGGGGAAATGCAACTCTAACAAACTTTCATCACACAGTCTATAATCTTAAATGGGAGAACGAACCTCGGTGCCAACTTTCCTTGAGTATGTAATCTATGCACTCCCTTCATTGGAGATGCTCGCAAAAATGACAAAATCCCCGACCTGAATTAATAAAGGATTATTATATATGTAGAGTTAGTGACAAGATATGTTTAAAATAAGATACAAAACTTGAAACTCAAGGTCTAGTCATCAATGATCCTCCTAACTCTTATGTTAACTTTGAGCTATCAACAACTTTTGCATTGTTGTCTTAATGACTCTAGCCGTCTCCTCGATGATCTTGATGGTGTAAAGAGTACTATCTCCATTTGCCAACTCAATGGTCTGGTACATCAATTCCCATATGGTACCTCAAATGGTGCCATGCCGATGCTGGAATGAAAGCTATTATTGGAAGTTAATTCTGCCAAAGGGAAATGATCCTTCCAGGATCCCTTCAACTCCACTATACAAGAACGAAGTAAATCCTCAATTGTCTGAATGGTCCTATCATACCTCCCATTTATGTGGGAGTTGATATGCAATATTGAGATGCAAGTCAGTACTCAATGCCCTCGTTAACTCCCATAATTGTGAGGTGAAATGTGAATCTCTATCTAAAATCACCACCTCAGATATCTAATGTAATCGACTACATGTTGAATGTAGATTATGGAAAATTGTGCTGGCGTGTAATCATGATGACTGGAATGAAATGACATGACTTGGTCAACCGAGCAATAATCACCAAATTGCATCATTACAAGTTGTAGTTTGTGGTAATGTTGTAACAAAATTGCTCTCCCACTTCCATATAAGAATGGGAAGAGGTCAAGTAAACCTAAACACTACTGGTTCTCTGCCTTTAGCATATGATAGGTAGGGCATTGACTAACATGTGATGCTACATCCCCTGTGTGCCTTATCAAGGATGTCTCTCCTTAGATCCTTAGAGTCTGGGACAAAGTTGTGGTCACCCTTCCACAAGATAGAGTCATGAACTCTAAATCCATCATACTAGTCCTTCATACATCGACGGTAGATGTCTTGTAATCTATGGTCTGTCTTCTTACCCCATACGATACAGTCCTACATCTTCTATGGGCATATGCCACAACGTTTTCCTTACCTTGAAGGTAAGATATTGTACAGTTATAGTTCTTTAGCAGCTCCATCCATCGCCTCTGTCTTATTGATGAATATCATTCATTCACCTTTATTCCTTTCTGTGTTTTTAAATCACTAGATAAACAAATGTAATATATCTAACTTGTATAAAGTTACACACTGACCGTTGTCTTTAAATATTACATAATATATGTATTTAAATACAAAATAAAATAAAATAATAAATAAAAGAATAGTAAAGGAACTATTGTAAATAATGACTAATCCTAAACCCCAAGTCTAAGTAAATATTCACTTAGTTGACAATGAATAAAGAAGGGGGAGATAAGGGCAGAGAAATGCAAACAAAATAACACAACAAACCTAGAAACCCTAGGTGCTCAATACACTACATATAGGAAAAAGTTACACTAATTTATAAACACTCTTACACACCTCAAATAAAGTTATTTTCAACACAAATCATGTACACATAAGTCCATAAGAAAAATCCAAAGTAATTATCGATAAAAATAATGCACTCTACAAGTGGGGCACGTAGATGAAAAAAAACATAAACAAAACTTTACAAACCAATATTTTCTCCATATGAACTCGAAGTACATCAAACTTGACTTTATTGTTCATAAAATCAAATTATAAATTTAATGAAGGTGATTTCATAAAAAAATGTGTTAAGATTCAAAACTCAGCTTTCTGGTGCCCTATTGTACTATATACATTTACATTTTGCTCATTATATTTTCACTCTTTTTACATGTTAAAGTACCTGTAAATATTATCTGTAACATATTAAAAATATAAACATGAATTAAAACCATCAAAATGCATTAAATAAATACTAGAATAAAATATATAAGTGTACTATTCCTATAATATATACACTCATATTTATTTAAGTATAGAAATAAAATCATAAAAATAAAAAATATGTAAACGAGTATTTAATTATAATATAAATAAAATAAATAAATAACATATAAAAAATAAATATAAAATCAAAATCAAATGCATAAAACCTAGGTATAAATACCTATATTTACACTTGTAAAAAGTAACATATAACAAATATGCTAATAACAATAAATAAAAATCACCTAAAATAATACATAAAATAAGAACCAGCTTTCATGTTTCGAGATTTATTTAATAAAAAATACTATTTTATTCTTACATTATTTCAATTTCAGCCCTTTTTTGACTTGACTAGGTCCATGTGGACCAATCACGAGGTGGCCTTGGTTGACCTAGGTCAACTTCCTGCCATCCTTCGATCTGGTCCATGCATTGCATTTTCCTCATCTTCAGCAAATCATCTTGATCTTTCTTTCCTTCGACTCCTTCATGAAATTTTCACGCCAGATATTCAACTTACATGCGGATAAAAAACCATTGTCGATAAATTGCGTAGTGAAGCGCAAGCCCTAGGCGAAGGAGGCAAACCAGTCAAGGTATATAAAATTCCTCCCATTGTTTAACTTCAATCCCTTTTACCAGCATTTTCTCCCAAAAACTCCTCGTCGGAGCTTGCCCTCAGTGACAGTGATCAGAGACTCCCTATTTGTTGTGTGTAGGAGGATCGATGGAGGTGATTTGACCATCATTGGATCAGTAGCTTCAGGTGGTTCTAATACTGACCAACCCAGGTTAGTTGAGCTTTTAGTTATTGTTCTTTAAATTCTTAGAGTAACCAATAGCTTAGATCTGTATTTTATTTGATCTGATTCCATTAAGAACTGATTCAAATCCCAACAAACATCTCATGGGAGATCTAGGCTCCAACCCATTATTCTTCAGTCAAACACCTATTCCAACCTCGCTTGAGCACCTCCACATCTTTCCCTTCATCCTCTATCTTTTCCACCTATCAGCTACCCCAGATCTTATACAAATCCGGGAGATCAGTGCTTCTTCTTCACCCTTTGCTGGAGTACCTTCGCCCCCACCATGTACACCCCATTTCTGTTGACCATCGGGTCAAGGAGATTCACCCTTGATTCATGAATCTTCTATTGTAGGTCCACGAATGTAAGGACCCATTTGGAGTAGAATCAGCAGGACATAGCAACTCCAGGAGCTCAAGTTTTCTCCAACCCTCCAGATAACCATTATTAAGGAATGGAACTTTTTGAATCGTCCACTTGCTTTAGAATCGATCCAAGATCATGTGGAGCATCCTAGTAGTGAGGGAGGACATGAGGAGAGCCCATGAGTCTCAATCTAAGCTCGATGCCTCGTTGTTATTTCTGATCATCTTAGAACTGTTAGATCAAAACTGGAGACCTAGGCTTACAACAATCGTCAGATTAGATGAGTCAACGTTGTTAGATCTAGTGTTGAGATCTAATATCGATTGCTCTTCATCGAACTAATAACCATCATTGATCATGACTCATGGATAAGTATACACATCTAAAACTTTAGCCAGCACGCTTACGAGTCCTAAATTGCACTGTGTTAAAATGTGTATCTCATGAATTGATTGTTGCATTTAAAATTAATGCTCGTGCGTTAAAAATATATGTGTCGTTTCATTGTAGGCGGCAATCGGAATCGGTCAAGAAAATAACCACAATTATTTAAACAATTTTTAATCACGTGGTTTTATGTTTATTTTACTTGGGCAAGTCCTAAGGTCGAACACAAGGAGGCAAAGGAACAACCTATAATTATGTCTATTAAAGTTCGTAGACGATTTTTGAGACGATTTTTTGTAATTTTTATGCACTTAAGGATGGAAAATGCAATTTTGGTCGATTTTAGGGACTAAATGTAAATTACGCTCAAACGATGTCTGAAAAATATGAAATTTGGCCACAATGAAAATTATGATGATATGTATGCACTGTATTTTTTTTGGATTTTTTGGATGCAAGATGATTTTTTATGAATTTTTAAATGCAGACAAATTGAATTTCAATATTTATTTATAATAAATCTTAAACCTAATTATTTTCAAGGGATAAAATTATCTAAGATCTATCACTAGATGATGAATCTCAGAAAAAATCCTAAACCTCGAAAATGTGAAATTTAATAACTATTGAAAATCAAAGATTGAAATATGCAAAATGATTTTATATTGCAAAATATGTATGCAAATGCAAATATTTTTGGGCACAATGTTCACCACAATTAGTTCTACAATCATTGATTTTTCAGGAAATTTTAGAGCAACAATTAATCAATGATGAATTTCAGAGCACAAAATGGATAAAATATGCAATTTTCCACAAAATAATTAATTATCAATTAACCATTGATCACAAAAATGTCTACAATATGTCAAAATGTAGAGAATTAAATAGAGAATAAAATACTATTTTTGGATGAATGAGATAATGTAATGTAGCTATCCAAAACTAAGGGGGAGACAGGGGTATAACTGCAATTACAATAAATAAAATAAATATAAAAATGCAGTAGGGAGACCTAGATGTAATTACAGATAAAGAAGAGGAGGTTTGCTGTAATTTTGCTAGATGTCATGTGACAAGCACGTGACCCTGGAGTTCTGGACTATTCTGCAATAAGGGTATCCTCTAAGGGGCGTATTTGCAAATTGACCATGCGGTCATGTGCCAGGCACATGACTCGTGGGTTGATGAAGTTCCCCCTGGGTGCTTGTGCCTCGCACGTGCGAGAGGGGACTCGGGCCGACTGCCCGGCGCTGGTTTGCGAGAGGCGGAGAAAGCTCCTGGTGGTCTGCGACGGGACGGTGGCTCCTAGAGTGGTCAAAATGCCAGGTGTCGAAAGCCTAACAGTTGTAAGCTCCGAAGCGTCGAAGACGTCGACGATGGCAGATGAAGCTTGCGGCAGCAGAGATGGAGAACGTCAGAGTTGTCAAAGATGGCACAGTGGCGTTGGTGGAGAAGATCGTTGTTGGCGATGGTCCTCATCGGTGAAGGTGAGCATTGTCATATTAGAGGTGAAGCAGGTGGAGATGATCGCCGTAGAAGATGGAGTTGGGCGTTGTCGGAGGGTGAAGTAGCATCATCGTTGGCTCTACGGCTCATGGCCAGAGCAAGGGCAGTATGCCTAGAGCGGCTCTGTGGTAAGGCATTGTATGTGCCTTTGATCTCATCGAAGGGGAGGATCTGGGTAGTCACCCCGGACCTGTCGAGGCTTAATCGGTAGATGAAGGTTGCGTGGGGTGCGACGATGCTTTTATAGCCGAGGAGGGGCTGGCCGGAAGTGGAAAGGGGGAGGGGGATTGACGATTTGATGGAAGGTCAGAGAAGACTGATTCGAAGTGCATGTCGAGGATGAGATCGGATTCGAGATTGATGTCTGGAGGCGATCGACGACGGGTGAGATTAGCGGAGGCGGAGGTGACATTGGGGCGGCGGGAGGCGCAGATTAGGAAAGAGGTTTGGACGAGGACGATGATGCTGGACTGTCCAATCAGCCGAGATCCGACGGCGCGAGTGGGGGCACGTGAAGGCAGCCGGATGCAGGGGTGGTGTAGGTGCTTGATGCGTGCCTGGGAGGCACGTGCCTCACACGTGCAAAAATAATTTTTTTATAAATGAATAAATAAAAAAAATCGAAAATTGGCTGACACGTGGCGGCTCTAAGAGCGGCCACGTGTCAACACCACAAAAATCAAAACATAAATATTTTAAAAATCTAAAAGAAATAACAAACGGCCTCCGATCGAAAACATTTCTTCACAAAAATTGCTCGTCTCGATGAGATCTACAACTTTCATTAAGATATCAAAACCAAAATCGATCATTGCACAAAGTGATTTTTTGGGGTATCCGATGTAAATAGAATACCTTGATCTTTGGTTTTTATATTTTTTTTATCATTTTTAAACCAGATAAAAATCCGAAAAAGTATGGTAAAACCAAAAATAAATAATTACACATTAATTTATTTTTTTTGGATTTTTATTAAGTGAGAAAAGGAAGAAATAAAATAAAACACGAAAAATACCTATTTTGTACAGACAGTTAGTGAAGTCTTGGACTCAATTTGTTTCTTTGATTTCAAGCTCAATTTGGATTTGGATTTTTATGCATTTTAATAAAACTTTTATCAATGAAGAAAAATGAAAAAGAAATAAACTAAAATAGGTTAATTATGTACATAAAATAATAAGTCAAAATCAGCTAAAATACAAAATGTATAGAAGGGCCCCAAAACCCAACTTTCACAGATGAGCTCCGATTCACTTGAACTTGGTCTTGTTTTGAAGGTATTTGAATGTACATTAGTTCAAAAGTGAGTAGGATTAAAACAGAAACTGAATGGGGGAAGATATGAGGGTTTTAATCCGGAAATCCTGAAACCAGGGTTAGGGTTTTTGGTCCAGTTATTTGGGTTGGTGATTTTTTTCTATTTTTCATTTTTTCTTATTAGTGATATGTACATAGTGGAGGTGGTTTTGGGTCATTCGGAGTTAGCATGGATTAGTCAAAAATTGGTGAAGTTAGGTTATTTAAAGGTCAATTTTGGTTGGAATTTTGGTTTCTTAGTTTGTGCAGAAACTAATAATAAAATGCAATTCTTGTCAAAACATGCATGAATGCTAATTATGCTGAATAAGTGAAGAAATGCCAACGATTTTGAGGGATTTGAGCTTAACTAATGAGATTTAGAGTGATGAATATGAGATTCATCATCCCCTATATTTAAACCATGCTCGTCCCTAAGCATCAAAAGAAATACCATGAGGTGAAATGAGATTGGGTTCCATACCAAGACCATGAGCTGAAGGTGAAAATGAAACTAGACTCGACCTTTGGATTATTAGTTTGGCAGAACCTCTGTAAAACTTAGAATTTTCGAATGAACAACCTTCAAGTTCTACATATCATTGTTATAGTTTCGGCTCAGAAGTCATCTTAGATCAATCCTCTTCCCAAAGCATACCCTATGAACATTGAACAATCGACTCATGTGTGTGAAAGGTTTTTGCTCTTCCAATCCAGAATACCGGACTACCATGCTAACCTCCTCTCCAGTAACTCATCCTCGAGGAATCAGGTATTTCCTTCTAAGGTCTGTTGCGCTATGTTCACAACTGAATTGGGGGAGAAGTTAGAAGAACGAGAAAAGAACTGGAGGGTGGCCAGTGTAGTCACCTCTCCTTATGAAGTTGTCCAGTGCAACTGAGTCTCCACCAAGATCTGCAGGTTTTCTTGAAGCTTGGACCATTTTGGTCAGATATTTATTTGGCAGTGGCTTCTTTGTATTTGGATTTTTGGTGGTTCTTCTTGGATCTTGTTATGCCCCTACTGATATAGAATCTTTTTGTTTCCGTACATTTTTTGTGGTCTTAGAAAAAATTATGCCCAGCCGTCCATCCCTTTTCTGAAGCTTTATTTCAACCCATACTCCGATCTTTAGATTTCCACGCTACGAGAAAAGAAACTCACACAATCTTCCAACACCCCGTATGAGTTGAGCTAAGTGCATAGTGCGAGAGTAAAAATTAATTCCTTATTCCAGAGTTGTACCCAGAATGAAGAGACCAGGTTAGACACTAAGAGTCAAACGCTGCACATTGTCATATGGTACTTAAAAAATTATGTCAAAGACCTGAAGCTTCTAAAATCCTATTTCTCGGTGAAGTTCCTCTGAAATTTAAGTGGATTAAGGTCAAGTCCATATCACTCTCGGTTTCTGCTCAAAACTCGATTCAGAACCCAAAGACTTTTCACATATGCAAATGAATGCTACATGAAGTGCATGTATGTGAAATGTAGACACATTTTGTCTTTGATGATTTTTTTTATGCAAGGGATTTTTTGTTTTTTATGCAAATAAGAAGCCATTTTTCAGAAATTTTGGGTTGGACACAATCAGTGTTAGTAGCCAACCTCTTTTTCTTTTTATTTTGTTTGTTTTTTTTTCAAATCAGTTTCCCACCCCGTTAATACATATAGATTTATGCAAAAGTACGAGATATGGGTAAACTATATACACAGTATATATACATACCCCAATACTTAGCGAGTGTTGTGTCCTCAGAACACAAGAAGCGAAAAGAAGACATAGCTCGGGATAAGAGTAAGAGAGTGAAAAATTGATATACAATGGTCCGCCCCCCTATACGTAGACTGTGAACAATCTAAGTATAGAAGAAGTGCGAAAAAGATGCGGTCAATATATGTAAATGAGGAGAGTATAGACAGATGGGTATCGGTTCCTCCTATACTTAGGCTTTGTTCATCCTAAGTACAGAAGAAGGGTGGAAATGGAGCAATCGTGGGATGGTAAGGATGGTACGTACGAATGGCATCGGTCCCCCCCTATACTTAGGCCTTGGCCTAAGTAGAGGAAGAAAATGTACAAGGAGACCGATGTGGTCGGGAGGGAGGGTGGTTAGCCGCTGATTAAGGCAATTATTGGCTGATTTTTTTGTGTGCTTGTGGTGGGAGATCATAATGACGAGACGGATATGAAGCATATAATTCCCAACTACTAACAGTGTTATCCTCAGAAAAATTATGATGGATATCAGATGAAGTGTATGAGTCAGATGAAATGTAGCCATCATCAGAGTTATCCTCAGAGGAATAGTATTTGAAAGTGGACACACTCCAGATATTCTTGTCTTTTTGTTTCTTCAGTTTTTTCTCAGAATTCTTTCTTTCTTGGGGTCAAGTGGTTTGTCCTCGGATGAATACTCGGAAGCACCAGTCTCAGTCAGCTCATAAGAAATAATTCCAGTGTACTTAATGAGGGCAGAAGCATCAGCTTTGGATGAATAATAATTAGGAACGAGAGTTGTCCAACGAGAATCAAATTTTAGATCCTTGCGAAGATATGGTTTTAGAACTGTCGAACTGACTTCATTCATGTAGATTACCTTTTCTAGACCTGATGAAGGATCATCAGTTGATTCTTCTTTCGGAAGGTCAAAGGAGACTTTTTTTTCTTGTCTCGTGAAGGTGTCAGTCTACTTGAGTATCCAGATGAATAACCATTGGAATTTTTCTCCTTGGTCGGTGTTTGGCTTGCGTGTTTGTTCTTAGTCTTCTTAATGCTGGTGAACTTGTGATTTGGGATGATTTGGTCAAGGTATTCAGAAAAGGTTGCTATAGGGTGTGACCATACACATGTCTCAGGATCATATAGGAAACAGTCTATTTTAAGATTTACGGGAATTGAAATACTGGGAAGAGTCTCTGAATGTTCGTTCTCTATTAATTTGATGTTGGGGCATTCTTGTGTCGAGTTTATGTGATCCATGTAGTCAGAATAGGTTGAGCTAGGGTGCGACCATGCATGTCTCCGGATCATATGATTCACATACTTGATTCTCCATGGTGAGAGCAACCGAAAATGGAGCAGGGGGGAGATTCTCTAAACCAATAGTCTCATCAACAACCACTATCTCAGATGTAGCAACGGTGTAAGGCTGTTCTGCCGCTTCATGGTTACGACTGTTGGGGACTTCGTGGGTTGCCTTAGAAAATCGTGGTTCCTCAAAAACTTGTTGAGATCGAAGTTCTTCCAATGCTGTGAAATTAATTTCCCGAGTCTAATAATTAATAATTGCCTTAGCCAATGCTAAGAATGGCTTTCCGAGAATGTGGAGACTGGGTGAATTCTCCTTGATGATCAATATTAATGATTGTGAATTACACTTTGAGTGGAGCACCTTGGAGTTTAATGATGACAGAAATGATTCCTCGTCCGCTTTTTCGATCAATCAACCAATTGAACAATCTCTCGTATCATCCTGATCAGTCCGAGTTTGAGTTCGTGAAATACAGAGGTCAGGAGGATATTGATCGGTGAATCATCATCAATTCGTGCATGGGTGAAAATTATGTCCTTGATTATACAGTCAAATCTTGGAAACCTCTTCACTATGTGGCTCTTGGTTTTTCTCCTCAACACCAAGGAGGAGGCCATTGACAAGATATGTATTTCAGTCTTTGTTCTTATCCTGCCCGACTTTTTCATCATCAGTTTGTCCATCACAAATCCTTTAAGGTTGGGAAGTGTTCAATGGCCTGTATAAAGGGAAGTTAAAAAATCAATGTTTCCTCCAGTGCTTCCCGTAAAGCAGGATCCAAATTCTTCAGATCTTCTTCAGTTTCAATTTTATGTAATTTTCTGGATTTTCGATTTTTTGGGTGTTTTTAAATATTTCAAATTTTTTGTATTTTCTGTGTGGTGTGGTGATGTGGTGTCATCCGTAGATGAGAAGGGGCTGTGATGTTCCGAGTAGGAATCAGATGCATAGTCATTTCTAGGGCAAAAGTATGCAGAAGTGCTTTCAGAATCGTCCCTAGGTTTTTGAATATCCTCAAAATTGTCAACATGAGATCCAATATTTTCCTTATTCATTTGTATGTCCGAGCTCCCAAAGAGTAAAATTAATCGGTCGGCAAATTTTTGAAATCTATCCTCCATTAATTCGAATCTCTTATTTATCCTCGAAATGTCATCCTCAAAATTCTGTTCATGATCAATCATGGGAGCAGTTGGTGTGTGTTTTTGCATTTGAAATTCAGTAATTTCATATTCCATTTTCCGGTATGTGCTGAGAGGATAGTTTCTTGGAATATCGGATATATGATCATTATTTTCTGAAAATTTCTCCTCATGATTTATGGAAGGAGGCTGCTTAGAGGAAGGATTTTGCGGGAATGTGTAGGTCTCATACTCCACATGTCGTGACTTAGGCATGCAATGCTGTTTGGAGTAGAGTCAAATTCCATGGTCGTGATTGATCGTATCCTCCAATAATGGAGTCACACAGGGTGCATATGTGTCGACATCATCCATTAGGTCCTTTGTATGTATATGCTGATCAAATGAGTGGTATTCGGGCTGGTTAATAGGGATTTGATCGTTGCAGTCAATCCAACACTGATGATCATTAAGTGCGAGTCTATCCATCTGGGTTTGGTTTCTCGGCCAGTCATGAGATTCAAAAGTGACTTGATCTTGAAATGGTTCATTCGTTTTAGTGAGAAACGGAGAATAGGATGGTTCAGTCCATGATGGAAATTGGTTATGTGTGGTTGAATGATAGAAGGAATACAATGAGGGGGCCAAATTTATCCGCGGGTGAAAGTCGAGGATTTTTGAAAGAAGGGGGTTTAGTTGATTTGGGCCAAATGGAGACAAATTCAATTTTACAATAATTTTACAAAGAAAGTATGGTTTACACAACTTATACAGATTTTACAACTTGTATACAAGTATTTCACAAACTATACACCTTATACTACTTTACATGTATTTTACACTCAATGTTTGTTTACCAATTTTGCCCATTCCGTATTTATTGAATATTATATATATAAAATATGTGAAATTACAAGCTCTTGGTAAAGTATATATGTAAAAAATATACACACATAAACTTAGCGTGTGATATATCCTCAGAGCACAAAAAGTGAGGAAGAGATATAGTGGGCTTTCATAATATAGATCAGATGGGTGCTTAGACTATTGTCCGGTATTTGTCAAAGGAGGTTGATGATGAATCATCATGGTTGATTTCGGTGCGATTGCACGAGATAAAAAGAAATTTTATCAAATGTGCATCTTTTGATCTTGGAAATCGGTTCACACACACCAATGCAAACACAAATCAAACATCGGGGTTCACCAACTCACACAATGAAGCCGCAAGAATTCAGTAATTATCTTTTCAATTTTAAGTTAGCGGTAAATCAATCTTGGAAAGTAATTAGCGAGCTGTTAGGTGAGGAAGATTTTCTAAAAGATTGTCCCGAATTCCTATGACTAGTTGCATCTACTTTCAGCCAGTATAGGCGTAAGTACTGATCGTAAAACGACTACTTGTGTTACTTATGGACGGATCCTTACGCGGTGTCATTTAAACAAACCACTCTGCTAAGGAAATCTGGACTGTTTACTGGCTACCTGTATTCCTCACTAAGAAGTAGCTAATCGCTTTTAAAATCAGTGGTATCTGAAAATCCGAGCTTGGGATCTAGCCTTAAGTGTCGTCTCTCGCTCACTCAGAAAAAATAAAAGAATCTAAGGTCAGGGTTGCTCATGAAGGATATTGAGTATCCTTAAGCGCATTACGGAAGCGTGTCGATCGCATCGTATGCAATCAGAGCGACTAGTCACAATAGTCGCTAGATGCAGCGGAAATTAAATTTTTTTAAAACTAAAGATGAAACCACATGATCACGAGAACACTTCTCGGATTGTTTCATCAAACCACCAAGTATAAGGAATACCTCTTGAAGCGTGGTTGTGATCGTGAGATCCCAAAGTAGAGATCCTCCTGTCTTAAGTCCAATCCACGAAGAATGTACTTGCAGGCATGATGATGAGTCATGTTCCTTCCCGCAATCCTCGATGAAGATCCAAGCGATGGCTCCCCCGATTTCGTCAAACGAAATCCGTCGTCTTCCTTTAGAGTAAGCAACTCCAAAGAAGATGAAGATCCACGAGTCGTCGAAGGCGAAAGCCGAGAGTCTCTCCTTTCTCAACACAAGATGGACGGCCATCTTTTGGAGGAGAGAAAGAGAGAGGGCGAGAATATGAGAGAGAGAGAGTTGTAACCTTGTACAACTCTTAATCATGTACCTTGGATGTCTACCCTAGCCCTCCTTTTATATTAGTTTAGGATCCATTGGATCTCAATCCATGGACTCATAGATCCAACGGCTAGGCTTGGTCTATGTAAGATCAATGGCTATGATTATTGTTGGTTAAAACCAACAACATTTATTTATAACTAAAATTAAATATATGTTGCAACATTATTAACATAATTTAATTTAACATAAATAAATTCATCAAGAGATAATGGGATAAAAAAAAGGGAGTCAAATAACCACCCTATTTTTAAGGGTGTGTCACCTATGAATAATTCATAGGTGATGCCACCTTTATTATAGGTGGATGTTTTGCCTCCTTTTTATTTTATCTTATTATTTCTTAATTAATTTTGTAATAAAAATTATCACAAAATTATTCACAAAATTAATTCCAAATTAATTTGTGAATACTTCAATCATGCCATTGAAAATATGTGAATCATATTCACATCCCAAACTAATTTGTAAATTACATTTCCAATTAATTAATCAATGTGAATCCAATCCACATTATTAATTAACAAATGCTATTTACATAAATTTCTCTCTCTTGAATATATGTATATTATAAATCACATTTACAATACACAAATATTATGGATAATAATATCCACATTCTCCAATCCTTGATAATTAAATCCCATTTAATTGTCTTGGATAATAATTCTCACAATATGAATCACATTCATATTATGCTTGATCATTAAATCTCATTTAATCATCAAGTTCTTCTTGGTTGGATATGAAGTTCATCAAATGAATTATTCTTGAACCCTTTCAAGAATAATGTGCTTTCTCAGCAGATACTTGGAGATAAGGACGGGGCGATTGTATTATTCCATGTATAGTGACTTGGATATTGAGATCTTATCTCAAATCCAGATCTTACGGCCCTCCCACAGATGCTTGATTAAATCAAGACCGCAAATCTAATCTTCTCATTGAATCTGAATCTCATTCAGACCAATGTCCAACACTTGGACTAAGATCAGATTGCTTCTCTATTGGAAGGAGTCACTAAAATCCAGACCTGTTTCATCACTCCCTTGGAATGGAAGCGTCATGGATATACAATCGTTTATGATCACATCACCATTAGGTATTCCCAATACCTATACATCCTGCATACTGAAAGACTCATGGTCAACCCGAAGATCAAGATCAATTTTACATTGTCTTCTTCAGGGTTTGATCACTAAGTTTCTCATTTGATCATTGGGATTTGGTACCGATCATATACTTTCCAAAAGCATAAATCATACCCATGTCTTGATCATATACTTTCCAAAAGTATATATCAAACCTACAAATTCAGTCAAGCTTCCAAAGCGAGACGACCGTGCACGGAATTTGATTCTTCCCAATATCTCATGAGTGAGCTCATGTCTTCCGGTTCAACAGTGAACCTATATGATCCCTTTGAGAGATCGTATTACTCATATGCCCTTACACGCGCTGGTGTATAGACCTTGGTTTGGTCATCAACCTATTAGTCTGCCAAATGTACACACTCAGACATATAGTAACACATCTGTCTCCGGTCAGAGGATGCGTGCCTACGCGGTGACAGCATTCAACATAGGACTTAGGTTATCTCGATCTCGTTAAGTCAACCCATTGACCTAACTAATCTGACACCTCTGGATCTCTATTCCTATGCAGAGGACCTGCATCAAGAGGTCGGTTAGATATCAGCCTATGTGAGAAAGGATTGCCATCTCCTACTCAGGCTGGAGATCACATCTTAACAATCATTTAACGGTGCTTTATGAGTCCTCAATCTAACTCCTTAGATATTCATCCAAGCACTAGCCTCTATGATTCAATTATTGAATCAACAATTGTATGATCATTAAGATAGCCATGGTACATAACCCTAATTATACAGAGGGACCTTTTATGCAAATTATTTATTCTTCATTTCAGATCAGGGAATGATATTCGCAATAACATTTATTGCATAATGGCTCGCCGTGGGCTCTCATGTCCAATAATCTCCCACTAGCCCAAAGAGCCATTAATGGGCTAATCATTTAAACCCACACTCATGTGAGAATCATAGGCTATTTAAAAAATATCTAGGTAAGCAGATCAGTCACTATGTTCCCAAAAGACAATGCCAAGTCCTTTTACGGCACTTGCATATCCCTAGGTAACAATGCTCGTATCACATGCGAATGTTGCATCTAATACAACCAATACTCAATCTAGTCAAAGCAGTTGTGTCCTTGACACTATTGCTCAATAACTATTATAACCAGTATTTCCATAATCCTTATCAGAATACCCTTGTTCCGGGAGATCTCTATCTCCTAAGGTATTCGCAGTTAAGACCTTTTAGATCTCTATCTATAAAGTCTTAAGCTTTTGAAGATATGACTTTGAGATCACCATCTCAGAAAACTTGTCATCTATGAATACATTGTTATTACTGCAATCAAGTGTTTTCTTTCCATAGTAGGATTAACAACACTTTACTACTCCCACTGCATGGCAGATATCTGGCTTTTGTACACATTTAGCATACATTTAGCTTCTCGTAACTGATGTACAGGTGCAAGTAGTTCTAGCATTCACTTCCTCAACTCTTTGAGGTGCTATCCCTTTAGATAGGTCAGTACCTAATCTTAAGGTAAGAAAGCATTTCTTGGAATTTCTAAAAATGGAACATATCCAAGGTGTACTACTAATGTGACAGTCCCAATACCCTCTTCTCTTTGCTTCTGAACAACTTCAGAACTAAGATCTAAGAGGTATTCTTGAGATCATATCTCAAGGTATGGAATAGCCAGACTATAAAACACTTATTATCATCCTTATGTCATTCCAAATGATTAGAATATTATCTACATTTAGCACGATGAACACAAAGGCACTCCCACTAAGCTTCACATGGTACATCAAGATTCTATCTGAAATCTTAACATTCATGATTTCATCAAATCTGATGTTCCAACTACAAGAAGCTTATTTGAGTCCATAGATGGAGTTTCTTTAGCTTGCACACCTTGCTTTCCCAAAACATGAAGCCCTGGGGCTACTTCATGTGAATATCCTCAGAGAGGTATTCTTTAGAGGAATGCAATCTTGAATTACATCCTGAAGATGAAATAGTCAAGTTGTGTAGCTAAGGTTAGCAATATTCTGATGATTTTAAGCATCATTACCGAAGAGCAAGTCTCATCGCAAGCAATGTCTTCTCTTCCGATGTGTAGCTAATGGCTACGAACCGTGCTATGAAGGTCTCTACCTTCTCATCAGGTTCCCTTTCTCTTGAAGATCCATTTACACCTTAATGGGTCTTACCCATATAGGTGGATCCTCGAGGGTCCATATACAACACTTGTATATGAAGTCTACTTTAGACTTTATTGCTAATATCCATCTTTCCATGTCATGATCCTTAGGAGCTTCATAACATGAAGTCCGATCATTGTCAGACTTAATTGACACATGGAATACATCCTCAAACTCATTTGAAGAGGTATTAATGTTTCATCTTTAGTTATCCTTTTAGTTTCCGATTTCAGGAGCCTCATTATCTTCTCAAGATTAAATGAGTTCCTATACTTCATTTTCATCTTGATTCTCAAGAATCTCAATCCTCCAAGAATCACATTCTCAGAGATGAGATCTTTTAAGAATCTCAAGGTCATAAAGTAGGTATCCAATACCATCCTTTATTTTCCTAATGAAGTAGCACTCTCAAGTGCTAGATTCCAGCTTACATGCATGGAACCTCATTAAGGATATATATTGTAGTCTCTACTACACATATATACTTGGAAACTAAGGGATAATTATGCTAAAATTCATCATTGACCAAATCATGTCACACATGATCCAATTATAGCTCCCTACAACTCCATTGAGTTTAGGTGTGTTAGGAGGATTGAGATAGAAATGATATTCATATCTCCATAAGGTATTCTTTGAATTTTATCTAATAGGTACTTGCTACCTTGCTTAGATCAAATTCATTTCATCTTTCTTCAAACTTTGGTTCTAAACCAAAATTGTGAAATCTTTGAACATTTCAAAGGTTTCTCAGGTGAAGAGAAGAAATCTCATATCATACGTAATCATCAATAGATATCACATATCCATAAAGTTTACTATGATATAGATGATCTACATACATCAATATGTTTGAGATCTTGAATACCTTGACATTTTACACCTTTTCTAAGAGAAGGGTGTATTGGACATTCTTCGAATACAATATTCACAAGTATGTAAGATTTGAAATTTTTAGACATTCTAAAGTTTCATCTCTTACTAGTCTATTGATCATATCAATAGACATATGTCCACGACTTGATGCCAGATCATTGTCAAATGATCTTCATCCTCCTATTGATCTTATAAGGTTTGATTTTCAGTATTAGAAATCATAATAAACCATTCAATATTTCTAATTTTGTGGAGTCCACTAGATGTTAGATTACTATCTGAAATATATCTATCATAATTCTTTATGATAGTTCTATCTCAGAATTCATGTTTATTTCCAACATTTAGAAACAAACAATGAGGGTATTCTAATATCTAGGTCATAGAGACATTCTCTAAGACTAAGGGCTCTCCCACTGAGAATATGAAGTCCATCTATCCAACAGAGATTGCTGCAACAATTACATCAATATCCATGTAGATGACTACTAAACCTTAAGATCAAATTTCTAATCTTCTAATATATATGCAACCAATTGCAAATGTCATTAGAAGATTGGGATACAATTGTCAGACTTTATCTTATGAAATAAGAAAGTCAGAGTCAATGATTACATGTAGATTATTCTGATGCTCTATCTGAGTCCTTCACTAAGGATTTTAGATAGACTTGACAGTCATACTATCAACACATCAACTAATTGCAGTATTGGCATTCATCCAACTCTTTGGATGTCATATGGAAGTCACAGACGTAGGCCAACTCTTTGACTTTCCTTCTTACTCGGGTCTGACCCATGCTTCCAATGCGCTCTCTTTATCTATAAACAAACATTGTTCAAGACAAAGAATCTCTTATGTTGAATTCAAAGGATTTCAATACAAGAGCATTTCAACATTTATACATGCTTCATTAAATTCATTCAAAATTATTATTCTGAAGCTTCATGAATGACTTGAGTATAGATAGTAGAATGATGACACTCATCATATCTACATACATCTTAACTCTTATAGACTTAGGTTCAGGTAGGTATTCAAACATTTTGAATACATCATCTCTTTTGAGCCACCATTCTGCATAATGTAGAGAACCATGTCATTCATGATTAAATGTCTAGAGCACATATGTATGCCAGAACATCTTCTTAGATTTTATAAGGATTATTTGACAATTACGATCACCATCGACATGTCACTTCCAAAGTACACTCGATGAAAGATCAAGACTATAGAGACATACGAACCCTAAGGTGATATCTTATTGTCTTATTTAATTGTCATTCCTCATTATGTTGAGGAAACTTGCACGTTGCATCCACATACATTATGTGTCCAATTGCAAGTACAATATCTGGATCAAGAGTCCAATCCAAGATATTTTACTGGTTATTATTGAGTATAACATTGAGTGGGTTTAATGAAGGATTATTTGAAATAAGAAATTTGCATAAGCGTATATATATTATATATACATGTTTTACTTTGATTTAGGAATTTTTATATTAAAGTTGTCTTGCCTTGTCAACAATGAAAGTTCATTCCCTTAATCACTTTCAATGTAAGAAATATTCTTACCATTATATCCCTAGCAAGATCAGGGATCTCCTTTCCTATCTTTGTCGCATCCCAATAATATGAGAACTTACGACTCCAATAAAAAGAAGCGGGAACTCATTCCGCCTTGCAAGTCCAACTTGCATCTCCCAATTCGGTCTTTAACACCTGGGCCCACCACCCCTAAGATGATGTTGACCCGTCATTAATTGAACCAACCGTCAACAGGCTTAATACTCGCAATACGCAATCCAATATCGCCCCAATAATATGAGGACCCGATATTGGGGTCACTACGTATACGGCCTTACTCTTTCGAGAAGCAAAGAACCCGATCCAATTAAATCATATATAGAATCTGTCGCTTCGGACAGACGTCTCCTATATACAACAACTGGCGACAGAATCTTTTGCCTTAACGGGAGACCATGGATGTCACTTATGTGATCCTCCACCTCATATTCAAATTGTAATTAATTATCGTGAATCATATTCACATAATTAATTCTTCCAAGGGAAATACACATCTATTCATAATAGAGTGTTTATTGGATACAATTAATTTAATCACATTAAATTAATCATCAATCCAATCATCAATCAACAAACATGTCTTTTACTTGAATAGTAGGTATATTCTCAAAGTACGTATTATTCGAATTTTAATAATTAGAAAAATACACATTGACTTCCTCCGGTATTATACAGTCCCGACTCGTTGTCATGGCCAGTACCGACGAGAGTGGGACGGACCACATACGTTGCAACCCGCGACCCCAATGCTCTCCGACTAGGCACCACATCCGCCTCGGGAAAGGATAATACCAGATAGATCATCATGTACTTTGAGATGCTCATCGGTTTTTCAACCGAAATTATACCATATAATATACATCAAAACAATTTTGATTATATTATAAGGAGATTTGCTAAACAAATCACCAATCCTATTCAAGCAAGAGGGTTTTTCATGTAAAAAGTGTCCTACAACTATTGTAGGATAAACTATGTTTTTCATGAAATCAATGTTTGTTGATGAACCAATGATCAAGACCTAATATCTCATCATTGTGGTTTAGGCAAATGTCATTCAATGAAATAATTATCTATTTAAATATTTCACAAATATTTATCATTAATTATTACAGAAAATTAACAATTAATTTTCATCATGATAATTGAATGACTTATCACAAGATTCATGACCCAAGATGTCAATTTCCAGCAGTGACCCCCAATCACTAAAATTAACTTATCTTGATCAATTTAAATCCAAAAAATGCAAACTCAGTTTCCAAAGATTGCCTATTTGATTTATTAAAGAACCCAAGTGATAATACATGCATTTCGAGGCGGATTAAAACTGTAATTATCTCATTAATCACGTTTAAATCCGCAGTTCCCGCAACAGTGAATATAGACATATTCAAAAGACCATATCTTGAGAAAATGAAGTCCAAATTTAGTAAACTCAAGTACTATGGTTTCCTTGTTTAATGGGAAACAAAATCCAGTTGAAAATTTCGTTTTTAAACTTTTTAAACAGTGCCGAAAAAATCAAATTTACAGAGGTGCGAAAATTGAAATGCAGTAAAAAATTTCGCAGCTCTTTCAAGAACCAAATCGTCTAAGGTCTATGGATCATATCCAAAACCTTATTCAACCTGGCTCTGATACCAATTGAAGGATATTGAGTATCCTTAAGCGCATCACGGAAGCGTGTCGATCGCATCGTATGCAATCAGAGCGACTAGTCGCAATAGTCGCTAGATGTAGCGGAAATTAAAATTTTTTAAAACTAAAGATGAAACCACATGATCACGAGAACACTTCTCGGATCGTTTCGTCAAACCACCAAGTATAAGGAATACCTCTTGAAGCGTGGTTGTGATCGCGAGATCCCAAAGTAGAGATCCTCCTGTCTTAAGTCTGATCCACGAAGAACGCACTTGCAGGCGTGATGATGAGTCATGTTCCTTCCTGCAATCCTCGATGAAGATCCAAGCGATGGCTCCCCCGATTTCGTCAAACGAAATCCGTCGTCTTCCTTTAGAGTAAGAAACTCCAAAGAAGATGGAGATCCACGAGTCGTCGAAGGCGAAACCCGAGAGTCTCTCCTTTCTCAACAAAAGATGGACAACCATCTTTTAGAGGAGAGAAAGAGAGAGGGCGAGAATATGAGAGAGAGAGAGAGAGTTGTAACCTTGTACAACTCTTAATCATGTACCTTGGATGGCTACCCTAGCCCTCCTTTTATATTATTTTAGGATCCATTGGATCTCAATCCATGGACTCATAGATCCAACGGCTAGGCTTGGTCTATGTAAGATCAATGGCTATGATTGTTATTGGTTAAAACCAACAACATTTATTTATAATTAAAATTAAATATATGTTGCAACATTATTAACATAATTTAATTTAACATAAATAAATTCATCAAGAGATAATGTGATAATAAAAAAGGGAGTCAAATAACCACCCTATTTTTAAGGGCGTCACCTATGAATAATTCATAGGTGAAGCCACCTTTATTATAGGTGGCTATTTTGCCTCCTTTTTATTTTATCTTATTATTTCTTAATTAATTTGTAATAACAATTATCACAAAATTATTCACAAAATTAATTTCAAATTAATTTGTGAATACTTCAATCATGCCAGTGCAAATATGTGAATCATATTCACATCCCAAACTAATTTGTAAATTACATTTCCAATTAATTAACCAATGTGAATCCAATCCACATTATTAATTAACAAATGTTATTTACAAAAATTTCTCTCTCTTGAATATATGTATATTATAAATCACATTTACAATACACAAATATTATGGATAATAATATCCACATTCTCCAATCCTTGATAATTAAATCCCATTTAATTATCTTGGATAATAATTCTCACAATATGAATCACATTCATATTATGCTTGATAATTAAATCTCATTTAATCATCAAGTTCTTCTTGCTTGGATATGAAGTTCATCAAATGAATTATTCTTGAACCCTTTCAAGAATAATGTGCTTTCTCCGCAGATACTTGGAGATAAGGACAGGGCGATTGTATTATTCCATGTATAGTGACTTGGGTATTGAGATCTTATCTCAAATCCAGATCTTACGGACCTCCCACAGATGCTTGATTAAATCAAGACCGCAAATCTAATCTTCTCATTGAATCTGAATCTCATTCGGACCAATGTCCAACTCTTGGACTAAGATCAGATTGCTTCTCTACTGGAAGAAGTCTCTAAAATCCAGACCTGTTTCATCACTCCCTCGGAATGGAAGCATCATGGATATACAATCGTTTATGATCACATCACCCTTAGGTATTCCCAATACCTGTACATCCTGCATACTGGAAGACTCATGGTCAACCCGAAGATCAAGATCAATTTTACACTGTCTTCTTCAGGGTTTGATCACTAAGTTTCTCATTTGATCATTAGGATTTGGTACCGATCATATACTTTCCAAAAGCGTATATCCTACCCAGGTCTTGGTCATATACTTTCCAAAAGTATATATCAAACCTACAAATTCAGTCAAGCTTCTAAAGCGAGACGACCGTGCACGGAATTTGATTCTTCCCAATATCTCATGAGTGAGCTCATGTCTTCCGGTTCAATAGTGAACCTGTATGATCCCTTTGAGAGATCGTATTACTCATATGCCCTTACATGCACACCAGCGTGCCGGTGTATAGACCTTGGTTAGGTCATCAACCTATTGGTCTGCCAAATGTACACACTCAGACATATAGTAACACATCTGTCTCCGGTCAGAGGATGCGTGCCTATGCCATGACAACATTCAACATAGGACTTAGGTTATCTCGATCTCGTTAAGTCAACCCATTGACCTAACTAATCTGACACCTCTGAATCTCTATTCCTATGCAGAGGACCTGCATCAAGAGGTCGTTTAGATATCAACCTATGTGAGAAAGGATTGCCATCTCCTACTCAAGCTGGAGATCACATAATAACAATCATTTGACGGTGCTTGATGAGTCCTCAATCTAACTCCTTAGATATTCATCCAAGCACCAGCCTTTATGATTCAATTATTGAATCAACAGCTGTATAATCATTAAGATAGCCATGGTACATAACCCTAATTGTACAGAGGGACCTTTTATGCAAATTATTTATTCTTCATTTCAGATCAGGGAATGATATTCGCAATAACATTTATTGCATAATGGCTCGTCGTGGGCTCACATGTCCAACAGCTCACCCGTAAAAATTCTTGATTTTATGAGTTATTTTAAGTAGGCTATATTTACCAGTACTAATTTTAATTAGGTGTTCACTGAAAAGTTAAGATGAGCACAAAATACACGTCTACCATCCAATCCCAATTTCCTTTAAAATTATGTGGCAAAATAGGAGGGAGGAGTTCGGAAAAAGCCGATGCACGTGAAAAGAATGATGTATGCTTAGTTAGAAGACTTACAGTGATTCCTCACAATCTTTATGTGGGATGCAATACAAGAATTGATATATTATTCTAAATGAATGCAAGTCGATGAAAAACCGCACCTAGCAGAAAGTTCTATTAGCGGGGGAGAATTGAATTGAATTTGGCTAAATTTAACGATCTAAGGTGCATCTCAATTAAAGTGAAGTGTGGACTTAAGTCCTACGGGCACAATCATAATTAAAAATGGTTTAAAAGTCGTATGTGCAAGTCTATCCTAAGTACCACTCAAGTCGGGCCCCACCTTCACCGGAGAGTGAACAGGTCACGACACACCATAGAAAAAGTTCAAGGCCTTTTTACAAATGCGAGAGTCCAAAGGACACCGCTAAAAATGAGACTAATTACAGAAATTTAAAAAATATAGAGAATAAAATCATAGACTCTACGCTCTCTCATGACTCGATTCGATCTTAATTTAATTACGGCTTTTTAGAAGTTGGCGAAGTTGTGTCTGTTCTTGAAAAACCGCTCCACGTACGCTGGGTACCTCACAAGAAAAATAAGAGAGAAAATGTAAGAGAGTGACTCAAAAATAATAAAATAAACAAGAAAATAAATGCTGTAAAAAATGGAATTTACAGTGAAAATTCGGGGGTCAGACTACCCAAATGCGGAAAATCGAATAAAAATTTTTAGACAAAAAACTAAGCCATTTGCCTCCCTGGCAACGGCACCATCTGACGAGTCCTAAATTGCGCTGTGTTAAAATGTGTATGTCGTGAATTGATTGTTGCATTTAAAATTAATGTTCGTACGTTAAAAATATGTGCATCGTTTCGTTGTAGGCGGCAATCGGAATCGGTCAAGAAAATAACCACAACTATTTAATCAATTTTTAATCACGTGGTTTTAGGTTTATTTGACTTGGACAAGTCCCAAGGTCGAACACAAGGAGGTAAAAGAACAACTTAGAATTATGTCTATCAAAATTCGTGCGGGGTTTTTGAGACATTTTTTGTAGTTTTTTATACAATTAAGGATGCAAATTGCAATTTCGACCAATTTTAGGGACTAAAATGTAAATTACGCTCAAATGATGTCCGAAAAATATGAAATTTGGCCACGATGAAAATTATGATGAAATGTATGCACTGTAATTTTTTTAGAATTGCAAGATGAATTTTTTATGATATTTTAAATGCAAATAAAGTGAATTTCAATATTTAATTATAATAAATATTAAACCTAATTATTTTCAAGGATTAAAATTATCTAAGATCTATTATTAGGTAGTGGATCTCAGAAAATTCCTACACTTCGAAAATGTGAAATTTAATACCTATTAAAAATCAAAGATTGAAATATGCAAAATGATTTTTATAAGGCTAGAGAATTAAATGCAGTGGGGGGACCTAGATGTAATTACTGATAAAGAAAGGGAGGTATGCTACAATTTTGCCAGAGGTCACGTGCCAAAACGTGTCCCTGGAGTTCTGAACTATTCTGCAATATGGGTATCCTCCGAGGAGCGTATTTGCAAATTGACCACGCGGTCACATGCCGAGCACTTGACCCGTGGGTTGATGAAGTTCCCCCAGGGTGAACATGCCTCGCATGTGCACGGGGGGGGGGGGGGGGCTCGGGCCCACCGCCCGACGGTGGCTTGCGAGAGGTAGAGGAAGCTCCTGGTGGTCTGCGACGGGACGGTGGCTCCTAGAGTGGTCGAAATGCCAGGTGTCGAAAGCCTAGCGGTTGTGAGCTCCGGAGCATCGATGATGTCGACGATGGCAGATGAAGCTTGCGATGGCAGAAATGAAGAACGTCGAAGTTGTCGAAAATGGCGCGGTGGCGTTGGTGGAGAAGATCATTGTTGGCGATGGTCCTCGTCGGTGAAGGTGGACGTTGTCGTATTGGAGGCGGAGCATGTGGAGATGATCATCGTAGAAGACGGAGGTGGGTGTTGTCGGCGGGCGAAGTAGTGGTCGTCGTTGGCTCTACGACTCACGACCGGAGCAAGGGCAGTATGCCTGGAGAGGCTCTGCGGCAAGGCGGTGTATATGCCTTGGATCTCATCGAAGGGGAGGATCTGGGCAGTCACCCCAGACCTCTCAAGGCTCAATCGGCGGATAAAGGGTGCGTGGAGCATGTTGTTCTTTTATAGATGAGAAGGGGATGGTTGGAAGAGTAAAGGAGGGGGGGGGGGAATGGGCGATTTGATGGAAGGTCAGATAAGATTGATTCGAAGCGTTGGTCGAAGACGAGATCGGATTCGAGATTGATATATGGAGGCGACCGGTGGCGTGCGAGATTAGCGGAGGTGGTGCTGACATCGGGGCGGTGGGAGGCGTAGTTTGGGAAAGTGGTTCAGACCAGGACGATGATGCTGTGCTGTCCGATCGGCCGAGATCGGACGGCCCGAGTGGGGGCACGTGGTGACAACCGGATGCAGGGGTGGTGCACGTGCCTTGGAGGCACGTGCCTCGCACGTGCGTTAATAATTTTTTTATTATAAATGAATAAATAAAAAAATAAAAAATGGCTGACACGTGGCGGCTCCTGGAGCGGCCACGTGTCAGCATCACAAAAATCGAAACATAAATATTTTAAAAAATCTAAAAGAAATAGCGAACGGCCTCGGATCGAAAAAGTTTCTTCACAAAAATTGCTCATCTCGATGAGATATACAAATTTCATGAAGAATCAAAACTAAAATCTATCATTTGCAGAAAGTGATTTTTTTGGGTATCCCATGTACATAGAATTCCTTGATATTTGAGTTTTGTATTTTTTTTTATCATTTTTAAACCAGATAAAAATCCAAAAAAAATATGATAAAACCGAAATTAAATAATTACACATTAATCTAATTTTTTTGGATTTTTATTATGTGATAACAGGAAGAAATAAAATAGAACACGAAAAAAGACTAATTTCGTACAAATAATTAGTGAAGACTCAGACTCAGCTCAATTTGGATTTGGATTTTTGCGCATTTTAATAAAACTTTTATCAAATAAGACAAATGAAAAAGAAATAAACTAAAATAGATTAATTATGTACATAAAATAATAAGTCAAAATCAGCTAAAATACAAAATGTATAGAAGAGGCCCAAAACCCAACTTTCACAAATGAGCTCTGATTCACTTGAACTTGGTCTTGTTTTGAAGGTATTTGAATGTACATTAATTCAAAAGTGAGTAGGTTCAAAACGGACACTGGATGGAGAAGATATGAGGGTTTTAGTCCGGAAATCCTGAAACTAGGGTTTGGGTTTTTGGTGCACTTATTTGGGTTGATGATTTTTTGTATTTTTCATTTCTTCTTGTTATTGATATGTACATAGTGTAGGTGGTTTTGGGTCATTCGGAGTTATCATGAATTAGTTAAAAATTAGGGAAGTTAGGTTACATGTCAATTTTGGTTGGAATCTTGACTTCTTATTTTGTGCAAAAATTAGTGATAAAATGTAATTCTTATAAAAACATGCATGAATACTAATTATGATGAATAAATGAAGAGATGCCAATGATTTTGAGGTATCTGAGCTTAATTAATGAGATTTAGAGTGATGAATCTGAGATTCATCACACGCTTAAGGGGGTGTTTTGCACTTTACATCGCACCACCTTTTTGTTTTTATCATTTAGTCTTTAAAATTTCATTTTCCATAGCAATATTTTTGTAATATTTGTAGTGAGTACTATGAGCTTTCTTTTTATTGCACATTAGTCCAATGCCACATCACCTTTCATGCTTGTGCATGTAAGGGGACATGTATTTTGTGTGGACGCCCTCCGAGTTGAGTGTTATTTTTATTCTTAAAATATTTAATTTCAACAATTTTTTTTGTATAATTGGATCTATCCTTTCTGATATTTGCACAGATACCTGTGTAAGGTGTGTATTATATTTTGTTGTGTGAAAAATTGCATGTATGCCCCTGGATTTAAAACTTCTAAAAAATGCAACTAGGTCCCTATATTGTTGTCTTAATTTTGTACTTATTTTTTAGTTATTAAGTATAATATTTAACATATAAAAAATATGGGAAAATTATCTTAATTACTTTAAATCATATTTAATTATTATTATTTTTTGTAAGGCAATTAAAAGTATTTTCTTTTTAATAAAAATTCAATAATTTGTATTTTCTTCTTTTTAGCATTTAAAAATTCATAAAATTACAAAATATTTTGAAAAATCCAAAATAATTCATGTATGTTTATTTTGCTATAATTCATTTTCTAACCAAATATTCTTTCTAAATTAAAAGAAAATTTCTAAAAATATCACAACTATGAAAACCTTGTAAAACTCTATAACCATACAAACAATCACAAAAATAAGTTCTATGTGTCTGAATTCTATTTTTATTTTCTAGTATTTAGGAAACTTGAAGGTAGGCCTAATGTGATTTGAATGTTGTTTATTATGCCCATTTCAAGTTTTTACATTTTCTTTTTTAATCATTTAGTGTATTTCCTTATTTAAAAATCCATAATAATTCCCAGAAGTTACCCAAAAATAACAAAAAACAAACAAAATTTTATAAAATCCACAAGTATTTTTTTGTTAATTTTGGATTTAGTTGTCAAAATTTTAGAAATCCAAAAACATCTCTTTTCTACATATAACATATATACTTTTATATATATCAGACCTATATTTTTATATATATTATTTTTAATTTTTTAGAAGTTAACAATTGCAAAAATGGAAAGCATAAAAAATTAAAAAATAAAACCCAAAACACTACGAAATTAAAAATCCCTAAAAATTTCCTAAGTAGTCCACCCATCATTTCTCTACCATGTGTGCTCGATTCCTACTACTTATCTACTATACACATTTCATAGGGTATAATAAATTTAGCTCACTCCTTAATATTGCTTAATTATCATTGTGGATTAACTGTTGATCGACTCGCTTGAGTTGATTACCGAGAGCTGAGAGAGCGGTCAGCACTACGATTGTCGGATCTGACTTATCGAACATTGTACGCCCTCAAATAATATACATTAGGAACCTCGATAAAAGCATATCATCAAATGGCAAATTTGATAGGGAGCATCCGTTGGTAAATAATAGAGTAGTCTTCTTAGCTTATTTTGCCATTATTCACTATACTATCGATTTCTCTCTTTATTTTATTTTTATCTAAGACTATTCTGACCATCTTCTTGTTTCAATTTGATGTGAGGTCCGACCTATCGAGGGAGGATTTCCTTAGAGATTCTTTGCACCCAAGATCAGCAAAGATCAATATTTCTTTACCCATCTGTAGGAGGGAGTAGAAAAGGAGACAAGAATCCGAACAAGCTTGCCTTGGTGTTGATTTTGTTTAATTTTATAAATAAAGATTTATTAAATTATTTTGCAAATACCCTGATCCAGATGCACTTGTATGCAGGATCTATCACTTCGGACATGCTTCTTCTGCATACAATCCCGGGCGACAAAACCCTTCGCCTTAACAAGAGACCATGGATGTCACTCATGTGACCCTCCATATCATGTTCAAATTCTAATTAATTATTATGAATCATATTCATATAATTAATTCTTCCAAGGGAAATAACATATCTATTCATAATTGAGTGTTTTAATTGAATATAATTAATATAATCACATTATATTGATTACCAATCCAATTCAATCAACAAACTTGATTGTTACTTGAAAAGATGACATTATCCCAACGTACGTATTGTTCAAATTATAATAATTAAAAAAATCCATAATGATCCCTCATGCATTATCTCTTCCCTGTCCGTTGTCATGGCCAGTACCGACAGGAGTGGGACAGACCGCTCACGGAGCAACCTGCAACCCCACCACTCCCCGACTAGACACCACATCCACCTCAAGTTAGGATAATATTGATTTTTCACTTTCTACTTGAGATAATAATAGATTTTTCAATCAATGTTATACCATATAATAATAATTAAAACCATTTTGATTGTAAGAAAATTTGCTAAACAAATTTCCAATCCTATTCAGGCAACTTCGTTTGTTGGAAAGTAGATCATGTGACTAATATGTGTTATAGATCATATCTAATCATATATTGGTTAAGACAATGCCATTTAATGAAATAGTTGTCATCAAATATTTCCCAAATATTTATCCATAATTATTATAGAAAATTAAACAAATTAATTTTACTAATTATTTGAATGACAATCACATGGTTCTTGATTACGAATGTAATTGTTTAAATGACCCTCACAAACTAAAATTATCATATCTCAATCAATTTAAATCCAAAACATGCAAAGTAAATTTCCAAAGTTCGACAATTTGATTTACAATAGAAACCAAGATATTAACATGCATTTCCAGGCATTTAGAAACAAAAACTGACTCCTTAATTGCGTCTAAATTCGCCATTCTCAAAATAATGGATATATGTTCATTAAAATGATCATATCTCGAGCAATCGGATTCCAAATCATGCAAACTCAAATCCCATGGTTTCCTTTTTAATGGAGAACATTATACAAGTGATAATTTTGTGTTTAAAAATTTTAAAAAGGGGAAAAAAATCACAAAACAAGGCTGTGTGAATATAATGTGATGAAACTTCCCACAACTTTCATGCACCCATGTCGTCTTAGATTCATGAGCTGTATCCAAAACCTCTAACCTAGCTCTTATACTACTTGAAGGATATGGGAAAATACTTAAGCACAACATTGATGCATGAGGATCGCATCCTATGATCGGGAGCGACTAGTCGTACTAGTAGCTCGACACATCGGAGCTTAAAAAAATAATTCGTTGAAACCATAAGATCCAAGAACACTTCTCGGATTGTTTCATCAAAACCAAAAACAGGTATTGGGTTTACCTTTTGAAGCGTGGTTGTGATCGAGTCTCTAAATGAAGAGATCTGTGGTCTCAAGTCTGATCCGACGGAGGACACGCTTGCGACTGCGTTGATGAGATGCATGCTCCTCGCAATCCATGTTGACGATCCAAGCGAAGAATCTCCTAATCTCGTCACATGAGATCCGATGTCTTCTTCATGAGTGAGCATGCCGAAGGAGACGAAGATCCACAAGCGAACAATCCGGTAGCGTAACGACGATGCTACAACGATGGTGACTCTCTCAAGGCTCCATGGTGGACATCCACAACGAGAGAGAGACATGATGTGTAGAGAGATAGAGGAGAAGAGAGAATATGTTTTTTTATCTAACCTGAAGAGCAAGGGGTGCCTCTTCTAATATATTATTTTGGGATCCATGGATCTTAATCCATGTACAACACAAAATCAATGGATGAGATTGATTTGTTTTTCTTTCAAAGGACATGATCTTGTCATGAAAACTCAACAACAATTATTTCGGTTAAATCAAATATATATTGAATAATCAATATAAATTATATTTAAATTAAATCAATTATCTTAGTGCTAACTTGAAAGAGATAATCATCTATTAATCAAGGGAGATGGCCATCCATTCCCATTGGGACTTGGTGGTCGTCCACCACCTTTGGTGATTGGAAATCATTTTCCAATGAGATTATATTATCTCATTCCAACATTGTCTCACAATAATAATTCTCAATTATCTCGAGCAAATTACAATCATACCATTGGAAATTTGTGAATCACATTCACAACCCAAAAATAAAATGTAAATTATATTTTTCAATTTATTATACTATGTGAATCCAATTCACATCAATAATTAATTAACAAATATAAATCACAACGCTCTCTCTAATATATTATAAATCACACTAATATATATATATATATATATATATGAATAATTGAATAGTTCTATCTACATTATTGATATCTATAATAATTAAATAACATTTAGTCATCTTGGATCTCCATTCTCATGTGCGCAAATAATACAAATCACATTCACATTATTCATATCTATGATATCTCAGATATCTCTTCTTATAATATGAATAAAATTGATATTATTTATTATAATTAGATATTTATCCATTTTTCTTAATGCTTATATATATATATATCAATAGTGAAATTATCCATGAACTCTTTCAAGGATAATGTGTTTTCTTTGCAAATACTTGGAGATAAGGACAGGGCGATTATATTGTTCAAGGTATAGTGACTTGGATATTGAGATCACATCTCAAATCCATATCTTGCAGATCTCTCATAGATGCTTGATTAAATCAAGACCATAGATCTAATCTTCTCATTGCATCTGTATCACATTCATATTATTATCCAACACTTGAACCAAGAGTAGATCACTTCTCTATTGAGAAGAGTCACCAAAATCCATACATGTTTCATCACTCCCTCGGAATGGAAGCATCATGGTTATACAATCGTTTATGATTACATCACCCTCCGGTATTCCTAATACTTGTACATCTTGCATACTAGAAGATTAAGAATAAACTTGAAGTTTTAGATCTCTTTTAGACGATCTCCTTCAGGGGTTTCTCACTTGATTATTGGGAATTGATATCGATTTTATACTTTCCAAAAGCATATATCATACATAGGTGTTGATCATATACTTTCCAAAAAACATATATCAAACCTACAAATCCAGTAAATCTTCCCAAGAGAGATGACCATGCACGGAATTTGAGTCCTCCCAATATCTCTTGAGCGAGCTCATGTCTTCCAGTTCAGTAATCAACCGTTATGATCCGTTTGAGAGACCATAGTACTCATATGCCCTTATATACGCACCAGTGCGCCAACCTCTAAACCTTGATTAGGTCGTCAACCTATTGGTCTGGTAAATGTACATACTCAAACATATAGTAACACATATGTCTCCAGTCAGAGGATGTGTACCTGTATCATGAGAACATACGACATAGATCTTTGGTTATCTCGATCTTGTTAAGTTAACTCTTTGACCTAACTTATATAGCACCTTAGGATCTCTATTCCTATGCAGAGGATATGCATATCAAACTTCGGAGAAAAATGTTTTCCATCTCCTTCTCAAGCTAAATATCCTCTCTTAACAATCATTTGACGATGCATGATGAGTCCTCTATCTAAGTCCTTAGATATTCATCCAAGCACCAGCCTCTATAATTCAACAATTGAATAACAACTGTACGATCATTAAGATGACCATGGTAAATAACTCTAATTGTACTAAGGGGACTATTATGCAATTTATTCATTCTTCATTTCAGATTAGGGAATGATAAATAAGATTTATTGCATACTGGATTATTGTAGGCTCACATGTCCAACATATATATCAGTGTGTTGGAGTACATATGAAGTTGTATGAGATGTATGATCTCTCGAATGAATCATACATGTTCATAGTTGATGAACCTGGAGACCAATCTTGCTCTGGAGTCAAAATTATTTCCATACACGGTTGTCTTGTTTATTAAATAAGACATGCATTCAAGATATTAACATATACATTTTGAAAGTATGTGAATAATATTGTCGCCTAATTATCAAATGAGAAATCTAGTGATACATTTCGAAGTATACAGTCAAACTAGCATTTGAACTTTGGATTTATAAAAGTCTTCTAGTGTGAAGGATAGATGAGTATTTGGAACACTTAAGGTTACTTTTGTTGTTGTAATGGATCATCTACCATGACACTTCCACACTGAGAAGGTGATGAAACAAGATGGATTTTAGTGGCCCCTTTTCGCTAGATGGTCTGTGTTTTAATTGGATTAAATTCCAAATCATTTGAATCCAATTTCCAATTCCAATTACAATTTCATTATCTAAATATTGAAAACAGAAATGGTCATGGAAATGGAAATATACAAGCTCCTTGAGCTCAATTATTTGCTAAAAAGGGTTTGAACTATGATTAGAAATTCTCATGCTCATGGAAACTTTGTTTAGCTCATGGAGAGTGTGATACATTTTGTTTATCTCACTAAGAGTGTGTAGTGTTACAGCTCGAGCTCATCATTTATAGGTGACGTATTTTTGTAAAATGTATAATCCCAAGAATTGGATAGTTATCCACATTTCATGTAGCTACATATGGATAGTATGATCTCCCCGACATTTTCTCCAAGTATCTACATTCTTATCTCATGAGTTCTAATTAATTACGACTCATACCTGCTTAACGGCAATATCGATATATATGATTATTAGTTATTATTGCTAAGGGTAATTTTGTAAATATGATTCATAAGCATAAGTCATTAATTAATGTAAATAGCGTTTAACAATCATTAATATTTATATAGATGTGATTCATATAAATATTTATATAAATGTAACCTACATAATTTTTACATGGCATGATATTATGTGAATTTGATTCATATTAATCTTGTAAATGTAAATTAGATTTACATTTAATTTTAGGCTCACGAATATGATTCATAATCTTTAAGTATTAACTCCATATTCTCTTCAATATTGATAATATTATGAAGTGATTTAATTAATAAGATTTTCGACTACAACTTCCATATATGGAAGGTGAAGTGGCATGTACATATGATGTACACATGGCTCCATATGGTTGAGTTCTAATTGAATCAGAAATCTGAAGCCGTTGCTTAATTTATTTTAATTAGTATTTACTGGAGGAAATGAGGATATGATCCTTATTGATATGACTTGGTCTTAGCAACTGATTTAAAATCCATGGGCTACAAAGGTGCATGCATGACATATGATTTAAGTATAGAAGAAGGGCAAGGACTTCTCCTTTTTGCAACAATTTGAAAAACAAGTCCTCTAAACTTTGTGCCCTCTTTTAGAGAGAGAGAGTGTGTGTCTCGAGAGTTTACAACTCTCACATCTCTCTTCTTATTTCCCTAGTCGATATATGGGTTTGTGGGAAGCAACGCGACTTATCTCTGTGCCCGTGGGAGAGAAGTCTGTAAATCAGACTTCAATTCGGGAGGTTGCTTTCATTGAAACTCAAAGATAAAAGGTAATCCTGATTTATCTCTCTTATTCGTCATGAATAATAGAAATCATAAGAGAAATAGTTTCATTTTTTTATTTTTAGTTGCACAAATCGTTGTGTAACATTTTCTAGTTTATACGATGAAATACATTGGTTTGGCAAATGGTTTGTTAAATATTCGGCATTTTTCCGTAGTGCATAGTAAATATTTTTTTACTTACTTTCTCCAATTGGTATCAGAGCCATAGTTTACATAATTTGAATTACATCCAAGTCCAATGAACGATCCATTAGATCATTCTAATTATTGGGTACATTGTCCTGTTGTAGTTTTAATAATTCGAATGATTCAAAGACTTTCGAAGTTGCTACTGTTCTCATCTATTTTTAATAATATTTTGGGATACATACGAGCTCTAGAAGGTCTATACTCATAACCAAATGATTCACAATCTGTTGGTGACAGTTAGAAGAAGATTTAGATGTTAAAAGCAATCACAGACTCCGATTTTGGCCAAAGATAGCAAGAAATATTGATTTTTTGGATAATATTTTGGGGTCACATAACATGACAAAATCAAGATTAATAAATCAAAAATCAAGCCCCCAGTCAGTGCAAAAAAAGTTTCTTGCAATTCCGACCGCGTGGCCTTGAAAAATTGAATTTCTCAATAGGTGGAGTTGGAAGAGGAATAGATCATCTTATTAACTAGTTTATCATATTTTGGGACTCCAAATTGATGGAAATATATTAAATATATTTACATCTAGATTTGGACCTAATATATTAGAAATATGAAGGGTTGCAATGAATTTTAAGTTCAAGTTATATGATGCTTTCTAATTCAACGTGTGTTGGTCGCAACTTGCAAATTCAAATTCGAAATAATGGTTTCTTTTTTAAAAAAATATAAAATAAAAAAGAATGTATTTTGTTTCATATTTTTGCTAATTAATTATGCACTTCAATGTTTACAATGCAATTACAAATTATGGTTTTAATTTGGTTAATTTCGTGAATTATCAAGATTGTTGAATTAGACATATTTCGTAATTGAAATTGTTCTAATTCGAAAAATTGCCTAGATTGCTCCACTAGACCTTTTGAATTAAAAATATATTTTTGGGATTCAAGAAGCTTCTAGATTGTTTCACTATACCTTTTGGGAAATTAAAAAGAGTTTAAATTTCTAATATATTTGAGAGTTACTGTATAAAATCATACATGGTTGAAAGATCGACTGAACCTCCTTACTAAAATATGTACCAAATGTGTTATCTCGAATTGATTCGGAGAAGGTGTCTAGGCTATAGAAATACTAATTGGTTAGTTGGCACCTTACGTCACATTGGTTGTGAAAGCGCTCCCTATTTGCATTGTATGTCCGAACTGGCTCGATTTGCTTCGATGAAAAGTTGCATGAAGAGTCATGGCATACATTAACAACTAAAAATGTAACATTAAGTTGTAGGGTGTTATATTATATGATAACATCAAATGCAAAAAAGGCTCAAACGCTAACTAGGATTGCTTAAGTGTCATTGTTTTAATTAGACTAAAACAAAGACAATAAGCATATATCATGGAATTATCGCTTAGATTAATCATGATAATATCATTCAAAATGGTTAATCATTAATTTATACATGATATGGATAAATCATATGATGAAATCCATGTCATCAATCCGAAATACAAAATCGCATGGATTGGATTCTTCATTTCTCGAAAGAGATGTGTCGTATGCATAGTGATCCCAATGTTATTCCTCATATTATTGATGTGGCATTAGATTGCGCATAGAATAAACTGATATTCTCTCATTGGCAGATTTTTTAATTGACAACATGCTAACCCCATATATGTGGCCAGTGTGGGTGTTGAAGACCAAATTGAGAATACAGGTTGGATTCGTAAGATGGAAATAGATACCACTTCTTTCATCATAGTAACATTTTATCATATTATTGTGGTGCACTGAAAGTGGAAAGAAGACTCAGATCTCGTAGTCATGCCTTTGGTTAGTCTGCCTCATGCTTTGAAAATTTATAAGGGAAAGCATTTCAAAGTACAAAACATACGATAACTCTTGATTTAAAATTATAAAAAAATTTTAATTCCTTGATCAAGATATTAAAGTATATTCTATTTTCTTTTTAGTTCAGAGGAAATCTCTCAACCCAATTAAAAATCTTGTTGAGGTCAATCAGTTGACTGACTAAGTGTTTCGGATTAGATCCATAATGTGGAACTCAAATTTGGGACAGAACACATAGCATATGTGCTCTCCTCTGTGAAGCATTGGAACCCTCAGACAGAGGATGCATGCGAATTGAACAAGATGTGGGATAAGGATAACTCGATCGCTCGTTGCTACATTCTTGGATCATTGTCTAATGTTCTTCAGAAGCAACTTATTGACATCGGATCTATTCATGACATCCTCTTGAATTCGAAGGAGATGTATGGAGATGTGAATTATACTCTTTCTACATTAAAATTCATTTAGGATATTACAAAGAAATAATTTCCATTTAGTAGTGCACTTGTTGCACAAGTTAAAGGAAAGTGTCGATCTCAAAAAGGTTTGATCCAAGAGAAGAAGAAAGGTCAAACTATTAATCAATATTCTAAAACATCGACACATCTAACACCAATAGAGATGGATGTCTACCATCACTGTAATAAGCCACAATTCTAGAAGAATAACCATCCTGAATATCTATATTCCTTAGAGAAGGGCAAAAGTATAACATAGTCAAACAAGAAATCTACATTCATCTTTGAAATCTACATTCCAGTGATTCTATACATGTATGCAATTAGTTGCATATGTTTGAAGACACCAGAAATCTTGATGAAGTGGAGATAATCACCTAGATGGGATCTAATGCAATAGTGCAAAAATAGCCATTGGAACATGTAGACTATAATTATCTAGTGGGAGAGTCATAGACATTAGAGATTACCTCGATGCATCGAATGTTAGAAGGAATTTACTATCCGTAACCAAGCTTTTTAGTTAGGGATATACTTTCCTCTTTTGTAACTTATAAAAATTGTTATGGTAATTTTATAGAAGATGGTACTGATGAATCTCTATTTCATTACTTTTATTCTATCATCTTGGCTTTAAAAACCCTAGCTAATGCATTAATAACATTAATTTGTACAAAATAGCATCCATCATTTATTACTTTTATTATGTAAATAATACTATTTTTAATGCCAAAATTATAGAATAAAGAGAAGAAAAGAAAAAGGAATATTGAAAATATTTTATTACCCTAAACCCCAATACCAAGTCAAAATTTTAGTTGGTCGACATGGAATAAAGTAGGGGGAGATAAGGGTCAGAAACAGAATAAAAACCCTATTCTTTTATTCATTATTTATGCATTTTTGACTCATATTTTATTCTTTTTTATTTATTCCTCAAATAAAGAAACTTTGTACATGAATTTGTAGATAATAATGTAAATAATAATACAAAATCGAGTTTGTACAAAAATCATACATAGTGTTCATTTTATACACAAAATAAAACCAAAAATCCAACTTCACAGACCCATATCGTTCAAATAAAAACTCAAAATACATTAGAATCACCTCTAATTTTATGTAACTTTTCACAAGCTATTTATTGGTGGTGATATTATATTGTTTGGAGTTACTATGTAAAAGTTAGGTTTTTGACCCCTATTGTTCATTCTACCGATATTCGTTTTATTCATCCCTTATTATTTTTACAAATTCTTATTTTAATAATTTTGCAAATATTATTTATCACATATTTTTTAAAAACTAGAATAAAACCAAAAAGGAAATGACAAAAAAAATAAGTCTATGCATGCAAAAACATCTACAAATACCTGTCTATAAATAAAAGTGGACTTCATTCTTTTATTATTTATTCTTTATATTTTATAGTATTGTAAACATTATTCATAATTTATAAAAAATACAAAACCAAAATGAAAATCATTTAAATATATTGAAATAAAAATATGTATATGATACATAGGTAAAATACCTATAAGTATACCCACATAACATACAAATCTAATTTATTAAGTTTACAAATAACATTATAAAAATAATATATATATATTCAACAAAATAAGTTATATATATATATAATAAAAGAATGAAATAATAAAATAAAATACACAAAATAAAATAAAAAGTATACAAAATATAGGAAAAAATACCTCTAAATACACTAATCAAAAGTAACCACTAATAATTTTGTAATAAGACCGAAAAATAAATAAAAATCATAATAAAATACTACATAAAATAATAAAAATTTTTATTTTATATTTAAAAATTAATAAAATTATTTATTAGGTGTAATAAATAAGTCAATAATTGGTCAGCAAATTTTGTCCTTTTATGCTGATGTGGGCTCATAACCCGCAGTCAAATAGTAACGGCTGTCAACTGTCTCCCTTGCTTCCAGATGTGACACGCTTGTCCATTCCCACGATTTCGCACAAATTTTTTGGGTGTCTTTTCGCTCAATCACCTTTGCGCCCTTCACAAGAAATTATCATTGATCATTGTACAAACACGCCATACTCTTTAATCACGTGTACATACGACCAAATCATAATTTTTCTCCGGTCAATAAGGGTGCTCAATATTGTGTTTAAATAAAATCATCGATCCTCTTTCCACCTTTGATCACCATTACGAGTCTAGGAGCCATGATCTTATGTCGAGTTGGATCCCTTGTGACAGGAGGTGCTTCGGCACGACCAGATCGAGCTCCAGAAGGATGAGTGCATCCACAACCGCTGTCATAGGAGCCTGCTCCCTGGTTCATTCTAGGTATAAGAGCTGCATCTTATCATCTTTTTTCTCGCAATTAGACTTAGGTTTATTTATAGTTCTTGGATTGAACTCTAGTTAGTTAGATTACCTTAATTGGTCATCCGCGTAGTTCGCCCTATTCAAGCTTTGGCGAGCCCCTCCATGCTTGACCATCTGCTCTCCGACTCCTATTTCTTCCTCATATCCTTCCCCTATCGCTTCCCTACGCCTCGCTCGAACTAATATCACTCAGATAGACCTTGATTTGGAGATCGGCTCTTCCACCTCCGCTGCTCGCCAGAGGAGCTCCGCCTGACCCATGCCGCCTCATTCCACCCCGAATAAGGCCCTCAGAGCATCGTTTTGCTTGCGTATAAGTTATCTGCATGACAGAAGGGCCAAAGGACCCGTAAGGGTCAATTTTTACAGGAACCAAGGCTCGCTGGAGCTCCTATATTCTCAGAGCTCGTCCATCGTCATCCGAGCTCCGACAAGCCTTCTGAAGGAAGCACCTGACACAGGGGAGCCCCTAGGTGAGCCCCTTTTGCACCACCTCCGAGCGTTCCAGATGGCCGAAGGAGATCAGGGGGACGGATCGAAACTCCCTAGGTGAATGCTTGACCTGTTCTTCCTAGTAGCTTCAGTGTCGTACGATCATGAGCCGCCCCGACGTTGTACCAAAACTGTTGGATCGAGCCAACCTTCACCGTCAGATCATCAACGCCTATTTATTCCAGGCCATCGAAGACGAAGCGGTACATGCCACAAGATGAGCACCACATGGATAAGTGACGGCTTAATGCCATTCAATTCGTGCCTATTGGGGTAATTTTCACAATCACCCCACCTTTTTGTATTTACAATTTAGTTTTGTGAATAAAATGTAGTGTTATAAAATAAAGTGGACATTCTGCACTTAGGACCCTGTACTTATGTAATTGCATTTAGGTCTAGTCCGTGTCACGTCACATGCTATTCCACATGAGTTGGAGAAATCGCATGTATACTCTCGTGGGTTTTTGTATTTAAAAAAAGTTCAATAAAATGAAACGCATGTTATATATTTTTGTGAAAATTGTTGAGAGACCCTTGAATTGTCTTGTATTTACATTTTAGTCCCTTCCAACGTATATCACGTATAGTCCCACGTGATGGCCAATTTGCACGGAATACCCTGACATTTTTGTAATTGTTTAATAGTTCATTAACAAGTTAATTATGCTATATATTTTTAGGATATTTACACATGACCCCCTGAAGTTTATTTTTATTGCAAATATGCTCCTACTAGGACATGTATTTTTATGTTATTAATCTACTTATTAAAAATACCTAATATGCTCCTAAAAATCCACAAAAATACGGTTAAATGCATATTACCTTGAAGATTCATGCCCATATTTTGTTTGGCATTTTTTACATGTAACCTAGTTATTAAAAATATAATGGAGCCTATATATTCCCTATTTACCTATAAAAATTCCAAAATATATCAAGATGTTTAAAAAATACAAAAAAATTATATAGAGTTTATATATGTATTTCTTGATTCCATAAAACAAAAACCCCTAAAAATAGAAAAGTAAAATGATATAAATCATAAAGCTCCAAAATCCGATAAAAAATATAAAAATTCTACAAAAAATACCCAAAGTATGTTTTCTTGATTATAGTTTTATTTATATATATATATATATATATTAAAATTAATTTGGGTAATTTTGGAGCTTATTTCCTATTTTTGACATCCAAATCAATTTCAGGTATTTATTTAATCCCTTATGTGGGATATGTTTGACTTTAAAAATACAATAAAAATATCAAAAATTTCTGGAAAATTAATAAAATATTAGAAAAATATAAAATATCTAAAAATAATTTATTTTCTAACTTTTAACTATATTTACTATCAGTTATAAATATACTACTATATATTGAGTATATAAAGCCTGACATATGCTATATAGTTTTCATAAAAGAAAAAAGAAGAAATATAAGAAATATAAAATATAAAAAGAAAATACAAAATCAGAAAATTAAAAATCAAAATATACAATTAGAAAATCAAAAATAAAATAAAAAATATAAAACTAAAATCCTACAAAAAGATCTATATAAATAAATAACTTGGTTGTACATGAATAACCTTAGGCTACCTGTTTTGCTCTCTGTGGTTTGACCTCTACATGCTTGCCTGCTATGCATTTTATGGTAGAGATAATAAATTTTAACCTCACTTGTGCTCTTCATTGCCTTAATATTCTATTGTGGGTTAATTGCTAATTAAATCCAAGGTCTTCGTCGGTCACATCGATGACGGTATTCCCGCCTTGTGTAGAACACATGGCTGATGATAATTTTTGGGGTTTATCAGATGGCGCCGTTGCCGGGGAGCAATGAGGGTGGCCTAATTGTATTCCATTCTCTATGTAGTCGTTTATATGATTCATTGATTTATTATTGTAAATATTCAGTGATGAATTTTTATTCAATTAGTTCTTTATTTATTATTGCAAATATTTGTTGATATGTTGAGATAATTTGATTATATGTGGTAATGCCATCTTTTTGCAACTTTGATGCCAGGGCCTGCCACATGAGGATGACTTCCTAGGAGGCCGATATAGGCAAGCTTGGAGGAGGCTGGTCTTCTCTCTATGACCAGTTGGAGGGGGCACCGAGGAAGAAAGAAGAAGGAATTAGCTTAAAAAATCATTTTTGTAATTTATGGTGAGAGAGAATTTTGGCATGTAATATAACTTGGAATCTACTCTTCACAATGAGGTCCATTGCTTGGGTGTCTGTTCACCTAGCGACCTCGTCACTGTTTTCCACGTTTTGTCATCTTCTTTTACTTTGTTTCCCACTGTTTTGAGCTTTCTGCCTTATTTTACTTTGTTTTGTGTACATTGAGCCCCTAGATTTTGGTTGCTTGACTCGGTAACTAGGTCCACACCTTAATAAGAATGCATGCTCCTATAGTCTCTCTTGTATGGATCTAGTCAAATTTCATAATTGTAGTTGTTTGAATTCAAACCCACGTATCATGAGAGACATCATACAGCGCTAGCAGGATCAGTTGTGGTGGACATCGAGATCTCTCCAAGATCGGACTCTAGGGTTGGTCTTTAAATAGCTAACATATGGTTCTTTACGATTAATAGCAGCTATTGTTTAAAGAAATTTTGTTGATTACACACCGCCATGTAGATAGGTTTAAAAATTCTATTTTTCATACCACATGGAGAGAGATGGGAAGAAATGTAAGTCCTCTAACTTAGCATGCATCATTAGATTCAATGGTGAGATCTCCAGCATTGAATATACTTGCATGACTTTTTCGCTATATCCCCTTGATTTTGAGCACCGATGAATTAAATGAAAATCTACAAAAACATTAGACGCTTATGTGAAACAGATCCAAAAAAAGTGAAAACCCAAAAAAAATTAAAACAAAGGGACAGCTAAATAAACTTTGACCTTAATTAAAATTCTTAGTGGACTATAATTGTTTTGGGTTCATAAAGCCCTCATTGTTTTCAGGTACCTTAGGAGGGGACCAAAACTCCTCCCACGAGCGAGGCACGACCCGCTAATGATTAGAGACCAAATCCCAGTTTGTAACTGCCTTGTGTATCGTCTAGATTTCCGAAGTATTGGTGCTTCTATCGTACGTGACCGAGTAGGGCCTTGTCAGCGATGGTAGTTCCCACTATTTGGAACATAGACAAGGTCTGAAGTACTGAGATTAGGCCACTCCTTCACGAGGGTGTCTTTCACATCGCTTTGCATCCGAGTAGGTTCTTGCATGCTCACGGGTGATTCCATTTTGAGAGAGAACTGAAGTATTGGTTTCACCCATTGGCTTCCTCTCTTTATTTCTTTGGCCGAGTAGGGACCAAGGAAGGGTTACAAGGACATTAAAAAGTACAGACTATAGGTCACAAAGGAGTAGTACAAGTATGGGATACTCTTCTGGTGGTACTCTCTCTCCTATAGGGTTAGCATGCTAAGGACTTGTTATAAGATATGCCTGAAATAACAACTCTAAAACTGAGAAGATAGTAAGTAGTTGAACCTTTACAGCTTCACATGGCGTGGGTTGGTGAACCCAATTTTGTATTGTGTTGTATGGATCTAGATTATGGTTCAAAGATCAAGTCCCGCGCACTTGCGCAAAATTTTATCATGTGTTTCTCCCTTCGACACCTTCCCAGTTTGAGTCTTTCTACTGTTTTACACTCCATTTTATTCGTCGTTGACCACTATATCTTTCTTCCTGCATCGATCTCCCTCTTTCTTCATGAGGTCAATCCATGGATGGTTTAGTCAGGACCTTGCTGACACCTACGTTGATTCCATGCACTCGTCCTCAATTTGAGGCGATTCCCGAGAACTTGATCCAGACCTTGCAGATCGATCTCCAGACTCCTCATTTTATACACTGCATCTTGACCACCCAATAAACTAGGACCATTCTTGTCGTACTTTCGCTGTTGTGAATGAAGGTCGACTACAATTTATATCCTTTTTCATTCACAACATTTGAAGTGGTCTGATTGGGATTCTCTCATCTTGCAGATAAAAGCCAAACCAAGCTTTGGATCCCAATCCAGAATTCGTCTCCTCGGATCAGACCCGGAAATGGCAACTCAAGGAAGAGGAAAGGGTCAACAGCCTCCCCTTCTTGAGCAAGCAGAGATGCATGATCAAAATAAGGTTAATGCACAGTTGTTGGCCTCTATCCAAGCTATCCAGTAGCAACTGACTGAGCAAAACCTAACATATGCGATGTCCTCTAAATCACCTACACTGCTAAGGGAGAACCCTCATTGAACGCGACTACTTCTTTGGGTTTTGTAGTCAATTTTGTCTTTTAACGGATTTTCTGTTTTTTTCTTATTTTATGGATTTTTATTAGTGTTATCATACAAATTAGACTCATTTTCCTTGAAATCAAGAAAATAATGTCCAACACCATGTCACACAAGTAAATATTTTCCAAATACATTTTAAACAATTTTTTAAAATCAGTAAAAACCAATTTTTCAAATCATTTTCAAAAATATTTTTCTTGAATATAGTGTAACATAATATATAAAAACCTTGAAAACATCTTGTCAACTTAGTTCGATAGATTGTACTTTAATACAGAAAGTTTTAAATTTCTCAAAAATTTTCAAAATATAGATAAAGTATGTATACTGTATATACAATATACCCCCTATACTTACACTTTGCTATGTACTCATAGAACTAGAAAATATAAAGCCAAAGCTCCATTTAAGTATAGAAAAATATATGGGAACTAAGGTGGAATCTCCCTATACTTAGGTTAGAAATAACTTACGTATTAAGGAAAGGAAAGATGAGTAAGAAAATCATGGGGACTCAGGTCCCCCATATACTTAGACTGAGGGCAGCCTAGGTATAAAGATGGAGAGTTGATGTTAGAGAGACCTGAGGTGGATGAAGAAGAAGGATGGACGTACAAATGAGCGAACGAATCTTCGGAGATGAATGGAGTATCTAAGGTATATGGGAGGGTGTCGAAGAAATTAAGGTTCAAACAAGCATACAATACACTTTGATTCACCAACTCACACATGAATCCAACAAATGTTGGTTATTTTATCTTGTGATTTTTTTTGTTAATTAAAACATTCTAGTTTATGTAGGATCGAGAATAATGTCATAAAAAGACATACTACATAACGAGGGTGTTGTTCTCCCAAAACAATATTTTACTCCATTTTAAGTCAACTTGCATTTAACAATCCCAATTATTTGCTTAAGGTTATCACTGATTAAAGGTGAGCACATAAATCAAACAATCATCATCTACCGCTCATTCCCATTTTTCATTAACCTAGGTGATCTAGCCATGAAGGGAGATTTGAGAAAAGCCATGTAGTCGATGAATTCATGACCTATGTTAGGAGAGAAAACATGCAGTGCCTTGAGAAAAATTCGTGAAAACTCGGACTAAATTAAAACTCAAAACCAAATGTACGTAATTTGATGAAAAACCACACCTAACATGCTTCAATTAGCGGGGAAGAACATCTTTTAATTTGACTAAGTTAAGCGATGTTTATGTGCATCTTGAATTATAGTGTGTCCTACACATTATCAAACTGCACGAAATAACTCCGAGAGCCGCATGCCTGATCCTAGGTCGACACTCAAGTGGGGTGATCTCCACACAACCACGAAGAACTTCATTCATTTATATGTGTGAGCCTTCGAACGAAGACCATTGTAGAGACGATTATTACATGAAATGCAAATGCATGAATTTTTTTCTTTTTCAATTTATCTTCAAAGTTTGATTCTGCGGCTCCTTGCAGCGAGGAACACCTGCTCCTCGCCACCTTGAACACCAAGGGCCCTCCCGAAAAAAATGTGAGTTAGATACCCATCAAAGAAAATTTAATAACGAAAACAACATGACCTACGAATAAAAGTCAATCAATTAATCAAATAATAAAAATACGAAAGATGAGCCGTGTCTCCGACAACAACGTCATTTGACAAAACGTGATTTTACACTTTTAATTATGTATGATTGACTACTTCATTGCAGTCGAATAAAATCAGGGTTGTCAAAGGCCGCTTTAAATAATGTATCAATTAATGGTAAAGCGATCGATTTATTTTACTTGGGAAAGCTTAAGGTCGAACTCAGGGACATGAGCCTTTTAGGTAATATTTAGACTCTTATTACTTAAATTAAGTGTTATATTAATTAAAACTCATAGGTCTGTGAATGCAAGAAGACTCGATACATAAAGAAACATGTAACAAATATTTTTTTTATATTTATTTTTATGCGCATGCAAGAAAATGCAAATGATGATGCATGCAAGTGTGTCAATATGACCTTATAAAATAATTGAGCAAGAAATCAAGATCAACTTCGGAATCGAATGACGAAGCAAGTTCCATTGACATATTGATACAAGGTATAAAAAAATTTACATGAAGGACACTCAATGAACAAAATTAATCATTGAACTCAAGAGTGTCAAATCAGAAAACCAGTTATGCCATTAAAAAGATAACAAAACGAGCTTTGAAACACAACTGAAATCACATCGATCGGAGCTCGCATGCTCAAGTTATTAACAAAGGAAACCATCGACATAAACACAAGAAACATGAAGATAACAAGTAAACAAGTCCCTGGGAGGGACTAAAATGTAAATAAAAATAAGCACGAGGCCTTCCCTGTAAATTAACCACACATGCGAGGGTATATTTGCAATTATTAAAACCCGTAAGGGTTTGGATGCAAAATATCTCACAAACTTGTAGATTGCACGTGCTTCCTGGATTGGTATGCAAATTGAAGAAATAACATGCACCTCCATGCAAAATACCCCGCCCACATGTGACCGAACACGTGCTAGGTGATACTCGGATCGTTGTAGGCTCAGAGGAGGCTCGGAGTAGCTTCAGTGGCCGGCTCAGCTTCGGATGTGGCTCGGACAAGACTAGGAGTTGGCTCGGATGTTCCGAGCCTAAGATCTAAAGAAACCTCCCAGATCAGACATGTGGGCGCTTGAAGATCGTATGATCAATGACGATCTGACGGTGGATGAATCGAAGGGTGGGAAGGCGATGTGCACATCTGGTGGCTGTCTAGTTTTTCTGAAGATCTAATGGAAGTTGGAGACGCAAGGAGATGAGGGCATGACCGAATATGAGCTGTTGGATGGACACCAGGGAGGTGCATCCAATGGCAACTGTAACTTCATGCTCCTCTGCGACAAGCGGCAAAGTCAGGCCTTCGGCGATGGGCTCCTCGCTCTGCCATCCCTTTCCGGCATCGATGGAGCTCCATGGAGCTTCTGGAATGATTGCCAATGAAGCAAGATGTTTGGGCTAAGTGCGGCAAGGTCTGGAGGAGACCATCGATGCTTGGAGGCATGATATGGAGCTTGCGAGATTGCTCCGGTGAGAGCCTTGACCATTGGTCATTAAAACACATGAAACATTAGAACTATAGCTGAAGCTCTGTGCATGGAGTGACGTGAGTGGGATGGAACAAGAGCTAATTGATGGATCTATGATTCATCACTGTAAAAATTAAAAATAGACTATCGTTCCCGAGTAATTAGCTGAATTTTTCCACTTATATTGCATAATTAGCATTCATGCATATGTAAATAAAATCGGTAATTTAGCATTCATATTTGCATTAAATAAGGAGCCAAGATCACTTGTAAATATTAACTTGTATATTATCTAAAATACCATATTTGTGTATATTTCATACTAGCACAAAATCAAATAAAGCAAACTCCATAGTGATATACTACTAACACTAATAAAGGAATAAATATCAGAAAATTCTAACTTGTAAAATTGTCCAATAAACCAAAATCTAAGTTTGAAACTATGAACCTTAAAATGCACATATCCCTTTCACACAGTGTCTGATTTAGGTTTACTCACTTTTAAAGTAATATACATTCAAAGACCTCCAAAACAAGTCCAATTTCACTAAAATCGGTGATCGTATGTGAAACTTGGATTTTGGACCCTATTGTATATTGTACATATTGACCGTTTTGACCTTGTATTTTATCCTTTGATTTTCTTAATTATTAAAAATTCAAAAAATATATATTAAATTATAAATGTTCATTTCATATTTTTCTACTTTTATTTCGACTTTTCTATTATTTAAAAAAATGACAAAAAAAGTAAAAGATAAAAATGTGGTATTTTATACCTATAAGGTACCACCCAAAAATACACTTTGTACAGATCATTTCATTTGATTTTTGGCCCTTCGCAAAAGTTGTAGATCTCATCGAGATGAGCAACTTTTGTGTTTACCGATTTTTTATTTAACCTCTTTTGTTATTTCTTTTTTATTTTTCTTTACATTTAATTTTTTTGTATTTTGTAGGGGCGACACGTGGTGGTTCTTAGAGCCCCCACGTGTAACACCACTTTTTATTATTGTCAGATTTTTATGATTTTATTATTATTATTTTAATTATTTATATTATATTTAGTAGCCTACTAATATTATTTATTTATTGATTTTTCCCTTTTTACTTCTTCTCCCTTTACTTGTCCTCCACTCCAAGTCAAGAACTGCCCATTCTCCCCACTATCTCCACATCTTTTCTAACTTCCTTCTCCTCCTTTTATTCCCATCTCCTCCTCCATTCATCTTCATCTGCCATTCTTCAATTGAGAGGGAGAGACCACGAGCCCTGGAGTGTTGTCGGTGATAGATTTAACATCTTTCGGTCGAGCAACAATGGTTTCAATGGCGGGATCAACGAGGACTCCTACTCGTCCTCGTGTCATTGTGCATCTCTTCAGGTAACAATCGAGCTTCTTTGATTTTTTGTCGAATTGAATCGAGGCGACGACACAGGCAACACACTACAACCCCACTCTCCGATGACATCACAAGTAAGTATCCGTCTACTTTTCTTCAAAATTTTTATCTAATATGTTTTCCTTGTTGATTCATGTCATAATCAAGACAAATAATCATAAACATATCCATTGCATTTTACTCACCATGAAATACCACATCAATCATCATCACCACAACCATTATTCTCATCACCACACCATCTCCACATCCCCATTTCAACATTTTTTTTGTTTAAAAAAAATAAAAAAAGAGAGACAAACAAAGGATCCCAAGATAGTCACCACTGTTACACCCCCTTGCTACGCCTCCATTCCCCTGCGACTCCTTCTCGCCGGCCCTCAACTATCATGCCCCGCGCAACCCACCGTGTGACAGCCTGGCCAGCAACTCCGGCCTAGCTCCTAGCCGCGCGGCGACCAGTCCCATGTACCAACGACCTGGCACCATCACCAACGCGCCCCCTGCTTCTGGTTTCAGTCCCAGCGGCAACTCTGCCACCCCTCATGCCACTGTTTGCTCCCCCGTGCCACCTCTGCACGCGTTGCAGCCAGCTCCACCTCCGACCGCCAATTCCCACGCGTTGCCGCCCCATGAGTCTGTCGCCCCTCGTGGTGCCCCGTGCCAGGATGACCTCCTGTTGGGCACTGCCATCCCCGTCTGCGCCGACACCTTGCCATCATACTGCCCGTGCACGCTGTCGCTCGACAGCTGCTCGCCCTCCACTGGTCACAACCTCCATGCGATCGCCGACCCACCACGATGCCTACCATCTTCGTATGCTCGTGCCACCCCTTGGAGCCACGCCTACCGCTGTGCCGCCAGCCACGCCGTGCCCTCACTGTCAACGTGCACACGAGGCCGCTGCTTGCCGCCTGCCACACGTCGCCTCTCCCTCTGCCATATACAGTCGCTGCCCTCCTACCCCGCACGCCGTCGTTCCTTAGCGCGGGAAGGGTGGGCACGTTCTAGGTCATATTATCTTTTTATTTTTTATTTTTTTTGTGGAAATTACATTTTCAACACTTCACGTTTCATTATTTAATTTCATTTTCTGTATTGCTTAAACATCCTAGACTTTATGCATTAATTTTTACATTCATCTAGCATCAGTTTATTTAATAAAAAATAGTATTTTGTTGAGCAACTATATCTTTATCATTTGGACATTTATTTGAGTTTTATTGATATAGGATAATTTATTGAAATTCGTAGTTTGAAATTCAGTGATATTTTACCCATTTAAGCTCTGAAATCCGCATAAACTTATTTGTTGCTTAAAAAATTGTGAAAAAATTGTGGATGATGCCTCTAGTTGTGTTTTAATTGTTTTCTAAATTTCAAACAAATTGGAGTTGTCTTGTGCATAAAATAAATTCTAGAGTGCATTATATAATTGATTATTAATTATATCCACGATTATCATATTTATGAAATTTCAACTCTCCTTGATTTCTAATTATAATATCTATTTGAGATAAATTTTTCTCTGGATAATTGGATTCCGTGGATTTATTTGAAATAAAATACTCTTATTCACTCTATTTCCATTAAAAAAATCATAAAAACCATATATTCTCATAAAATTCTAAAAAAATTTAATGCAGCTTCATTTCATCATATTTCACCTTCAGTAACTTTTTCATAATTTTTGCATATCTTTTGCACAAAAAAATGCATGAAAACCCCCAAAAAAATTGTTTTTTCATTTGTGCATCTTAAATTCAAAAATACCAAAATAATACCTTTGCATTTGTCGTTCAATTAGGTTTATAAGAAAAATAAAATTTGACTAAATTTTGATTAATTTTGTATTAAAATAAATTTCGCTAACTTGCATATTTTCTTAATGACCTAGTTCATCCAAGGTCGTTTATTTACATTTTCATGGCATAAAAATATTACAAAAAAATCCCGCTTAGAAAACCTTGAGCTAATACATTTAGTCTGATCCAATGATGTTACTTTGCCTCCTTGAGTCGACCCTAGGGCTTGCCCATGTTGAAAAAACATCAAACTGTGCATACTTAATTCATCAATTAATCGATTCGTGTGGTTAATTTTTGATCGATTCGAATTTATCTGACTGAAATGAAATTGTTAATTCGATACTATTAAAAAGATAAAATTCGGGTCAATCGAATGGCACCATTGTAGGGAGAGGCAAATGACTTAGGATCACATTAGAAATTAGATTTACGTTTTCCATTCTCTCTGGTAGTCTGACCCCCGAGCTACCTTATGATTATTCAATTTTTCTCTCTTAGTTATTTTTCTAATCACTTCTGTATATATTTTTATATCTATAACATAAAATTCCATCTTTTTGTGTGAGGGTCCGATGGACTTGGAGAGGCTTTCTTGAAGTCGACAAATCTCTAAGAGCATCGGAGGTCGACGATTCGTGGATCGAGTCAGTTGTTGAGAAGCCAAGAAGATCATTGAAGAGGGATTTTCACTAACTTATAATTCCATATTTAAAGTGGTTCCCATTTGGTTTCTCGCACATGTAACTGAATAAAAAGGAGACTCTATGTGTTGTGTGGTTTCTTGACGTAGGATAGAACCTACACTAACGATTCTTAGAGCTTCCTAGGACTATTTGTGCTCGTAATTTTTAGGACCACACTTCACCATTAAAAGATGCACTTAGACTACAGGACTTTAGCCAAATTTAGATTCGTTCGCCACTCACTAATAGAACTGCTTGTCTAGGAGCGGTTTTTCATTGATTGCATTCATATAGTGTAAACTTTCAATTCAGTTTTGCATACCACATTGTAGAGAGCTGGAGGCACTGTAAGTCTTCTTATTCAAGCATTCATCATCGTTTCCTCAATTGCATTGGCTTTTCCCGACTCTCTCTCTCTCTCTCTAGTTTTTTCTAACCTAGGACAAAGGAATGGGGACTGGACGGTAGAAGTGATTGCTTGTGTTGATTAATTACAGTGACAACTAAACTCTGAAATCGGAACTGCTAATTGAATTGGACCAAAAAAATTGACTAAAAATAACCCTTTTTTTTGCAAGAGAGTAACCCCACTATTGATTTCAGGCTGAGTAAGAGTACAGAGTGTGTGTACACACCCTAAAGTAGAGACGAAATCCCTGCTTTCCATATCACGCACCCTGATCCCAAAAAAATCACATGATAAATTCTTATAGGTTCAACTGACCAGCATCAAGTAGTCTTTGCCTATTTCGGCAGGTAGATAGGGGCGAAGCAGTAGTGCACTGCGTCATGTTGCTAGCAACCCATCGGGGTGAAGTTAAAAGCCTTGTCAGCCTCCGCATACTTCGGTAGGTAGATAGGGGCAGGTCCTTGAACTTCTCTGTTGGGGATTGGAGCGAAGAAAAGAAGGGCATTGGTATCTTAGGCGATAGGTTAAATAGGGGAGACACGTCCGGCTTTGAGATGACTTCTCTATAGGCCACATAATCCTTGCGATTTTCTTGAAAAATCACAGATTAATCGGACCTGGCCATGGGACCTTCATTGTGTTAAGCATGAACTCAGGGTTTGCTCTTACATTTGTCTTCGTGACTGTCATTGTGTTAACCTATGTAGTTGCCCATTTTTTACCTTGATCTTCTTACATTCATCCTTTCCTCTTCAAGATGTCGGTATATTGGTTCCCAATCCCTAAGATCTTTTGGTCATTCATCCTCGACCATATACCGTTCATCTTCTCCTTCTCCTTCTTCCATGTATCCTTTGCCATCCACTGGAGACCCTTACTCAATGTCGGTTCCACCTCGACCCGATCATGAAGTCATAACTTCAATTAACTTCTCCACTTCTTCGCATTTCTCACCTATTACATATTCTAACACTCCGGATCCACTTCCATCTTGGACTGACTATCCTTATTCTTGAGAGCTCGCTGCAATCAATGAATCATACGAAGAGCAAGCCACTGTTGAGACAAATGACGGGAAAAATTACTTTGTTGATAGAACATACTAAATGGAGAGGCGTGCACTTAATAATATTCCTGACTTGATTAACCCTAGTAATCAAGTCTGCATTGACCATCCTTCATATCACACATTTGGAGAGCCTATACATTCAAAGGATTGGACTCATGGATTCAATCTAGGAACCCCCTCTTTATTGACTCCATCATATGAGGCTCCGACCAATATCTACCATTCAAATGGTCCATACTTGACCCAGGGTTACATGTTAAAGTCTAGGTGTATGGAGTATGAGACCCCAATATCTCAACAACATACTCCAATTGAGGAAAACTCTCCCATGTTTTATCATAATATTTTTGTGGAGGATGACATCTCTAGACTTATTGAGAGAAATGAATTATTTGGTAACAAGTTGAGAGATGTCATGGAAATATTGCACTCAATTTCTGCAAGCTTGGGAATGAACGTGGAAAAGGATTTGAGTAGTTTTGAGGTTGAAAATCGAGCAAACATCAGGGAACCCACAGGATCTGTACAACTGGAGTCTATTCTATCTCCCTCTTCCATTAATAACTTACCCTCCAATCCAGACTCTGACCATTTGCCCATCAGAAACACCCAAAAAATTGAAAAACCAGAAAATCTCATAAAATTAGAAAATGAAAAATACCTAAAAAAAATTGGATCCTGCTCTAAGGCAATCACTCGATGAAGAATTGATTTATAATCTTCACTTAATAAAGTCCATAGATCAATTCCCTGACCTCAAATGATTTGTGAGAAGTAAATTGATACCGAAGTGGTCGGACAATAAGAGGACAAGGACTGAAAGACACATAGTATCTGTGGCCACCTCCTTGGTGATGGGGAGAAAGACCAAGAGTCGCAGAGTAAAGAAGTTGCCTATAGTTGATTGTGAAATTAAAGATACTATCTTTACCCATGAAAGAATCGATGATGACTCACTGATAAATATCCTCCCGACCACTGTGTTTGACTAGCGCAAACTCAGGCCAATCAGAAAGTCGAGAGAGATTGTTCAACTATCAGATCGATCTATCAAACGGTCGAGAGGAATAATTTCAGTCATAATTACTTTCCAAGGTGCTCTACTCTAGGTAGACTTCCCTATCATTGATCTTGAGCACCGAGGATAGTTTACCTAGTCTCTTATTATTCTAGGGAAGTTGTTCTTAGCCTTGTCTAATGCGACTATAGATTGCGAGACTCGGGAAATCGATTTTATAGCATTGGAAGCACTTCGACCTCGCCCATTATTTGATATACTTTACTCTAAAGTGACCCACATATCCGCAAACAGTCCTTACGACCGAGAGATAGATGAGTCACGTCTCTCTACTACACATGAGTTACCGATTGTCCACACGACCGTTGGTTCAGAGACTTCCCACACATCCACTTCACCAACTGCTTGCACCACTACCGTGACAGCTTCTAAGGAGGACTCATGCCCTCAAGCTATCATTGAGTCGGACATGACTTTTGCTGATTGCCTTGACCATTTTGATGATTCGACAAAAGAACTCAATAATGTCAAGAAAACTGAGATCACTAGCACTTTCCCGAGACGCATGCTGATCCTTCAAGAATATTATAGTTTATATGGTAGTTCGTCTGATGAGGAACCCATGGTCAACAGCACACCACAACTCGAACCTTCAAAGGAAACAACCAAGACTAAATTGACTCCACACAAAAACATGGTTGCTCCCTGCTCTAGTTGGTTATCTAGTGAGAGGAAGTCGATAATTGATTCCTCGAGGTTTTCTCCCAAACCTCACAAGGTGCTTCGCTCTCCTCTCCCTCTCAATGATTCAGGTTCTAGAAATCCGACTATGAAAGTTTCCTTCAACATACCAGAGAAGGAATTTTCTGAGGAGTCCTCATCGGGTCCGGATGAGGTGATTTATATGAGTGAGCTCAGTTCGGCTGTTCTTAAGACCTATTTGAGCAAGTAGCCATGTGTCGACCCTCATTGGATGATCCCTACACCTCACTATTATTCATATGAGGACGATTCCGACAACGACACATATGTATACTATCCACCCCCTCGATCTCGCAAGAAGGTTCGTCACAAACTTCCTTGATCCTTGCATATTCTCACTCCTTTTTGTATATACTTTCTCTCCCGCCCTCCCCAGTGATTTGAATCACTCGCCCCTGATCCATGTCATTTCGTTTTATGACTATCGTAGGATGACTAGATCCTAAGTATTTGGGGGAGAGCGACCCGAGTCTATTTACCATTCTATGTACATTCTCATGATCTCATCAGTTCTCACACTCACTCCTGTGCTATACTTAGACTGACAAGAGCCTAATTATAGGGGGGACCGATGTCCATCATGTATATATACTCAGCAATTTCCCTTTTAACCTCGTCCTGCCCATTTTTTTACCTTCTTCTACACTTTGGCTGCAAGTGCCTAAGTCTAGGGAAGCAAAACAACTTCTATACATTTTTTTATTTTAGCTCTCCCGCGCTTAGAATGAGCTACGTCTTTTTCCTCAATTTTCGTGCTCTGAGCACATAACACGTTAAATATAGGGGGGCGTGTATTTATTACAAAAATAATTTACCCATATCTCGTACTTTCATGTATTTTCGTGTATTCTTGTATATATTATGCAATAATTACGGGATGGGTAAAAATTGAATTTTTTTGCATGTATACTTGTATAATATGAATAGTGTACACAATTTGTATATAATACTTTTGTAAAATTTGTTGTAAAATAGGATATATACCAAAAAAAACTGCATGTATACTTGTATAATATGTATATTGAGTACAAGTTGTAAAATCTATATATTTTGTAAACTAAGAATTGTTGTAAAATACTCTCCTAAAAGTTATATATTACATAGAAATAGTCTTCTTATTTACTCTTGCATATCATCATTGCATTTCAGAAAAAAGAGCCTTGCATTTCATTAATCTCTATGGCATGGCATTTACATCTCATATGCATATCTTGCATATGCAAAATAAAAAGTTAGTGGGTTCTGCACCAAGTTATCAATAGATGTTGAGGATGGATTTGATTTGACCTTAATCTACCTAATTTCATAGGAAATTTATAGGAATTGGAGTTAAGATTTTTCAGGTCAAGTGACTTAATTCTTTGAGTATGCAAGTCTATGTTCACATGTCATCTTGATTGGTTTAAGTAGGATATTTTGTACACACGCTTGATTCTTTTAGACAGTGACCTAACTTGGACAAGTACCATGCACATAGCTCTTCATTGATGAGGTGGTGAGGAGGTAGAATCCTTTGGCTCGGAGTAGCACACGGTTGGAAACATCTGTCCTCCTCTAGGGAGGGAAGTGCATCTCAACTTAGTCTGGTTGTGTTGATGTCTAAGGACGGGATGCTGTGGGTTGCAATAGTGCTTCAAAATAGGGATAGTCTACTAGCTTAAGGAGAAAAACTCATGATCTACATGTTGCACCTTGTATATAGTTCAAAAAAAAGAAAAAGAAGAAGAAGAAGAAGAAAAGTAAAAAATAAGAGAGAACACCAAAAAAGTGGGCATGCCTGATTCAAAATAAAATGCCTACCAGAGTATCTATATTTGCAAGGCATATGCTTCAAAGCCTCATATCATAGAAGCTTGCAGCTGGATGACTTGGCTAGACTGGTCAAGCATCCTAGGATTGGTAGCTACATTGGGTACGGTCCATTCTTCTTTCCACCCCCTCTTCTTGAGCTGGTTCCACTTGAACATAGAAGGGAATACCCCGCTCCTCGGGGAAAGAGTTATTGGACCGGGGAATTAGAGTTACCTTGTTAGAGGAGGTTGGTTCTTTGCCAATTCTGATGTAGAGATCTATATTTCACTTACACAGTACAAGTAAGAGCCATAGTCATTAGAATTTGCGTATGAGGATTTATTCTGACTTGAATGTTGAGACATCTTGAATAGAAGACTTGTGGAACTTAAAGTCTGTTAGGTCTTAAATTCAGATCCCAATAAGGGTCCACCACATTAGTAATACAAAGGTCAAGCTCTATTTCAACTTTTGTTCATGACCATGGTATGGAACCCAAAATCATTTCACTTTTTCATTTCATTTTAGTTGCTCGAGGACGAGCAAAGTTTAGGTATTGGGGGTTGATGAATATGTGATTCATCACTCTAAAAGGTGAAAATAGATCATTGTCCTGACTAATTAGCTGCATGTTTCCACCTATATTGCATAATTAGCATTCATACATGTGTAAATTATATCTGCATTTTAACATTCTTATTTGCATTAGATAAGGAGCCAAGATGACTTGTAAATATTCACTTGTATATTAGCTAAAATACAATATTTGTATATATTTTATACTTACTCCAAAACCAATAAAACCAACTCCATATTGTGTACATTATTAACACTAACAAAGAAAAAATATTAGAAAAATACCAACTTGTAAAATTGTCCAATAAACACAAATCCAAGTTTGAAAATATGGACCATAAAATGCTCATATCTCTCTCATAAAATGTCCGATTTAGGTCTACACACTTTGAAAGTAATATACATTCAAATAACTTCAAAGCAAGACCAATTTCATTAAAATCAGAGATCGTATGTGAAACTTAGATTTTGGGCCCCTACTTTATATTGTACAAACTGACTGTTTTGGCCTTGTATTTTATCCTTCGATTTTTTTAATTATTAAAAATAAAAAATTAGATTAAATTGTAAATATAACTTTCATATTTTCTCTATTTTTATTTCATTTTTTCTCTTATTTAAAAAATGTCAAAAAATGCAAAAGACAAAAATGTGGTATTTTATACCTGTAAGGTACCACCCAAAATACACACTGTACAGATGATTTCATATGATTTTAACCCTTCTCAAATGTAGTAGATCTTATTGAGACGAGTAAATTTTGTGTTGACTACTTTTTCATTTAACCACTTTTTTATTTCTTTTAGATTTTTCTTTACATTTAATTTTTAAATTTTTTGGGAGCGACACGTGGCCGCTCTTGGAGCCGCCACGTATCACCACATTTTTTTTATTATTTTCAGAATTTTATATGATTTTATAATTATTTTTTCTATTTATATTATATTTAGTAGCCTACTTATATTAATTAATTTATTTATTTTTCTCCTTTTTACTTCTTCTCCCTTTACTTGTCCTCCACACCAAGTCACCAAGTCCCCATTCTCCCCACTATTTCCACATCTTTTCTAACGTCACTCTCATCCTTTTTATCCCCATATCCTTCTCCATTCATCTTCATCCTCTATTTCTTCAATTGAGAGGGAGAGACCACCATCCCCCGAGTGTTTTCAATGACAAATTCAACATCCTTCGATCGAGTAACGACGGTTTCAAAGGCGAGATCAATGAGGACCCCTCCTCGTGTCGTTGTGCATCTCTTCAGTTCACAACCGAGCTTCTTCGGTTTTTTGCCGAATCAAATCGAGGCGACGACATAGGCAGCACACTACAACGCCACCCTCTGAAGACATCGAAGGTAAGTATCTCTCTACTTTTCTTCATTTTTTATCTAACATTTTTTCCTTGTTGATTCATATCATAATCAAGACAAATCATCATAAACATCTTCATTGCATTTTCATCACCATCAAATGCCACATCAATCATCATCACCACAACCATTATTCTCATCACCACATCCCCATTTCATCCTTTTCCATTCTATTTAAAAATTACAAAAAAATAGAGTCAGACACAGGAACTGGAGGCGGTCACCACCGCCGTGCCTCCATCCCCCCATGACTCCTTCTTGCCGGCTTTCAACTGCCGTGCCCCGCACAACCCACCACGCACCAGCATGGCCAGCAACTCCTCCCTCGCTCCAGGCCACGCAGCACGCAACCCCATGCACCAACCACCTGACGCCACCCCCTGCGCGCCCCATGCTTCTGATTCCAGTCCCAACGGTGGCTCTGTCGCCCCTCACGTCACCGTCTGCTCCATCTCGCCTCCTCCACGTACGTTGACACCAGCCGCGCCTTCGACTGCTAGTTCCCACACATCGCCGCCCCTTGAGTTCGCCGCCCCTCGTGGCACCCTGTGCTAGGCCGCCCTCCTGCTGGGCACTGCCATCCTCGTTTGCGTCGACACCTCACCACCGCACGACCTGCTCACGCCGTCACTCGACAGCTCCTCGCCTTCCGCTGGCCGCAACCTCCGCTTGATCGCCAATCCTCAGCAATTCTTGCCCTCCTCCAGCGCTCGCGCTTCCCTTGGAGCCATGCCTACTGCTGCACCACCAGCCACGCTGCTCCCTCGCTGACTCGCTGCCGATGCACACACGTGACCGCTACTCGCTGCCCGCCACACGCTGCCTCTCCTACCACCATATCCAGCCGCTGCCCTCCTGCCCCACGTGCCCTCGTTCCCTAGCGTGGGAAGGGTGGGTACATTCTAGGTCATTTTATCTTTTTATTTTTTATTTCTTGGGAAATTGCATTTTCATCCCTGACGTTTTATTATTTTCAAAAATCGTCCCAATGCACAGTTTGTTTATTTAATTTCATTTTCTTTTTTGGTTAGACACCCCCAACTTTATGCATTTATTTGGATAATCATCTAGCATCATTTTATTTAATCAAAAATAATATTTTGTTGGGCAACTAATGAAGGATACGGGAAAAATTCTCAAGCGCATCATAGACGTGTGATGATCGCATCATATGCGATCGAGAGCGACAAGTCGCACTAGTTTCTCGATGCAGCGGAAATTAAAAATTTTATGTGACAAAACCACAAGATCCAAGAACACTTCTCGGATCATTTCGTATAAACCACAAACAAGTAATAGGATTATCTGTTGAAGCGTGGTTGCGATCAAGTCTCTAAACCAAGAGACCTCCTGTCTCAATTCCGATTCGACGGAGGAGACGGTTGCGAGCGCGGGGATGAATCGCGTGCTCCTCGCAATCTATGTTGATGATCCAAGCAACGAATCTCCTAATCTCATCACACAAGATCCAACATCTTCTTCACGATGAGATGCACCGAAGGAGATGTAGATCCACGAGTAGATGATCCGGCAGCATAACGACGATGTTGCGTCGATGACGACTCTCACAATGGCTACATGGTGGACGACCATTATAAGAGAGAGAGAGAGTATTAGCATGTAGAGAAAAGAGAGAGAGAGAGAGAGAGCATTCATTTTAATCATGTCATTTGAAGAGCAATGGATGACACTTCTTATATAGAATTTTGGGAGTCCATGGATCCCAATCCATGGACAACACGCAATCAATGGTTGAGATTGATTTGTGTTTCTTTCAATGGCTATGATCTTGTGGTAAAATCACAACAACAATTAGTTTAATTTAATTTAATTGAATATGTATCGATAAATCAATATATTTAAATTCAAATTAAATAAATTAATTATGCTTGGAGATAATGAGGAGATAAACTATATCCCCTAAAAAGGGGGGACGGCTACAACATCTCATGAGATCTCATTATATCATGAGATCTCATTATCTCATGAAATATATTATCACATGATATCTCCAGTATTTACAACGACAATAGTTGTAAATTATTTCACAAAAATAATTCATAATTATCTTGTGAAATATTGCAATCACGCCATTGGAAAAATGTGAATCACAATTACATCCCAAACAAAATGTAAATTATATTTTAATTAATCATCCAATGTGAATCCAATTCACATCAATGATTAATCAACAAATATAAATCTAAAAAACCTTTCTCCTATGTATTATATATCACATTTATAATATATATGATTAATACATATAGTGCTATCCATATTATTCGTATCCATGATAATTAAATCGTATTTAATTATCTTGGATCTCTATTCTCATGTGCCAAAATAATATGATTCATATTCATATTATTCACATCTTTGAAAATTAATTCACATTTAATTATCAATTTTCTCGATGCTCGGATACATATATCAACAATGAAATTATCCACGAACTCTTTCAAGGATAATGCACTTTCTCCGCAGATACTTGGAGATAAGGACATGGCGATTGTATTGTTCCATGTATAGTGGCTTGGATATTGAGAGCACATCTCAAATCCATATCTCGAGCCTCCCATAGATGCTTGATTAAATCAAGACCGCAAATCTAATGTTCTCATTGTATCTGAATCACATTCAGATCATTGTCCATCATTTGGACCTAGATCAAATTACTTCTCTACTGAGAGGAGTTACTAAAATCCAAACCTGTTTCATCACTCCCTAGGAATGGAAGCGTCATGGTTATAAAATTGTTTATGATTACATCATCCTCAGGTATTCCCAATACCTGTACATCCTGCATACTGGAAGACCCAAAATAACCCGAAGTATTAGATCAACTTTATACTGTATACTTCAGGGTTTTATCAGTAAGTTTCTCATTTGATCATTGGGAGTTGGTATCGATCATATACTTTCCAAAAGCATATATCATACCTAGGTCTTGATCATATACTTTCCAAAAGTATATATCAAACCTACAAATTCAGTGAAGCTTCCAAAGCGAGACGACCGTACACGGAATTTGATTCTTCCCAATATCTCATGAGTGAGATCATGTCTTCCGGCTCAGTAGTGAACCTTTATGATCAATTTGAGTGATCGTATTACTCATATGCCCTTATATGCACACCAGTACGCCGGTGTATAGACCTTGGTTAGGTCATCAACCTATTGGTCCGCCAAATGTACATACTTAGACATATGGTAACACATCTGTCTATGGTCAGAGGATGTGTGCCTATATCGTGATAGCACACGACATGGGACTTTGGTTACCTTGATCTCATTAAGTCAACTCTTTTACCTAACTAATCTGACACCTACGAATCTCTATTCCTATGCAGAGGACCTGCATCATGAGGATGGTCAGATATCAACCTATGTGAGAAAGGATTGCCATCTCCTACTCAGGCTGGAGATCACATCTTAGCAATCATTTGACGGTACTTGATGAGTCCTCAAACTAACTCTTTAGATATTCATCCAAGCACCAGCCTATATGATTCAATAATCGAATCAACAACTGTATGATCATTAAGATAGCCATGGTACATAACCCTAATTGTACTAAGGGACCTATTATGTAAATTAGTTATTCTTCATTTTAGATAAGGGAATGATATTTGCATAACATTTATTGCTTAATGCCTCGCTGTGGGCTCGCATGTCCAACAATCTCCCACTAGCCCAAAGAGCCATTAATGGGCTAATCATTTAAACCCACACTCATGTGACAATCATAGGCTATTTAGAAAAATAGCTAGCTAAGTTGATCAATCACTCTCTTCCTGCGAGACTACGCCAAGTACTTTTACGGCACTTGTATATCTCCTAGCAACAGCGCTCACATCCAATGCGAATGTTGCATTTTATGCAACCGATATTCAATCTTGTTAAAGCAGGTATAGTGTCCTTGACACTATTGCTCAATAATTATTATAACTAGTATTTAATTAATCCTTATCAGAATACCTTTATTCGTGGAGATCTCTATCTCCTAAGTCATCTACAATTAAGACCCTTATATATGACTATCTTACAATGTCTTAAACTTCTTGAAGATAAGACTTAAAGATCATTATCTCGAAAGTCTTGTCATCTGTGAAGATTTTGTTATCACTGCAATCAAGTGTTATATCTCCATAGTAGGATTAACAACACTTTACTACTCCCACTGCATGGCAGATATCTGGCTTTTGTACACATCTGGCATACACTCAACTTCTCGTAACTGATGCACAAGTGCAAGCAGTTCTAGCATTAACTTCCTCAACTCTTTGAGGTGTTATCCCTTTAGATAAGTCAGTACCATATTCTTTCTTGGAATTTCTAGAATGGAATTTGACCAAGGTGTACTACAAATGTGACAGTCACAATATCCTCTTCTCTTTGCTTCTGAACAACTTCAGAACTAAGATCTAAGAGATATCCTTGAAATCATATTTCAAGATATGGAATAGCCAGTCTATAGGACACTCATTATCATCTTTATATCATTTTGAAAATGAATAGGATATTATCTATATTTAGCATGATGAACACAAAGGCACTCCCACTAAGCTTCATATGGTTCATCAAGATTCTATCTGAAATCATAACATTTATAATTTCATCAAATCTTATGGTCCAACATCAAGAAGACTATTTGAGTCCATAGATGGATTTCTTTAGCTTGCACATCTTGCTTTCCTTCACCATGAAACCCTGGGTCTACTTCATGTGAATATCCTCAGAGAGGTATTCATAGAGGAATGCAATCTTGACTTCCATCTCGAAGACGTCAAAGCCAAGTTGTGTAGCTACAGTTAGCAATATTCTGATGGGTATAAGCATGGTCACTAAAGAGCAAGTCTCATCGCAAGCAAGTCTTCTCTTTGGTGTGTAGATTGTTGCTACGAGTCGTGATTTGAAGGTCTCTACCTTCTCATCAGGTTCCCTTACTCTTGAAGATCCATTTACACCTTTATGGGTCTTACCCATATAGGTGGATCCTCGAGGGTCCATATACAACACTTGTATATGAAGTCTACTCTAGACTTTATTGCTAATATCCATCTTTCCATGTCATGATCCTCAGGAGCTTTATCACATGAAGTTTGTTAGACTTAATTGACACATGGAATACATCCTCAAACTCATTTGAAGAGGTATTAGTGTTTCATCTTTAATTGTACTTTTGGTTTTCGATTTCAGGAGCCTCATTATCGTCTCAAGATCCAATGATTTCCTTTATTTCATTTTCATCTTGATTCTCAAGAGAGTCATCCTCTAAGAATTACAATCTCATAGATGAGATCTTTTAAGAATCTCATGGTCATAAAGTAGGTATCCAATACCATCCTTCACATTCATAATGAAGTAGCACTCTCTAGTGCTCAATTCCAGCTTACTTGCATGGAATATTATTAAGGATATATAATGTAGTCTCTACTACATACATACCTAGAAAATAAGAGGTAATTATGCTAAAATTCATCATTGATCATATCATGTCACACATGATCCAAATGTATCTCCCTACAACTCTATTGAGTTTAGGTTTATTAGGACGAGTGAGATAAAGATGATATTCATATATCCACAAAGTATTCATTGAGTTTATCTAATAGGTACAATCTACCTAGGTTAGTGCTGACTGAGAATTTGCCGAGGTCGTGTCCTTCCACAAGGCGGATCGACAGTCGCTGAGGTGACCTCAGCTAGAATCCAAAATCAATCAACAATTAAACCACAATGAATATATGCAATGAATATCAAAAATGTGGAGTCAAAATTTATTATAACTCTACATGCAAATGTGTATAGGTGTAAGCACAAGTAGAGGTCGAACACTGGGAGGCGAATGGTTGTCTGGTGAAACTGGTTGCGCAGTTATTCAATTCAATGATCATGTCCAATCCTTATTGTTTTTGTGGGATTTTGATTTTATATTCTCTTTTTTTAATTTTATTTTTGTCTTATAATTTTTATTTTGTCTATATATTTTATATTTTTATATTTTCTTTTTATATTATTTTTTAATTATATAATATATATAAAGATATATATATATATATAAGAGAAGAGGGAGGAGTAATATAGGGATATATATATATATTTATATATAGATACTCAAGATATATATTACATATAATATTTTTTTGCTTTTTATATTTTTTCTAATTTTTTTGTTATTTTTTTGAATTTTACTAATTTTTATGTATTTTTAACTACAAAATTGTCCCTAATATCGGACTAATTAAATATACCGAAACTAATTTGGGTTTTAAAAATTATGAAATAAGTATAAAAATTACCCAAATTAATTTAATACGTAAATAATAATATACAAATAATTATAAAATAGGAAAACATATTTTTTATATTTTTAAGGGGTTTTTATAGTTTTTTTTAGGATTTTGGAGCTTCTTGAAATTTTTATATTTTCTTTTTCTATTTTTAGGTTTTTTTCATTTTTTGGACTCAATAGATATATAAATATACCTTATGTAATTTCCTTATAATTTTTCAAAAACATTTTATATATTTTTTTATTTTATAATTTAAACAGTTATTATTTAGGATCCATTTGAATTTTAAAAATTAGGTAAAATGCAAAAAATGCATGTTAAAAGTGTGAGCGTGAAAGTGCACTACATGAAGCATCTACACTAAGTTTTGTGGATTTTTAGGAGCTACATAGATATTTTTAATAAATACATAAAAGACATAAAAATAAAACAACATGGCAGGGGTATTTCTGCAAATAAAATAACATACAGGGTCTCTGTGCAAAAATACCAAAAGAAATAAACATTTATTTAATTTTTAAGAACTATTTTGCAATTAACAAAAACCGCCAAGGTTTAACATGCAAAATTGCCAACCTCACGTGGGACTGCACGTGAGGCTGGGAGGGACTATTTTGTAAATATAAGAAACTACAAGGGCCTAATAGCAAAAATCACTTTTTATTTACAACGCAATATTTATTTTACAGCATTAAATTTTAAATACAAAAATCAGGGGTGTGGATTTGCAATTTACCCCCTATTGCGAGCGGACGGACGGCTCGATCTTGGTCACTTAAGCATGCGTCGTCCTCCTGAGGCGCGATGACGCTTCGCGGATCCACGGGCGAGATTAGATCATCTGGCGTGATCAGACGGCTGAAGCTCGGGCAGATCAGACGGTTGGGGCTCGACCTGGGGAGACCTTCATCATCCGATGGCAGAGGGGCAAGGCGAAAGAACAGGGAAGAAGGCCAGGATGGCCGAACTTCCTCGCCTTCGATCTCGCTACTCCGGCATCCATCAAGGCTTCTAAGGCTCCCGCAGGCTTCCTGGCAGGTGGCTGAGCATGCTGGAGGGGTCGGATCGGGCGGGGACACGCTGGAGCACCACCACGAAGTCGGAGAAGACGTGGGGCTCCAGGTGCCTCTGGTGAACTGCGAATGCACCTCCTGGAGCTTCACTTCGCTCCTAACCTGCACAAAAAGGGTCACGCGGCTTGAGGGGAAGTCCCTCGACCAGATATGAAGCTGCATCAGCAAGGAAACAATTGGATTTGTTCGCTGGAGGAATAGTGTATCTACACTACGGGTTACGTTCTAATGAGCAAAATAAATACGTAAATGGAAAGCTGAGACTAAAACATAACTAAATAATGAACTTGCGCAGCTCGAACTTGGTTGTTTGGCCAAGGAGTAGAAGTCGCCGGTGACGGCAGCCTTGGGCGCATCTCCTTCCTCCGCGAGCGTCCACGACCTTCAGGTGACCTCCATCTATCACCTGGATGCACACTATGCCGAAGGTGGGAGCTCTGGGGCTAGGGAAATGGCCAAAAAAGTTCGGAGGAGGAAGATGGGTTATTTATAAACATGGTGGTGCTATCTTATTAACTGGGTCGAATCAAAGAATCTGAAGTATGTACAAGCAATCTACAAGGGTGGCGTGGATGTACAATGATCGGGGATCTTTTTGTTAGAAGGAATTGAGTGCAATGGATGGACGAGACACCCGTGAAAAAGGCAAGAAACTCGGGGAAAAGATAGTTCTGAAGTGCCAGGTCCTAGATGGGACAGTTGACCAAGCGGTCAACGAATGTTGGAATTTTATTGGTCCATGTCGGCACGACATTGACTGATTATTTTAACATAATAAATGACCTTATTTAATTTTACTTATAAAATAAAAAATGTTCATTAATTAATGTAGTATTTATTTATGGTTATTTTTTTGATGTATTTTGTTATGAATTAATTTTTATGATGTATTTATAAGTGTATTTACATGTATTTTGTATATTTTATTTTTATTTTGTATATTTTATTATTTTATTTTCTTATTTTATAAAATATTTTTGTGAGTATAAATATATTTTTATTTAATTTTTATAAATTTATTTATACTTTAAATAAATAGGTATGTATACTATGTAGGTATACTTATAGGTATTTTATCTATATTTTATGTACACTCTATTTATTTAATGTATTTTATTGGTTTCTATTTTGGATTTGAATTTTTAATAAATTATATGTAATTTTTACAATATTATAAAAATATGAAAGAATAAAATAATTAAATAATGTATTCTCCTTTTATTTATATACATACATAACATAGGTATTTTGCCTATGTATTGCATAGGCTTATTTTGTTTCACAAATTCTTTTTGGTTTTCTTTTAATTTCAATATGTACAGGTATTATATATATTATTTACAAAATTCTAAAAATATAAATTTATAGAAATAATGAATGAAGAATAAATTGAATATTTTAATCGGGTATACTGTACAATGAAAGTCAAAACCCTAACTTTCACAGATGAAGTCCAAGAATTATGAAACCAATTATATTAAATAGCTCTTGAAAATCTATATACAATTAAAGTGATTTTGGTGGATTTTGAGTTTTTATTTGCAAGATATGGGTCTATGAAATTGAGATTCTAGCTTTTTATTCTGTGTATAAAATGTACACTGTATATGATTTTTGTACAAACTCAATTTTGTAATTTTATTCACATTATTATCTACAACTTTCATGTACAAAGTTTTCTCATTTGATGGATGAATAATTAAATACAAAATAGGTGTCAAAATGCATAAATGAATGAATAAATAAATGAGGAATTTATTGTATCATGAGCCCTTTTCTCCCCCTACTTTATTCCTTGTCGACCAATTCCATTCTGGACTTGGTCTCGGGGTTAGGGTCATAAAATATTTTCAATATTTTATTCCTTTTTCTTTTCTTCTCTTTATTCTATAATTTTGGCATTAAAAACCTTATTTCATGTACAATAAATACAATAAATAATAGATGCTATTATAGACATATTAATGCTATTTACATGCATTTGCTTGGGTTTTTAAGGCCAAAATAATAGAATAAAGGTGATGAAATGGAGATTCATCACCCCCCTATACTTGCCTTTGCTAGTCCCTAGCAAATACTTATGCAATAAGTACAAAAAGAATAAAGAATAAGAAGAAAAGAAAAAGCAAAAATAAAGAATAAATTGAATTGATCATGATTATTAAACTCATCTGTACAAAATCAAAGTTTGGAGCTCAGGTTAGACCTTGGTGTGAGAACGTATGTAGAACCTAATCGGGAACCAAATTTAAAACACAACAGCCCTCGAGAGTCACAGAACTCGGTTCAAATCACCTCAATAGCCAGGTCAGAACTAGCCTACATCATACGCAAACCCTTATGACTATGAGGCTGACTTGTACAATGTAAGTGATAGTGGCTCTCCCCAACTGAAATGACAAAGAAACTGACTTCTCCAGAATGACAACCCAATGATTCCCCAATCCAGCCCTCTACCGTCGAGGAGCGGGGTATTCCCTTCTAAGTTCAAGTGGCATCCAACTCAAGAGGAGGGGGTGAAGAAGAGAATGGACGGTAGCCAATGTAGCTACCTATCCTGGGATGCAAGACCAGTGTAGTCAAGTCATCCAGCTACAAGCTCACATGGTATAACTTTGATGCTCAAGCTTGCTTATTTTCTATACAACATATATACATACCCCGACAGGCACTTTTATTTTTATTTATTTACAAGCCTGTCTACTTTTTTGGAGTTTTTTTTCAACAGACTATTTATAACAGCATTTACATAAGGACTTTTTCCTCTTGATCCAGAAGACTATCACTCTTTTGAAGCTTTATTGCAACCCACAATCTCCTATCATTCGACTTCATTGAAACTGGACCAGGTTGGGGTGCACTTCCATCCCTAGACGAGGACGAATGTTTCCACTCGTGTGCATCTCAGACTGGCAAATCCACCCCCCTCACCACTCCAACTGAGTTGAGCCAAGTGAAAGGTGCAAGTGTCCAAGTTAGGTCATGACCGATAAGAGTCATACTTGTGTTTCGAAAAGTTCTAGTTAGTCCGCTGAGGTGACTTGATCCCAGCCTTGATTTCTCAAAGAATTAAGTATGACTAGACCTGAAGTACCTTAAACCCAGTTCCCATAAGATTCCAGTGCAGTTAGGTGCGGTAAGGTCCAACCAAGCTTCAATCTTACACTTTATTGGACAAGGTCAATCATCAAGCTCAATAAAAATATATGAATGCTATGCAAATGCTATTTACAAATATGCAAAGAATAATGCAATCTTTCAAAGAATTTGAAAACAAAGAATTTTGCAAATGAAATAAATTTGGCACTCAAAGTATAAAATATGTACAACTATTTACACGGGCGTGCCGCTTTATTTTACAAGACATAATGAATTTACAGATTTTATCAAAGTGATTTATTTTAGGTATATATACAATTAATAAAGGATTTAATGTATTCTATTTGTGATTTATTTTATTTTATTTATTATGATGCTTTTATTCCTCAAATTTTATTTGAAAATCATTTTGAAAACTATAGTACAAACATTTGAAAGCCATTTTGCAAAGATTTTGCAAACACTATATATACATTTTTCAAATAATTTTTACAAATATTTTCAAAAGCATTTGCAAAGAGGTTTTCAAATCCTTTATTTCACACAAATATAAGAATTTTTGCAATCAAACTATTTTTACAAAGGTTGAAAATATTTCACAAAAAGTTTTCCATACAGTTCACACCATTTTTCAAATCATTTTGCAAAAATATTTATAACCTGATTTATTAATCAATATATACAAAAAGAATCTGAGGAATAAGAAGCATTATTAATTTTCAATGAATTATATCATATTTTTAGACATATTTATTGATAATTATACGAAAGTACGAGTTATGGCTAAAGTATATACAAAGTATATACGACCCCCCTATACTTAGCATGAGCTATGTCCTCATAGGTCAAAGAGAAAAAGAGAAGACATAAGTCGTGCTGAGTATAGAAAAGCCTATACTACAACGACCGAAGAATAAAGAATGAAGGAATTGAACAAGTGAATGAAAGAATGAATCAACGAGAAGTCGACCGTCCTCCCTATACTTAGGATCAAATAATCCTAAGTATAGCAGACTGTACACAAGGTAGGGAGGGTCAAGGGTGGTATTAAACAACTCAAATAATTAACAAATCAGGGGTGCTCCCTCCTATACTTAGGACAAAGTACGTCCTAAGTACAGAAAACTGACATGAAGGGGCGAAACCTTTTATTTAGATAAAGAAATATGAAATAGAAAAGAAGAAAAAGAAGAAAAGAGGAAAAGAGAGATATATACAGATAGACGAAAAGATCGTGGAGAATATACACATCACTCCCCCTATACATACGGTGAGATATCCCTATGCATAGGCAACAACAGGAGTGACGAAACTGAACATAGAACAATGCGGTGTGTGCCCCCCTATACTTAGGACAAGGTACGTCCTAAGTATAGTCATAGAGATATGGCGATAGATCTAGGGCACACATAACATGCGGGAGATAGAATGAACAAGGCACACATAAATACAAGTGGTGAAGAACTAGTGGAGTACAGGACCGTATCTGACAAGTGAATAATGTACTCTCGTCGTCATCTCCCTGTGAGAACGAGGACGCATTCAGAAAGTGAAAAGACACCGAGAAAGTAAAGTGGGGACGATATGCAGTCAGGTGGGTGTCGGCTATCGGGGACAAACAGATCAGAAAGTAAAGTGGGGACCAGTAGCGTGAAACAGTCGATCGGCTCATAGGGTCAGCATGAGGAAACAGAGCCGATACTATAAGACCGGGAGGAAGAAAGAACGGTACAGATTCCTCCGGTCAATCCGAGTCTTAGAAAGATATGGAAGAGTAAAGAACAAGAGACATTGTGGCATTCGGTGGTCATGAGGTCGGAAGATTACAGGAGACACACCGACTGCCGTAGGTCGTGGCTCAACCCTGCGAGGGTCATCAAGATGAGCCGGCTCAAAGGAGTCAGGAATCATACGGATCCATAGAGAATATGGTCTTGGTAGACGATAGATCAAGTAGCCAGCAGACGAGACCATCATAGCTATAATAAGGCATAGCCTCTCACAGATAACCCTCGAAGAGTTATGAACTAGGCGGTGAATACTTGGAATATCAAGGCTCGTCCTTGCGAGGACCATCAAGGAGAGCGATCAGTCAGTTGGCCTCATGTACTGACAAGTCAGGTGCACAATCACAGGGGGAGGCCAATCAAGTATATCATCTGACTCGGCTTCGGGTCCCATCAAAATGGCGACCCAAGCAGTGAATGAAACCGTAGTCCTAGAAATTGTCGCATCCTCCCGCAGATAGTCCTCTAGGAGGAATGCGAGCTAGATCAATGTAGGTCAAGGAAATGCTGGCATAAAATCTTAGGTCCTCAAAATATTGTGGATCCATCAATCAAAAGGAGGGCAGAAGATCATATGATGGAGCAAATAATCAGGTCATTCCCAAAAACATCCCTCAGGTCAATCAAATCTGGCTGAGATGGCACGAAAGATAATCATGAATCCTCAAAGTGCCATGGGTGGATCAAAGAGTCAGGAGATAAAGGATGGGTCAATCAAGAAGATGAGGAAGCTCATGCGGGTTCGAGGCACCGTCATCATGAAGCATATAATCAAGATAGTCAATCCAAAATCCGAATTCATACGGGCCGAACCGAATGGGTAGATCAATCAATCAGGTCACAAGAATTCCTCATCGAAGCATCAAAATGCATCACACCCTCAATCTGGTGTGCGAGACTGAAAATTTTTAAATAATGCATCACACCTATACTTGTGCCCAAAATCAAATAACCTTAAAAACATGCACTTATCCGGTCACAACCCCATGACACACTCATCCCAACATCCTCAATCCTTGGCCTGGCTTACACAAATAATCAAGGTAATCATAAAAATCCTCGATGCGGGCCTCATTGATGTGCATAGCATTCCCGGGTAAAAGAAGAGTGATAGAGAGGGTACGAGGAGGGCGGGCGAGAAGATCGGGACATAGACAAAATTGGGTGTTCCACACAAGGTGGGAACACTGTCAAAATGGAGGTCCGAAGAGCATGCTCTCCTCAAACCTGAGAAGATGGGGATGGTACGGTGGATACGAGGAAGGTGGTGAAGAAGAGGGAAACAATGGTCTTGGCAAAGAAATGATTGAGCTCAAGCGCCAATATCACGACTCAATGCAGATGAGGAGATATATGTATAAGAGAGGTAGAGAGACTCAAAGATGAAAAATGCATGACTCACATGATGGGACCGACTACTCTAATAATGAATGAAAAACACAACGAACTCCAAGTCACATTCAATACACAAGGCAAACCCCCGATTCACCTACTCGACTCAGTGAAGATCGTCAGATGACAATCATTTATTTTTTCGGTTTTAGAGTTAGGTGAGAATCACAAAGTTGTACAAACACTTAGGAGGCTTGATAGGATTTGGGCTCTACTCCTTAGTGTGTACATAAGCAATTAAAACGCATATAATGAGGGGTTTGCTCTCCCCTAGACAAGGAAGTCCATTATGTTTTATTTTTAGGACCAATAGAGTTAGCAGTCCCAATTTTATCTAGGTTATCACTTTTTTGGGTATTTTCAATGCACGTGCCTATCGAAGTTTCAATTTCCATTAAGCATCCTAGGTTGTCAAAAACAGAGGGAGAAGGTCGGAAAAGCCATGCAAGTCATAAATCAATGATGCATGCAAAGTAAGAAGACTTACAGTGCCTCCAGCTCTCTCAATGCGGGATGCAGAACATGATTTGAGACCTATGCTATATGCAAATGTAAGCCGAAGAAATCGCCCTAGGATAGTAACTACTATTATCGCGAAGCACCACAAGTTGGTCACTGATCTTCAATCCAGGAGTCCGGTCTAGGCTCACCCCTCCTCTTCTCGACACATCGAGTTCAAGAGTAGCGCTTGATAGGGTGGGCTCGCGGCACGTAGGCTTGAAGATGGTGAGGCGACTGTATAAAGTTTGAACTAGGTCCAAAGCACACTATAGGTGCATGCAAGATATTAAGGTGTTTGGACCTAATCTACGAGCAAGCAATTCCTAAGCTAGGGCTCATTCACACAAGATAATAAAAATAAAATAAAATAAAGGAAAAAGCGTCAAAACCATCGAGGCCCCCAAGGGAACAATCCCTCGGGCAATGGACCTCAGGACGTCAGAGTGTACCTGTGAGAGTCCTGTATTATTACAATTATCTAAGTCGCTCTCTCACATAAATATACATAATAAAATGTAATGCATAAAAAATATAGATTGTCTTCCAAAATTCTCCTTTCTCTACCTTCGATGCTCTCTCCTATTGGCCGGTGTAGAAGAGCTAACTCCGCCTAGCTTGAGTGCATTGGTCCTCCTAAGAGGTCCTCCTTCGCTTGGCGGTCCCTCGCATCAAAGGCAAATAGAGGAGATGGGTCAGAACAGTCTCAATAATCTCAATGAAAATCAAATAAATAAATTAATGCTAGACATGAACAAAGAATTAAATAAATGAATGAACAACCATACAAAATCCGTTGCCTCCCCGACAACGGCGCCATTTGATGACTGGGAATATGCCGAGGTCGTGTCCTTCCACAAGGCGGATCGACAATCGTTGAGGTGACCTCGGCCAGAATCCCAAATCAATCAACAATTAACCCACAATGAATATATGCAATGGATATAAAAAATGTGGAGTCAAAATTTATTATAACTCTACATGCAAGTGTGTATAGGTGTAAGCACAAGTAGAGGTCAAACACTGGGAGGCGAATAGTTGTGTGATGAAATCGGTAGCGCAGTTATTCAATTCAATGATCATGTCCAATCCTTGTTGTTTTTGTGGGTTTTTGATTTTATACTCTTTTTTTCTAATTTTATTTTTGTTTTATAATTTTTATTTTGTTTTTATATTTTATTTTTTTATTTTCTTTTTATATTATTTTTTTAATTATATAATTGAAATATATATATAAATATATATATATATATATATAAGAGAAGAGGGAGGAGTAATATAGGGATATATATTTATATAGATACTCAAGACATATATTACATATAATATTTTTTTGGCTTTTTATATTTTTTTTCTATTTTTTGTTATTTCTCTCAATTTTACTAATTTTTATGTATTTTTAATTACAAAAAATTCCCTAATATGGGAATAATTAAATATATAATTTGGGTTTTAAAAACTATGAAATAAGTCTAAAAGTTACCCAAATTAATTTTAATATGTAAATAATAATATACAAATAGTTATAAAATATGAAAACATAATTTTGATATTTTTGAAGGGTTTTTATATTTTTTTAGGATTTTGGAGCTTCTTGAAATTTTTATATTTTCTTTTTCTATGTTTAAGTTTTTTTTCATTTTTTTGAACTCAATAGATATATAAATAGACTATATATAATTTGTTCGTAATTTTTCAAAAACATTTTATAATTTTTTTATTTTATAATTTAAATAGTGATTATTCAAGCTCCATTTGAATTTTAAAAATTAGGTAAAATGAAAAAAATGCATGTTAAAAGTTTAAGCGTGAAAGTACACTACATGAAGCATCTAAACTAATTTTATGGATTTTTAAGAGCTACATAGATATTTTTAATAAATACATAAAATACATAAAAATAAAACAGCCAAGCAGGGTATTTTGCAAATAAAATAACATACAGGGGTCTCTGTGGAAAAATACCAAAGAAATAAACATTAATTTAATTTCTAATAACTAGTATACAATTAACAAAAACCACCAGGGTTTAACATGCAAAATTCCCAACATCACGTGGGACTACACATATGGCTGGGAGGGACTATTTTGTAAATATAAGAAACTGTAGGGGCCTAATAGCAAAAAATCCCTTTTTATTTACAACAGCATTATTTTTTTACAATGTTAAATTTTAAATACAAAAAATCAGGGGTGCGGATTTGCAATTACCCCCCTATTGTGCGCGGACGAACGGCTCAATCTTGGTCACTTAAGCACGCGTCGTCCTCCTGAGGCGTGATGACGCTTCGCGGATCCACGGGCGAGATTAGATCATCTGGCGTGATCGGATGGCTGAAGCTCGGCAGATCCGACGGTTAGGGCTCGACCTGGGAAGACCTTCATCATCCGACGGCGGAGGGGCAAGGTGAAAGAACAGGGAAGAAGGCCGGGATGGCCGAACTTCCTCGCCTTCGATCTCGCTACTCCGGCGTCCATCGAGGCTTCTATGGCTCCCACGGGCTTCCTGGCAGGTGGCTGAGCATGCTGGAGGGGTCGGATCGGGCGGGGACACGCTAGAGAACTACCACGAAGTCGGAGAAGACGTGGGGCTCCAGGTGCCTCCCGTGAACTACGAATGCACCTTCTGGAGCTTCACTTTGCTCCTAACCTTCACAAAAAGGGTCACACAGCTCGAGGGGAGGTCCCTCGACCAGATATGAAGCTGCATCAGCAAGGAAACGGTTGGATTTGTTCGCTGGAGCAGAGCTCCGGCGAACTACGAACGGTGGATCTACACTACGGGCTACGTTCTAATGAGCAAAATAAATACGTAAATGGAAACTGAGAGTAAAACCTACCTAAATAATGAACTTGCATCGCTCGAACTTGGCTATTTGGCCAAGGAGTAGTGGTCGCCGGCGACGGCGGCCTTGGCGCATCTCCTTCCTCCGCGAGCGTCCGCGACCTTTAGGGGACCTCCATCTCTCACCTGGATGCACACTAGGCCAAAGGTGGGAGCTCTAGGGCTAGGGAAATGGCCAAAAACGTTCGGAGGAGGAAGTTGGGTTATTTATAAACATGGTGGTGCACACTTATTACCGGTCCGAATCAAAGAATCTGAAGTATGTACAAGCAATCCACAAGGGTGGTGTGGATGTACAATGATTAGGGATCTTTTTGTCAGAAGGAATCGAGTGCAATGGATGGACGAGACACCTGTGAAAAAGGGAAGAAACTAGGGGAAAAAATAGTTCTGAAGCGCCAGGTCCCAGATGTGACAGTTGACCAGGCGGTCAACGAACGCTGGAATTTTATTGGTCCACGTCAGCGCGACGTTGACTGATTATTTTAACATAATAAATGACCATATTTAATTTTACTTATAAAATAAAAAATGTTTATTAATTAATGTAGTATTTATTTATGATTTTTATTTATTTATTTCATGTATTTTATTATGAATAAATTTTAATGATGTATTTATAAGTGTATTTACATGTATTTTGTATATTTTAATTTTTTTGTATATTTTATTTTATTATTTTATTTTATTATTTTATAAATTTATAAATTATTTTTGTGAGTATAAATATATTTTTATTTATTTTTTATACGTTTATTTACATTTTTAAATAAATAGGTATGTATACTATGTAGGTATACTTATAGGTGTTTTATCTATATTTTATATACACTCTATTAATTTAATGTATTTTATTGGTTTTTATTTTGGATTTGTATTTTTAATAAATTATATGTAATATTTACAATATTATAAAAATATGAAAGAATAAATTAATTAAAGAATGTATTCTCCTTTTATTTATATACATACATAACATAGGTATTTTGCCAATGTATTGCATAGGCTTATTTTATTTCACAAATTCTTTTTGTTTTTCTTTTAATTTCAATATGTACAGGTATTATATATATTATTTACAAAATTCTAAAAATATAAATTTATAGAAATAATGAATGAAGAATAAATTGAATATTTTAATCGGGTAAACTGTACAATGAAAGTCAAAACCCTAACTTTCACAGATGAACTCCAAAAATTATGAAACCAATTTTAATAAATTGCTCTTCATAAGCTATATACAATTAAAGTGATTTTGGTGGATTTTGAGTTTTTATTTGCAAGATATGGGTCTGTGAAGTTGAGATTCTGGCTTTTTATTCTGTGTATAAAATGTACACTGTATATGATTTTTGTATAAACTCAATTTGTAATTTTATTCACATTATTATCTACAACTTTCATGTACAAAGTTTTCTCATTTGATGGATGAATAATTAAGTACAAAATAGGTGTCAAAATGCATAAATGAATGAATAAATAAATGAGGAATTTATTGTATCATTAGCCCTTATCTCCCCCTACTTTATTCCTTGTCGACCAATTCCATTCTGGACTTGGTCTCGAGGTTAGGGTCATAAAATATTTTCAATATTTTATTCCCTTTTCTTTTCTTCTCTTTATTCTATAATTTTGGCATTAAAAACCTTATTTTATGTACAATAAATACAATAAATAATAGATGCTATTATAGACAAATTGATGCTATTTACATGCATTTGCTTGGGTTTTTAAGGCCAATAATAGAATAAAAGGTGATGAAATGGAGATTCATCAGTTAGATCAAATTCATATTATCTTTCTTCAAACATTGGTTCTAAACCAAAATTGTGAAATCTTTGAACACTTCAAAGGTTTCTTGGGTGAAGAGAAGAAATCTCATATCATTCATAGTCATCTATAGATATCACATATCCATAATGTTTACTATGATATAGATGATCAACATACAACAATATGTATGAGATCTTGAATACCTCGACATCTAACACCATTCCTAGAGAAGGGTGTATTGGACATTTTACTTTGAATACAATATTCATAAGCATGTAAGCTTTGAAATTTTAGACATTTTAAAGTTTCAACTCTTACCAGTCTATTGATTAAATCAACAGATACATGTCCAAAACTTGATGCCAGATCATTGTCAAATGATCTTCATCCTCCTATTGATGTTTTAAAGGTGTAATTTCAATATTTGAAATCTTAATGAACCATTCAATAATTTTCTAATTTTGTGGAGTCCACTAGATGTTAGATTACTATATGAAATATATCCATCATAACTCTTTATGATAATTCTATCTTAGAATTCATGTTTATTTCCAACATTTAGAAACAAGCAATAAGTGTATTCTAATATCTAGGTCATAGAGACATTCTCTAAGACTAAGGCTCTCCTACTAAAACTTAGAAGTCTATCAATCCAATAGAGATTTTTGCAACAATTGCATCAATATCGATGTGGATAACTATTAAACCTGAAGATCAAATTCTCCAGTCTTCTAAAACATATGCAACCCATTGCAAGTATTATTAGAAGGTTGACATACAATTATAAGACTTTATCTTATTCAATAAGCAAGTCAATATCAATGATTTATGTAGATTATTTTTATGCTCTGTTCGAGTCCTTCTCTAAGGAGTCTAGACAGACTTGATAGTCATACTATCAACACACCAATTTATTGCAATATTAGCATTCATCCAACTCTTAGGATATCATATGGAAGTCATAGAAGTATGGTTAACTTTTTGACTATCCTTCTCATCTTGGGTCTGACCCATGCTTCCATTACGCTCCCTTTATCTATAAACAACCATTGCTTAAGACTAAGGATCTCTTATGTTAAATTCAAAAGAATTCAATGTAAGAGCATTTCAACATTTATACATGCTTCATTAAATTCATACAATATGAATATTATGAAGTTTCATGAATGACTATAGTATGCACAATAGAACGATGACACTCATCATGTCTACCTCCATCTAGACTCTTAAAACATTGGTTCAGGTAGGTATTCAAACATTTTGAATACATCATCTCTTTCGAGCTACCATTCTGCATAATGCAGAGAACCATGTCATTCATGATTAAATGTCTAGAGCATACATGTATGCCAAAACATCTTCTTTGATTTTTATAAGGATTATTCGACAATTACGATCACCATCGACATGTCACTTCCAAAGTACACTCGATGAAAGATCAAGACTATAAAGACATACGAACCCTAAGGTGATGTCTTATTGTCTTATTTAATAGTCATACCTCATTATGTTGAGGAAACTTGCACAATGCAACCATATGCATTATGTGTCCATCTGCAAGTACAATATCTGGATCATGAGTCCGATCAATGATATTTTACTGGTTATTATTGAGTTTAACATTGAGTGGGTTTAATGAAGAATTATCTAAAATAAGAAATTTGCATAACTGTATATATTTATATATATACATATTTTACTTTGATTTAAGAGTTTTTATATCAAAGTTGTCTTGCCTTGTCAAAACTGAAAGTTCATTCCCTTAATCACTTTCAATGTAAGAGATATACTTACCATTATATCTCAAGCAAGATCTGGGATCTCCTTCGTTATCTTTGTCACATCCCAATAATATGAGAACTTGTGACACCGATAAAAAAGCGGGAACACATTCCACCTTGTTAGTCCAACATGCATCTCCCAACTATGTCTTTAATATCCGGACCCATCACCCCTAAGGTGATGTTAACCCATCATTAATTGAACCAACCGTCAACAGGCTTAGTACTCGCTATACGCAATCCATATCGCCCCAATAATATGAGGACTCGATATTGGGGTCACTACGTATACGACCTTACTCTTTCGAGAACAAAAGAACCCAATCCAAATGGCTTGTATGCAGGAGATGTCACCTCGGACAGGCGTCGCCGACATACAATCTATGGAGACGGAACCCTTCGCCTTAATGGAAGACCATGGATGTTACTTATGTGATCCTCATTATCATGTTCAAATTCTAATTAATCATTATGAATCACATTCATTATGATCAATTCTTCCAAGGGAAATAACAACTCTATTAAAAATAAGTGCTTAAGTTTTAATTGGATTCCAATTAATCTAATCGTATTAAATTATTTATCCAATTAATATCCAATAAGCATTCTTAGTTGTTACTTCAATTATGATATTATCTCAAATACGTATGATTTCGAATTTTAATAATTAGAAATACAACATGATTTCTTAAGCATTATACCAACCCTACCCGTTGTTATGGTCAGTACCGACGGGAGTGGGACAGACCACACACAGTACAACCTGCTACCCCAACGCTCCTCGACTAGGCACCATATCTGCCTCGGGAAAGGATAATGCAAAATAGATCACTTTGTACTTGAGATGATTATCGGCTTTTCAACCGAAATTATACCATATAATAATAATAATCAAAACCATTTTAATTAGTATTATAATTAGATTTGCTAAACAAATCCCAAATCCTATTCAAGTAACATATTGGTTGGAATGTAGATCATTTAATCATGTAACCAATTTGTCATCTAA